>OX030949.1:113656411-114256411 GCA_943735915.1 Pherbina coryleti
ACTTAATATTTATGTTCTATTTTTCTTAAAAAAATTCCCAAAAATCATAAAAAAATCTGCGAACTGATAGAACTATATCATCATGAAGGGAATTTATTGAGGTTTAAGAAATTTATGACTTTTCATTATTTTTTTGCGTTTCACCCATGAACTGACGTCTTAAAGGCAAGCAAATGATTTTTATTTTTGCTTCATTCAATGGAAGTCTTTCAAATGTAAGGTATATATTATACGTGTAAATTTTTCGAAAAAAAAAAAAATTTTTCAATGTTTTTTTTATAGTTTTAAGAATATACATACACATTTTTAAATCGGTATTTAAAAAAAAACAGAAGTTATAACGGTTTTCGTTAACCTATGTCTAACCTATGTCCACTAACGATACTCGTCTTTTGATGCAGATCTTATTTTTTATCCTCATTCTATTAGAAAATGCTGGTGGAGCGAAGAAAAAAACACCTTTGCATTTTTCATATAAATTGTGGGTGCTCTAATATACACCCTGTGAATATATCTAACGGAATTTTATTTAAAAATAAATTTAGACATTTTTTTTTTAGTTGTTGCCTTCCTTCTTTTGTCAATTTGGGGATTTAATTTGTCCAAAATATTGATTCGAACAAGGTCTATCTTATACGTAGAAAAAAATAAGTGAATATTTTTAATAATTATAAGAGAAATACCAAAAAAACGTGTAAATTTATGTAATGTTCCAGAATGTAAGTTAATTTTCTTTAAACTTACTAATTTTTTTGTGCATTATAACTTTAATTTCATAAAATAAATGGCTTAATTGCAAATATGCAATATCATGCATTTGAGACATTTTGAAGTTACATTGCAGATATGAGGTTATATTGCTGATGTGCAATTCCATGCACTTAACTCTATTTAAAGCTACAATTTAAAATAAATTAATTTTAAAAATAAATTACTTGGGCCACGAAAACAGCCTCTGTCTTCGTCACCACGAAGAAACTGATCTTTGGCTTGTGTAAATATAAAAGAATTTTACGGGAAGTACTTCTCATATGAATTACAAAGTTTTTTTATAATAATCATTATATGAACACTACCACTAATGATTGAACTAGCCAAAAGGGGTATTTATTGGATACAATCCGTCAGAACAGAATTCCGAACTCAAAACTACTGAGTATTCCCATATTAATGAAGACATCACGAGGAGAGTCTGTGGAATATGTAGTTTACCATGATGATGCTAACGTACATTTGATTTCATGGAGAGATAATAAAGTTGTTAATTTGATGTCAAACCATTGCGGTAAAAATCCTGAGACCATAGTTGAACGCTTTGATAAGAAGTTGTGTAAAAACAGATCCATTGAGTGTCCGAATATTATTGCACAATGCAATACATTTATGGGTGAAGTCAATTTGTTCCACTCATTTATTGGAAGCTACAAGATAAAAATACGCTTTACGACAATATTAGTAAATGCATTGCTATTGTATAAGCGTACGTAGCAATAAAGCGGTAATCATGAAAACATAATATTTGTCAATTTTCGTTTGTAAGTGGTAGAAAGTCTTTACAAAGTAGGAAAACTATCCACAGAAAGTTGGATACAATCCACCTTCCAAATTATCAAAAAACGTTGCAAAAAATTATGAAACATTCGAGAAGTTTCCCACTATCTCACAATGGGACAACAAGCGTTTACCATGTAAATTACCAGGGTGCAATGAATACACTCATGTTAGCTGCTCAATAGTTTAGACAAGAGTATGTTTTAATAATATATCAAAATAAAATGAAAATAGAAATTGTTTTAAACAATTTCGTAATGAATAATGTTTTATGTACTTATTTAATGAATTCTTATACAATGAGCTTCAAATTAAGAAACAAAATCCTTGTGTCCTTGCAAATCAGTGTTTTTTATTTTCCTTTGTTTAAAATTGTCAATTTAAATTGACTATATAAAAAACTGGGAAATATATCTTAGTTTAAGTTATTAAAAGCATATAATTCTCTTTCAAAAATGTAAAATACAAATTAATAAAAATTTGTACTTAAACCATCATATACTAATTTTTATTGCTTGCCTGCATGAAATTGCACATATGCAATGTTGCGTAACTTCGCTCCTTTTCATTGCAGAGCATCCAAATTTTGTTTATACATTCTTTATAAATTTATTATAAATTAAAAAAATGCATTTTTGTTTAAAAATTTATAAGTTTAGTGTCTAAACACGTGTTACTATGCCGCGTTTTTCATCGGACATATATTATATTTACATATGTATGTATACATTTTTTTCCTAAATATATTAAATTACTTAAAAAAAATATTTTCAGGTCTTAAAATCAACACTGAACGAGTTTATTTGAATGTTATTGGTAAACAATTTTTTTTTTTTTTTTTTTTGAAAAAGTGGGTGCAGTTTTTTGGCAGAATATGTTTTTTGTAACTAACGCTATGACTAATATTTTGTGTTTGTAGCAACGTATTTGATGCCTTTAAACATACATTTTTAGGTCTTAAATTAAAAACTGTAAAACTTATGAATTTTTTAGTAAAAGAGCTAATTTTTCACTTTTTTTAACTTCGCCGAGCTCCTTAGGTCAGCCATTTTTAAAATATTAGAAAATAACTATACAAAATGTTGAACAAGACCAAAAATAGTAACCATGTAAAGTTTTAAGCTTATATATCCAAAATTCGGGATTTTACAACGATTTTTTGACAACTTATGCCCTGGTAACAAGGATAGGTAATTATTTAGTTTTAATTAATTATTTTTTTGGGAAACTTGAATATATTGTCACGATTCGTGGGCAATTTTGTTTGAATAACGTTATTAACTCGTTTTTATACCTTAATATCTTAAGAAAAATATTTTATTTTAATTCCGTTGCTTAATTTTTAAAAATAGTTCAGTTAATTTTCAATTTTGTTTGAATTAAAAAAAAAGTAATTCATACATAATGAAAAAAGCGTTGTCCCAAATATTTGAACTATTATAACTTCTTTGTTTTTAAAGTTATTGAATAATTTTTTTGGACAAAATGTAAACAAATTCTTAGGAATTTAATTTTATGACAAAAAAAGAACAATTTTAGGGGAGAGTTAATCGGGCTAACGAGGTTTATTAGTCAAATATGACCTTGGAAGTAAAAAATGTTCTGAAGAGAAAATGTAGTACTTGTAAAGCACTTTTAAACGATATATTATTTTTTAAGATCGGGTATGTTATGCTCAAGTTATAGAAAAAATACCATTTCGGCTGTTTTTTCGATGGTCCAAAAAAATTTGTTTTTATTTTGGAATCCATTCGAGGTCAGCTTTGAAATAGGGGGTGGTTTTTTCAAACTTTTTTTTTGTATCGAGGCCGACCCACTCTAATACCCACTCACGAAGTGCTGTGAACTGTAGCTGTTGTTATGAATCTCTACGCTGTTAACATTCTTTCCATTCTTTTTGCAAAACCGTCTGATATGACCGTATCCACCACATTGCATCGTACTCCGCGTTGTAGATTTTGTTGTTGCTGCTGCTGTTGTTGCTGCTGTTGTTGTTGCTGTTGTGGAATTCGTCTATTGTAGCTGTATGTAGACCAACTTCTGCTGCTCTGCTGCTTTCTGCGCTCTGACGTGGGACTGTTCCATCTTGATTGAATCCGTTTCAGATTTATTTATTTATTTA
This sequence comes from Pherbina coryleti, assembly GCA_943735915.1. NCBI lineage: Eukaryota > Metazoa > Arthropoda > Insecta > Diptera > Sciomyzidae > Pherbina > Pherbina coryleti. The sequence continues at coordinate 113,660,085 of OX030949.1, forward strand.
AATTCAGTCTACTGATTAAAAAAAATTTTAAAGACTATTTAATAATTAAAAAGAATATATCCACCAATAATTAGAAATCAATAAGATTTATATAATACTAGTGAAACATTTCAATGTAAGTTAAACATTTCAAAAACATTACCTACTTTTAAAAACATTAAAATTATTACTAAAATCAATATTATTAGCAATTACGTTATTATTTACTAAGCATCTAGATATCGGCTCATTCATGCCATAATTAGTTCTATGAAATGGAACCTCAAACAAAGAACTCTCCCACAGTGGTCGAAGCGGAGCATAGAACGGAACTAACTCGAGTAATTCAGGACACTTTATGCTGCTATCTAAAATGCGCTTGATAAATAAAACGCTCTGTGCTTGCCTTCTTTGGGACAAGTTTTGCAAGCCTAAAAGTTTGCAGCGCTCATCATAAGATGGCATATTCTCAAATGAAAAACTACGGCGTAGAGCGAACCTAGTGAACCTTTTTTGAATTCGTTCAATACGACTGATTTTACATTCATAACATCCCACACAATACTCGAGTATTCAAGTAGAGATCTTACTAAACTAATATAAACTGTTTTTGTCGTAAAGGGATCTAAAAATTCTTTAGAATTTCGTTTTAAAAATCCAAGTTGAGAACAGGCTTTAAATATCATGAGGTCTCTATGGTAGCTAAAAGAAAGCTTGGTATCAAATAGTATTCCTAAGTCTTTAACAATATTATCTCTTAGAAAAGCGCTATTGTTTTCATAAGAATAATTATATAAAATTGGAGAATTTTTGTCGGCATATGGCACTTATTTATGACATATTTAAGATCACTGCTAATAAAAACTAAATCCAAAATTCTGTTCAAATCGTTTTCAAATTTATTTATTTGAAACATATCTAAAGAGTAAAGAGAGTCGCATAGTAAAAACTCAACATCTCTTTTAACGTTAAAAGGCATTAATATTTTATCCTCACTACTATATCTCCACTCAATGTTACCTAAGTTGAAATCCCCTAAAACACAGGGAGTTTGCTGAGGGCTTAACGATGAAGTAATATTAGATATATTGAAAAGATGGTCATTATATAAATTATAATCGCTATTCGGTGGAACATAACTTATAATAAAAACAATTTCATTAGTGTTGATTGCAGAATCGGTGAATTTAACAGCAACACAAATTTGCTCAAGTTTGTCCAATTCGCGAGGCAGACGAATTACTCTGCTTGCATATTTAGAAGAAACTGCCATTAATCACCTCCTCCTCTCGACAGGCCTGGGCAAAGTATGCGATCTCTACGGTATACTTCATAATCAGAGTCAAATAATTCTTCAGATCGAAAATGCGACGTCAACCAAGTTTCCAAAAGAATAATTACGTCGTAATCATGAGCAGCCACAGATGAAAACAATTCGTTTGTTTTCGTACGAACTCCTCCACCATTGTGGAAGTACAGAGAAAAATAGCTATGAAGAACAAATGACGTTGAGAGTTCGAAGTTCGAAGCATTAGCAGAATTTATTTTGTTTGCAGCAGGTCTCCTTCCTTTTGAAAAAACTTCTTTACAAAAGGTCGCACTCTTACATTAACAGGCCAAAGCGCTGCATTGAACACCTTGTCCAACTCAGATGATGGCACTCCAATTTTAAAGCTTATTCTCTTTAACGATTTAGGAGCGATATCTGACACCAAGACCTTGTACAAGGTCCTCCTAAGCTGACCAACAATGAGATTTTAGCTGCATTGTCTACAATTTTATTTAGCGATAGCAAGTGTCCCAGTCTTTTCGCGTGAATTTAAAAATCCTCTCCCAATGTGTAGCACTCTGTCATCCCAATGAACGTTTTTGGTTTCGCCATTTTCTTAATTAAACTGCGAAGTTTTCGACACGGTTTTCTTTAATTTACGGATAAATAATTTTATTTTCACCGTACTGATTTTATCCCGTGAAGTCTGTGTATTTAATTTTTGTATTATCTTTTATTTTTTTCCGCACTTTTTTTTTAACTTGTAAACTTTTTCCTCGTCGCCATTGTTAAGTCCGCCAATGTTAGACAGTGAGGGCATGGTATAATAATTACAAGGTAACATTGACAGTTGCTTGGGAAACCATCACCTGTCAAAAAATATACTCAAAAAGAAAGTGTATACAATCGGCCATTGAAAACACAAACAATGTTGAAAACGTTGAAGTGAAAAAAACAACAACCTCTCAATGCAGCTGCAGATGCATTTTCACAAACAACTGTTTTTGACAGGAGATGTTTTCTTGTAGAAGAGAAAAAATAAGCTGTTGTATTATTATACCAGGGTTATGCTAAGACTGACTTTTAGTATTTTTCTTCTCTTTGTTCAAACTTACATTCTTACTACAAATCACATACATGTCACGTTCGAGCTTTCTGCTTATGTCTTTGACAAAATCAAACCTTTTTTAGTTGTTCTTGAATAAAAAAATTGTTTTATTTTGTGGTTAACAGACAGACTTGAAACGGGTGTAAACCACGTCAAGTCACTTGACGTTTATTAATGTCATCGATAAATTACAATTCTAGTTTAAATAATAACAATTAACTTAACTCAGCAGTTTGAATAAGCGTGTAAATCACCTAAACTGTGGGTGACCTATATTTTAGTTTTTGGTTATTAAATATATTTCTTGCAAATTCAATTATTGCACAATTAAACTGCAAGAGCTTAACAGGTAAAAGTTGACCTAGTTTATGTGCGCGTGTTGCTTTTCGTCATGTCAGCTTAAACGCGCGCACATTAACCTGAACAATTTTCAATGCACGTTTTGCAATAAACATTTCATAAACAAAATTAAGAAAGAACAGAATAAAATACTTTTGTTAATTTTTCAACATTATGCCGACTCCCAGGAAAATGTCTGGTTCACCAGGTAACTTCAAATGCCGGATTATCGTTGCTTTTTATGTTCCGTAGCTCAATGTTGTTGGACTTCGTCGGTTTCTTCCGCTGTACTAGAATTCGAATGAGTTTCACCACTATGAAAATTATGAATATTATTGCGAGTGTAGATGATATTCCAGTTGTCCAAGATTGATGTTTCCATATTCACTTCCATTTTGTTTCATGAAGTTCACTTAATTCGTCTGTAGCGGTTCTTTCGTTTAGATGAAACACTATTGTAATATCATCAGATAACGGAATTACTGTCTCATTTGAAATTTGAAGTATTGTATGATGGTTGATTGTTGTGTTGAGGACGGCTATGGACTTTGTATAATGAGTTACAACTTGAATGTCTTTTGTGAGGGTTGCTTCCAGCCTTATCGATCTTGATTGAATAATACAGTCCGGCGTGATATGTATTATTCCCGTTTCGTTAAGAAAAACTTCTTCTCTGTTGTTGCCACAGTTAACAAATACTGTCGTCTGTATAGGCGTAACGAACATCCATGCATTCTGGGTCCACAGCTCCTGCCAAATTGTGCTTTTTAAACTGAGTATTCTTGTGGCACATTTTTTGAAACTTAGCTTTTTGTATAATTGCTGTAGTATGCAGTTATCAGTTTCATCCATGTTGAAGAAAATAGATGGTTGAAGAATTCGAATGGTTTCATTCCATTTGGATGCCTTGTTAATGTCCTCTAATGATGATTCAAAGTATCGGTTCTGGTTATAGTTGACTCCAAAGGTGGATGTGGTCATTTGTATTTCTTGAAACATATTTTCGTTTACTCGTTCTGGTACTGTATTAACTTTCAATACCTCATAATCATCTACATCTGTGATTATGAAATATGCAGATATAACGATATCCGTTGGTGTAACTGAAAAATCCAAGTTATCGAGTGGTTCCGGAGAGATTTCCAATTCTGGACCTAATATTTGTGTGCAATTTGTTGTTATTTCGTAGATCTTCTGGTGCGATAAAAATTCATACAAGTGGCTACGCTTTAGATAAGCATTTAATAACTTGGTATACTTGTCTTCAATTTCTCTCATATAACTGCTTGCTATAATATATGTATTTATTAGATGAATGTTTATGTTATTGTCATCGCTGATTTTATACCAGGCTTGCATTTGATTTATAGCCTTAATTCCTTCATTTATTTTTCCGTAAATTTCTTGATTTTCATTGCTATCCTGACTTCTGTCTCATTTACTGCAGCTATCGTAGACAACATAAGTTTAGTGTTACTTTTTGTAGATTTCATTAAAGTCTTTTGATTTTGATCTAACGACTCGATGTCATGATACACTTCGTCGTTTACTCCAAATAGTGCAGTCATAACAGTTCCGACAAGTCCTCTTTTTTGTCTGTGTTGGCCTGTTTTCAAACGTCCAAAAATTCCAAATATTTTCATCCATTCTTCATTCAAATGATGCACTAATTCATCACACTGACTGTCACTAGTCAATGCCTTTGCCTCTTAACACAAGCTTGCCATTTGTTCCTTTGTTCTGTTTAGATTTTTCTGGTCTTGAATAATGTCGTTGATTGGGAACATAGATCTCGTGCGAAGTATTCCACGTTGACCTTTCGCCACTCCTAGGTTTTCTATAAATATGCCAGGTCCAGGGTGCGTTATGGTGTAGCTGGCATGCAATGAACTAAAGTTGGTGAGCAGGAGTAGTACTGTTATTACCGTTGACAATGTTGATGTTACTGTGACTGAAGTAATTTTTTTATCTCTTAGATACTTTCGGGCCTCATCAGGAATGATTGAAGCATGAGACCCATCTTGAGTTGTTTGTTGACACTCTTGTTCAATTTTTAAATTGTCATCAATTGGTAGCAAACAGACCATCTGCGCTCTTATGAATTTCAATGATTCTGCCTAATGGCTACTTTGATGACACCATTGCCTCGTCTTTAACGAGGACTAATTGACCAACTTCCAAATTTGATGTTTGTTTTGTCCATTTGTATCTTTGCTGTTGTATACTTTTTAAATATTCTTCATACCAACGTTTGCAAATATCCTGCTTGATTTTTTACACGATTTTCCACCGCTTCAGGGCACTGTCTGCGAAGTTGAAGATGCTGTCATGTGTTGGTGTCATCAATGGTGAGCCCACAATAAAATGTCCTGGTGTTAATGCATTTAGATCTTCTATGTTATCAGATAATGGACATAGTGGACGTGAATTCAGACATCCTTCTATATGAACTACAACAGTATTCACTTCTTCATATGTTAATTTTTGTTGACCTATAACTCTAATAAGGTGGTGCTTATTAGATCTGACTGCTGATTCCCATAACCCACCAAAATGTGCTGATCCAGGTGGAATGAAGTGCCATTGGATACCAGTTTCTGCAAGACAATGTTGTATTTGCACAGTTTGTATAATATTATTCGCCCCTACGAAGTTGGTTCCATTATCGCTGTAGATATGGTGAACTAATCCTCGTCTACTTATCATTCGTTTGAGCGCTGCAAGAAATCCTTGTGTTGTAAGATCTGAAGTTAGCTCTATATGAACTGCTTTTGTTGCAAAACAGACAAATATTGCTATGTACGTCTTATGCAATTTTATTCCACGGAATTGCGAACATTTAATGAGTAAAGGTCCTGCATAGTCGACGCCGCAATGAGTAAATGGCCGTGAAAAATTTACCCGTGGTGCTGGTAATTGCCCCATCAATTGAACTTGTCCTTTGGCATTGATTTCACACATCCGGAAACATTTCACACATTTTCGGATGTGAGCCTTTACTGCATTTGTTCCATGAATAATCCAAAATTTTTTTCGTACATGGTTGAGTGTTAATTTTGTTCCGCCATGTAATGTGTCAATATGTGATTTTTGAATAATAAGTTTTGCAAGATGGCTTGAATGATGTAAAATAATTGGATGTTTTTGATTCATTGATAGATTTGTGTGCTTCAATCTGCCTCCAACACGTAGTAAGCCTTCATGATCAACAAATGGATGCAAAGAATAAATTCTATTATTTTTTTGCAAATCTTTCTGTAGTTTCAGATTTTTTATGTCTTCTTTGAACACTTGTTGCGCGCGCTTTATAAGTGCCTTTTCTGCTGCATTTATTTCTTCTCTAGTTATATAACCTCTTCTTCTTTCGCGTAACTTGAAACAATTGTTGATAAACCTTAAACAATAAGCTGTTACTCGTAGAAGTTTGCGAAGTGAGGAAAATCGATTCGTTATTATTTTTGAAGAGAAGGACCTATCATTATAATGCTATTTAATGATTCTCCTGATGCGTCTCCTTAATGATTTTGCAGACGCATCAAAAACTACTCTGAGTCTTGTCGTTGTGCTGTCTTCTTTTACGACAGCATAATGAGGCAAATAATACGTTTTCGCTTGTGTTACTGCAGAAACTTCTTCCATGTGACCAAGTTTAATATATTCTTGAATGAACTCGGTGTATTCTTGCCGCAACGTAGGGTTTTTTGCCAATCTTTGTTCTAGTCCAAAAAATCGTTTTAATGCCATCTTGTTTGATTCACCAAGATAAGATCGATTGTGGAGTAATGGCAATCTCACGATATATCGACCGTTTTCATCTCGAGAGTGAGTTGAATTGTAATGCTGCTCACACTGTTTCTCATCGTTTGTTCTTAAATCGGCATTCGGTATCTCTTCTAACTCCCAGAATTTTTACAGCATTTAATCATTGTTGCAAATGTTGACACATGATGTTACTTCGTTTAATGGACGTTTGCATGTTTTCTGTTCTGACAATATTGTTAAAGGTCCTGATAGGATCCATGCAAAAATCGTGTTTTGAGCCATTGGCGTATTTTTTGGACCCTTGAGCAATCCTTGGCCGAGGATTTCCAGGAACACATCCGACCCAATCAGTAATTAAATTTCTTTTGGTTCAGAATACCAAGGATCTGCTAGTTGTAAGCCATCTATGTGAGACCATTGCTCTGGCTTGAACTCTTTGCCTGGCATTTTTGATGTAATGCTTGGCATTATGATTGCTTCGATTTGGCAACCCTTTTTGTCATCGTGTATTGACTGTATTAGCAACGAGCACTTGGCAATAACTTGTTTTGACTGACGATTGATGCCATTTACCTAAGTTTTGTAATTCATTGTTGCAACTTTGAGACTTCTTGCAAGTTTTTCAGTTATAACACATGATTGTGATCCTTGGTCAAGTGCTCGTACTGGCTTTACCTGACTTTTGGTGCAGATATTTATCATTGCTATCGCTAATAAAACTGTTTTTTCCTTGTTGTTGTTGTTGTATGATGCTGCTACCTCCGTTGATCTAGCATTACCTGGTGATGAATTACACAGCCCGACAGACATTTTGGTGGCGGAGATTTTTCAGCTGATTATAGACTAGTTTGGTTTCTTGATTTCAAATATGGAATCCGTTTTTCTTCATCAGCTCGAGTTTTTGAGTTATAGGCAAAAACATGAAAAATTTTGCTATACCTATTACATTGATTTACCGATATGTATTATGATGACGAACTTAAATGAAGAAATATTAGATCTTTCTATTTTTGCACATAAAATTACAATATCTTTGACAGTTTTGAAGATATCGACTTTCAAAATGGAAAAAATGTCACCGCCTTCAAGTTGAGCAATTTCTTGATAAAATTGTTAACTAGTGCTGAAAGATTTTGATAGCTCTTGGTCAATAATTCAACTGCTGTGATATAATTGCCAGATGGGGTTGTTAAATGATTCATAAGCTTTGCGGCTTCTTCACGAACGCTGCTCTTTAGGTACTGCATTCTTTCGATGTCACTTAGTTCCTTGTTTTGGTGCACTAGTCGCTCAAATAATTCCCAAACGGAGTCCAATCTTCATTTCTGCCATTGAATATTGGCATGCTTAGGGTTGGCAGCTTTAAATTCTTTGCAGTTAATGGTTTAGCTTCTGTTGCTGCTTCATTTTTGCGTGTATTTATCTCTTCTTGTAGCTGAATGTATGTTTCCTGAAATATTCTCTCGTTTTCTCTCCTCGTTGATTTTAGTAATCATTGTCCAACACGCACTAAGTTGTTCGGCTTTGAACTACAGAGCCACTTTGCTCTTGGACAAGTCGATGCTTTCTCTAACCCTAAGCAAGTTCGACTTTATTAATTTTAATCGCCTGGCTGCTAAGCTACTGAAACCTGATTTAATAACATCATTGGCACTCTGGCTGGCTTCGTCTTTGTTTTTCAATGCAGCGACTGCCGAAGAATGTTGATTAGAACTAAACATCTGCATGAATTCATTCATGCAATGAATGCACAACACAATTCATGGGTATTTCTTGTTTCTGTGCTAACCCATCGTCATTGAGTGAATGATCTTGAATACAGTCACAAAAGTTGTTTGAATTTGTGTTGTGCCTCGTTTGCCGAAAGACTGCATTAATTCGTCTCATGCAACGAGGTCGCTTCACCTCACTTTATACACCCACGCTGAGAGCAGCGAGAGCAAGAGCCACAAAGCAACAGTCGCAGTGAATTACGATGAGCATTCAATTGTTTGTTCTCTTATTCAAGCAGAAATTCTGTAAACAAGAATGTTAATAATGCATTCGAATTTTTCAAATAATTCGAGTGACTCGAGTTGATCGAAGCAATTTACATGTTCCTGCTTGGCGTGCTCAGTATTCGATTGAAAATTTACAATGTTTTTACGGGAAAACGGTAAAAGATAATGCTAAATTTTTTGGGATGAATAAATAGATTAAAAAATTATTTACAAAAAAATGTTTTATTAATTTTTAAATTTTTTAGGTATGAAACTTTAATTTTAAATTATTTTTGGCGAAAAACATTATTTGATGTTGACGATATCGGAAAGAGATGGTTACCATAACAACTAAAGTTTGGCAGCACCTAGACGAAAAAACTATTAAGAAATGATCTTCGGATGGGCCGAAGTTAAAATACCCCCACGGCCGAACCAAAGTCTATTCAAAGTCTTTAGCAGTCAATAAAATGCTTATTTGTTAAAACATTTTCTTCATTTTCGTGATCACAGGCAAACGGACAGACAGACAGACGGACAAGCAGACAGACGGACACAGCTAAATCGACTCGGGTGGTGATGCTGATCAAGAATATATATACTTTTCTATACCTACCACGCCTATCATGGGCGTTGCAAACGGAGTGACAAAATTAATATACCCCTTAGACGTTTTTAAAAAGTGGGGGTATAAAAATTATAAATAACTACCTTTTTCCCGGTGCGCTTTGCTGCACCTTATCTAGATAAGTACCGGAAAATGTTACAATGCCTTCAGCGTTATTATTTCTAAACCATCTCGTACTCGAAACATAGGGGTCGTTCATAAATTACGTGACCGATTTTCAATATTTTTAACCCCCCTCCTGTACTCTTTTAGTGCATTTCAAAAACACTCCCCCCCCCATAAAGTAACGTAGTATATGAAATAAAAAAATTGATTAAAAAATATTCGAAAATAGAAAAAATAACTGTCGAAAAGCAAGCAAAGAAAAATTATGCCCTTACTACACTTGCCAATAGTTAACAGTCTATTTGGACGGTTTAAACGGCATTTTAAAACCTCTCTTTCTACTAAATTCGTAACGTAATTTATGAATGAGTTCAATCGGCTCAGTAGTTTTGGAGTCTATAGCAGCGTTCTCTATTGTAAATTTTTTGCATTTTTCATTTCCCAGTGGCAGCATATTACCAAGTAGTAACTTCATTCTTACTTCTATGTTTTTTGTCTTTTACTTCCATAGCTTTTCTGTGTCAAAAATTTGGCTTGTATGGGTGGAGACACACCCCCTTGTCCAATGCATGCCACCTTTTCTAGTAGAAGGACATCACCAAATGATATCTACATTCTGAGTTTCAATATTCTGTGACTTTTACTCCTATAGCTATTCTGTATCGTAAATTTGGCTGTCTGTACTTGGGGTGGAGCCACGCCCCGTTTTCGAATGCCCGTGCCAGTTTTTCAGTAGAAAGACCTTCATTGTTATACGACGTTTAGTTCTAAAGCAATTCGATATCATAAATTTGGCCTGTGTGGCCAAATTCCCCCTTGTCTAATGTTCGCTCAAATATGTAGTAACTGCCTCTTGGGCCCATAGCATCTACATACATATCAAGTTTCACTATGAAAACATGTACAACTCAGGAATAATAATGATTTCCCTTGCAAATATTTCCCCATATACACCATATGTGCGCACTTTTATTTGTTCACACCTGTATTGTTGTATAAGTTCACTAAAATGCCTATAATTTATGAACCAATACACATACCGTTTATACATAAAAACCTACGTATGGACGTCACCTTTCATGAAAAATTTCCAGAAACAAAATCGGTTCACGCATTACAGAGAACATCAATTTCAAACACAATGCAACTTATTTTTATATATATAGATATGAGTATAGTTATCGTGTGAACTAAAATTTTCAAGTTTGGCAAAAACAAAAAAAAATTATGATGATTTATGAAGAAAAAAATCAAAATGTTTGCAATATTTTAGTTCACACGGAAACTACACATGTAGAAAGTATTCGGTTAGAATTTGGAAATAATCGGACAAGGTAATTTTGAGTAACGATGGTAAACAGGAATAAAAATATAAAAAATCGACACGTCAACTTTTATACACAAAAATGTTAAAAAATAATAAAAAAGTTTTATGTAAATAATTTTTTAATGTATTTGTTCACCCCAAAAAATATTTCCATTATCTCTTACCATTTTCCTGTAAAAAATGTTAAACTTTCACTCGAATACCGAGTGCGCCAAGTAGTATTATGGTTGATGATCTTCTTTTTATGTGATGCTATATAGTCCCTAACTTCCCTATATGGGGACAAAGGGGATCAGCCGCAAGGCTTTTTTCATCAGCTGCCACAAAGGCAGAGTTTCAATATATTAAATATTGATAAGCCACAAGGCTTAGTTCTTTTGAAATTTAGAAGACTTCCTTCTTTTGATGTGATTCTAAGAATGATTTTATTTAACCCCAACTCGGGTTTTTATAATAAAAATATTGAGTGAAAATTGACAATATTTTCTTTTCAATCAAAATAACATTTATTCTAAATAAGTTCTTACACATATACAATTAAAAGTCATGAAATCTAAATACAATTATTACAAATCTGCTTACTATTACTTTTTACTTACTTACCTTACACATCTGTTTGTAATAATATCCATCACAACCCACTTACAGGTTACAAACTCCAATGACTTACTTTTGGCAGCGATTTGTTTTCACAATGTGTAACATGAATCATGCCGCTAGTAGCACTTGAGTTTGTCACTGCTTGCGCTTCATGCTTTGGTTTCGCTGCAGGTATGCAGTGAGACTAACGTAGAGCGTTTGTGTGTTTATGTTATTGTTGAGGTAGGTTAGTGCTAGCCACATGTGCACTACATCCTTCCCCTTTTGAAAAAAGAATAATGTTTATTTATAATTCTTGAATATGAATAAAGATTATTTTGAAGGTGATTTTAATTATTTCTTTCTAGATGTGAATAGTAAGTATTTTTTTTTTGAATTCTTATATTTAAACATTGATTATTATGTTTATTTTAACTTAATGTTCTTGACAATACTATGTTATTATTATGAACTTCAAATGTTTTGTTATCTAATTTTATTACACTATTTGGACCTTTTCTTTCAATTATTTCATATGGTCCCTTAAATGGTCTATCAAACTTTTTCTTATTTCCTACTTTTAAATATACTAGATCTCCTACATTAAATTTGTGTTTTGTTGCCTTATTTTCTTTATTTGATATATCTATTTTATGTTTCTCTAAATATTCTTTAGCTTTATTATGTGCGTACTTTAGTTTAATCTTTAATTCTGTCAAATAATCTTCTAAGTTATATAATTTTTTGTTGTTGTTCCAAATCTCACCAGGTAGCGTGCAAATTTTTCCATATACTAATTCAAATGGAGAATATGTTGTTGTTGAGTGTGGCGTTGTGTTGTAACAATATGTGTAGTACGGTAGTAAAGTTGACCAGTTATCATTCTCTTGCATTCCTCTTAAATATTCATTCAATACCCTATGATTTCTTTCAACTGTTCCGACAGTTTCATGGTGATATGGTGTTGACGTTCTTTTTTCTATATTTAATTCTTTACATATGTTTTGTAGTAATTCATTTGTAAATTCTGTTCCTTTATCTGTTTTTAGTATTTTAAAACATCCATGTTTAAGAATGAATTTTTCTACAATAGCTTTTGCGACAGAAATCGCTGTTTTGTCTTCTAAAGGAATTGCAACTAAATATTTTGTCAATTCACATTGTATTGTTAGAATATAACGGTATCCATTAGAGGGTCTCATTGGTCCAACTGTGTCCATTGTTACTGTTTCAAATTATGTTGTTGGTGTATTCGTCACACACATTTTCTCCTTAGTATATTTTGTTATTTTCACTTCATTACATAAATTACAATTATTTATGTAGTTTTTAACCATCTTTGATAAATTTTTCCATATATATTTTTGTTTCAATTTCGCGATGCATCTTTTAATACCTATATGTCCTCCTAATATTGAGTCGTGATTTTCTTTAATTAGCTGCAGCTGCTCAGCTTTATTTGTTATTTGTTTCGGGGGCTGATACAATATAATTTTTAATTTCTCCTTTGTATCTTTTTGTATCTCATTAAATATTCTTTTCAATTGGTGCACCTTTATTATATTAAATATGATATCATTCTTTCCTAGCGCTAATATTTCTATATTTTGTTCGTTTGCTTTTGATACTAACTTCCTCAGAACCAATTTTACCTCTGGTAAAGATTTTTCGTTAAGTATTGCATGAACTTTATTTTGAGCTATAATTATATTATCTTTTTGTTCTTGTGTTTTTGATGTAAACTTCCTCTGAACCAATTTTAACTCTGGTAAAGATTTTTCGTTATGCACCTCAAGAACGTTGTTTGCTCCATTATTATTCATATTTTTGGCCTTTTCATTATATATAAATTTTAAATTTTTTAGACGTCTTACTTCTGAAAATGATGTAGCTTCCCATATATGAAGTTCATGACTCTTCACTTGCTGAGATCTATCATTATTATTCAGGTTACTCATTTGCGCATTGTTCTTATTTTTATCACCGGTTATTCTTGTATTTGTACATGCATGCTTGTTAAATTTTTTATGTGCCGCCCGTGTTAATACTTGTATATTTGCTTCTTTTGGTATCATATTTTTTAATTGTTCGCTATCTAATTTTATTCTAGATAGTGCATCCGCGTTAGTATTCATCTTGCCTTGTTTAAAAATTATATCAAAGTCATAATCCATCAAGTCCAGTCGTACTCGTGTTAATTTTGATGATGGATTCTTATGTGTGAACAGACGTACTAATGGTCTATGGTCTGTGTATACCGTGAACTTTCTTCCATAGAGATATGGTCTGAAGTAATTAATTCCCCAGTGAATTCCTAATAACTCCTTTTCTATTATTGCCTTATTTACTTCATGTTTATTTAATGTTTTTCTGGCATATGCAATTGGTCTGTCGTGTCCTGGTTCACCTTGAGATAGTACTGCTCCTAAAGCAAATTGTGATGCGAATGTTGTCAGTATAAAAGGTTTATCAAAATCTGGATATGATAATATTTGTGGAGATATTAGCTTTTCTCTTAGCTTGTTGAATGCTGCTTCACATGTTTCTGTCCAATTAAAAAGCTGTCCTTTCTTTACCAACTGATTTAGTGGTCTTGCAATTTCTGCAAAATCTGGAATAAATTTTCTGTAGTAATTGCAGAATGCTACAAATCTTCTGGTATCATCAGCATTGTTTGGTTTTGGGTAATCCCTTATGGTTTTGTGTTTAGCTGGATCAGTTGTTATTCCTTTGGACGTTATCAGGTGTCCTAAGTATACAACTTCTGTCTTTAAAAATTCACATTTCTTGAGGTTTAGTTTTAAATTGTACCTTTGTAATTTTTGTAATACTCTTTCCAAATTTTTGTTATGATGTCTCAGGTTTGATCCAAAAACAATGATGTCATCTACATAGAGAAATGCTGATTCTTGAAGTCCACTAATGCAATTGAAAGCATGCGTTGAAAACTATTTGTTGCTATTTTTAATCCAAATGGTAAGCGCTTGAAATGACAGTGCCCTGAATTTGTTGAAAATGCTGTCATATTTCTTGAATTTTTGATGAGTGGTATCTGATGAAAAGAACTTGTCATATCCAACGTGGAAAAATATTTCGCATTTCCGAGCTTATCTAGTACATCTTCTAGTCTTGTCAGTGGGAATTTATCATTAATTATTTTTTTGTTTAGTGCCCTAAAGTCTACTACCAGTCTTCATTTTGCTGTTCCATCTGTTGATTTTTTTGGTACAACTAAAAGTGGAGAATTGTATGGGCTGAATGATGGTTCAATGATATCTTCTTCTAGTAACTTTTGTACTTGATCTTCTATTTCTTGAAGTTGTGTTTGCGGAAGTCTGTAGTTCTCTATATAAACAGGTGAGTTGTCAATTAAGTCTATCTGCTGTTTATAAAAATTGTTTGTTGTTAGTATATCTCCTTCATTATGGAAAACGTTTCTGTATTTGTGACATAAATTAATTACTTCTTGTTTAGCTTTTTCATCTTTCCCATCTATGTGTATTTCAAGATTCTCACCACTTTGTTCTAAACCGCTGTAGTTTAAAATTTTAAAATTTTTCAGAGGTTCTATATTTAAATCACATTTATCCAAATAAATATCATTATTGGTTGTATTCAGTATTTTCACGTGCCTGAGTCCAGCAGATGGACTATATGATTGTATTTGCTATAAATATTCCTTTTCTTATTTCTGATGCATGTACTATACTGTCTTCCTCCAGGTCTACATTTATATTTGTTATTAGTTCACTTATATTGTTACTGGCAATGTCACGTACATTGGAATATCTTCTTGATTTTCTTTGGTGTGTATGGATAAAACACATGTTTCGTAATCTATTTTACAATTATATTTCATTAAGAAATCTCTTCCAAGTATTCCATCTGCATTTATGTCAATATCTTCTTATATTACATAAAATTTGTGTGAAATCTCTCCATCGTTGAGTTTTATTTTTATATTTGTTTGTTGTTGAATGGTTAATGGTCTGCTTGCAATACCTGTGATTTGGATTTGATTTGACGATTTTATATCATTTTCATAAATTTTCTCATTTTTTATTATTGATATGTCCGCACCTGTATCAATAAGTAAGGTTACTAAATTATTTCTATCTCCTATTTTTACTTTTATTATATTAGTATTAAAATTATTACTAACACAGCTAATTCTATATTTATAATATTAGCTGTGTTAGTTATTATATAAAAATCTATATAAATCTTTCTATACAAAAATAACTTAAATTTTGATTGAAAAGGTATTGACAGAACGTGGGCGGTACACCTAACACCAAAATGAGGCGTCACTAGATGTGTGAGCAGTGATTTATTTGCAGCAGTCTCGGAAGAATTGCTGCCATTTAAACAAAGAAATGTCCTTTTCGAGTTACTTACAAATAATTATTACATATATTAAAATTAAGAAAAAGTGTATAAATGTATGATTATAATAGATAATATAAACGTTTATAATATAAGCACGTTCTCCTCGAATTCGGCGAGCCAACTGGATGTCTTTTGGCATAATGGTGACACGCTTGGCGTGAATGGCGCACAAGTTGGTGTCTTCGAAGAGGCCAACCAAGCAGGCTTCGGAGGCCTCCTGCAGAGCGCCGATGGCGGCAGACTGGAAGCGCAAATCGGTTTTGAAATCCTGTGCAATTTCTCGCACTAAGCGCTGGAATGGCAACTTGCGGATCAAAAGCTCAGTCGACTTCTGGTAACGACGAATTTCACGAAGAGCGACTGTACCGGGACGATAACGATGAGGCTTCTTGACACCACCGGTAGATGGTGCGGATTTACGTGCCGCCTTAGTGGCCAGCTGCTTACGTGGAGCTTTTCCTCCTGTTGATTTACGAGCAGTCTGCTTGGTACGAGCCATGTTTTATATGTCATGTAAGATGTCATCAAAATTTTTCGACATTTGCAAAGTAGGACTAAAATCTTCGCTTAGTTCTTAATTTTCAAATCGCAGGATCGCTTGTGTTTCGGTCTGCAGGATCAGGAGAACAGGTTTGTCCGCAGGATCTTGATTTTTCAGGATTCGGTCCGCAGGATTTTGATTTTTCAGGATTCGGTCCGCAGGATCGCCATATTATGGTTGATGATCTTCTTTTTATGTGATGCTATATAGTCCCTAACTTCCCTATATGGGGACAAAGGGGATTCTTGGCCATAAGGCCTTTTTATACAAGGTGGCGCAAAAATAACCTTCCAATGTTTTTTGGCTGTAATTTAAAAAAAAAATAAAAACTTTGATTCTTCTTGTGGATTATTTTTATTTGGTCTTTTAATTTTTTTTACATCAAGTCGAGAATATGATGTCACGTAAATGGCCGCCACCACAGTTGATTGTCATTTGAGCCCTTTTTATGGCATTTTCCATCACTTCGGCCAAAACTTCCGGCGATAGGTCCTCACATTCTTGACGGATATTGTCTTTAAGAGCTGCAAGAGTCTGAGGCTTGTTGACATAAACCCGCGACTTCAAAAAGCCCCACAAAAAGAAGTCTGGAGCGGTCAAATCAGGCGATCTTGCTGGCCAGTGCAAATCACCAAATCGGGAGATTAGGCGCCCGGGAAATGCATCCTTCAGCATATCGGTTGTGGCACGTGCAGTGTGTGCCGTTGCACCGTCCTGATGGAACCACATGTTTTCCAATCCCAATTCATCAAGTTGCGGCAAAAAGAACTCGTTGATCATTGCTCTGTAGCGCTCACCATTCACAGTAACCGTCTTCGAAGAAAAAAGGTCCGATGACTCCTCCAGCGAAAACAGCACACCATACAGTGACTTTGAGCGGGTGTAATGGCTCTTCGTGGGTTACACACGGATTTTGAGTGCCCCAGAAGCGTAAATTTTGCTTATGTACGTACCCGCTAAGATGGAAATGGGCCTCATCACTCTTGATTATTTTTGATGAAAAATCATCTTCCTCTTGGTGGTGATTAATTCCGCGTTCTGGAGCAGTGTAGCGTAACATTGTTTATTAAAGTGTATTTCGCATGTGTTTACTACACAAATGTCAAAACAGAACTGACATTAGGGGCCAATCGCAAAATTTATAGCATTTTCTGATAGGAGGATTACTTTTGCGCCACCTTGTATCAGCCGCAAGGCTTTTTTCATCAGCTGCCACAAAGGCAGAGTTTCAATATATTAAATATTGATAAGCCACAAGGCTTAGTTCTTTTGAAATTTAGAAGACTTCCTTCTTTTGATGTGATTCTAAGAATGATTTTATTTAACCCCAACTCGGGTTTTTATAATAAAAATATTGAGTGAAAATTGACAATATTTTCTTTTCAATCAAAATAACATTTATTCTAAATAAGTTCTTACACATATACAATTAAAAGTCATGAAATCTAAATACAATTATTACAAATCTGCTTACTATTACTTTTTACTTACTTACCTTACACATCTGTTTGTAATAATATCCATCACAACCCACTTACAGGTTACAAACTCCAATGACTTACTTTTGGCAGCGATTTGTTTTCACAATGTGTAACATGAATCATGCCGCTAGTAGCACTTGAGTTTGTCACTGCTTGCGCTTCATGCTTTGGTTTCGCTGCAGGTATGCAATGAGACCAACGTAGAGCGTTTGTAGCGTTGTGTGTTTATGTTATTGTTGAGGTAGGTTAGCGCTAGCCACATGTGCACTACAGTAGGAACATGCCTTAATTTATTTTTAATTTTTCACTAGCGTTATGAATGAACTTAATATAAAATTTATTTTATAATTCTCCTAGTTTACCATTATAAATGTGTATACGTATCATTTTTGTTCGAAAAAATCATTAAAACCATTTTTTTTTTTTTTTTTTTTTTTTTTCGAGTCATTCGAATGTGTCTTTATAACTCATTGTAAACGATCAACAAAACTAAACCTTGCTGAAACTCGGACACGAACATGTCTCATTCTTTTCATCGTTTCTCAGTACAATAATGATTCAAACCACAAAGACCCGCACAACGTTTACCGAGTTGTGCTTAATGTTGTACGTGGATTGTGCGAATTCTGCGAGATCAACGAAATTGCTGCTCTCATGCTCTACGGAATTCATGTCTCTTTTTCAATTATTCTTTGCTTCTCATCGCGACAGAATTGAATGAGTTTAAGTTGTCAATTTAGGTGAATGTCTCATGGGTAGCTTTTTTGCATTAATGCAGATGTTTAATTAGAACATGCACCTCCTTCTGACTTCGACTTATTTATCTCTTCTTGTAGTTGGCTTAGCTAGCTTGGGAATCTGGCTTGAATTTCTTCAATTTTCTTTTCCATCCTGTCGAAGAATTTTTTGGTGAAGTACTCATGACGTGGATCCACCTTAACCAACTCATATAGCCTTCCATTGTTTATTTGGAAATCTGTCCATTTTCACGCAAATTTTCAAAACGTTGTTCAAAATACTGCATGGAGTATCTGCTTGCTGAATCTTTTTTGAAATTCACCCATATCTGCTGAATTTCTAACTCGATTTTAAGTTGGCTTTGAACCAACTCATAAAACTCCTCTTCTGTCATGTTCAAATATTTGTATGATGATTAAAAATTTTTTTTGCTTTTTGCACTGTTCCGATGTTGAAGCCTCGGTACGCTTTAATCACTGTCGGCCGTGATGAACGCCAAATTTGGTTGATGTCTAAATGTTTTTAGACTACTGCTAAATTGTTACCAGCACTCTGGTGGTCGTGGTTCCAGTTTCCTCGAAGGACCAATGAATAAAACAATTGTTTTATTTTGTGGTTAACAAACAGACTTGAAGCGGGTGTAAACCACGTTAAGTCAGTTGATGTTTATTAATGTCAACGATAAATTACAATTCTAGTTTAAATAATAACAATTAACTTAACTCAGCAGTTTGAATAAGTGTGTAAATCACCCAAACTGTGGTTGACCTATATTTTAGTTTTTGCTTATTAAATATATTTCTTGCAAATTCAATTATTGCACAATTAAACTGCAAGAGCTTAACAGGTAAAAGTTGACCTAGTTTATGTGCGCGTGTTGCTTTTCGTCATGTCAGCTTAAACGCGCGCACATTGAACCTGGACAATTTTCAATGCACGTTTTGCAATAAACATTTCATAAACAAAGTTAAGAAAGAACAGAATAAAATACTTTTGTTGATTTTTCAACAGTTCTTTTTGCACTTTTTTCACCGTAGATGCCCTTTATCATAAAATACCAAATAATTAAAACTATAAAAATTACTTTAGTAATTAACAAGTAAATTATTATTGAAAAAAATTAATTTATTTATTTTTTTTTTATATTAAAAAAATCAAAGTCAATCAAATCAAAAAATCAATCCAACCACAGTAAAAGATAAAGTGTGAATACCACTTATATTGTTTCATTACCATTTTTTATTCAATTTGTTTTTGAATTGTCAAGCTGTATATGTCCTGTTATCTTGAAATGATTACTTCGAATTATATGAGTCAGTTATGGATAAAATAAGCTTGCATATTGTGAATACATTTTTTAAGTTTATTTTGTTTTTATATTCTTCTAAGTTTTACTCAATAATTTTTCATAAATTAAACCAACCAATATTAAAATATTTTAATATTTTTACAATTTTTATCTGAAAATGGAGGAAAATACACAAAATTGCATAGAAGTTTTAAATGAATAAGACGAATGTTTTAATAAAATTGTGTTATTAACTTTCGACTTAAGAAACGTTTATCGGCATTTTTTTGGCGACACATCAATATTTAAAATAAGGAATAGTGAGCGATTCCTTGCGCGAAAAAAATTGTTTTGTTTAATATTATGTATAGATTAAAAAGATTACAAACCCTGTTAATGGTACATTTTCGTCAGTACATAAAATAGTTCCACGCATTCCGTCCATTGACACCGGAATTTCTTTATCTGAGCTTGTTTGCAATTTCAAAAAATTGAAATGTCTGCTGCCTTTGGTCATATATAAACGACTATCCCCTTGTAAATTTCGGCGAACTAAAAGATTCAATGGTAAAATTGTAATGATAAAATATAATATAAGTCACCTTCTTCTTCTGTTAACTCGCAATAATATGGTTTCAAAGCTTTAAAAAGTCTTTGTTCATCAACAAATGGTAGCAAGGCAACACCCTGCCATGCGAATTTTTTTCCGTTCAAATCTATTTTAAAATCTTCTGGATAAAAATCTATAATTACAGAGTTCTGAAAAGGACAACGTTCAAATAAATTCAATACAGATATTATTCAGTTTATTTTTGTATTCTTTTAGGAAATAATTAAAAATTTTTGGTTATTTGTTTTGCATGAAATAATCATTAGCTCAAACTTCTGAGAATCACAATTTTACAAAGCATTTATGTTCAACTTAATACTAAGAGTTTATTGGATATACGCATTAGAGTCGGTCTCCAAACAAAAAAATGTTTGAAAAGTGAACCTCTTATTTTAAAGACGATCTCGGGACAACT
This sequence comes from Pherbina coryleti, assembly GCA_943735915.1. Lineage (NCBI taxonomy): Eukaryota > Metazoa > Arthropoda > Insecta > Diptera > Sciomyzidae > Pherbina > Pherbina coryleti. The sequence goes on from OX030949.1 coordinate 113,680,623, forward strand.
CCAAAAACAAAAAATGTTTTGCACCCCGGAAAAACCGCCAAAATGGTAATTTTTCCATAACATATGCATTTTATGTCCGATTTTAGAAAATGATATACCGCTAAAAATGGCTTAACTAGTACATTTTCCTCTCAGATCTTTTGGACTTCTGAAGTCATATTCATCTGGTTAACTCTGTCGATTTACTCCTGCCCCCCCCCCCTTTAAGAAGTTTAATTTTGTGATAAAAAAAATCGATTTCAGGGGGGTAGTAAATCGAGGTAACAGGGTTTACCAAATGAATATGACTTCAGGAGTCCAACAGCTCTGAGATGAAAATGTAGTACTAGTTTATAGCGGTTTTTTTTTACTGGAGTTGTCTCGAGATCATATTTAAAATAAGAGGTACACTTTTCAAACTTTTTTTTCGACCCACTCTAATGCGGACCATATACTTACAGGGTCTGACATGAGTTTAGCCCATGGACTTGGAACATGAGAGCTGCTTGCTGCAGGAAAAACTCCCATCAATTGTTCAAGAGGATTAAACTGAAGAATAAAATGAGAATTAGTTATAAATAGCAACGTTCAATTAAAATAAAATTTACCGGTTTGGTTCCCTTTTCAAATGATGTGGAAAGACCACCAACATTTATAAAATCTGAAGCGAATGGTGCATAATGATAGGGAAAGTACCATTTCCATGAAGCACAGCCTTGATAGTAGTATTTCAAAACCCAGCACAATCCTCTTACATACTGTAAGGCAACTGAGTATCTAAATTGAAGATTTTCAGACCCAACATCAAATTTAGATTCATAGTACCGATCTTTGAAACCATTTTCCCAAAGACGAACCTCATCATTGTCCTGATAGTCATCCTCGTCCAAATTTGCTTCAGATGCGTGTCTTTTTATCCCTTTTTGATGTGTATCAAAAAGGGCAGACAATCCATCTTTGTTAGATACCGAATTTCGAAGCTTTGCAGCTTCTTCTTTGAAATTTGCTATTGGACTTGGGGTTACACTTTCACGACCTAAAGCAGTTGGTCGAAATTGCTCTGAGTTAAATAAAGAAGAATGCAAATTTTGACCTTGGTCTCTTCTGCGTTTAGCCTTTTCACGAGCCTTAAATTGTTGCTCTCGACGTTGTCTTTCTTTAAATATTTGATCTTCTGCATTTCCAAGATCGGTCATTATTAATTGCACTCGATCCAAATTCACTTCTCCAGAATCGGTAATGTATCCACCTGTCCGATATACACATTTTTTGTACAGTTCAACCAACCGATCAACAGCTCCTTCTCGTATTTCTAAGCTTGGTAGATGTGGTAAAAAATCATTGCCCACAAAAAAACACATAAAGACCCAATCATCTAGAGCACGTTCAAAATCATACTTAAAAGGTAGATTCGGCATTTCGAGGGTTTTTTTTAGATATTCCCGAAGAACACTAAGTCGAACAAAAATAAATTTAACTTCCGATCCTACAGGGATGTCAGGATTAAAAGTTGGAGGGTTATCTAAGGAATTTAGGCCGGCACACTTTTCCATTTCATGTCCAAACTGACCGCATATATCACAAGGACGGGGCTTGTTTGGTAAAAACTCTTCACGAATTATGGTAAAATTTGGTTCATGGGTAGCTAGTCCCAACATTATTAAATCCGCATCTGCTCCACAAAGAACGTGTTGGGTATTAGGATCGTGGTCTGGCTGCGCACGTTGTTTACGAATAAAGTCCATAATTTTATGCTCTCCTTCCCCAGGAACATTAGCGTCAGATAATATTACTTTAACACCCTTCCAGGCAGGGTTGTTGTTCAAACGATCATGAATATAATAATGAAGACAATGACTAAGTCTATCCATGAATGGTGTTCCAGGTGTAATACAATTGGAGTCGAAGTGTTCTCCCTTTTCTTTTTCAGGTGGCAGAATACAACCTGAAATTGTGTTAATAATGCAAACAATATAAATTGTTACGATGCTCGCGCAGAATTTCAGATTATCATAATCATAATCTTATTTATATCATAATAAGAAATCATAATCTTATAAAATAATATTTAATTAAGTTACATTTAGATAATTGAAACACAATTTGAGTATTGAAACCAAATTTATTTAGGGCCGTTTTATTCACTTTTTCTTACTTTTCTGTTAACTTGTACAAGTTAATAACTTTTATCAACTTGCAAAGTTGTTTAACTTGAGAAGTTGAAAATTTTAATTTCCAAAGTTAAAAAGTGACTTCATTCAGTTTCGGTTTTTGTCCGTTGACGTTTCTAGCATTAAAGTTAAGCAAAGTTATAATTTCTCAAGTTATCAAAATATCCCAAGGAAATTCAACTCATTTGTCGTAAAAAAACAAAAATATTGAAATTATAACTTTTGAAATTGTTTCTGAATCAATCAATCGAGTTTGAAAATAATATCGTTGCCGATCTGAGTCAAAATAAGCTAATTTTTGATTTTGGTTCTAATATATAGGGTGTTTTTTTTAGGGGTTTGTTTTTCGAATAGAGATAAAACTGGCATTTTGTGGTCAAATCTGGCAACTCTATGTCATTTATGTTCAGTTTGGTTTGCCATTTCATCATGAACAGGTTGACAAAAGAACAACGCTTGCAAATGGGCCGAAAATGAGATTGATCTCGATGCTGATTTTCATCGCAAAATTTTGTTCAGTGATGAGGCTCATTTTTTGTTGAATGGCTACGTCAACAAGCAAAATTGCCGCATTTGGAGTGAAGAGAATCCACATGAGATCCTTGAGACGCCATTACATCCACAAAAACTGACTGTTTGGTGTGCTCTATAGGCTGGTGGAGTCATTGGGCCATACTTCTTCCGAAATAATGCTGGAGAGTCAATTACCGTTAATGGAGACCGGTATAGAGCCATGATAACCGACTATTTTGTTCCCGAATTGGATGGCATGAATGTGGATGAGTTGTGGTTCCAACAAGACGGCGCTACATGCCACACAGCGCACGTCACAATCGATTTATTGAAGGAAACATTCGATGAGCGCATAATTTCGCGGAATGGACCTGTCAATTGGCCACCAAGATCGTGTGATTTGACACCATTGGATTATTTTCTTTGGGGATATGTGAAGTCGCTCGTCTACGTCAACAAACCAGAAACGTTAGGGGACTTGGAGGCCAACATTCGTGACGTTATTGCCGACATACGGCCCCATATGCTCGAAAAAGTGGTTGAAAATTGGACCTGTAGAATTGGCTTTATTGGAGCCAGCCGCGGCGGCCACATGCCCGAAATTATATTTAAACATTAATGGCATAAAATTATCCTTCCAATAAAGCCAAATTGATGGACATTAAAACGATTTTCTTGTGTTTTATCTCTATTCGAAAAACAAACCCCTAAAAAAAACACCCTATATAAATAAAGAAATTTATAAATTGACTTTTATAATTAGACCTCTTTTTATATTTTTGATTTTGCATTTACCTATATCACATTCAAAAATGTACTAGATGAAGATGAACATTAGAAATAATCAAAAATTAGAGTTCCTCTAGAATAAGAACGCTTTCTGCATACCTTTTTTTTAATTGAAGAATATTCATCGGAGCCTTTTTTATTCTCCTATAGGCCCGTTTTGGTAAAAAAAACATGTGTTTTGCTTGGAACTTTTTATTTCTCATAGAACACATTCCCAAATCTGCTAAAAAGATAAATATCTTACACATACCCACATTTCCATAAATCGCATTTTTTGTTACTTTTAAAAACACATTTTTTAAAACCAAATTTTTCATTGAATTTACTTGAAATCGATCTTGTGGAAAAGGTATTGAGTTCTATTTTCTTTTTATATATCGGTTTGATCAAAGCTGTGTGCGAAAAATTACAGAACGTAAGAATTCCAATTTAGAAATCTGCTAAAACGATAAATACAAATATTTCAGAATAAAACAATTTTTTAAATTATGTATTATCTATTATAACTCCTATTGACCTCCCAAAATTTTTACTCGCCTTGATTCTTGTTGTCACCTCACCTGAGTGTGACGTGTCTCACTGTGACGCTAAATTCGTACTCTTGTTCTCACCTCACCAAAATGAGTGTGACTTGTTTCACTGTGACAACAATTCGTATTCTTGTTGTCACTTGTCGTTGAATTTAAGTGATATTTTACTCGCGTACATTTTTTAAGAGAGAACCAAAAAACGTATTTATTTATATATTTATGTATATATTTATTTATTTAAAAACAATTATTAGTACATAAGATAAAGTTATTCTTTTGCGTACAATAAGTAGTATCTCATGTATCTCGAACAATCATTAAAATGAAAAAAAAAATAAAACCAATAATTAAACAAATAGCTCAAATATTAAAAGTTATTTACTTAAATTAAATTAATTAAAATAATAATGCCAACAAGAGGTTGCATTTCATAAAGCGAAGTATTATAGAAGGAGTGAAATAGGAAGATAGAAGAGTAGAAACGAGAATTTAAGAAAAATGTACAGATATTAATTGTTTGAAGTTTCGTGCGTTTGATATAGATTTGATAAACCTAGGCAAAGAGTTCCACAATCTAATGGTGCTTATAAAAAAAAGTCTTGAGGAGTTTAAATATTTAAAGCGGGGAATTATAAGATTTAAGCTTCTAGATGATAAACAAAACTAAATTTTAGAAACAATTTCAATTTCTTGCTTTTAAGTAATTTTCTAAATTGCATCCAAGGATACGATTGCTTAGACCAGCAACCTGTCTAAATCTCCTAAGTCCGTAAACGTAACGGGCCGCATAGTTGAACGCCACTTGCAGTTTATGTAACGAATGGGAATCTAAATTACTAAACACCACTTCAAAATAATTTATAAAAGGCATAGTTTGCGACGTGTTTCTGTTGGTGTGATCTGAGCAGTCATGCGTAGATTTCTTAAGATATAGTAGATTTTGCTTACAACATAGTTAATATGGTCAACATATGAGAGCGAGTTACCCAAGAGACAACAAACTTCAGTGGTGTACTACTTATGTATAGGGTAGGAATATCATCAACTGAGTAACGAGATTTTGAAATTGGCAACACAAAAGATTTCAGTGGATTAAGTTTAAGCTTGTTCACATCGCCCACTTATTAATGGATTTAAGGTCCTCATTAACTCTGAAGCAAAGGTCTTCGCTTAGGCCAATTGGACGAGACATATAAAGCTGGAGATCATCCGCATATGCATGCATTATTACATTTTTCGGAATGGAAAAGATGTCATTAATAAAAATTGCAAAGAGAAGTGGTCCAAGAACTGAGCCTTGTGGCACTCCGCTATGTTGATACTTGTAGTTCGAGTAATTACAGTCAATTTTCACTCTTTGGGATCTATCTTTTAGATAGTTTTTAATAAGATTGACAGCAGTTGAGGAAAAACTAAAGCAGGTTTCAAGCTTTGAACATAAGAGAGAATGATCTACAGTATCGAATGCCTTAGAAAAATCTAAAAGGCACAGTAAAGTAAGGTGTTATTTATCGAAAGACTTACGAATGTCGTTTAGGATTTTCACTACTGCAGTTGAACAACTATGTCCAGGGCGAAAACCAGACTGCAAGGGAGACAGGAGCTTATTAGTACAAATGTAATGCGAGATCTGACCTGCCATTAATGACTCACAGACTTTGGATAGCGATGATAACAAGCTAATAGGTCGAAAATCAGACGGCTCTGATGCTCTAGCTTTTTTCGTAATGGGAATAATTTTTGCTATTTTCCACATTTTGGGATAGCATGAGCTAGTAAAGCAATGGTTGATGATTTGCGTTAACGGACTCAAAATGTAAGGCAAAATTATTTTGACGAACTTTATGTTTACCCCATCTTCTCCAAGAGCAGTGGGTTTAATTTTCATAACAGACCTGGCAACCTCATATTCCGATACTCTGGAAAACTCAAAGTTACTAATATTGTTGACTGAATTAGTTCTGCTTTGATTGTAGCTTACATAGGGCAATGAATCAGGGACAAAAAAGTTATTCAGAACTTCTGGATCAATCTGGCACTTAGGCAACTGTTTATTGCATACTCCAATTTCTTTTAAATTATTCCAAAGTTGCTTAGAAGAAAGTGATACGTCAAGTTTTGACTTATAAAAATTTTTCTTTGCAGCCTTAACAAGCGAGTTTGCTTCATTTCGATCTCTCTTATATTCTTCCCATTCGTTTTTTTATTGCACACTTAACATGTAGAGTGAACCACGGACATGAACTGTTAAGGCCTGGTTACACCAAACAATTTTCAAAAAATCGAAAATTTTTTTTCTTCATAAACTGCTAGAAAATACTCTCAGAAATGACATAGAATGAGTCCCGAAGATACGCGCGACCGAGAAGTAGCTAGAGTAGGTGAGTAAAATTCACCTTTCTCCACGATTTTTCACGAATAAAAACTTTAATCGGCTTTTTCTCGAAACCACGTTTTTTCAACTGGGTGTCACTCTTATTTCAAAACTATCATGCGTACCAACATGAACTAAACGGCATTTTACTCTCTAGATGTCTCTCTATGGTCGGAAATACAACCATACATATTCATTATTATTTAAAAAAGTTATAAACAATTAAAAGTGCAAAAAAGGGTCGAAAATTGAAAAATCCGCCATTTTATTTTTTTCTCGGTGGAAATTTTTCATTGTAAAGGGTATTTTTTTTAGAGGTATAGAACTTCGAATTGAAATAAAACACAAGAAAATCGTTTTAATGTCCATCAATTTAGCTTTATTGGAAGGATAATTTTATGCCATTAATGTTTAAATATGATTTCGGGCATGTGGCCGCCGCGACTGGCTCAAATAAAGCCAATTCTACAGGTCCAATATTCAACCACTTTTTCGAGCATATGGGGCCGTATGTCGGCAATAACGCCACGAATGTTGGCCTCCAAGTCCCCTAACGTTTCTGGTTTGTTGGCGTAGACGAGCGACTTCACATATCCCCAAAGAAAATAATCCAATGGTGTCAAATCACACGATCTTGGTGGCCAATTGACAGGTCCATTCCGCGAAATTATGCGCTCATCGAATGTTTCCTTCAATAAATCGATTGTGACGTGCGCTGTGTGGCATGTAGCGCCGTCTTGTTGGAACCACAACTCGTCCACATTCATGCCATCCAATTCGGGAACAAAATAGTCGGTTATCATGGCTCTATACCGGTTTCCATTAACGGTAACTGACTCTCCAGCATTATTTCGGAAGAAGTATGGCCCAATGACTCCACCAGCCCATAGAGCACACCAAACAGTCAGTTTTTGTGGATGTAATGGCTGTGGATTCTCTTCACTCCAAATGCGGCAATTTTGCTTGTTGACGTAGCCATTCAACCAAAAATGAGCCTCATCACTGAACAAAATTTTGCGATGAAAATCAGCATCGAGATCAATCTCATTTTCGGCCCATACACCAAAATCACGACGCATTGCATGGTCTCGCGGCTTTAATTCTTGCACAAGCTGGATCTTGTAAGGTCGCAAGCCAAGATCTTTGCGCAAAATCTTCCATAAAGTTGATGGACAAAGCTCCAATTGCTGTGCACGCTGGCGAATCGATTCATTCGGGTCCTCTTCAACATTTTGCTCTACAGCGGCAATTGTTTCTTCGGTGCGCACTGTTCGACGTCTCTGCGGATGCGTATTATCACATAGAGTAAACGTAGTGCGAAAACGACCCATGGTTAACCGAATTAATTGCTCTGATGGACGATTATGTCGACCATAAAATGGACGGAGCTTGCGGTAAACTTCGCGAACTGAACAATTATTTTCGAAATAAATTTGCACGATTTGCAAGCGTTGTTCTGTTGTCAACCTGTTCATGATGAAATGGCAAACCAAACTAAACATAAATGACATTAGAGTTGCCAGATTTGACCACAAAATGCTAGTTTTATCTCTATTCGAAAAACAAACCCCTAAAAAAAACACCCTTTAGTTCCGACTATAGCCAATTCGATACAGAATATTAAACAGTTTTGCTTTTTGCTTTTAGATGATTCGTTTTCGAGAAATCGTGACACCCACCACGGAATCGAAAAATTTCAGCAGCAGTTTCCAGAGCCACCTTAATGAAAAGAAAAAAAAAACAAAAATTTTTTCCATTGGCTAAATATGTATACTTTTATCGTGTAAGAAGTTTAGTTTCCAAATATTTTTTAAACAATAAATAAACATTCTTGGAAAAAGTACGTTTTTTTGTGTAACCTGGCCTTAACACAACGAGCAGTACGAAGAGGGACATGTTGGTCAAATACATCGTTAAGTACACTTACAAAAAACATGAGTTTATCGTCAACTGTATTTATATACCAACAATCATTCCACGGAATTGACATAATGTGGGAAAACAGGGAATCATTGTCAACAGACTTAAAGTCACGATACGTTATTGTAGTTGGTAGAACATTATAACAGAGATTTACATTAAACGTAGAAAAAATAAGATCATGGTCACTAACAAATGATATTTGATCAAAAAATAGAACTAAGGTAGCATCAGAAGTTACGAAAAGATCAAGTAAGCTAGGGTTAGCATTATTAGCAAACCTAGTAGACATACTACTATTAACAATCATTAAACCTGATTGAGTTAAGCCGTCATAAAATTTTTTAGTAACATTGTCATTAACAAGCAAATTAACATTTAAATCCCCACATACAACAAAGAAGTCATTATTTATTAAGCAATCAGATAACGAGTCAAAGTAAGGCTGCATATTATTACTGCGATTGGGATTATAGACACAAGACATAAAGACTTTGGTATTATTACGATCACAAAATTGTACATTTAGGAACTCAACACCAACATCAACAGATCTACTAATAACTTTACAATTCAAAGACGACTTATGATATATCGCAACTCCCCCACCCTTATTATTTTTCCTGTCATGCCTCAGCAGCTCATAATTAATTAATTTATAATGGCAATCCTCAACATCTATGTTAAACCATGTTTCAGATACGCATAAAACATCTACAAGCGAGTTTTCAAAAACATGCCTCACGTAGTCAAGCTTTGAACCGTTGAGGCTTCTGGCGTTGAAATGGGCAACTTTTAATCCCTGATAATGCTTATATCAACCATTTCTTTTTTGTTTTCACAAGCACCATATTTATGAATATTTTTACACAAATTCAACATTATATGTACTTAAATTTAAGTGACAAACACGTAACTACAACCAAATAGCAAGAACAAAGGAAGAGTTGTAAGAAGAAGTAAAATAAGCTCAAAATAAGGAATAGATGAAAGATAATAGTAGGAAATATAAGAGAATATATTATCATCAACAGTCTAACATAAATAATAAATAAACATAAAAAATAAAGTTCACTCGGATACATCCTCAGCAACATCCGCAACAATCTTCTCCAATTCAGCTTCAGAGAGTACATGTTCTGCTTCAGAATTCTTTTTCGCACGAATTTGAACCGTGCCTCGAAAGGAAAAAGCATTGTATCGTAATTTCTGCCGCTTATAACGAATCGCTGATTGCAACAATTTTCTGCTTTCCATCGTAAGGCTTTCATAGATGTAAACATTACCATCACAATCAAAACCGGCTCCACGAAGGTTAACAGCTGTTTTTGTTCTTCTTCGATGGTCACCAAAAGCTTTTAATGCACGATTCCTATCGTATGGCGTGAAGAACTTAATGATAACAACAGAATTGTTATTATTATTTTTCGCTCTGACACGAAATATGTCTCTAATATGCGAAGGTTTAAAATCTATCGAGTGACAAATTTGATTGAAGATCGATTTTAGGTTCTCCGTTTCAAAGTGCGGTATGCCAAATAAAAGAGCATCCGTTGAGACATCAGCTGCTTCTTTTTTGTTGTTGTTGGCGTTGGTTTTCAATGAAGTCAAATTTTCTAATTCGTTACAACGCTTCACAAGTGCAGACAGCTGATCTTCTATCGCCAAAATTCTTGCATCAAACACACTCACTCTATTTTTTATTGCGTCTATTTCACTCTCTATCTTGTGGGTGAGTTTTTCTTCGAGACAAGAGAGTTCACTAGAAAGCCGCTAATATAGCTTATTAGAGTGAGCCAGGAACCGATCTTCTAATTGCTTGATTTGAGCAGACACCGTTAGTAATGTGGCTCCCTCTTCATCTAACTTAAGAGACTTTGCAGCACTTAGACAAGAGCGACGTGGAGAGACATCTTTACGTTTTGATGCTCTTTGCGTGGGAATCGACATCAAGAGGAGTTGTTGTGTGACAGCAGCGGGGGCAGGTGGCGTGAATAGACAGACCGAACAAAGAAAAACGTACAATTAATAAATATAAACAGTTTAAGCGTGCCCGTCGCGGTGTTAATGTATAAGCTTCGTATTTTTATTTTCGGCGGCTTTTATGACAAATTGTTCGAGCTTTTCTTTTGTTTATGTGTATATTGACAGTTTGATTATGTCTTTGAGTGTTTTTTAAGTCAAGTGTTAACTTTAACTCAAATTAATTTAAACAATTTAAATTTCATAAATTAAATTGAAAAAATTAAAATTCATTGTTTATGTTTTGCGATAAATAAATTCACAAATTGTGTGCGTTTGACTCGCCTGCAGTCAAAAAACAAATTTCAACTTTATACGAGTGGTTTTTCTATGTACGAGGATGCCTTAAAATATGTTTATGTTATAATATGCGTATGTTATAAAATATGTTTAATTTTGGTTTTATTTATGAAATTAACTTGAAATACCATAAATTTATTTCCGTTTAGAGTGAAGATAACCACAAGAAAGCAATTTGAGGCGATGGCCGGTGGCGGCCCTTTCCGTTTGGCTCAGCTGGACGCCCTAGATAGATAGATATGTTTGCGGCGAGCTAATTCAGCTCTGGCACTGCGGCACCTGTGATGCCTTTTGTGCCATACCCTTTCTTTGCTTATAGCAGTTCGTTTGCTTTAGTTTTTTTCAGAAAACATAGTATGTTTTCGAGGTTGAGGATAGCAAGGTGTCCTTGTGAGACTATTTCGCTATTTAGGATTCTCTTTCTTATATGGAGAAGAGCTGGACATTCAGTAAGAATATGTCTGGAGGTTTCTTCATCCTCAAGGCATAATCTATATAATGAATCAGTAGCGAGATTCATTTTTTGTAGGTGTTTCTTTAGTTTACAGTGTCCAGTTATAATTCCGGTCATCATCTTTAAATCTTTCTTCTCTAAGTTGATAAGAAATTTCGATTTCTTGGGAGAAAGTTCTGCAAATATTAGCTTAGTGCACATCTGTCCTAAGCAGTTCTTCCAGATGTCTTGAGATTCGCGGAATGAGGTTGTTTTGACGTGTTGCTTAAAGAGATTCTTACCAACCCCACAGAACGGTTCCGGTCCTATGAGTGGTGATGCTGCTCCCTGTTTGGCTAGGGAGTCTGCTCTTTCATTCCCCTCAAAACCACAGTGGGCAGGAATCCACTGTAGAGTGTCAGCTGCACAACAGAAACCCTAAAAGTCACTACTCTTCGTTTCTACAACTCTGGCGTACTGCAGCCAACCTCGAGGAAAAAAGTTTTTTTATGTTTGAGATTTTTGATGTTTTTCTGTTGGTTTTTGAAGAGCTCGGTTTTTAAAAAATATAGCTGGCCATTGCTCGTGATTTTGTATTTTTTATAACATTCCGATTAATATTAAAGAAAATAAAGGATTGAAAAATTAATTTGATTAATGTCAATATCCTGACATTTTCATAAATGGAATAATAAAATCCAGAAAACGAATGCAGTCAGCAAGCGCGTGCTAATCGTGAAAAAAAAAGAAAAAGTGTTCGTGTGTTTGTCAATGTGTGTGTCATTGTGTGGTGCTTCTCACACAATTCGATTGAAAAACATAAAAAAAAAAAAAAATTTGTTTAAATCGTAACTGAAAAAGAACATTCGGGAACAATGCAACGCTTCAGTAAACTGAAAGTTGACGAGTTGAAGCAAAAGTTGCAAGAACTCGGGTTATCGTGCGTTGGTAACAAGGCTCAGTTAGTTGAACGGTTATATGAAAACGAGCAGGAACAATTTTGTAGCGCTATAAACGAAACCGTCGAACAACGTGTAAGAATTTTAGAAAATGCTACCGGAAATATGCGCGTGGTAACACAAAATTTGAACAGTGAAGTGCCGTTAAGCCAATCGTCACCGAACCGAAATATAAGAAACGGAGACGTTTCTCCATTTTCAATGGCAGCAGCGCCAGAACCGACGAATACGGGAGTCTTTGCGGCGTCAAGCAATCATCCTACGGTTTCGTATGCTTCATCTTGGACGACAAGCGTTAACCAGTTGACAACGACGCGTTCCGACGAAATGGGACGAAATGTGCATTGCGGTACACCTGCGACGACAGCTCAGACGATTGATAGAGATTGCAGCACCGAACCATTGTATATCTGTCAACAGCCGATAATCACGCCGGTGCAACGTATTGCACAAAACGATGCTTTTCAACAACATCATGCAGTTGGAAGTGGATTTAATAATGTGCATGATATTGTTGCGATCCTTCCAACATTTGATCCAGTTCACAAGCGCATTTCTTCGACGCAGTTCATTGCCCGAATCGACCAATTGCGACGAGCATATGCTTGGGATGATAGAGTCCTTTTGTTTGCTGTGCAAATGAAGCTGCAAGGAGTAGCAAAACTGTGGAACAACGCGGGACATGAAGTTTTCGTAAACTGGCAGCATTTTGTGCACGAATTCCTACACCAATTTCCATCAACAATAAATCTTGCTGAAATACATATGCAACTAATGCAGATGCGCCGTGCAAATGGTAAAACAGTTGAAGAGTTTTATTTTGAAGTGCTAAGTGTCGGTTGTAATGGTTAGATTGACGAGCAATCAATAATTAAATATATTATAAACGGAATCAATGACTATGATTTAAAAAAAATACTATCCATTAAATATTTTTCATCTTGTACGGACTTATTAAAAGCAATAACGGGCAACTGTTATTTTAATAATTTAAAAAGTGTGCCATCGGTTAACCCTTTTAGACCCGACGCTTATCTACTGAACATTGGCCCGTATGCATAAAAAATAGTGAACGCTGCAGAGTAGTGTTAACTATCAAGTAGTGAAAGTTCAGTAGTGAACACTGGTTTTGGTATGAATAAAAATTTTAAGTTAACTCTATTTTCGAATTTCGAATTTAAGTGTTCACTTCTTTTTTATTTGTTTTGATTCCTTTTCTTTTCTGTTCAAATAAAAAAAAAAACAATTTAATTTTAATTCAAAAATTCAGTTCATCAGAAATCGATGTAAGTATTAAAAATTCAACTTAAAAAGAATATTTCTAAATAAAATATCTGCGATTTAATATTAAAGTAAACTAAAAACATGGAATCATTTGACGAAATGGAAACCTGGACACTAGAAGAAGATAACGACGACGTTGTAGAAGCAACCGGATTGGAGTATTTTACTGGGACTCCATCAAGAGTATCTGATGGAACATTCATTACATACCTAAAAAAGTATGGTACAATTTTGTTGTCAAAAAGCCAGAAACCCAATGACAAAATAAAAAAGAAGGAGGCTGCGGAGAAAATTAATCGGCAGTTGTTAGTCGATAAGGCCATTTCCTATTCTGCGCAGCAAATATTCAAAAAAGTTCAAAACCTAAAATCAAAATTAAAATGTAAAGCTGATGTTTCAAGAACCGGGAACAGAAAAATCAATTTATCTGATTAAAGGTAAGAAAATTAATAAAGATATTGAAGAGGATTAGGGTAACGATAGGACAAGGATTAAAATAAGGACTTTAACAAGTATTAGGGCAAGGATATGGACAAGGGTTCAGTAAAAAATTAGTTCAACGATTGAGAGAAGATTTGAATAAGGATTAGGACATAGGTCAGGACAATAATTTCAACAGAGATTAATATAAATATTTGGACAAGGATTCGGACATAGATTTAAATAAACAAAGATTAGGACAATAATTTCTTCAAGGATTAAGACAAGCATTTTAGCAAGACTTAGGACAGGAATTTCAACAAGGATTTAGGTAAGTATTTGGTTAAGGATAAGGATAAGACTTTGAATAAGGATTAGTAAAAAGATTTAAACAAGGATTATTATCATTATTTGAACAAAGATGGCGACAGGATTCAAACAAGGATAAGGTGACGGATTTGATTAAAGATAGGGACAAGATTTTTAACAAGGGTTAATACGAAAATTTGAACAAGAATTAGTGCAAGGATTTAGACAACGGTCGGTGCTATCATTTTAGTTTCGATAGATATACAACGTGTTTACTACGATAACACTTAGCTTTACAACGTGGATTTGAATTCGATTTTAACATCTGACCTTTTGGTAATTTTTTCACAAATATTCGTTTACGAGGAAATATACGTAAAGGGTCTTGAAATTCCTACCTAACAGGCCGTTTCCACGAGGCATATCTTCATGGGGTATGCGGTCTGCACTAGATTTTTCGATGCCTTGATGTATATGATGGCATGTGCTATGCCCCTTGGAGACGGCCTGTTAAAAGCATTTGGTTGTCAGGTTGGAAGGCTGATTGATGATAAATAAATGTTGCAACTATTTTATCAAAATAAAATATCAGAAAAAACTATTCTGAATAATAATTCTAAGGTCAGAAATGCACTTTGTATATGAAAAGGGGTTAGTAAAAAGATTTTCAGTAGGGCAACAACGAGGAGAAGGAGGATAAGGATATGTTGTCATGTTTGAATATTTTCGAATACTGGTAACTGCAGCTGACTGCATCCTGTTTGCATATGACTTTTTTGAAAATTTTCTTATTATATCTATTAATTTTTCATCGTCGTCGTCATTTTTTGAATTTATCGTATTCTTAAAAGATGTTATCAAAATGATAAGACTAAAACTTCTTTGTTTTTTTAAGGTTGAATTGTTTTAGCTTCATCAAAAATATTAGAAGTTCCTCATGTCGAAAGTGAAAATGAAAGTAATGACGAAGACCTTCTCGAACCAAAAAAGGTTTTAAAACTGCCAAACCAAGAAAAAATATCCATATATTCATCGGCTTCAACAAGTTTTCCACGAAAGACTCCTCAAAAAAAATTGAATAACGTGAATGTAAGACATATTACCCTATTATATAAGAACCATTCCTTAAAGTAAGATTTTCAGTGTTGGCTTGAAATTTAGTTATATTTAACCGTATTAAGCACATTCCAAATCCGTAGTTCAAACGCTTGATAAAATTTTAAACAGTCAATTCAAATCATTTAGGGCGTTTTTCAGTGCGGGCTTAAACACTAGTCAAATTAAACCGAGCTTAACTCACCAAAAAGGGACGTTAAAACTCGGTTTAAGGGGGTATATAGGCTACAATTTTAAAAAATAAATTGTTTTTTCGGGAATTTTCTTTCATAGAAGGAAAAGATATCGTTCAGCGAAAAAAAATTATCCTAGTTCAGGCGTTAGGATTAATTTGTTTTTTTTTTTTTTTCTTAGATGTTGCATTTTTTTTTTAAATCAAATAACGTCAAAAACCGCTTCGAAAATTCTGAAAAAATTTTTTGTATTCTTTAAATATTAGTTAATATACAGTGTCGGACAAAACTTACTGAACAAATCCTACATTTTTAAGTTCTTCTCTGTGTAAAGAGAAAAATAGTGTTCTTGGCAAAAATTTCTCTCCGATAGAATGCTTGATTCCGCTCTCGATTAAAACAGAGACACAGTAAGATTTACCCACTCTTACAGTATTAAAATAAGTAGAATAATATCGAATGGCCTGTCATGATGCGACAAAACAAACCGAACAAAGCAGGTTTTAGTAAAAACAAAGAGAAGAATAACCGTTATGTTTAATGTGCAAAACTATTATACTTAAAACATCATATTTTATATTGTTTGTTCAAATAAAGTTCAAATTAATTTCATATTATCTTAAATAGAAACATAATTTCAAGGTAAGTTTCAATAAGAGAAATAATAAGAATTTGTGCTAATTTTAAATGATCTTAGTGAGAATAAGCAGCATGGCCAAGACAAAACACAGTGATGTAGTTAAAAATAACGTCATTAGAGATTTTGAAAGTGGAATGGCCCACAAAGATATATGTAAAAAGTATAATATGGCAAAATCAACTTTAAGTTACATTATAAAAAAGTTTAAATCATCAGGAACAGTACAAGCAATTCACTCTGGAGGCCGACCAAGATGTACCACTACCAAGGATGACACCCGAATAGTTAGGGAATTTAAAAAGGATCCCACCAAATCTGCTCCAAGTGTTCTTAAGTCCTTAAACTATAAGATAAGCACACGTACAATTCAGAGAAGAGCAGTAGAAGCTGGATTAAAATCATATAGAGCTGTCAAAAAACCTTTTATATCTAAAAAAAATAAAAGAGCACGCCTAAAATTTGCACAGGAGCATCTCAACTGGACTCGAAACCAATGGAACAGAGTTTTGTTTTCAGACGAATCGAAGTTCAACATGATAAATTCGGATGGAATGAGAAGATATCGCCGGCCCCCTAATCAACGCTTGCATCCTCGATACTGTCAAGGTACTGTTAAGCATGGAGGGGGGCATGTGATGGTGTGGGGTTGCTTTTCGGGACAAAGCTTAGGACCTTTACATAAAATCGACGGTATAATGAATAAGAATATGTACCAAAATATTCTTCAGGAAGTAATGTTGCCACATGCCAGAGAGGAAATGATGACTTCTTGGACATTCCAACATGACAACGACCCGAAACACACCTCAAAGGTTGTGAAAAGTTGGTTACAGCAGCAAGAGATCGCTGTTATGGAATGGCCCGCACAATCCCCCAACCTTAATCCCATAGAAAATTTATGGGAAATAGTAAACCAAAAGATCAATCGGGAAGGGGTCGGGGGAAGCCCAGAGAGACTCTTCAGTGCAATCCAGCAAGCTTGGTCAGCAATACCAATGAAAATAATAGAGAATCTTATAAATTCAATGCCTAAAAGGTGCGCAGACGTTATCAAAAATAAAGGTTTCGCCACTAAATATTAAGATAAAAGTTTTGTTCAGTTAGTTTTGTCGCGCTAATTGTTGACTTTCAAGTTTATTTCATATTGTAATTAGCTTTAAGGTATGAATTATGAGAAATATATTTGCGTTATTAAAAAAACGGCTTTGAAACTTTTTATTGGAATAACCATTTTCCTTAAAAGCAACACATTTTCTTTTTAATGCCAGAAATAGTAAGTATGGGACTTTTGTTCAGTTAGTTTTGGCCGACACTGTATGTGCAAAATTTGAAAACGATATCTTTTTTCTTCTATGAAAAAAAATTCCCAGAAAAAACAATTTATTTTTTAAATTTGTAACCTATATACCCCCTTAAACCGAGTTTTAACGTCCCTTTTTGGTGAGTTAAGCTCGGTTTAATTTGACTAGTGTTTAAGCCCGCACTGAAAAACTGGCCCTTAGACTCGTTTCAAATTAAGTTTAACTCTATGTCTGAAAATCCTGAATATTAAACATTTAATTCATTTAAGGTTTTTAACAAATTGGAGACGCAGGAAACAAACGAATTAACATTAGAAAATCTTCAGAGACTTGTTCTTCTGAAGCAGCTTAAAGTTTTTGAGAAGCATGAACGTTTGCTGGATAAGCAGGAGAAGATTGCTGACAAGCAACTAGAAGGATTAAGCAATTTATAAATATTTAATAAAACATTTATTTCCTTTGATTAAATCATTTTTACTTCATTTAATTTTTGTTGACCTTTTGTTTTTAAAAATTCTTATTATTTGTAGTTTGTTATAATTGCACCACACTACTTATAGTACATATATAAAATAAATGAATTTGAATGAATGTTTTAAAAGCAATTATATACATTTTAAAAAAAACAACCTTAATTGGCATATTGAATTCTAAAAAGGTAAACCCGAATACATTTGGAATATTTATTATAAAAGAACTATTTTCAAAGTGTAAAAGTTTCATAAATATAATTTGCAATCTCGTTTCTTCGCAATACTCCTCTTCTTCTTAGATTATCGTTGACATTAATTTGATTTGGCACCGGAATTGTTGCATCAGCACTTGGTTGTAAGGGATCTTCAAATTCTACTTCTTTTAAATATTTTGAAATATTGTGCAATATAAAGCACGCACTAATCATTGAAGGTATTTTGCTAGTTTCCATTCGCATTTTAGATTGCAAAATTGGAAATCGCCTCTTAACTTGGCCAAATACTCTTTCAATTATTACTCCTCCTGCTCCTTAGAACGCAGTTTGTTATAAAATTCTGTAATGACTGAATTAGGGTTCCAATAAGGAGTCATAAGCCACGGTGTTAAGCCGTAACCTTCGTCTCCAAGTAAGATGGCACCCGCAGCGTTTTCATCCATGATGTCTCGTAGAAGAGAATTCCTCCAGATTCTCGAATCATGAACAGAACCCGCCCACCTACAGTCGACACTTGTCACCCATTCACTTGCATTGCATGTCACTTGCACGTTAAATGAGGCTTGTCCCTTCCGGTTTATAAATTCATCCCCATGATTTTTTGGCTTTAAGATTTGCACGTGCGTGCAGTCCAGAGCTCCGATAACGTTAGGGAAATTAAATTTGCTGTTCCATTGTCTTTTAGCTGAATCCATTTCATCTTCTGTTTCCGGAAACTTAATCCAATCATCCCTTGACTTGTCTAAAATGCAGCGACAAACTTGCCAAATTGTTCGGCACACCGTTGTTTGATGGATGCCTAAGTCTTCACCTACGCCTACCTGAAAGTCCACATTTAAAAATAATTCTAAGGAATATATTATACTTTACTTGGAAACCTGGATCTCCGACATACCGCAAGAACGTTTGCATTTTGGTGAAATTACTCAAAGCGCCACCTCGAGTTTCTAAATTTTCCGGCAATAAATATGTTGCTAAACATTCAACATTTTCACGCGAAAATCTATATAGAGACCGAAAATTATCTTCGTGTCCTAATCTTCTTTTTTTATAGCATTTAGTTTTATTTGTTCGATTTAAATTCAAAAACATTGTTTTTATCGCTATTTCAAGATGAATTGTCTAATAAGAATTACAAATAAGTCTAATCAGAAGCACACTACAAAAATGTAATAGTGATCACTTCTTTTGAAGTAGTGAATTCTTTTTTATGCATATCAAACTTTAGCAAGTAGTGTTTCGAAAATAGTGTAGTCAAAAAAAGAAGTGAACACTATATAGCGTTTTCTTTTTATGCATATCAAAAGTGAAAAATCAAGTGTTCACTATTTAGTCTAGTGTTTACTTTTTTTATGCATACGGGCCATTTTCTTATGATTTTTGGAATGTATGATCGTTATATGGTATGAAAATATTCTCAATGTTTAGGTTTCGCAATTTGCATATCCTTCAAGGATTTTCAGGACACGCACAATTGATCACAATCGTTTAAAACTTTACCTGAAACCCATTTTTTTAACCAACAAATGATTCAAATTTATTTGAAACATCAAAATTTATTATTTTTTTAAGTTCAAATGCATTAATTTCACTAGTTTTACACTGTTTATATTTTTGTAATTGAAGACACAACTTACCTCTGCGACTCATTTTGACAAAACTAAAAAGTTTATCAAGAATTCCACGTGTGTTCAAGTAACGGTAAAGCGAATCGCGGAACAGTGTGAGAAACAAAAGTAAACAATAACAAGCACAATCGATTCATTTCGTTCTTTATAACATTCGTTAAATAAAAGTGGAAATATTAGAGATAGAACCCACCCGCACAAACGATGCATCACGGTCTGAAAGGGTTAAACAAAACGTTTAATTGCCAGTGCAAGTGCAAAATAATATTCCGATTAAGAAAGATGATTTTAATCCCGATTGTTATAATTGTCGAAAGCAAGGACATTTGTCGCGTAATTGCCCGGAACCACAACGACGAATTCGGTGCACTAAGTGTTCAAAAACAGGACATACTACAGCTGAGTGCAAAGCGAATGTGACAAGTAAAACCAATTGCAACGCTATCGAAGAAAATAAATTAAAATTCACTCTGAAAGTAGTTTACGTGAATGAAATTAAATCGGAAGCTTTTGTTGACATTGGCAGTGCACGTACATTAATAAAAAAAGACATTTGCTAATCAGTACGGTACAACCGAAAAGTGCTATGTAGGATTAAACGGTTTTGGTGGAGGACATTATGAGTGTTTCGAAAAATTAAAAGCAAAAATTAAAATCGATGATTTATTGTGTGAATCGGATATTCTAATTGTTGACGATAAACAGATTTCGTATGATCTATTGTTGGGCAGAGACGTTTAGTGCTCAAACGATAATCTTGTAATAATCGACGGTGAAAATTGTTTTGTACAACAAAAAGATGTTAACATAGTCGCTGCAGAGATAAGTAATGATGAATCTACTGGTCTAAGTAAAATTTTAAAACGTTACGAAAAACGATTTGTTCTGAGTTTTCGGACCTTGGTAGGACAAACGATAAAAATGAGAATTAAACTTTCAAGCGACATTCCGATTAATATGAAACCTTACAGACTTCCATTCGCTCGAAGACCCGTGGTAAAAGAAATAATTAATGATTTGTTAAAAAAAGAAATTGTTCGTCCGTCAAATTCTCCATTCGCGTCGCCAATTGTATTGGTCGAAAAAAAGAATAACGAATTCCGTATGTGCGTGGATTACAGACAATTGAACCGAATTACAGTGAAACAGACTTTTCCATAATCGGCATGATCATGGATGAAATATTTGCTCAATTGTCGGGTAATCGGTTTTTCACAACGCTCGATTTTAAGATGGGCTATCATCAAATCGAGTTGGATGAACATTCCAAGCAATACACAGCGTTTGTAACGACTGAAGGGCACTGAACACTATTTGAACAACTATCATTACGTCACACTCAATGGCCCCCATTTCATTACCCCATCGGCACCTCATCAATGAGGTCTATGGGAGGCTGCGGTTAAGGCAGTTAAGCACCATCTACGCCGCGTAATTGGCAAGCGTTTGTTGACTGTCGAAGCAATCCATACATTGCTAGCGGAAATTGGAGCTATTTTGAACTCGCGCTCTTTATGTGCACAGAGTGCTGATCCGCAAGATCTTAACCCTCTTACACCTGGCCATTTATTGATTGGTGAAACTTTTGTGCCAGCTCTCGGCGAACAAGTGCCAATGGATCAACCAGAGAGCAAACTAAGCTATTGGTAAGCACGTCAGCAAATGACTCAAAGATTTTGGAAGCTCTGGAGTGAAAATTATCTCCACGAATTCCAGCAGCGACCAAAATGGCGAGAAGCCCAGCGGAATTTAAAAATAGGGGACCTGGTCGTTATCAAGAGTGAAACAACTCCACCAAGCCTATGGAAGATGGCTCGCGTTACTCAGTTGCATCCAGGATCCGACAACTTGGTGCGCAATGTCACGTTACGGACGGGCAACAACCTTTTGTCTCGGCCTATACAGAAGCTGTGAGTCTTACCTGTAGAACCTGTTGAGCCTCGAGAGCCATCGAGTCTCAAGGCCGGAGGATGTTCTAGCGAATAGACAACCCTAATAAGGCGAAGTGGCGAAGAATATTTCGGCAGCAAAAGAAGAGAAAAAAAAGATGGCGAAAAAGAAGAAGAGGTAGTAAGAAAAAAAAAGTAAGAAAGGTGGCACCGAAGACAGTTCTGAATACGAAGATGACCGCCCAACAGGCGGGCCGCGCAGTTACCACGCCCGCGCAGTGTCTTTATCAAAACGGTAAAATCATGCAAATTGATTAAAATTTTGCTTAAAACTATGACATGAACTATACATTAGGCCGTGGGGTACATATATGTTGTGCCTCAATAAAATATTTCAAAATTTCACAGAAATATAAAAAAAAACATTTTCTGATATTTTGTTCGGAATTTCTGATACCAAAATACACTAGATCTGTTTAAAAAAAAAATGGCCCGGAGGACCCGATATTGTTTTTGTATGGTGGCAGTTAAAGTGTTAACACAACTTGATTAAAGTGTACTTTGTTTTTTTTTTTAGCCAGCCTTTTTTCGGTTGTGTGTTACAAGAGGGTCCGAGCATCCAGTTAAATGTCAGTGTTGGTGTTGACTCTTGAAATTTTTCTGGAGTGAGATGCTTTAATTGCTTATAGTCTTTATGGCTTGCTTCAATTACATCTTATGACAATTGGCTTACTGGTAAAGGTAAAGATTTTATAATATCAACTCCATGTGTTAAAAGCTTATGAACAGTGGCACTCATTTTGTACCAACCATAAAGTGCATTTCTGCCGTTTCAAAGCAATAATTTTTGAATAATTCTTCTTTGATGTAGTATCCACAAGAAATTATTGAAAGTATATTTGCAAATCTTTCTATAAAAACCTTATCGATTCAAGTTATTTCTGAAACGAGCGAAGGATTCTTAAAAAATTTCCGTGCTGTGTTACCGTCATTACTATTGCCTCCACTTTGTTTTAGCTGGTCTACAACAAGGCCCATTTTTGCATAAAACTTAGTCGTTATTTGACTCTTTCTTTCCTTTACTTCTTTTTTTGCATTGTCACCTCTTGCTTGCCGTTTTTGTAATTCTAATTTGTATGCTATGTTCAGTAAATATTCGTAGCATCTAATATGTGCATTAGGGCGGAATAATTTGTTCGAAACAAAATTTTCGAAGAAAGTGTATGACATATTCAAAATGTATGCTAAATTCTAACTGACGTTTGACCCTCCCAATTTTTAAAAGACAAAAAGCAGTATATTATAATTTCTTTGATCGAAGTAAATTTTTTTATTTACAAAATTTAGTGTGTTTATTTATATTTAAGAGATAATTGCAAATACAATGTACATATATAAACAGTAATTTTTGATAAACCTTGGAAAATAATTTTCTTTCTCAAGATGTTTTTATTTTCTGTGAATCAAGGGATTTATGTTGAATTAATTTGCCTACCAACCACGATATTGTGAAATATTATTTTTTTTGGCGATTGTTATAAAAGTAACCACAGAAAGTTTTCATAGAAAAAGTTTTTCTTCGTCAGTAGCGGATAAATTAATTTCAATTTGGAGTAAGCTAGATGTCGAGCTTATAAATAGAATAAATACTGTAAAAAAGTTGAGTGCGCTTATTGATAAATATCAGAAGATCGATAATTCGAAGCATTTGTGGAGTCATTGAAAAAAGTATTTTTATTGGTAAATGTCAGGGACCGTAACTGTTATGACTTTTTTCAAAAAAGTCAATAAATAATAGTTATTTTTTGACCGATTCTTTTTTTGGTCAAAAATAAAACTTAAAAAATAAAGTTAAAGTTACAAGTTTGGTAAAAAATAATGGTTGAAATTTGACTATTATTTATTCGGTCAAAAATAATAGTTAAAATTTGACTTTTATTTTTTCGGTCAAAAATATAAGTTAAAATATGACTTTTATTTTTTAAGTCAAAAATAAAAGTTAAAATATGACTTTTATTTTTCCGGTCATTAATAAGAGTTAAAATATGACTTTTACTTTTCCGGTCAAAAATAACAGTTAAAATTTTACTTTTATTTTTTCGTTCAAAAATAAAAGTTAAAATATGACTTACTTTTTCGGTCAAAAATAACAGTTAAAATTTGACTTTTAATTTTTCAGTTAAAAGTGTAAATCATAACAAAAGTATAAATTCTATTCATTCTACTCTTCTTTACCTTTGTTTTGCTTATCACTACACACTGCGTTCCCTGTCACTGTTGTTTGTCGAATCATTACACATCAGAGAACTGCAATGAGTATCAGACGGAAATCAGATACTCAAATCATACCCGAGTTACTTGTTGTTCTCTACCCTATCCATACTCAATGAAATATGGAGAATACTTGTACTCATTCGGCTCATTAGCATATTTTCGGGTGCAAATCAACGTGTGCCGGGTAAGCTAGTAATTAGTATAGGATATCACTGTCAAATTTTTAACCTTTATTTTTAATAGAAAAATAAAACGCCAATTTTAACTCTTATTTTTGACTTAAAAATAAAATTTTTTCCGCCTGACTTTTTGCATTGAAATTTCGAAAATAGCAGTTATTTTCAGTCCCTGGTAAATAAATGCACTTGTGATTAACAGACAAGAGAATGTTGGTGTGGATCAATTCTAGTGCGTTTACAACAATTTTTTCTGGGTCACCATAATGAGCGAAAACTAACAATGCCCGAACATGAGACAGAAGAAGTACCTTCCGAAACACTGGGTTGTCCTGATACAACTGTTGAATCATATGAATCGGAATTCAATGGATTTGCAATTACAGAGCTACTTAACGAGATACAACGCGTTAAATTTTGCTATGATATGTTATAGATTCGGATTTTCAGACCGAGTGGCTTTAACTTTAGTGATAGCTCTATGCAAAGAAATTGATATACGATATGATCAGGATGGACACCTCATCATGGGCAGATTGAAAATAAGAAGGGAAAGGCAGAAATGCAGAGATATGATTCTACGTAAACGAAATACTGAAATGAAAAATTTCATCAAAATATGGTAAAAGAGCATCACTTAGTCATTAAGAAGGAGCCTAATGCTTGACTAACTTGACTCATTAATGGGCATATGCTGCGATGGTGAAGTCACTAATACACAGTCACTAATACAGGAGTGGAAGGAGGATAACTGAAAAAATCAGTTTTTTCTTATGCTGTTTTTGTTTTTTTTTTTTTTGTTTTTTAATTGTGAGGGTCAAACATAAGTTTGGGATATAGTTTGTTTAGCATTTTTGCTTAGAATTCAGCGTAGAACTAGAATATGCCATACACTTTCTCCGTAAAAAAATTGCCCCGCCTTAATGTGCATGTAGGACCGAAATACCATACTTTTAGGTGTCTTCATTGCAAACTCTATTCTTCAGATCTAAATCGTTTAAAATTTTTGGAGTAGCTTTACATACATTACATACTTGCGAACTTGCAGTATCACTCAAAATGTTGATAGTCTTTCCATCCACCATTGTACATATTGGTACATGTATAAATTTTATTTCTTTATTGCCAAGATTTGTGGGCTCCAATTGCTCCAATTTGTGGGTTGTGGGCTCCAATTGCAATATTTTTTTTTAACTCCATCTACCTCGAAAAGACGATTTATTAACCGTTATTCAAAATTTTGATGAGCATGAAAAATTTGTGGCATGTCACAATGTAGCATTTTACTATATCTACAACCTACACTATGTCGCATCCCATAAGTTTTTTTATTGTCACACCGTTACTAGTTTTTATAGATTTTTTTTAATATACAATTAGTTTATCGTTATAAGCACAAATTATTTCTTAAATGTTGTTAATTAACAAATATTGCAAGCTTAATTACGGAATTCATTGCTAAATTAAGTCTGGAGTCAGTCGTCCTGAAAATCGATGGCAAGATGAACAAGGAGCAGAATTTAAGCATTTTGCAAACCAATTTGCCAGTTTCCGTAAATATTCTGCGTGTGCGTAAAGATCGGACATTTTCCAACAAGATAATGATCCCAAATGCACTTCATGAATAGTGCAAAATTGGTTAAAAGCCCAAGAAAAACATCATCCGCAAAGTCCGGATATAAATCCGATCGGAAATTCTTGTAGTTTTCTGAACCGGCAACTGGCAAATTACGTCAATCCACCTAAAGGCATGCAAGAACTTTAGGATTGGGTTAAAGAAGACGCCACATCACCAGATTTCGTCAACAAATCGTATGAAAGCATGCCCGACCACTTCAGGAGCTTAAATTTCTAAGGGATTATGGACAAATTATAGGAATTTACAATGCAGGAACAATGCAGTCGTGCCAAGTTTCCTTAATTTTTTTATTCTACGTTTAAAAAATGTAAAAGGGGTATATTCATTTTGTCACTCCGTTTGTAACGCCCATAAGGGAGCGTGATAGGTATAGAAAAATATCTATATACTTGCGAATTCTTGATCAGCATCACCACCCGAGTCGATTTAGCCATGTCCGTCTGTCTGTCCGTCTGTGATCACGATTACAGCCGTAATTTTCAAGCTATCATCACAAAATTCGATATTTAAGCTTTTATCTAAAAAATAAAGGTCAAGTTCGAAAATGAGCCAAATCGGATGAAAACCACACCCACCTCCCATACAAAGTGACTTTATCAAAACGTTAAGATCTCTTAAAATTCCACAAAAATTAATATATGAACTTGAACTTTTGCATATGAACTTTGATATATGCGGCATTTCATGTGAAGCGGACAACGAAAAAAAGTAAGGTTCTGAAATTCGTTCATATTGGACATATTTGTACTTCTAGAGAATATGAACGTCTTCACATATTTTTTGATTTGAGGTTTAGCTGTTAAGAAATGGGATTCTATATAATTCACCAAATTGACGGAAGGGTTTTTTTTTTAAATTTTATTTACATATTTAAGATAAAAATAAAGAATAAAATAAAGAATGTATTTTTTTTATAGGAAATTTACTGTTCTTTTTTATTTTCTAATCAATTTTTAAATTTCAATTTTTTTCCAGTTTTAAACCGGAAGTAAGTATTTCAAATATTTTTTTAACAACTTCGACCATTTTAATTTCTATTTTTTTAACGGTAAAATAAAGTTTAACATATATAAATTTTGTCATCAAAATTTCAGAATGGGATCTGAATTATTTTAAGAGATAAATCAATTAGAGTACGTTCATGTCATACTGGGTACTTGGTAAAGTTGGCTGGTTTGTGCAAAAAAAGACAAAACTACATAAGGGGTATTCACGGGTTGATGCGAAACACAGTTGCGACGATGCGAAAATGCAAGATTGCGAATTTTTGCTTCATTGCAACAACAAACACATTAGAAGCAATTTTGCAACTCTTCTTGAATTACGCACTGCTCAACCCTATTGCGAAAGCGCACAAACAGTGATGCGAAACAGCTGATAGTTGCCATCTGTGTAAAACTTTAAAAAGGCTAAGTTTGTACGTTGATTTAAATAAGTTTTTGTAATTTTGAAATAAGGTGGCAATATATTTCTTTCAGCTATCGTAAAGTTACAATATTGATGTTCACGCGTTAGTGCGAAAAGTATGTTGCATTTTCCCATACTTGCAATTCGCATCAACCCGTGAATACCCCTATAGTAAACTTAATGTGAGGTCACCTATTTATGCTCTGAACTAGTTTTATATTTGATACCTATATATTCTTAATGATAAATTTATAACTAAATAAAACAATATTGTATCAGAAGAAATTTTTATTAAGAAATATTTTATTTTTGTTTGCTTTTGTTTTTTGATAAAATCATTTCGTATGGAAGGTAGTAGTTTTTACTCGATTTCGTTGAATTTCAAACTCAGAGTGCATATTAAAGCTTATTTGCAAAGTTTCAAGTCCATATAATAATTTTTGTGGAATTTAAAGAGATTTTTCCTTTTTGCTAAAGTCACTTTGTATGGGAGGTAGGCGTGGTTTTCATCCGATTTGGATCATTTTGGCTCGAGCTTAATCTTTATTTTTTAGATATAAGTTTAAATATAGAATTTCGATATTTCGAGGATAGCTTGAAAATTACGGCTGTAATCGTGATCACAGACGGACAGACAGACGTACATGGCTAAATTTACTCGGGAGGTGATGCTGATCAAGAACATATATATTCTATACGTTACACGCCTCCTTATGGTCGTTACAAACGGAGTGACAAAATTAATTTACCCCTTTTACGTTTTTTAAACGTGGGGATATAAAAATAACCTTATAATGACACAAATAGGCAAGACAATAATACAAGTTAACACGACCCCTTTTGCACGAACAACTTCAGTCGCGGGTTAATAACTGCATTTTTGCTTACGCTGCACACGCGCCGCACTCAGACGTCCGGTGCGGCGATTCATAGCCAAGGGTGTCCAATAACATCATGGGAACGTCTCCGCATGCAGAAGAGTGCCCCGTTGTAGACGAGTGACGTGGTGCCAGGTGTCGTTGCTGCCTACCTGGACTTAGCTTTAGTTTTAGTTAAGTTAGTCTTAAGTTGGACCTAGCCAAAGACGAACGCGTATAATAAAATATTATTATAATAAAAATCTTAGTGAGTGTTTAATATACCGCCCGTGGGTCAGCTCAGGCTCAAGCTAGCCAATGCCGGCCTATTTTTTTAAGCGCACAAGACTTGCGCTTCTTAACTTACATAATTAATATTATTTAAATAAAACCAACGTTTTAATAAGTTTTTATATCACCGAGGCTTTAAGAAGCGACAGGTATCACGCTCAGAGCTACATGTCCGTAGTCTCACATTCTGAAATTTTTATGGTAAAATTTATAAATGTTATACTTTACTTTACCGTTAAAAGAATTGAAATTATAATGGTCGAAGTTGTTAAAAAAATATTTGAAATAATTAAAATTTAAAAACTGATTAGAAAATAAAACAGAGTAGTAAATTTTCTATAAAAAAATACATTTTTTATTTTAAAATTATCTTCAATATGAAAATAAAATTTAAAAAAACTTTTTCGTCAATCAGTTGAATTCTATAGAATCCCATACCTTAACAGCTAAACCTCAAATCAAAATAATATTGTGTGAACACGTATCCCCTAGAACTGGCCTAATCAGCGAAATGAATAAAAGGACCAAAGCCTAATTAAGAAAGATAATCGCCTGATTAAAATAAACAACAAAATACATTAACAACAACAAAAGCGTACATGTTAGCGTCACCACCATCGACGGCGACCTAATTTGTTGCTTTTTGCAAGTGCAAAGAAAGTGTTGATAAAAAAATCCCAAAAACAAAATACAAACGCGACAAGCATGCGTAGCAGGACACGAGATCGTCTGAATTTCTATTCCACTAACAAAACACACGCACAACAACAATGCTGTATATTTGATGGTCTCGCCGCCGTTTCGATGCGTATGTTGTTGTTTATTATAGTTAATTTTCGCAAGTGCATTTCGTCGTAAATTTGGCGGAAGCAAAATGTGAGTTTTATTCAATGGGCCAATTATTACAACAAGGGCCACAAGGGCCACCTTTGTGATTAGGCCTGCCCTAGAAGTACAAATATGCCCAATATGAACGAATTTCAGAACCTTATTTTTTTTTCGTTGTCCGCTTCACATAAAATGCCTCATATAGCATGTACTCTGAGTATATAATTCAACGAAATCGAGTGAAAACCACGCCTACCTCCTGTACGAAGTGACTTTATCAAAAACAAAAGCGAATATTTTCTGTTAAAACTATGCCGAAAATGTTTTTACAAATAAACATTTTCTTGATTGCTTACGACTTTGAATATACTTTGGTTCGGCCGTGGGGGTATTTTAACTTCGGCCCAGTCAAGATCATTTCTTACTAGTTTTTACTTTAATTTGAAATTAATCATTTTTTTTTTTTATTATGAAGCAAATTTAATGACGGTATAACATTAATTAATAAACATTGTTAAAGCGTTATGTAAAATTTAATTATTAAAAAGTTAAAGTTCATTTTCAGTATTATTGTTCCAGTTTTGTTCTTTAGTGTACGAGGTCTGGGTCGAGGCAAACGCGTTCACGCGCATGGATTGCCAGATGCAAATTTTATGAACCGCGAGATCCGTGGGTTGAATCCCACCTGACAAAGAAATTCTATATAATTCCTCTTCAGACAATGGCCAACCTTATAAATGCTTTGTAAACCTTCTTGGGAGCATGAACAATTTTATATAATTCCTCTACAGACAATGGCCAATCTTATAAATGCTATGTAAACCTTCTATATGGCGGCCGTGGTTCAATTCCACCTGACACAGAAAGTTTTATCAATTGAATTAATTTTTCTGTTCGGCCGTCACCACTCTGCAGACAATGGTAAGCCTCAAAGAGTAAATAATGCCATGTAGAATTTCTTGAGAACATGCACATTAGCCGTTCGGAGTAGGCATAAAACTAGTAGTTCCGTTTCTCAATGAATTGTGTACGATCGTTTGATAACACGCACAACACAATTTGATCTTAAGAAGTTTGGTCAAAGTCCTTTCAAGGGCTGAAATAACCAGTTTATTATTATTAAACCTTCTTGAGAATATGAACAATAACCGTTCAGAGTCGGGTTAAAGCTCTTAGGTCCAGTTCTTTATCATTTTCGTACAAAAATTTAATAACTCGCATAACACAGAAGATCACAAGTAGCTTGGCCAAAATTCTCCTTGAGACTGAAAAGGCCAATTCGTTTTTTTTTTTTATTTTGGCTAAAGTGTTATCATGAATTGGAACATTGCACTTGTATAAAAGATGAATTTGAATAAACTTTTTGTTAAAGGTTTAGTGGAGATCTTATTATACCACATATTAAGCGCCGAAGTAAAAACAAAACAATACTTCCAGGTACTTTCAGTTTTATTTGTCATTTTTCAGTTAAATTAATTACCTTTCTCTTTCAATTCCGTCCGTATGCGTTGCATTTCTAACTGTTTTTCAATGGATTCTTTAGCCGCTCTGAAACGTCTTGACCTTTGCTGATTCATTTTAGCTCTAGGAGCAACTCCATCAATAGCCATATAAAGAACTTTTCGTGGTCTAACAATACAAAACAATCTGTCAATACACTCAAAAATAGCAATCATCATTTCATCTTCATTTTTTGGTGCCGGTTTATCCTCTGGATGGGTGCAAGGATGAATAATGCCATTCATATCAAGGTAAAGATTATCAAATTCAATTCCATTTGGATTTGGCAGTAAGGCATCTTCACAAATATTCTTTCCAGTTCCTGTATCAACACTCTGTTATATATACGTTTGCCGTCGATGTAGACAGAAGATATAAAAGATAAAAATATCAATAAATTTTTGTAGATTAAATAATTTAAAGATAAACAAAATTGCTTAAATATTTAAGCCAAATTTGATTTTATTTTGATCACTAGCAATATCCGCCGCATCTCCAGCGTTTCCTAACTAAAAATATTTTTTATCATAAGGGCTTAAAGGTTTCTTAAGAAATAAAAAAATGAGTGGCCAAGAAATACACTTTTTAAACTTTTCTCTGTCAACTGCGTAAGAGAAGCATAAACATAATTTTGTTCAATTGCAACCAAAGATAGCGAAAAATTCATTCTTTTTATGATTGAAAATCACGCATCATACCAAATGGTTATAATAGCATGTTTTCACGGCACCTTGAATTAGATAATTCGGCTCTCATTCGTAATTCGCGGCTCAATTATGTACCGAATTAAGTAATTCGCTTTACTTTAATTTGACAAGGTGAATTACCTCATTCGAAGGTTTTTGAAAGGTCATTTTGAAATACCATTCGAATGACGTAAAAATCAGTTTCATTTGTAATTTTTATCGAAAATTAATCGAAACAGCACTTATAGCATGTTCACACGGTACCCTGAACAACTAATTCGGCTCTAACTCGTAATTCGAGGCTGAATTATGTTATAAATAAAGCTAGATAAGGAACGAAATGAAGAATATAACCGAAAGCAAGAAGAATGGTACCTATGTATGACTTTGACCTGATTTTTGCTTTTTGTTTTTACTAGCTGATATCGCCCATTTCACATTGAAGTGATCAGTTGCACTGACCATCTCCGATTTCTCTCAAATATTTTTCTTGCATTGGTTTTTTGATTTGAAAACCAAATTCGAAGTTGTAAATTTTTAGAATAATTGTTCGCGGCCAAAATAGGGTCTATTTGGAGAAAACGTAGCTCAATCAACTTAAGACCGATTACCGGTAATATAGTATCATTGGAAAAGTTATTTCATTTTTTTGATGAAAAGTACAAAATTTTTGAAAATGTTGCAATAAGTTGACTCATTCTTAATTTGTTTAAGTTCAATACCATGCCAGCAACACGTGCTATAATTTTGTTCTTTTTATAATTTTCATTTTTTTACGTTTTTACGTTAGGTTATATCTTTCCAATGATATAAAATGAAGATGTGGTTTGAAAGGGTTCAGAAGTTATATTGAAAAACGTGAAGTCTTAATAAATTTTCAATACAACTATTGACTTTTTTCATTTTTTGTAAAAAATATAAGGAAAAAAAAATTGGATGAACATTTTATGTATAGCTGAATTATATACTTTATATTTACTTTTTTTGTTTTGTAAAAGAATAAACTTGTTTTTTGTTAAACTCCCAATTTAATTTAAATTATTTGGTCAAGCGCAACAAAATGTATTGAACGTCACAAAATTTATTGAACGTCACTCTGTTGTTTGTTCTGAAATTGCTTATTATTTAACAGTTTTTTATTATTTATTCCTGCAAGTTTACTACTTTGAAATAACCTATATGTTGATGGTTTTTTGGAGAACAATTTTAATTTTTTCCCGTTAAAATTGTAAAATATGTAGGTATTTTTGATAAATTCTCCATTAATTTTCACTTCATTTGACTACTCTAACGGGAAAATTTAAAAAACTTTAAAAATAAAACATGAAAACCTCTTCGTATACGTTTTTTTTTTGCAATTGACCCATATATATATATATATATAACCGACCTGTTTCGCTCGTTTTTATTCACAAAAAATGTGAATGCTTTTATAAAATGTGATTGCTTGATGTCATTATTTTTCTTGTTTTTGTCAAAATTAAAAAAAAATAAATAAATAACTGGCCATTTCAGCTCTTGGAAGGACTTTGACCTAGCTTCGTATGATCAATTGTGTTGTGCGAGTTATTAAGTTTGTACACAATTGACCGAGAACCGGACCTACATGCTTAACGCCGACTCCGAACGGCGATGAACGGAATGTTCTCGCTCTCAAGAAGCTTTACATGGCATTTTGATTACTCTCTGAGGTTTGCCATTGTCTGCAGAGAGGTGGCGGCCGTACAGAAAAATTATTTTAATTCAGATAATTTTCTGTCGCTGCTGGGGTTCGAACCTGGGTCTCCAGGTTCTTTGACATAGCGGCCACGCACTTTAACCAACTACGCCACGGACGCCACTTTGTCAAAATTACTGTTATTTATTATTAACTCCGCCTGTTCTCACGAGCAGCCTGTCCAAAGCCAGGATAAAGGAGGATGGTCGCAGGCAACGGGTTCGCCCTATCCTGTGTAAATGAGAAGGGACTACCCAGATCCTGGAGTTGGTCGCCCAATCTGGGGAGTAGGTGACCGTTGACTTGATCAACGGTAGCGTATGCCTACGAGGAAATAGCAATGATCCTTAAAATTTGTTAGCACGTGGATAGTCGTTATGCTCGACAGACGTACTGTCACAGTCTCCACTGATACATATCGCATTAATTCTACGGATAGTCTTATAGGTCTTGTAAGTCTTATAAGGCTGGTTAAAACGATGATAATCAAGAAGTGCCATATTTACACTTGAAATTTATCATCTTGGCGCATCTTTTCCAGAGCTCAATCGGAGAACGTACGTCGCTTCAAGTGGTCCATCAGCTTCAATTCCTGAGTCAGCTTGATCTTGTATGGGTGTAAACCAAGATACTTACGCAAAATTTACCATAAAGTAGTCTGGGCGATGTTCAATTCTTGAAAACGCCGTGGAATTGACTGTTTTGTATCGTTTGCTACGGACGCCTGAACGGCAGCAATATTTTCGACACATCGACTAACCACCCGTTGTCTCACTGGCACGGCAACATCACAACGAATATGTAGACTCAAAATTTTGCACTAAACTTGTTATTGTCTGTCTACTAGGGCGAGAATTACGACCGAAAATTGCAGTTAACGCTCTTAAAGTTTTTATAACTTGCAGACGTTGTTCGTTCGTGTACTTTACCATGATGAAAATATTGAGTTTACTGAATAAATTGACAGTGACAGTTCGATGATTAGTGAAAGGGTGCGTTCAGAAATTTAATTCAAAGTTGTCAAGTCCCTATTGGAAAACCCTATACTTAGTACTAACACTTGCCATTTTTTATTGTAAGTACTCACGTTTTTATATATTACTAGCTTTTTCCCGGCGTCCGTGGCGTCCGTGGCGTAGTTGGTTAAAAGTAAAGTGCGTGGCCGCTATGTCAACGAACTTGGAGGAGACCCAGGTTCGAACCCCAGCAGCGACAGAATATTATTTGAATTAAAATAATTTTTCTGTACGGCCGCCACCTCTCTGCAGACAATGGAAAACCTCAGTGAGTAATCAAATGCCATGTAAAGCTTCTTGAGAACAAGAACATTTTCGTTCATCGCCGTTCGGAGTCGGCGTTAAGCCTGTAGGTCCGGTTCTCGGTCAATTGTGTACAAAACTTAATAACACGGACAACACAATTGATCATACGAAGCTAGGTCAAAGTCCTTTCAAGGGCTGAAATGGCCAGTTATTTATTTTTATTTATTTAGCTTTTTCCCGGCGCGCGTTGCTGCACCCAGCAACTATACGGAACATGATAATTATATTCAAAACTTAGACCCATAGTTTGACACCACTGTCATTTTCTACTGCCCGTTACAGTTTCGCAGTAGCAGGACATCACCAAATAGTAACTGCATTTTGAGTTTGTATGTAAATACTGTTACTTTTTCTTCCAAAGCTATTCGATATTACAAATTTTAATTGTATGGGCGGAGCCACACCCCCTTATACAATGCCCATTCCAGTTTTTTAGTAGATGGACATTAGCCAATTTTAGTACAGTTGCCGACAGTGAAAATACAAAATAAATTACCAAATTGTGGCCTTATACGCCCAAAACCGTCGGAAATATATCATTTGTATTGATTTGTGGGCGGAAAAAAGGGGTGTGGGAAAAATTTGTTTCCCTAAACCATCTCGTACTTAAAAAAATCTACTGCCAAAATTTCAGCTCGATCTGCTCAGTAGTTTTGGAATTTCTAGCCATCACACAGGCAGCGTTTTGCTTTTTAAGGGGAGGTTCTAGTAGAAACGTAACGTAATTGCTGGATTTTTTTTTTTTGAGCGAACGTAAATCGTTTTTGAAAAAATCTTTTGTAACATTTATTAATGTGTATTTCAAGAACATTATAAAATTCTTTCGATGAAAAATAATTCAAAATGGCGACTGAAGGTCTTGCTGGTCAAAGCCGTGCGAGAAATGAATCACAAGACAAACGTCTTTTCTGTTTAACGGTTCTTTATTGATTGATTGCTTATGAATACTTAAAATTACCCTACACCTTTAGTTTGTTGAGTTACCTTTAAAAACAGAAGTCATTGACTTATTTAAATCAGTTTCTTATTATTTGCCAATAATTAATATTTGCTGAGCTGCATTGAAAAATAAAGTTTGTTAACTTATATAATACTTAAAATATTGATTTATGGCTAGCTTTAGTTGGCAGCTCAACTTTAGGGCTTGGTGAGGTTTTATACGTAACTTGCGCGGCGAAGCCGATGTGCGCTATACACTCTACAGCTCTGCCAAGTGATCTGAAACGAAAAAACCAAAAAAATTGTTAACCTAGATGAAATTTGGGGGGCCTTGTAGATTTCCGATTTTAATAAAACCCTTTCTAAAGAAATGACCGCCCTTTAAAAAATAACCCTTTTTTCCTCCTTTTTCTTTTGCTTTAACGTTAAAAAATATTGATAAAAATTTTTTTGGAAAAACACGTTTCCTGAAGGCCCCCTAAATTGCATACGCTTTCATTTGAACCGTCAAACATCGAAATCCGTCAAGTCGTTGAAGTGGAATCGTGTACAGCGCGGAAAAAGGTGTTTCGAGAAAACCGCATTTATGCCTGTTTTTCGGCCGACGCACAGTGGACTGTTTGGCCTATTTAGACGGAATAAAATCTGTAACTCGACTTTGAGTGCACGGAATAATTAAGGCTATTGAGTGACATATCTTCCTTACGTATAAATTTCATACAGATAGACCGTATGGTACCAAAGTTACATAAATTTGTATGGGAAAATTTGCCTTTTCGCTTCCCTACATCACAATTTTCTAAATTTTTTTTAATGGCATAACTCCTAAGCGAAGAACTTCACAGAAACGGTAGACCACTTTCTATAAACGCCAATGTATGCTCATACATTTCTTAGTACACCAAAAATTATATTATCCAATATTATTACGTTTTTGTTTGAGGGTACGCTCGAATAACCAAAACAAAGTTATTTTTGCCATATTTCAGCTGAAATTTCATTCTTCCTCGTATGTCCTTGTATATACTTTTGACAATTTCTTCAAGTTTATTATATTAACTTAATATTTTAAACAATTTTAGGTTTGGCAACTTTCCCCTCAAGAGGTTTTCGGCTGCAACCCCTTAGTTTATGTAGTTTTATGTATTTTGGTGTGCATTAATACAGCTATTACGCCATTCTTTATTATTTTCGTATAATGCAAATAAGTTTGAATGAAAATATAGATTCTTTTCAATCAACCCCTCCTCCCCCCTCTCCTTTTTCACGCCTTTCCTTCAAAATAGCTGAACATTTATTTATAAATCTGTGACAATAACACAGTGTGACGACTTAAAAAGCACAACCTAACTTTATAGAAATTCTTAAAGAGGGACATGTTGTGAGTCCATCGCACTTGGTCTGACCTCTCAATGTCGTCACAATTTTTTTTAATTCGTTTTTAAAGTTGAAGGGTTCGATTTTTGTTGCGCCGACGTTGATTGAATTTTTACAGCTATTCGCCTTGTTGGAAATGAAAAACAAATTCCACTTCTTTTCAGTAGAATTTCACGTAGAATAAGGCTGTATAAAAATAAATACGATAAAATACAAAATGAAGCGTGTAGCGAAGCAAATTCCTTAATTTTTCTTTAATTTCATAAAAAAAATTAGTGTTTCTATAAATTTAAATTATATAATGCTGCATGAATGACATATTTTTTCACAAAAATTTATTGCACATAAAAATACCTTTTCATTGAATCCAAAACCATCAATATGGGTTGAGAATTGGCATAATGGCGGCAGTTTTAACGTTTTTTTTTTTTTTGTCATAAAACACTGACTCCCATGTATATGTTGCTATCGTACAAAGTGCTGTCATTTTGTCAAATCTTAACCGATTTTGGACATCTTTAGCTCATTGGAAAGAAAATATGATGAGCAACATACATCTAGAACATTACAATATAGATCTTTGAAAAGTATAAAAGCTACTATGGAACGAATAAACATATTTTTATTTTCAATAGAATTTTTATATGAATGAATGTGTACTAGTGCATAAAAGTACGCTGCACACCATATAATCTGAAACATTTTTGTAAGAAAATTTTGAAAAAAAATTGTCGAGCATTTAAGTTTATTCACGGCATTTACAGTCCTATCTTATGGCGTTTACTTTTCTCAAAAAAATTCTGCAGTTTTTCAGTCCGCTTTAAGAACTCTGCCCTTTCTGTACTTTTTTCTCAAAAAAAATTCTGACCTGTAAATTAAATCTAGTTCTTTTCTCGACAATGTTGACCTCAAAAGTAGAAAAAATGCAGAATTTTTCACTCTCAAGATCGACGATTTTAAATTCTGACCTCAAATGCTACCAACTGAATGAACAAAAAAGTGACATGTTAGGAAAATATTAAATATTATCATTGACATTTCATTACAATTTGAGCTCTTTCACGGATGACAAAATAAATCTTATAAAAATTGTTCTAAAAAGTAAGTACAGTACAGAGTACATTGAAAAAATGTTGCATTTTTTTATCTTTTCTCGACTAAGAACAGTGCAACATTTTTTGAGTGCAGGTCAAAATGTAAAATATTCTGCAATCTCAGAGGGCAGAATTCTTTGCCAAGAAAAGGAAACGTCATTAAAGAAAGATATATAAATGTTTTTATTTCGAGGAGTCCAACTTTTTTGCCCTAAAGGTCATTGGGATCAATCACCGCGTTCTAGCACTTACCCACGAGAAAGTATATAGTAGGTAAACTTACCCTACTTTTTGATATGTGAAAAGTAGCTTATTATATTTATTTTTAATTTATTTTTTAATTCATGTTGTAAAAGTTGAAATCTAGTTAATACTAGAAAGGGGTTCTCGACCCCAATGTCTTTTAGAGCAAAAAATTTGGACGCCTCGAAATAGAAACATTGATATATCATTCTTGGACAAGATAGGTCTGTAAATGCCGAAGGTATGAAGAGAGACTTAAACGTTCGGGGAAAAACAATTGTTTTTTTTCGAAATTTTCTTAAAAAATTGTTCAGATTAGACGGTGTACAGCTTACTTTTTCCATTACGGTTTTCTAATGCACTCGTACACATTCATTCATATAACAATTTTGTTGAAAATAAAAATATGTTTATTCGTTCCATAGTAACTTTTATATTTTTCAAAGATCTATATTGTAATGTTCTAGATGTATGTTGCTCATCATATTTTCTTTCCAATGAGCTAAAGATGCAGCATTATATAATTTAAATTTATAGAAACACTCATTTTTTTTATGAAATTAAAGAAAAATTAATGAATTTGCTTCGCTACACGCTTCATTTTGTATTTTATCGTATTTATTTTTATACAGCCTTATTCTACGTGAAATTCTACTGAAAAGAAGTGGAATTTGTTTTTCATTTCCAACAAGGCGAATAGCTGTAAAAATTCAATCAACGTCGGCGCAACAAAAATCGAACCCTTCAACTTTAAAAACGAATTTAAAAAACTTGTGACGACATTGAGAGGTCAGACCAAGTGCGATGGACTCACAACATGTCGCTCTTTAAGAATTTCTATAAAGTTTGGTTGTGCTTTTTTTTTTGGTCGATTTCGTCACACTGTGTAATTATTTGATTATTATTCATAAAAAAAAAAATAAATAACTGGCCATTTCAGCCCTTGAAAGGACTTTGACCTAGCTTCTTATGATCAATTGTGTTGTGCGTGTTATTAAGTTTGTACACAATTGACCGAGAAATGGACCTACAGGCTTAACGCCGACTCCGAACGGCGATGAACGGAATGTTCTTATTCTCAAGAAGCTTTACATGGCATTTTTGATTACTCTCTGAGGTTTGCCATTGTCTGCAGAGAGGTGGTGGCCGTACAGAAAAATTATTTTAATTCAAATAATTTTCTGTCGCTGCTGGGGTTCGAACCTGGGTCTCCAAAGTTCGTTGACATAGCGGCCACGCACTTTAACCAACTACGCCACGGTCGCCACAATTGATTATTATTCAATTCTTAT
Organism: Pherbina coryleti; assembly: GCA_943735915.1. NCBI lineage: Eukaryota > Metazoa > Arthropoda > Insecta > Diptera > Sciomyzidae > Pherbina > Pherbina coryleti. Next base: position 113,719,703 of record OX030949.1, read on the forward strand.
AAAAATGTTATTTTACTAAAAATTACTAAGGGCAAAAAGTAAGTAACACTAATAACAAAAGCAGGTAAATATCATGTTTGTTTAAATGCAAGTGTTGTTGTTCTGTTGTTGCTTTTTCTAATAGGAATGCATTGAGCAGAATGAGGTTATTGCACTTTACACATGTTGACAATTTTTGGAAATTAACAATTGACTTTGTTGTTGTTGTTTAACCTTTTCAGTCATGAACATCGCAGCGTTGAGCTAAAAATCTGAAAATTCGTATATATAGTAATCAGAGGTCCTTAAACATGAATCTGTAAAAAAGTTGGAGATTGTATATCTCACCAGGCCGGAAAACCATGTCCAATATATTGGACATTGGTACTACAGTTACCACAAATTCCAGAAAATGACTAATTTATTCATAAAGTGAAAATAATATTTTATTTATCTTTATTATTATAAGAACAAAAATTATTCAATTTATTTACATATAGGAAAAAATTTTATTTTCAAACACTTCCTTCCGGCTTTGAATTTGAGGCTCACGTGCTTTACTACAAGACCTTACTAAAAAATTCATTTAGAAAATCAAAACGGTAAAAAATGTAAACATTTATATTTTTCTTTAATTGTCCTTCGATCTTTAGTGCTTCTTCATTGTCCTTGGATCTTCATCAAAGAGTTCTCTTGCAACATATGAAACATAATTGTCTCTAACAACCGGCCTTCGTTCCCGAGTTGATCTTCTTAACTCTTTCAAAGGTTCATCTTGGTTCATTCCAATATCAGATGGAGTTTCAATGGCACCTACATCACCCGTAAAGAAGTGTTCGTCTTCATCATCTTCAAGGGGAAAATCGCCATTTATATTAACCGTCATTTCCGCTACTGAATTGCATATCGGTTGTGTGATATAAAGATCATCGACTTCTTCATTCACTCATTAAAAGAATTTTTTTTCAAAAAACACTGCGTCTCTATGAATTACGACCTTATTTTTGTCCGGATAATAAAAGCTATACGGTTTATCCCACGAACATTACTTCTTTGCCTTTAGGATCCAGCTTTCTCCTTTTTTCTTTTGGTACATGAATTACTGCTTGGCACCCAAACAACTTTAAATGTTGAAGATTTAGCTTCTTATCTGACCAAAGTTCTTCCGGGGTTTTCTCCTTCAGACCTTCGATTTATCAAATACGCTGCTGTGTTCATGGCTTCAGTCCAAAATTTCTTTTCTAGTCTCGCATCTATCAGCAAACTTCGCGCTTTCTCAATTAGTGTCCGATTCATCCGTTCAGCCATACCATTTTGTTCTGGTGTGTATAGCACTGTAAGTTGATGCTGAATTCCAGAATTACTGATGATTTTCATCATCTTTGCATTGGTATATTCAGTGCAGTTGTCGCTTCTCAACGATTGAATTCCCTTTCGTGTTTGGTTTTCTGCAAAGTTTTTGAACTCGATAAACTTTTCAAAAACTTAATCTTTGCCTTGAAGAAAATAAACGAAAACTTTTCTTGTGAAGTCATCCAGGAAAACCAGCACATATCTTGAACGTCCGATCGACTTTTGTTCCATTGGTCCACATAGATTTACCACTTCAGTTGCACGCGTTCCAATATCGTTAACCCTCTACTGCATAACAATGCCTTTAAACACACTTACGTTTGTATTCAAATCTAGAACTGAAAACCTTTTTTCCAAATTCAGAAGTCAAATCATAGATTATATATCGGTTATATGCACTTCGGGTAACATTTTTTGTTACGGAAATATTTTTCTAGCTTAGTACGTTTTGTAATTATTTTTGTAAAAGTGAGCGTTTCGCACGCAAAAATCATGCATTAGAGGGTTAAAAGGTTACTCCTTCTAATTGATTGCTGTCCGAGCACATATGTGCAGACGCACCTGAGTCGAGATACCACTCAGATCGTTTGATTGCTGTAGCCGCAAAAATTTTGCGGCATTGATCATTGAGCATTGCTTGATCATTCTTCTTTAGTTTAAAAGATTACTTTGTACGACAATTTGCAGAAAAATAACCAAATCCTTGACAATTATAGCACTTTGACAATTATAGCACCTTGGCTCTTTGTTGCCTTTCTGGTTTTTCTTAAGTTTTTGTTGACCAGAAAACGCCTTTTCGTTGCTTGTTTTCTCGCACTTGACATCTTGCAAAAGCTTAATTTTAATTGCGTCACCTGTAATTTCCATACTTGAGCTCTGAATACCCATAATCACAGGTTTATATTCATCAGGCAGGCCTGCAAGCATCATAGAGCCTGCCCATTCTTCGTCTACTTTGAGTCCAATACCTCGCAGCTTGAGTGCATTGTTGAGCACTTCGTTGACGTAGTTTTCAACACTGCTGAAGTCTCTCAACTTAGTAGAGAAGAATTTTTGGATCAATCCATCCCTACGAACTAGACCCGAAACTTGAAAATTTCGATGCAAAATCTTCCAAATTTCTTGCGCTGTAGGACAGTCCCGAATATGCGCGTAATTTTCCTTCTCAACTAGCAAAATTAGCTCAGACTTCGCCTCGACCAGCTTTTTACCATTTGTTTCCGTTCCCAGTATACCCTTCCTCAAATTTTGCATTTGAAAATAGGCCTCGATTGCGAACTTCCAGTCCTGGTAATTTTCACATCCCTTGAGTTTTTCAATTTGATGCTGTCAGCCTTTTGGAGCCTTTTGGATTCTAATTTATTTAAACAAATTCTATTGTAACTTATGGAGATAGGCCCATAACATGATTCAATTATAATAAGGTTATCCAGATATTCAATTCTCTTGAAAAAATGGCAGCCAGGGTTGTGTGGTCTTTCCGACAAAAAGTAATGTTTCAGTGTTTTGCTGTGCTTTTTTTAGAAAAAAAGTACTTTTTCTATATGTTTGTGCTTCTTTTAAAAAGAAAAAAATCAAGTGTGCTTTTATCAATTTTATTGACGTGAAGATAATTCGTGATTTTTCGTGTGAGTATAGTGAAAATTTAATTAAATTTTTTAAGCGCCTTTAACATTTAATTACTGTGTGCCTTATAGTGCCTTATTGTGTGCCTTATAGTGAGAATAATTTAAAATAAAAAATGCCTTCAACGTGCGGGATATGTAGGACAACATATGTGTACAGCAGTGAGCATGTGCTAAAGTACGCTGTGCCGTTGGATCCGGTAAGGCGTCAGCGGTGGAAAAAAATATGTGGGATGCAGTTCTCAGCGTCAGCTAAATTATGCGGAAAACATTTCGCACCCGGCGATTTGGTGGGAAGCGCAGACGACTGAAGAGCGGTGCTGTTCCCACACTATTTATACCACAGGTGACAAGTTTTGAACCGAACGAATCCAAGTAAGTAATAAAATAAGATTCTTAAGTCTTTATGCGTTAATATTTTTTTTTACAGTTCTAAAACCATACATATGGAAAATATGGCTGTAGAGGAGCAAGGCAATATCGACTGCGGTTCACAGACTGAGTAAGTAACTTATGCTTACCCTATGGGGCAAAACACTTAGAAGGCATATTAGCAATATAAGCACAACCATAAACCATAAAAAATAGTCTAATTGCATTTATTTATTATTTTTATTATTGTTAATTAAATTCAATGCATAAAATTCAGTGTATTTTGGCATATTTGACAATTTTTATATATTCTATGCACACCTGCAATGTGTTTTGTTTGTTCTGAAGTTATACAAACGTTCCGACAATATTAGGGCAATTCATAATCTTGTGTATTCGAGATTGTAAATTCATGAAATTATACAAATTTTCCAGCAATTGAGAACGGTTTTTTCACTTATTTCATCTTATTTCAACTTCAGTTTATTTCATCAGTGAATAATTAATTTAATTGAATTTTAAAATTTTATACATTGTCGTTATAGAGAAAAAAAATCAATAACACTTATTTTTATCTTCTATCAAAAGTAAGTATTTTTGGTTTTCCCAAATTATTATATAAATAATAATCATTACATTCACATTTCAAAACTCACATTTCAAGCAAACGATTTCAAAACTCTGCAGCACAAATTTTTTTAAACAAAATTTTCAATTAATTTGACCTCTAAACTGTCTATATCTTATATTATTATATATTCGACTACCTTATATTATAACTTATTTTAAATCAAATTTCAAAAACAATAAAAATATTCATACAAATTTATTATGAAATGTATATTGCATAATAAATTCTAATTTTTCAATATAATTTTGTATTAAAAATGGGACCTTTAATTTTTAAAAGCTCATAATAATATTTTGGTTCAAAGCAAACAAGTAGTAGAAAACGTAGTAGTCAAATGTATCTTTAGTATTTTGTACTACGAAAAAGTATGATATTCAGGCAGCTGAGTAATTTTTACGCCATTAAAATTTGGCTCTTTTGCTCTCCTCTTCAAATAAGGGTGTACATTCTTATTCTTGTGAGTAAACATCAAATATCTGGATAACCTTATAATGATTGAATCATGGCCCATAAACATTTTATTTTCTCATTTGATAAAATTTACTAAAGTATTTCAAATTGAACACTTTATAAAACAACAAGTAAAACATATAAAGTACAAATTTTAATTTATAACATACGGGATGAGGTCGTATTTAGAGTTGCTTCATAAGAACTCGATATTTCTAGTCTAGCTGCCAACGCACGACCGACCTAACGTAGTATTAGAAACTCATGACCGTGAAATCCTTACACAGAAATTGGAAAACTATGGAATAAGGGGTGTCGAAAAGAATCATCATATTTAAGTGGAAGAACCCAGAGCATAAAAATTATGGATATTACTTCTCAAGAAAAAGCTGTCAATATCGCAGTACCACATTAACGAAATTAGCATTGTCTTAAATTGGTGCAATATTGCGTTGTTTGCGGATGACATATTAATATTGTGATGTACAGTCATTGTAGTTTTTCCATAAAAACGTCTCACAATATTTTTGTAAGAAAATTAAACCAAAAAATACAAATTGTTAAACAACCAAGAAAACAAATTCTTAAAATATTGTTTTCTATACTTATGACACACATAAATATTATGACTCATATGGTAACATTTCATACGTATGCCCAAATACCTACAGCGAAATGAAACATGAGTATTTTTACTTGCTGCACATACAGTTCATTGCTTGGGTACATGACCGTACTTAAAGGGTAAACAATAGCAAGTCAAATTACTTTTATTTCTTTCTATATGTCAAATATCATAAATAGGGGAAATGCAATTTGTATAAAATTGATGACTATGCTGATCAGTCAATCGATCAGTAAATGCATTTGTAACATGAACAAAAAGTTGAACACCATGTTACATAGGGCATTTTGGACATATGAATGAAATGCAAGATGTGTCAGATAATTTCTAGATAATTTGTAAGTTAGTATATAAGTTGGAAAATTTAAAATAAAAATCAGTTACAGTTTGATACTTGAACTCTCTGTCATTTCACTGAACTCAATAAAGGCATCAATTGCTCGTCTGCCGAGTTTTAAAGCCTCGCTCTACAAACCAAGGCTTCTATTGCATTAGTCGCGTTTTAATACTAATGCAATAGTTATAAAATTTTTATAATCCATTTAAACTTATTATATGGCGATCCTGCCATACTTAGCTGGAATCCTTCTGTTTTTAAAGTAAACATTTTTTGTTTTTAATGGACGAAGAATTTCATAGGCTTTTTGACGATTTGGTTAACTGACTGGCAGTGGAGGAGTACAATCCCACTGAAGGCGTGAAAATTCAAGCACCACCTTACGTCCCTATCCCAAAACATTGTGGACCTCAGCCATTAACAATAGAAAAGTATCTAGAGAGAAACAAGTCCAAAAAACAGCGTCCAGTACAACCGATAACACCAATCAGAAAGAAGGTGAAGGGCGGTAAGAAGAAGCGGCTAAATAGAGAAAAGGCAGAATTAAGGCGGTTAATAGGCCTTAGCAGTGGACCGGAAAAGAAATTATTTTATAACAAATTAAAAGAATTAGAAAAAACAAGCATATAAATAAATAAAATATTATAATGGGTTGGTGGAGTAAAATTAGTAACGCAATTTTAGTCGCAATTGCGGGTTATGAAATAGGCAACAATACTCAAAAACCCAAAGAAAGTAACGATAAAGAACATTGGATTTTGGTATCAGCTATAATTTTCATGTTAATTTTGATTATACATATGTATTTCAAAATAAAATAGTTATTATAAAAGTTATGTTAATAAGAAAGTAAAAAACAATATTGTTTAAATAGTGTCAGGTAAAATTAAATATTAAATCAAATTATATAAAAAAAAAAAAAAAAAATAATTAAATGTTTTGTAAATGGACCAATCAATAGATAGTTTGACTAAAATCATCACTAATTTGAGAAAAACAGGTAGCAAAGGATATACTAACAAAACATTAATTTTAAAATTAGAAGAGGTAGAGCTAATTAAAAAACAATTTATAGAATTTAAAGAATTCATAGAATGTAGCACTGGTAAGGAAATAAAAAAATAATTCATAGAGAAATTTTACAAATATTATGAAAAAGCAAAGACATTATTAGAACAAAAATTAGAAAAATTAGACACAGATTCAACTCACAGCATGTCAGATTCAGAAAAAGGGACTGAAAACTCAAACTTAACTCCTGAAAATTCAAGTTCAAGTTCAAATTCTACAGTTAAAATGGCATCATTCAGTTTAGAACTATCATTAAAAAGTATACCAGAATTTTCTGGAAATTTTAAAGATTTAACATCATTTTTAAAAATAGTTGAAATAATTTACAATTCTTTAACAACTGACGCGAAAATACAACTCATAGATTTTGTCATTAATGTGAAATTAACACCAAGTGTTAAAACTGCTATAACTGCTAGCGAAATTAATGATTTCAATAGTCTTAAAAATTCACTTCAATCAAGATATAAGTCTACAAAAACAATAGCACAAATACAACTAACTTTGAGTAAATTCATGCAAAAAAACATGAAAATACAAACATACAAAAGCTTTTAGAAATGATTGCAGAACTGAATGAACTACAAATAAACGAAATACCACAATGCAATGCTACACAGAAAAACACGATTATTTCTCTTAATAACACTTATGCATTGAATATATTTAAAAATGGTCTTAATGCAGATATTAAGCCAACAATTTTTGCTTCTAAACCAAAAGACTTGAATGAAGCGGTACAACTAGCAATAGAACTAGAAAAAGACTTTGCTAGTAATGAAAATCAAGTATTATATTTTTCTAATAGAAACAATTCAAATAAGCTGAATAATAATTACAATTCTAGAAATATTAATAATGACAGAAACAACAACAATCATAGAAATAATAATAATAGAAATAATAATAATAGAAATAATAATAATAGAAATAATAATAATAGAAATAATAATAATAGAAATAATAAAAATAGAAATAATAATAATAGAAATAATAATAATAATAACGGGAATAATAATTACCATAATAATAATCGTTCCAACAATGGAAAAAACAACAATTACAATGGTAGACGAAACCAAAATAACAATGGTTATAACAACAATTATAATAACAATAATAATTATAATAATAATAGAAATAACGTACATGTAGTTCAGGAAAACTCCGAAGGCCCGGAGATGAACAATCAAAATTTAATCATTCATCCTCCGGAGCAGAATTAAATAAAATTTTTTCTATTTCTAAAAACACTACTAATTATATACAATTAGACATAGGAACAAAAACTAGTTTAACATTTTTAATAGATACAGGGGGCTTATATTTCATTATGTAAATTAGGTAAATTAAATGAAGACCTTTTTATTGATAAAGTACAATCATGTTCATTTTCTGGTATAACAAATGAAAAGATAAAATCTATTGGAACCACAGAATTAAATTTTAATTTATATGATAACCAATCAAAGCACAATTTCCACATAGTCGATGATAATTTTCCAATACCAACGGACGGAATCTTAGGAAGAGATTTTTTCACAACATTTTTATGCAAAATTGATTATGAAACATTCACGATTTCATTAGTTTTACAAGAAACAGAAATTACAATTCCCATGAAATCTAGAATAAATAGAGATTACTACATTAAAATAGAAAAACGATCTGAATTAATATATCCAATACAATTAAATTTAACAGAAGATAGCATTATTTTAAGTAAAGAATTAGAGTCAGGAATTTTTCTAGGAAATACAATAGTTCCAGGAAAAGGTATTAGTCATGTTAAATTTCTAAATACAACAGATGAAGATGTAATATTAAAAAATATTAATTTTGAAATAGAACCATTAAATCTGTGGCAGTATGACAGAGTAGCTTAAGTCGACATAAGAGAAAAACTGAAATTCTACATATTATTATTCACCTTTTCAAGATGCACAATTCTGTCCGATCCTTTTTTAGATCCGACTGTTAAAAAGAAAGTTATGCCGACTTTTCTAATGACCATACACGAAGTTTACATATAAAAATGAGAAAAAGGATTTTTAAAAATATAAATAACTCACAACTATATTTTTGGACTTAAGCTACTCTGTCATATTGCCACAGAAATAAATACGTTTTTCTCACTAAATCACAATAAACAAAACAATAAAGACAGATTTAGCAAACTATTACAAACGTTGAAAATTGACAATAATGACAGTAAAGCAACGGATGAGTTGATAAAAATTTTTAAAGACTATCAAGACATATTCCACTTAGAAGGCGACGTTTTAACAGCAAATAACTTTTATACACAACATCTTAATTTAACCGATAAAACACCAGTTTACATTAAAAACTATAGACTTCCACAAACTCAAATAGAAGAAATCGATCAACAAGTTCAAAAATTACTTGATGACGATATTATTGAACATTCAACCAGTCCATACAACTCACCATTACTTGTTGTACCAAAGAAAAGCGATGGAGACAAAGAGAAATGGCGACTTGTAGTAGATTTTCGACAATTAAATAAGAAAATAGTTAATGATAAATTTCCACTTACAAGAATTGAAGATGTATTAGATAAATTGGGAAGAGCAAAATATTTTTCAACTCTAGATATGACAAGCTCGTTCCATCAAATTAACTTAGATAAAGAATCAAGAAAACCAACTGCATTTTCTACATCAAACGGTCACTATCAGTTTAAACGATTACCTTTTGGTCTTAAAATTTCATCAAATAGTTTCCAACGTATGCTAACAATAGCACTTTCAGGTCTCGATAGTAAAGCATTTTTATATGTAGACGACATCATAATTTTTGGATGTAGTTTGAAACATCACAATGACAATCTGAGACAGGTATTTGAACGTTTATCAAAATACAGTTTAAAATTGAACGCTAAAAAATGTGAATGTGACTTCTTTTTAAAGTCAGAAGTTGTTTATTTAGGTCATCTAATAACAAAAGAAGGTATTAAAACAGACCCAGCAAAACACAAAGCAATCCAAAATTATCCAATACCTAAAGATGCTGACGAGGTAAAACGATTTGTAGCTTTCTGTAATTACTATGGACGTTTCATAAAAAATTTCACTAAATTAACAAAATGTCTGAATGATCAAACAAAGAAAGGAAAAATATTTGAATGGACAGACGAATGTCAACAAACTTTTGACATATTAAGACAAAAATTAGTTAGTTCACCAATATTACAATATCCAGATTTTGAAAAACCTTTCATTTTAACGACAGATGCTTCAAATTATGCTTTAGGTGCAATCTTATCACAGGGAGAAATAGGAACAGATTTGCCAATAACCTATGCTAGCACACAGAAAATAAAAGAATTGATTTATTACCTAAACTAGTTTAGCTAATGTGAAAGTTTCTATTTCACCTAATCTTTTCAACAACTTTTCTACTTACACAGTTAATTTAACAATCATGCATTAGGTAATTCACCTAATTAAAATTTTTAAATTCAACTAAAATGTTGCTTATTAAATCATCTAATTCTTCTAGTTATTTTACCTAATGCAAGTTGTCGATTTGTTCGTACACTAGGGAAATAACGCATATTAGCATTATCCACGCCTCAGTATAAATTTTATATAAATATTTACGTGGATAAATCAAATGCTTTCCTTACAGCTTGTTTTTTTCCCGTATTTGAATTTTTTATTTCTGTGCAACGCAAAACATAAAAGAAGTGAAACATATCATAAAGTGTTAGCCCAAGGAGAGCACAGCGCTCTCCTATAAAAAACATAAATAAAAACAAAGCGAGAAAATTTTATTTTTTGTCACAAGCGAGCATTGAACTCGGACCGCTGGCGTTATAGTCAAACGCTTTACCGCTCTGCTGTTACGCCGTTTGATAACTTGTGAACAAAATGTATATAAAAATATGAGGTCCACAACTCTGAAATTATTTTTCCACTGGGCATCTACAGCAATTTGATTAATTGGTATGTAGAGTAAATTCATGTATTGGAAATTTAGCTCAATAGATAAGGCGTTGGTTGTTGAAATCTTGAGATCGCAGGGTCGACTCTCAGCGGTGACAAAGAAATTTTTTCAGTCATGCATATATCTCTCTCATTCTATCTACTATAAAACAAATCTTTCTTCTCTATCATGTGACGAAATAAAGTAAAGTCACCTAAGGAAAGTTTCACTTCAAAATAGAAATTGCAAAACAAAAAACATATTTTTTGCATATTTTTTGCACGGCATTCCCACTCTTAAGTGGGAATGCTATCTAAATAATAAGATGATTTTTCTACACTTAGTAGGTGGCTTACCTAATCTGAAGTGGACATAGTTTAAAAAAAATTAGCTTATTCTTCTAATAAATTATGTGTCTTCTCTATTTTATGGTTGAAGGTACACCTAAAAATGTAGGTTCTTTATTTACTTTCGCAGTTAAACTACCCAATATAATTGTAATAATTAACATTAAGAAATTGGTAACGCACCTAATCAAATTCGTTGACTGAAAATCACCGGATTACTTTAGCTGAATTGACTACATTTTTAGGTAAAAGTTCTACTCTTTTTTTTCTGTGCAGAACTTTGAATAAACACGAAATTAATAAACCCGTGATAGAAAAAGAATTACTTGCTATACATTGGGGCATTGAATTCTTTAGACCATATTTACATGGTAGAAGATTTATAGTAGTAACTGACCACAGACCTCTTGTTTAACTTTTTACACATAAAAACCCTTCTTCTAAATTAACTAGAGTAGGGATTGATTTATCAGACTATGACTTTGAAATTGTATACAAAAAAGGAAAAATTAATACAAATGCTGATGCATTATCTAGAATTAAGATAGATTCTGATATGCTAAAAAACATGATTCCAATAGAAGACGATTATACCAAACCAACAAAAATCTTAGCAATTACGCGTGGAATGAACGCAAAGGGTAAAACAACTGAAAACAACTCAGATGAGAAAGACATATCCCAACAACAAAAATATACGAACATATGGGAATGTACTTCATTACAAGATATTAAAAATGTGCACAAATTGAAATTTAAAATGAATACCGGTATAAATATAAAATTCAATAATGATAAATTAAATGGTACCATTGAATGTGTAAATAATAGCTATCATATGAATATTAGTGATGATCTTGCAAAATACGTTTTGTTTCTAGAGAAGCTGATAATCTATATGCATAAGCAGAATATTAAAGATCTCGCATTAGCTAGCGACGATGAAATTTTTAAACTGATATCAGTAGAATATATGAAAAGAATTTATGATGAGGTATACCAAAGATTAATAAAATCTAAAAAATATAAAAACCTTAACTTGAATATCATCTTGTATAAACCCTTGCAGTACATTAAAAGTAAAAAATTACAAAATAAATTGATTGAAGAATTCCACAAATCACCATTATCAGGACACTTAGGCATTCGAAAGACTGTACTAAGACTCAAACAAAGATATGTTTGGAAAAATATGAGAAAAATGGTTAGAGATTACGTTGTAAATTGCGATAAATGTTTAAGAAACAAGCAAACGAAACATATTAAGGCAGAAATGAATATCACCAAAACCCCAAGTACTAGTTTTGAAATAATAGAAATAGATACAGTAGGACCATTAAGAATTTCTAATAATTATAGATATATATTAACAATGCAATGCATATTAACAAAATATGTTGTAGCATACCCTATAGAAACAAAAGAAGCGAAAAATATAGCTAAAACTCTGGTAGAACAGTTTATTTTATCAGCGAAATGAATAAAAGGGCCAAAGCCTAATTAAGAAAGATAATCGCCTGGTTAAAATAAACAACAAAATACATTAACAACAACAAAAGCGAACATTTTAGCGTCACCACCATCGACGGCAACCTAATTTGTTGCTTTTTGCAAGTGCATAGAATGTGTTGATAAAAAAATCTGCATGCATGCGTAGCAGAACACGAGATCGTCTGAATTTCTATTCCACTAACAAAACACACGCACAACAACAATGCTGTATATTTGGTGGTCGCGCCGCCGTTTCGATGCGTATGTTGTTGTTGTTTGTCATAGTTAATTTTCACAAGTGCATTTCGTCGTAAATTTGGCGCAAGCAAAATGTGAGTTTTATTCAATTTTAATAAATGGGCCAATTATTACAACAAGGGCCACAAGGGCCACCTTTGTGATTAGGCCTGCTTTAAAGTATTAAAATCAGAAAGAGGCACTGAATTCAAGAACGAATTAATGAATGAAGTATGCAAACTATTAAATATAGATCAAAAATTATCAGCACCATATCACCATCAATCTATAGGAACGCTAGAAAGAAATCACAGAGTATTAAATGAATATATGTTAAACTTTGTTGAAGATTTAGAATGGGACAAGTGGATACCTTACTATACATTTGCGTATAATACCACACCTCATGTAAATAACAATTATTCTCCATACCAGTTGATTTTTGGCAAATTACCAACTCTGCCCACAGACGCATTATGCACTAATACTAAAGTTTATTTATGTTTATGATTTAGAAAATTATGCTAAAGAACTTAGGACTAGGATTAAGAGAGCATTAGATAACGCTAAAAATTTAATAAATATAGCAAAAGAAAAATCAAAATTAGAATATGATAAGAAAATTATAAAAAGTTTTTTTGATGTAGGAGACTTAGTACTAGTAAAACTAGAAAGTAGAAAGAAAAATCAGAGTCCCTACATTGGTCCATATAGAATTCTGGAAAGACAAAATTGTAATTCAATATTAGAAATAAATAATAAAGAAAGAGTGTTCCATAATAACTCATTAAAATTGTATAAAAAGAATAAACATAATAATTAAAAAAAAAAAAAAAAAAAAAGTTATAAAAATAAAATACATTTGGTATTACCTTGGAATACCCTTGAGAAAATCTCGTGGTGTTGGTTTTTTCAAGGTACAGTTTATTTAGTTCAAATTTACAATGATTGAAAAGATTTATAAAAAATGATGCGATACGAGCGCTTGTCCAAATAAGAATGAAACTTTGATTTTTAACTATGCAATTCCAAACGAAAAGCTAGCTGCTTTTTCTTTTTAAGAATGACGTAACAAAGGGAATAAATTATAGGGTGTGTCGTGATTATTTAAAAGTAAGTTAGTAGGGGGTTGCCACAATACTCCCCAGCTAGACGAAAGCTACCTGTATCGTGGTGGAAAGATGACATGACGGCCACTACGTGTAGATTTCGTCGATATTGGATGCGGAGACTTCGCCGGAGTTTCTTGCGATGATGTATTTTTATCCAGATCCGTGCTGGCTGAAAAAGCAGGTTTTAGCCTGTCGATACTTATGTTCGATTGTCTTCCTCGTATTGATACCGTGAAGAACTTTTTCCATCGTTTGATGACGGGGTACGGCCCATCGTACGGGTGAGTTAGTGAAGGACGAATAGAGTCGTTTCGCACAAAAACGTGTGTTGCCGTTTGTAGAGCTGGTGATACAAACGTTTTCGGTGTTGTGTGATGTGATGTTGCAGTAGGTCGTAATTTTTCCATTGCCTTCCGAAATTGTGAAACGGCCTCGCTGGTAGGCTCGGATATGTTGCATGGAGAGAAAAATTCTCCTGGGACCCTAAGCGTCGAACCATACACCAAAAGGGCTGGCGATGCGTTAATGTCGGGCTTGAAAGCGACTCGTAATCCAAGTAAGATAGATGGTAAATGGTGAACCCACCTCGATGGATCATTGCACAAAATGGCTGTTTTAAAACTCCTGTGCCACCTTTCAACAATGCCATTTGATTGCGGATGGTAGGGCGTAGTGCGTAGATGCGTTGCACCAATCGTTGTTATCAGTTCGGTAAAAATGGCGGATTCGAATTGCCTGCCTCGGTCCGATGTTATGCGAGCTGGGACCCCAAATCTGGAAATCCAGTGTGAGAGCAGAGCTTTTGTAACAGTTTCGGCTGCTATGTCTGGTATAGGTGCTGCTTCTGGCCATCGAGTGTAGCGGTCAATGATGGTTAAGCAATATCGCTGTCCTTCGCACAATGGAAATGGACCCACGATATCGATATTGATGTGTGCAAAACGCTCTTTTGGAGGAACGTACATTTCGGGTGCTGATTTTGTGTGACGATGAGTTTTTGACCGCTGACAAGCCTCACAGTTGGGAACAAAAAGAGCTGTATCCTTTTTAATGTTCGGCCAAATGAATTTTGATGTCATCAGCTTGGTTGTGGCGCGTATTCCTGGGTGCGATAGGCTATGAATCTTCGTTAAACACTGTTGTCGATGTTTTTTTGGTATGAAAGGTCGAACGTTTGACGATGACGTATCACAAATTAAGTGTGTCTCACTTTCTGGAATTAAAAATGACTTTAGAATAAGTGAAGAAGTTTGTATACCTGGTTCGTTGAGCAATTTTTGAAGTTCAGCGTCCTGTTTTTGAGCTTCGGCGATTTCTGCGTAATTGATGATGTCTACCGACTGAATGCGCGATAGTAAATCAGCTACAGCGTTTTCGGGTCCTGGTGTGTGCCGGATGTCGGTCGTAAATTGGCTCACGAAATCCAGTTGACGTACTCGGCGAGGTGAAGCTTTTTCAAGCTTTTGGCGAAAGGCGTATATTAAAGGTTTATGATCGGTAACGATGTAGCAAGAACGGCCCTCGATCATGTATCGAAAGTGGCACACGCCCTGATAAATAGCCGCCAGCTCACGGTCGTACGTAGAATACTTCCGCTGAGCGCTGGTTAGTTTCTTAGAGTAGAACCCTAGTGGTTGTAGGTGACCATCAATATTTTGATGAAGCGCGGCGCCAACGGCAATATCTGACGCGTCGACATAGAGAGCCAATTCGGCGTCAGCGGAAGGGTGTGCGAGCAATGTTGCATCCGTTAACTCTCTTTTGCAAAGTTCGAAAGCTTCGTCGGCAGCTGGAGTCCAAGCGATCGTTGTGCGGTCGTTCTTTTTGTTACCCTTGATGAGAACTTGAAGTTGTGATTGATATGAGCTTGAGCGTGGTAAGAACCTCTTGTAAAAGTTTACCATGGCGATGAGACTTTTAAGATCTTTTGCCATTGTGGGTTTCGGGTAATTTCGAATAGCAGCAACTTTTTCGGGCAACGGACGTATTCCTTGCGAGTTGACTAGATGACCGAGAAACTTGAGTTCGCTTTTACCAAGTTCGCACTTTCCAGGGTGAATCGCAAGATGATTTTCACGAAGTCGTTGGAAAACTGCGCGTAGATCTAGACGATGTTGTTCAAAAGAAGACGATGCGATGATAATATCGTCTATGTATGGAAACACAAAATCTAAGCCACGCAAGACTTCATTAATTAGCCTCTGGAAGGTCTGCGCAGCGTTGCATAGGCCAAAGGTCATGAAGTTAAATTCAAACAAGCCGAAGGGCGTCGTGATGGCTGTTTTGGCGATGTCGTCTTCGTGAATAGGTACCTGGTGGAAAGCTTTTTGCAAGTCTATTTTAGAAAATACAGCCTTACCTCGTAGATTGCTTGTAAAGTCGGTTAAGTATGGCAAGGGGTAGCGATCGGGCAGTGTCTGTGCATTTAGCGCGCGATAATCACCGCAAGGCCTCCAGGTTCCATCACTTTTTCTGACCATGTGCAAAGGACTTGACCAGTTGCTTCTTGATGGTCGACAAATGCCCGTTTTCATCAGAAACTCAAATTCATCGCGTGCTGCAGCCAGCTTTTCCGGTGAGAGGCGCCGTGGGCGAGAAAAAACAGGCTGGCCTGTTGTTTCGATACGGTGTTCTATTAAGGACTTCGTCGTGGAGCCATATGGTGCTATTTTTGCTAAGTCTGAGAACTCGGTTAAGAGGTCAGCAAACGGGTCGGTCGCATCAAATGTTTTGATTTCCGTGACGTTGCTCATGATTGGCGTAGTAAGTCGTGATTTTAATCCAGTGACGTTATCGATCAGCTGGTTGCGTCGAAGATCGATGAGTAAATCAAAATAGCGTATGAAGTCTGAGCCTATGATTGCGCTTGTAACATCAGCAATCACAAAAGACCAATGAAAGTCACGGCGAAGGCCAAGATCTAGCTTGACGCGTTTTTCTCCAATGACCTTGATGGGTGAACCATTGGCCGCATACAGTAGAATTGTGGTTGGACGAACATCATAAGATTTTGCAGCGAGTGGAAGGACGGATACATCGGCGCCCGTGTCGACTAGGAATGTTTTATTGGAAAGCTGATCTCGTACCTGCAAGCGAAATACGTTGCGCTTCGTGGCGGAGTCTTCGCATCCTTTCGCCACGCGCGTTGAGAGTCAGGCTGAAGGTGCTGCAGAGCTCGATGGGACAGCTTGCTGCGAGCGTCGTTTGTGGCGGCATGGACTGCGGCACTTTCGGGCGTAACGACCGTGAGTTTGGTGATACCAGCATACGTTGTCTCGTGCTGAAGAATCACCTCGCGCATTTCTTGCTGGTCGTTGTCCTTCACGGCTGTGTGAACGCTGACGGAAATTTGTTTGTCTAGAATTGCGAGAAGGTGAGCGCATTGTGAACTTTTCAAATCGCTTACCCAATTCCACTACGGCGGCACGCAGTTCGTTAATTTCGTTGGGGACTGGTGCTTCTACTCTGTTGATGTGATTTGGCGCGACAGCATCAATAATTGAGTCTGCAATTTTTGTAAACTCAGCGGCTGTGCCAGATGAAGCAGCTACCACTGGCTGCGCAAATTGTGGCAAACGTTTTGTCCACAATCCCTTCAGCGCTGCTTCGCCGAGCGTATTTCCCGCTACGCGTTTCATCTCGTAGTACAATTCTGAAGGCTTTTTGTCACCAAGCGGCAGCTCAGACAACAGGCGATTGAGGCGCCGTTGTTCGCTATCAGCAAAATGTTCGATGATTTGTTGCTTAATATAGTCGAATTTGTCGTTTTGTGGCATCGATGCTATAGCTTCGGTTAGCTGCCCTATAATGTTTGGGTCTAGCGCTGCCAAGACTGTTGCGGTTTTCTGCTTGTCTGCCGTAATTCCAGATGCCGTGAACCAGAAGTCCATCGTAGTGAACCAAGCTTCAATATTTGAGCTTGCCATGGGTGGAACTGGCAATCTGGCGTAGACAACCGAAATGTTGCTATGTGCTGCATTTGCTGATGGATTGGTCGAAGTAGTTTCGCCTGCTGAAGGTGCTGTGGATAAGCCGCTGTCGTTCATTTTATTAACGTTGCTTTGAATTGCGTGCGCCGCAAAAGTTTTTGCAAAATCGCGTGATTCTATTTGTAACTGTTGTTTGTTACGGTACTCGATGAACGGCTTTTTCTTCTGCCACCACGAGATCACGTCGGGGTCACCAATTTGGTATTACCTTGGAATACCCTTGAGAAAATCTCGTGGTGTTGGTTTTTTCAAGGTACAGTTTATTTAGTTCAAATTTACAATGATTGAAAAGATTTATAAAAAATGATGCGATACGAGCGCTTGTCCAAATAAGACTGAAACTTTGATTTTTAACTATGCAATTCCAAACGAAAAGCTAGCTGCTTTTTCTTTTTAAGAATGACGTAACAAAGGGAATAAATTATAGGGTGTGTCGTGATTATTTAAAAGTAAGTTAGTAGGGGGTTGCCACATACATATATATTCTTAAAATAAATAAAATAAGAACGTATCAGACACATTTACATTTATAATACTTTAACAAAACAATACATTAACTTTATAATACAAAAAAAAAATCAAAACTATTAATTTGTATTCAGATTTAAATTTATTCAAAATCTCATAAATTTTATCTTAAGGGTAAGGGTGTGATGTACAGTCATTTTAGTTTTTCCATAAAAACGTCTCACAATATTTTTGTAAGAAAATTAAACCAAAAAATACAAATTGTTAAACAACCAAGAAAACAAATTCTTAAAATATTGTTTTCAATACTTATGACACACATAAATATTATGACTCATATGGTAACATTTCATACGTATGCCCAAATACCTACAGCGAAGTGAAACATGAATATTTTTACTTGCTGCACATACAGTTCATTGCTTGGGTACATGACCGTACTTAAAGGGTAAACAATAGCAAGTCAAATTACTTTTATTTCTTTCTATATGTCAAATATCATAAATAGGGGAAATGCAATTTGTATAAAATTGATGAATATGCTGATCAGTCAATCGATCAGTAAATGCATTTGTAACATGAACAAAAAGTTGAACACCATGTTACATAGGGCATTTTGGACATATGAATGAAATGCAAGATGTGTCAGATAATTTCTAGATAATTTGTAAGTTAGTATTTAAGTTGGAAAATTTAAAATTAAAATCAGTTACAGTTTGATACTTGAACTCTCTTGTCATTTCACTGAACTCAATAAGGGCATCAATTGCTCGTCTGCCGAGTTTTAAAGCCTCGTTCTACAAACCAAGGCTTCTATTGCATTAGTCGCGTTTTAATACTAATGCAATAGTTATAAAATTTTTATAATCCATTTAAACTTATTATAATATTTATATATAAACTGCAAAAACTCAAGTGATATAAAGAACAAATTACAAGGTGGCTTTGTATGAATAAGCTGAAGTTAAATATGGACAAAACAAAATTCGATTCGAAGTTAATTCAATAAAATACTTGGGTGTAATAATAGACAAACAATTAAATTTTAATGAGTATGCACATTACATATGCAACAAAATAAGTAAAAAAAGTGGGCTTTTTAAGCAGAATTAGAAAAAAGTTAAACTTCCAAAATGCGGTAATGATTTTCGATACAATCATACTGCCACATTTTGACTACTGTCTACTGTGCAACTATTTTATACATGTGCAATAACATTATTAAGAAAAGATTACAAATACTGCAAAATAAAGTAATGCTAGTAATAACTAGGTCGTAGCAGTCGCTTAGCAAACACTTACGCGTTTCTAAGCTAGCCACATAAATTGGTACGTTGTGGAGGCAATTGAGTTGAGTTGCTAGCTCCAATAGATTCTAAACAATATAAAAGCAAAGATATTATTTCTAAAAACTATAAAAGCAAAGATATTAAATAGGTTTTGCTATTTCAATTAAATGGAGATTCTACTTTTTGTCAATAAACTTACCAGATCTCAAACATTCAATTACAAAAAAAATGTTAATATATTTTAGTTGAAATACAACATTTTATTTTATTCTTGGCGTTTTTGAACCAATCCTTTTTATTTATTTTCTCATCATAAGGAATAGCCTATCATAAGGAATAGAACATAAATTCCCTTTCTCTAATATCGAAAACTGCTTGATTGAGAGTTAATCCTTGCGATTTTTATTATTAATGGCATAAGCAAGTTGTGAAAATTTCTTGCGAGTAAAATTTTTTGATCCTTTTTTGAATGATACTACTACGGAAGAAATAAGTAGGATATTTAAATTGTTGTATTTTGGTCTAGAATAATTGGGAAACTTGATCATAATGCACAAAGAAAATTCCTCTATAAATCGGCCACTTTCGCAATTGTTATAGACAATTTCAACAAACTCAGTTGAAATCAGTTTCTTAATGTTGTATTCTTCAATTTCAGCGTTTTTTGTGATTATTCCCGTTAAAAATTTTCAAAAAATGTGTCCAAAAATTTACCGGAAGTTAACCGTTTACAAACAATTTGGTCACAAAGAAACAAATGGTACAATAATGTCACAAATGCGGTAAATGTGTGCCAAACGTGATCAACTGCTACCCCAGAGTTCACGGGTTCGAATCCCAGCTAAGCCATGGTCCTACGCTTTTACCTTTCGCATTTGCAATTTTCTTTCCTCATTTTCTTATCATCTGAAATTGAAAACTCATCAATATTTACGACTTGAAGTCGTAGTTGGTGGTAGAGAAGTTTGTGGATGAGATAGCCTTAAACTTGAATTGAATTGAATTGATTGCCCCTTCCATCACACTAATCTACCATTCCATGCCGAATTAGTCAGGGGCCACATTACCGGGGGTCCAGAGTAAAAAAAAGATGAACGCTGATTGTTGATAAAAAATTTGATTTGTAGACAGTTCTTCTAATGATACTCTTAATAAACATTCCCTGAAAGATTGTTGTTCTGTCCAATTTGCCTCATTATCTGGTTCATTACGAACGCTTTCCTTATTTAATTTAGTATTGCTAATTGTTGTTTTAAATTTTTGTTTAAAGCAGTGTGAACAAAAACCAAGACTCGACTTCCATCTCTATTCTTCTAACTTAGTACTCCCTCTTGATGCTTCTGAGTGTACGAAACCTTCTAGTGCAGTTTGAATGAACAATATTTAGAAACATTTCTAAGTCTATATTTCAATCCATGTCGCGATCAATATCACAATATCCTAGATCCTAGGACCTTCAAATTAGAATTTCGTGATATTGATCGCAACATGGATATTAATAGAGGCTTAGAATTATTTACAAATATTGTCGAAAAAATTAATTTTATTAAAACTGCTAAAGACGATTTTATAACATTTATTGTTTTTTTTTTTAATTATTTGAATTTAAATAGTCATAAATTGATAGAATCTAATAATGGTTTGATGCGTTGGTGTTAAAATCAGCACATTCTTAGTGGAAGCCACTGTTGCCAGATTGGGCGATTTATCGCCAACTGGGCGCTTTTTTTCTTGTTTTTGTGCTTAAATTTTTAGGAAATCGCCTGGCGATTTTTGTGAAAACAACGCTTTTTCATAAACTCATCTAATGTGTATTGGAAAAATGTTTGGCAATATTTGTAAGTTGGCATTCATCTTTCTTTCCTTGCCACATTCTAATGCATTTGTGGAACGTATTTTCTCCGTCAACAGAATGAAATCAGATATGCTAACTTCAATCATTCGAGTAAAATTCTTCATGAAGGCTAAAAAGTGTTGTTCCAAGTCGCTGCCAAAATCCGATGATATGATTTCAAAAATGAATAAATCAATGTATGAACTAAACAATACTTCGAGAATTGACAAAACGGAGGAAAAGTCTAATATGGCTGAGGAAAAGTCTAATATTAATAGAATGGAACTACGTTTTTTGTGAAAAGTTTTTATTTTTAAAGTTGCATATTGAAAAATTCTAAATAGTTATAGTCTCTAAAAAAATGTTCTTTAACAATCAAAATTCTCGTATAAAATTAAGTATCTTTTTTATAATTTTTTACAGATATCAATATTATTTCAATAAATATGAAAATAAGAACTTTTATATATATAATACTATTAACAGCTCTCAATATTATTTGAAAAAAATGTATATAATTTTTTTTTGGTTTTTTCTAATATAATAAATTTCTTAGAAAAAATTGCGATTTTGGCGATTTTTTTTTTTTTCATTGGGCGATTTTGGGCGATATTTTTTTTAAATCTCGCGTTTTTCTCAAAAAAGTTCTGGCAACACTGGTGGAAGCAATGAAAGCTAATAAGCCTACCAGTCACCAAATAATGAAAAATTATAAAAATTGCAAATTTCTTTTATTTTACAGGGTTCACCAACACATGCAAATAAAAATATCAAACAATTTAATCTTTATGTATTTGCATCGATTTAAAAACTTCATCATAGCAGTTATTTATTTTAGTTAGTAATAAACAGCTGTTGCAGCGAACAAAATTCGCCTTAATGTTTTTGTTATTGTTCCATGATGTTCGGTTATTTATAGCGAGCGAGCGAAGCGAACGACGGATACATACAGAAGCAGGCAAGCAACAAACTGAATTAAACGAATATGTATCAAGCAAGAGAGATATGGAATATTATTTTCAATAAATTTCTAAACTTAACAGAATTTCCAAATTTGGGCTTCGTCCGCACCTAATTTAAGAACAGTAGAACAGTTTAGAAAAAGAAATATTAAAATCGGTCAACCCATTTCAGAGTTCTGCTCCTTTAAACATTCTTCATGCAAGTTGTTCCATGGGAGCTTCGCTCGCTCGCTCCAATTAAGTGCAATAACTTCATTCCTACGTCCTATATGTTACAAATCTTAAAGTGTGAACTAATTGAACTGATATTTGTATTCAATGTAAAACACCGTGTGTTCCCAGAGTACCTACAAGATGAGCTTGTTTATGTCAAAGACATACAGCCGTACAACTTAAGAGCAAATAACTTCAGACTTATGAGATTCAATAAAAGTAGCACGCAGAACTCGATAATGTATAATGGCTTTAAGTTATTCAATACACTACCGGTTATAATAAAACATGAGCGTAACATTCATCAATTTAAGGCTTATAGTAGATTTGATGAAATTAAATATACACTGAATTTGTTAATATGAATAATATTTGAAAATAATCCTGTACAGAATTATAAATGTAATAGTTATTTATCAACTTATAATCTAAACAATAATAATAATAATAATGATATTGCGTTTCAGTTATTAGAATATATGCTTTTACAAAAAATATCGTATCTCATAAAAAAATGGGTCGATCTTATTTTTTTTTAAATTATTACCATAAAATGGACTCTAATGGATTAATTCATTTTGAAGGAATGTCCTAAATTAATGCAAAGGACAAACATGAATAAAAAATTATATGAAAAAATTTTTAAATGTCGACAGTAAATGCGTTTATTGGGTCCGGATTTCATTGTACGTCAAATCTAAGTCAGTTTAAAATAGAAGTAGGTACTTTTGTTTTTTTTCGTAAATTAGAAATGCATTAGATAAATTTATTTATTTATTATTATATCTTTATTTAGTTAATATAACTATTTTTGGTTTTATTAACAATGTTTGCAATATATATTTATAATTGAACTGACCAAACTTGTCCCTAATATATGCTATATTTTTTGCTTGAATTTTGATAAATTGTTTCACTCTTAATATTAGGTGGCATTTCATTAAATAATTTAATAATACGTTCTGACTGGGAGCTTAATGCGCATTAAAAGCTGCGAATTAGCCCTTATAAAATTCTGTCAAGTAAATTCACATAAATACTACTTCAAATGAGCAATTTTTTTTTTTTTTTTGGATTCGCCTGGAGGTAAGAAATCTTCATAGATACATATGACCCATACGCATGCACGATTTACACTCTAAGAAGTTCCCGGATCAGCCGGACTGGATAGAATGCACCTACGTGCTAAAACTTACCACCTATTGGCAAATAAAAGCCTCCACTAAGCACAATTGCTTGGCCTTTCAGCGGAAATCAAAATTAAGTAAAGAAACATTTGAAATTTTAGTATTTTTTGCGCTTATGTTAACATCATAAACATCATCGAATAAAAGCACAATCTTCATAATACGAAGATATACAAAACAACATCCAAAGTAATTCACCAGACCATACATAACCACGTTCATAACTGCTGTCATTAGGCTTGGGGCTACTGACCAACCCAAGATCCTACGTGGAAAAGAGATGCAACTCTCAAACACCAAACCAATACCAAACATAGCACAGATATACAAGTATATATTGTGCAGGCACAATATATTTATATATTCGGGTCACTAAAATAAGGGAACACCGAGCTAAAGTTATTATTTGGATATGCATTTGGGCCAACGCAGGTAAAAACTTGTATGGAAAAGAGATAAACTCTGACGCACCAAGCCGAGAGACACGGTTTTCATGGTCCCATTTCAAACTTGGGAAGCTATAGAACTAAAGATCTAAAATAATTTAATGAAAAAAATAAAGCAACGAAACTGAATAAAACGAAAACTTAAAGTATCTAACATATTCGATGATGCTTATTTGTTAAATCGTAAAATCTACACAATTATCGCGAGTTAAATTTGTTAAATCGTAAAATCTACACAATTATCGCGAGTTGTATTTGTTATCACAATGAATGTGTTAACTATTCAAATGTAATATCATTTTACCTTTTAAGACACCCACCGAGTCAGCAAAATTTATCAAGTTCAAGTTACCATTGAAATCACTACACATACACATATAATTAGAAGTGCACTGACTCAACTTAAAAAGCTGGAAATGTCTGGCTCCGCTCCTAGGGATGTTGAAGTTTAATAAAGAAAGAAGCGATTGTGAGTCTATATCGCCACTGAGTAGTTTGTATAAAAAGGCGACATTGAGCATAATTCTTCTGCTTCTTAAGGAAGGCAGGGAAATAATTTTAAGGCGGGTTTCATAAGGGGGAAGAATAATATTGGGGTTCCAACGATAATGTAAAGCAAAAAGTAAGAATTGTTTTTGAACCGATTCTAATGCATCGATATGGACATTGTATTGAAGGTTCCATATTACGGATGCATATTCAAGAATTGGTCTAACAAGAAAGGTATAAAGTATTTTAGTAGTGAAAGGATCGTTGAATTCTTTAGCCCATCTTTTAATGAAACCAAGGACACCTCTAGCCTTATTTACGACCAAATTAACTTGAAGATTGAAACGAAGTTTAGGATCCATAATTACACCTAAATCAAGAAAACTGTGTACAATTTCTAAGTTAGTATTATTTATAGTGTAATTTATACTATTAGCAATTCGACGTGAGAATGTCATTTGCTTACATTTTTTTAAGTTTAATTTTAAAAGGTTTAAATTACACCACTCCACTAGACTATTTAAATCGGATTGTAAGAGTTGTTGTTCTTCAGGCGATTTGTAAGTTAGAAAAAGTTTTACGTCATCGGCGTACATTAAGACGTTACAGTGTTTTATTACAGAAGGAAGGTCATTTATAAACAGTAAAAATAAAACCGGACCAAGATGACTTCCCTGAGGAACACCTGATGTGACCAAAATATTTTTTGACATAGAATTCTTATATAAAACTTTTTGCGAACGTTTCGACAAGTACGATTTAATCCAGTGTAATAGTTTGACGGGAAACCCAATTAGATGAAGCTTTTTCAGAAGAAGATAATGATTAACACTATCGAAAGCTTTGCTAAAGTCTGGATAAATAACGTCAGTCTGTCGTCCTAAAGTGAAACCTTTAATGACACGCGTAGTAAACTCCAAGAGGTTAGTTATCGTAGATTTTCCCTTTAAGAAACCATGTTGAGAGGTGGAAATGGAGGAAGATACGACGTGGGTTATTTGATCAGTTATAATTTTCTCAAATAACTTAGGGATTGCGCTTAGTTTTGCGATACCTCGGTAATTGGAAACATCAATTTTTGAACCGGATTTATGAAGAGGTATTATATAAGATTTTCTCCATATATTGGGAAAATGACCACTGTGCAAGGATGTGTTAAAAATTTTTGATAGGGGAGAACACAAACTATTAGAACAATGTTTTAAAATGCAGCTCGGGATTTAGTCAGGACCAGTCGTAAAAGAAGATTTAACTTGTTGAAGGTAATGCATAACTATGTATATTAGAATCTCTTACGGGGGTTTCAAAAGAGTTAACTGGTGGTAGGTAAGGATATTCAAGACTCATGCTCAATGGAATATCGGAGTAGGTTGTTTTAAAGAAGTTTGCAAACATGTTGGAAGCATCGGTGTCGCAAGATGCTTCATCATGATTAAATTTCATAAGAGGTGGGAAGCTGGAGGTTTTTCGTTTTGAGTTGACAAAAGTGTAGAAAAGTTTCGGATTATCTTTGAATTGAGTTTTTATTTTGGCTATATATGCAGAGTAGCATTGTTTATTTAATAGTTGATATCTGTAACGACAAGAGGAATAGCAAGCGAAGTCTAAATTAGAGCCTGACTTTTTATATTTCTTAAATAAGCGATTTTTGGAATTTTTTAAAGACTTAAGCTCATTTTTTGGCACAGATAATGAAAAGCATTTTTGCAAAGTATCATTGAGAAACTGCGCTGAAGATTCGACATCATAAAAAGAGTACGAAGACCTATTATTTAAAATTAGGGACCAGTCAATCCGCGCGAGAAGAGCATTAAGTTTAACATAATCTGTTTTTTTAAAGTTAAAAATTTTATTATTTCGCGTATTTGGATCTAATTTATTTTCACTTTCATTGGCAAGTAATATTGTTATTTCAAGAGTTGGATGATAACCATCTTCCGGAACAGAAACTGGGTTCGAACGACGGAGATTTACAGAAGTGCATCTATCTACAAATACAAGGTCAAGAGATCTACAATTTTTATTAAGAATATTATTAACCTGTTGAAGACACAGATCAGACAACTTATCTAAGAAATCATTTACCCAATCAGAGGCAGAAATACGGGTAAGAAATTCGGAATCATCGGATAAACTCCAGGACACGGAAGGTAAGTTGAAATCACCTAAAACAATGATAGTATCCATATTTTTAAGCATATTATGGACAATTTCGATGGCATTAATATGGTTTAAGTAAATTATTAAATCACTTTTAGGTGGAATGTAAGAGCAAGTAAGAAAAGAGCAAGTATTATTATTAAGTTTAACTGTAACACAAATAAACTCCAGATCGTTGGTGCCAGGAATTGTTAATTCCTCAGAAGCAAGGGAGTTATGGACAGCTATCAGAACGCCACCACCGATCTTATCATAGCGATCTTTACGAAAAATTTGGTACTTATTGCACATTATTTCAGAATTTAATACGTTAGAGCGAAGCCAAGCTTCAGTAAAAATTATAAAGTTATATTCAAAATCAAAACTGTTAATGAAAATATCGGAAAGTTTAGACTTGAGACCTCTAACATTTTGATACACAAGCTCTAATTTAGACTTGTGATTTTTTAATCGTTTTTTGTATGGTACTGAGGATTATTAGAAGGACGAGGCAAGTGTACAACATTTGCAATACGTGGTTTGTTTTTGAATTCAAATTCATGAACAATTGTATTACGAGGCCAAAAGTTTACATCCACAAGAGTATTAAATAAATTTTCCGGAACAGTCAATCTAAACGAAGTAGTCAGTCTCGGATTTAAATATTTGAATTTTTGGATCGAAAGAGACAAAGAGCACTTCAACTTTGCTTTAATAAAAAAGTCTATATCATTTTCAGTTGTATCTGCAGCTAAGCGCGAAACAAAGATTGATTTATTTGGAGGAACCGCAATCAATGGTTTAGGTAGGAGCAAGAGAAACAGTTTGGGCATACGACATATCTGGCAATGTAAGTGATGGAGCCGACGACGGCAAAGGAGCAGAAACAGTTATATGAGTTAAATTTGAAGAAGAAGCAACAATAGGAAGAGGAGAACTAATAGTAAAAGTGTCCATGTCTTCAACAATGTCCTGTTCGGAAGAAGGTGGTGGTGGTGTCAAGTCAGTTTTCTGCTTGCTTCGAAGGGTCATGTGTTTCTTTTTTCGCTTGGGTGACGAATTTGGCTCATCAATATATTTAAACTCATTGAAAAGAGTTTGGTATTTATTAAATTTAGCAGAAAGCGAGGAAAGTTCTCTACTCATTTCAGAGAAACCTTGCTTCGTCTGCTTGAATAATTTATAAAAATTTATGTCGGCCAACCTACATTTTTCGCAAGACCAACGTAAGCCTTTACCTTCATCCATGTGATCTGCTACTCGACCTGACACGCCTGCACACTTGATATGAACAGTGTTGTCACATAACCAACATGACAAAAACCGCTCGTTATCACCCTTCGTAAAGCAGCCAGGTTTGGTACAAATCATTTTAAATGAAGATATGAAAATTTATTTAAAATTTAAGTAAAAATAATTGAAATTAAAGAGATAACTGTAAAAAAAATGGAAAAGAAAAAGAAGAAATGTAGTGATTTCAACAAGCGTAAACAATAATGTTTTAATTTAAAAAATGCTTTAAAAAAACCAAAAACAAAAAAAAAATAATAAGAATAATATAGGGTGTTTTTTTTTAGGGGTTTGTTTTTCGAATAGAGATAAAACACAAGAAAATCGTTTTAATGTCCATCAATTTGGCCTTATTGGAAGGATAATTTTATGCCATTAATGTTTAAATATGATTTCGGGCATGTGGCCGCCGCGGCTGGCTCGAATAAAGCCAATTCTACAGGTCCAATTTTCAACCACTTTTTCGAGCATATGGGGCCGTATGTCGGCAATAACGCCACGAATGTTGGCCTCCAAGTCCCCTAACGTTTCTGGTTTGTTGGCGTAGACGAGCGACTTCACATATCCCCAAATAAAATAATCCAATGGTGTCAAATCACACGATCTTGGTGGCCAATTGACAGATCCATTCCGCGAAATTATGCGCTCATCGAATGTTTCCTTCAATAAATCGATTGTGACGTGCGCTGTGTGGCATGTAGCGCCGTCTTGTTGGAACCACAACTCATCCACATTCATGCCATCTGTTTCGAACAAATTAGTTTATTTGCCCGTTGGTAATTATAACAAGCACTTGGAACTTGTTATAATTCGTTGGGTTTTTTTGGTTATTACAACAAGCACTTGGAACTTGTTGTAATTTTGTTGGTTTTATATGTTCACAACAAGCACTTGGAACTTGTTGTGAATTTGTGGTTGTTGATAGTTTTGACTTGGTAAACTAAAACACCTTGTGGAGTTGTAAGAATTGTACTCTCAGTTTATTGATTAATTTCCAGCTTATATATAAACAAATATGCTAGTGTTAGCATTATTAATTAAATTACAAAAATTAAGCTATTCCAAAATTACAAATATTGCAAATATTACAAATATTGCAAATATTACAATTAAGAATATATTTAAGCAAACTTATGAAATAAAATAAAAATATGCTAATAAAGCAAAATATGCTGAGTTTAAAGTTTGTTGTAATTGCTAGCAGAAGCGCTTTAATAAGCAATTTTACATTTCTTGTAATAACTGTTTTGTTTATATTTATTAGGTCACTATGTTTATCTTAACCCTTGTGTTATCATTCATGTTAACCCATGTGTTAACATTCTCCCCCGCGTTGAATAATTATTTCAACGTTATGAATGTAGGATTTTCATGTTGTGGTTACATTGAATGTTGATTGAGTTCTTGGGAGTGGTGTCGGTAGCTTTGGTAGTTGCTGTTTCTTCTTCTGGTATTTGCTCCATAGAGTTTTGATTACATAAAAACTGATTCCAATTGCCAACGCCAGTGCAATACATGTAGCTGACCAGGTTTGCTTCCGTGTTGATTCTACTATGGATGGTAATTTGAGTAGGTTGTTCTTTGTCAATTCTCTATGAAGTGCCCCAAGCTCTTCTAGCTGAGTCGTGTATTGATTTTTGTCAAGTACTTCGATGGGTTGTGACTTTATGGTTTCTAATGGTACACCGACGCTTGTGTATGCTGATTTACGGGAAGTAGTCACGTACTGATGTCCCTGAATGATTATTTGGCCGTCTCTTACCACGCAGTCTTGCTGAAGTTGAAGCAATCCAGACCCGGTAAGCGTTAGTGGAAAGATTTCTTGGCCACATACAGCACTTAATTGAATGGGTTTCCTTGTGGCATACGTCCATTGGTTTTGGTCAATCAACTGGTGACATGTGCTTGACTTGTTAAGTCTGGTGATTTCACATCTTGGATTTGTTTCATTGTTGAATAGATCCAGTTCGCATTGGAATTCATCAGATCCTCTTCTGTGTATGGACTGTATTTTTGAGCATAAATAGCAATCAGTTTCTATGGTTAAACAAGATTGAAGATCTGTACTTCTTATTGGAAAGAATTCGTCTCTGTGAGGGTTGATGCCCATTAATTCTGTTGATATATTTACTTCTAGTAATGTATTATTGATCACTGCTGTTACTAAAACAAGATTGAATACGTCGTAATGCCTTTGATCAACCAGAGGGAGCTTAATGCTGAATACAATATGATCAGTTGTCACCATGCATTCAACATTCATGAGACTATACAGCAACAACAAGTTGTCTTGCTTGACCGATAGTTGAAGATGGGACGGTAAATGAGTCTTAAGTTTTCCGGCTTCTTCCTTTAATTGTTGGGGTGTAAGTATTAGAGGATTCATTTTGCCATGATGTGAGTCTGTGAGAACATCTACTATTGAAGACTGCATGCGTCGTAGAGTTGATGCCATTATTGACATTTGCAGGCATAGAGCTGTAAGGGTCGCATCGCTGTTGCTTACTTCTTGATCCTTAAGTAGTTTCATCATTTTATCGATATGGTTATCAATATCTTTGAACTTTTCCATTGTAGTTGTTTGATCTTTTATAATTATGTTGATAGTAGAATCAATGATTGAAGTTTGGTTCTGCAGAAGTTCTCGCAGTAATTCGTCATTGTTTTTTAGTTGGTTAATGGTTTCTGACATTTTATTGGCATAATTGGAATCAAGTATTCCAAACAGTGAATTGCCAATGTTTCCAACGAAGTCTAGTGCTCCTCTTCTGACCCTTCTTGGCCCCTTCCATGTAGACAGCATTTTAAATTGTGAGCTAATTTCTTGCTGCGTATTTTGGAAGTATTTTAAAAAGAATCCACATAGTGGGCTTGGTGCGCCTTGATTGCAGTACCGTTGAAGTGTTGTAGTACCAGTGCGTAAGACATTCAGTTCCTTATAAAATGGTAACATGTCGTAATAAACAATCAGATTCCATTTTGCTGTTATTAATTTTGCTGACCCTATTTCTTCAAAATGGACGCCAGGGGTTGATGGGAAATGTGTAATATTAATTGGGTCAGCTATCGCTAATGGTAATAGCAGAAGTGTTACCAATGTGGTTGTAATGATGCTTCCGATGGGTACACGTCGTCGTTTTGGTGGTATGGGAGGGTTTTCTTGATCTTGAGTATCGCTGCTTTTAGTTTTTCCCTTTTGCTGGTCTTCAATGGCCTCTTTGGAGTTATCTTTGATGTCTTCTGGAAAAAGTGGAGCTAGTCTATGGACTGGACGTTTACAATTTCCCGCAGCTGTTTTTACATCAACCACTCGGACAATTCCATCATTTCCTGGATAGACATGTGTGATTCGTCCTAGTGGCCAATTTAATGGTGGTGAGTTGTCTTCTTTGATTATAACCAAAGTTCCTTCTTTTATGTTGGGAACTCGTTCTTTCCATTTGTATCTGTGCTGAAGCTCAGTGAGATATTCTTGACTCCATCGTACCCAGAATTCTTGTTTAATCCGGTTGACAGCTTTCCACCGTTCTTGCAATGTTGATTTGGATACATTAGTGTTTGCATCTACAGGATTAGTTAAAGATTCGCCAATTATGAAGTGTGCTGGTGTAAGAGCGCTTAGATCGTTTGGATTGCTGGACATAGGTGTGATTGGTCTGGAATTAAGTATTCCTTCGATTTCAATGACAACCGTTTCTAGCTCTTCATGTGTTAACGATGCCGTATTTACGCTCCGAATAAGTAATGCCTTTGCAGACTTCACTGCTGCTTGCCAAAGTCCGTCAAAGTGTGGAGCTCTTGGGGGGATAAATTGAAACTTAATTCCTCTGGAGCTGCATGCATGTACTATTTTTTCACTGCCAGATTTTCCAAATAGAGACGTATGTATATCTTGAAGTTGATTCCTCGCACCAACAAAGTTAGTAGCGTTGTCACAATAAAGGTTAAGGCAATGACCTCTCCGGGAAATAAACCTTTTTAATGAACCAATAAATGCATCTGTGGTTAGATCTGTTACGATCTCTAGATGAACCGCCTTTGTTGCGAAACAGCAATATACGGCAATGTATACCTTGTGTGGTTTCTTTCCTCGAATTTTATAGTGAACCCACAGAGGGCCGCAGAAGTCAACTCCAGAGTTTATAAACGGTCTTGAAGGGGAAACTCTTGTTGCTGGCAAGTTTCCCATGAATTGTTGGCACATAGTGGGTTTTGTTCTGGTACAACGAAGACATTTTTGTACGGTTGATCTTGCCATGAGTTTTCCTTTGATTGGCCAAAAACGTTGGCGAATATTTGCCAATAATGCTTGTGGCCCGCTGTGCATGGTGTCCAAGTGATTATCCCGCAAAATAAGTTTCACTATGGGGTCGTTGTATGGTAACATCATAGGATGTTTCGTGTCATATGAGAGCGAAGATGATTGTAGACGTCCTCCTACTCGAATGACTCCATTTTCATCCAGAAATGGTGAAAGAGATGCGATTGGACTGTTTTTGCTAACGGTTTTGTTAGACTTCAACTGTCTAATTTCTTCGTTGAAGTCTTGTTGTTGTACTAATCTCACTATAGTTTTTAGAGCTGAATCGAGTTCCGTTGGGCTCAGTAAACGGTCTTGGGGCCTCTGAGCACCTTTACTGTTTCTGATGTATCGCTGAATGTATCCAACAATGCGCTGTAGCCTCTTGAATGACTCTCGTACTTTTATAGAATAAATTATGGAGTCTGAATGTACTACATTTGTAGCTACAGTGGCTATGATTTGATGAGCCCTTTTGATTTCAGGAGGGTCTTCGATGATGAGATTCTTTTGAATGGATGTCGGCCACGTACAATCTTGCTGATGTAAAAAAATGGGACCATAAAACCATAGATTGAGCTGAGGTTTCATCATATCCTCTGGACAGGCTCCTCTGGATAATATGTCTGCAGGATTGTGATCGGTAGAGATGTGTCGCCATTGTTCAGATAGTGAAAGTTTCTGAATCTTTGCCACTCTGTGGGATACAAATGTCTGGAGTGTTGATGGACATCGATTTATCCAAGCTAATACGACCTGCGAATCAGTCCAAAAATGAGTCGTGGTGTTCTGATACCCAAGGTCGAGTTTAACTCGAGACATTAGTTCGGTACACAACAACGATGCACACAGCTCCAACCTCGGAATAGTTTGTGTTTTCAATGGTGCTACTCTGGACTTTGAGCAGAGAAGTCTGACCGATATGCTTTTGTTTTTAAAGACTGCCCGAATGCATATTGCTGCTCCATATGCCTTTTCCGAAGCATCCGCGAAACCATGAAGCTGTATTGATTGAGGAACATTGTGGCCAAAGATGTGGCGTGGGATTCTAAGTTCGTGTAATGTATTCAGATTGTTGCGGAATTTCATCCATGACGTGTGCATCGCCATTGGAAGGGCTTCATCCCACTGCAGTTTTAGCATCCATAACTGCTGGATAAATACCTTGGCTGCTACCACCACAGGTCCCACGAGTCCTAATGGGTCAAAAATGTGTGCTACGTCAGATGTAACGCTGCGTTTTGTGACGCGCTGCACCGCACTTAATTTTGTCGTTATTTGAAAACTATCCCTTGTTGGTGCCCATGAGAGTCCTAATGTTTTGATGGTTGACTCTGGTTCTTTTCCAAAGTCCAAATCTACTTCTTGACCTTCGATGGAAATGGTCTGAAGCAACTTGGGGTGATTAGAACACCATTTTCGTAGATGAAGCCCTGCTTTCGTCACTATCTCAATAAGTTGATCTTGAACGGCTCTTGCTTCATGAAGAGTGTCTGCTCCTGCTAGACCATCGTCAACATAGAAATTTTTATCAAGTGCGTTGCTGCCTAACGGATGTGTTTCCTTATTGATGAGTGCAAGTTCCTGCAAGTCCATAAGTCACTGTTTGAAGTTTATATACATCCATTAAATCTTGTGGATTGCTTCTCCAATAGATTAGTTGAAATCTTTCGTCGTCAGGATGAATTCGAATTTGTCTATACATTTTTTCAATGTCAGTGGTAAAGACGAACCTTGGCATACGGAATCGGAGGAGTATTGCGAACAAATCACTTTGAACTGTTGGACCATTGTACATTATGTCGTTTAATGATACTCCGGTTGATGTTTTGCATGATGCGTCAAACACCACTCTTAGCTTTGTTGTGCTTTTTTCTGGTCGCAGAACACAATGATGTGGAATGAAGTAATTTGGATCTAGCACATCATTTGGATTAACCTTTTTCATGTGCCCTAATGATTTGTATTCATCCATGAATTGAATGTATTGTTCTTTGAGTCTAACATCCTTTGTTAGGCGTTTTTCCAGAGAAATGAACCGATTGTAGGCAATTTGCTGCGAACTTCCTAGCATTGAGAAGTCGTTTTTAAATGGTAATCGTACCACGAAACGTCCAGTTGCATCTCTTCGAGTATTATGGATGAAGTTCATCTCACACTGTTTTTCAGAATTTGACAATTGTGGCTCCGTCTCAGAGATGTCTTCTAGTTCCCAAAATTTTACAACCGCCGCATTCAGGTTATCGTCAGTTAAAACTCCGCATGTAACTGATTTTCGTTGTTCACTGTTGATTTTTCCAGATAAAATCCATCCAAGAACAGTTTTCTGAAGGACAGGTAGGCCTTTTCCGAGTTTGACTTGTCCCATTGACATTATTTGATGAGTAAATTCTGCACCTAACAAAATGTCGATTTCGCCTGGATTATTGAATAGTGGGTCAGCCAGTTGTAGATTTTGAGGTATCATCCATGAAGATGTGTTGATGAATTTTGATGGCTGTTCACTCACAATTTGCGGAAATACGTAAGCTTCTAACGGAGCTTTGAACCCACAAGTTCGAGAATGAAAAGTGACGTGAACACGATGACGGGAAAACTGTTTCTGTCTGCCGATACCTTCAACAGATAGGGATGAATTTCGGAGAGTTATCCCAAGCTGCTGCGCTAATTTTGACGTTATAGCATTAATTTGTGATCCGGAATCTAGCAACGCTCTGCATTCAATATTTTTGCCATTAGCTACAAGTATTATTTGTGCAGTACTTAAAAGCACATAGCTTGATTTTGATTTGACTGATGATGTCAATGTGACTGGCCTTGAAACCTCTACGTTTTTTTGTTCTTGGCCTTCCTGATGAAGAAGAGTGTTATGCTTTTTGTTACACTTGCTACATGCTCCGCGGGTGCATTTGTATGCTTCATGCTCACCTTTTAAACAATTTGTGCAGATTTTGTTCTTTTTTAGAAGTTCATAACGTTGAGAAATGGGTTTCTCTTTGAATACCATACATGAAAATAGTGGATGTGTACCACTGCAAACTAGACAACGGTTTATTGATGCTGACGTGATTATAGACGCAGCGTTATGTCGCGCCTTCTCATGCCCTTTATTGATGCATTTGTTCAATGTTTCTAATGAATTGAACCTGGTTTCAAGGAAGCTTAGGATCGCTTGAACAGTTGGAAGTTGTCTTGAGTCACTCAAGGATTGCTCAAAGACTGTGTGTGTTGATCGATCTAGTTTTTTTATAATGATGTGTACAAGAATCGCGTCCCATGTTGATACTGGCATGCCTAGTGCGCTAAGTCCATATATGCATTCCTTTGTTGTATCATGAAGAGATTTGATAGCGTGCACTGACTCCTGACTTATACTAGCCTGTGTCAAAAACCGATTAAGTAATGCTGTGACAAGCAATCGTTTGTTGTCGTATCGACTAGTCAATATTTCCCATGCTGTTGTGTAATTTTGAGCTGATACTGGCAAATGTTTGATCAAGTTTTTGGGCTCACCATTAAGATTTGCCGTCAGATAAAACATTTTTTGCACAGCGCTGTACGGTTGGCTGTGTATGAGTTGTTCATACAGGTCCTTGAATTGAACCCACCTTAAATGATCGCCATCAAACGTCGGCAGCGTTATTGTTGGTAATTTTACTTGTTGAAATTGCGTGTGTTCCTGTAGTGTTCCTTGGCCGTTCTCAGCAACATTTGTCGACGCCCTCATGTGTTGGTTAAGAACCACTAAGACATGTTGTATTCTTGCTTCCATGTCGTAAAATGTTTCCCAGTTGTAGTCATCTACCGCATCCAGCTGAGTTGAGGCCCATATTTTAGAATTATTATTTATGAGATCTGCTTGGTATTTCTCGAGTAATGATGCCTTCAGAATGCAGTACATCTCGGATTGTGGCGCACCATCTGCATCAATTTCGTTTAAAGTTTTTGAAATGATGCTTAATAACGCCTTCTGGTTGCGAAGGATCTTCTTTAGTTCTTCGTTTGGGCCTTCTAACCTTAACTTCGATTTTGAAGCGTTTTTGTTAGCTTGTTGATTGTGACCTTCCAATAACGCATTCATTTGTTCTTGGAAAGGCTGAATGTATTTTGAAACCAACGTTTCTATTTCACCGTAGTAGTTGTTAGTGAAATAGTCGTGGTCGTTGAACTCTGTCTCTGACACTCTGATCTTCATGTCGGTTTCTTCGAATGTATGCCAGAGTGCATTGAGCTGCTCAATTCTCTCTTGGAAGTATCGAGCATTTTGTTTCCGGTCTGAAGGATCCTTCTTGTAATTTTTTACAATGCGTTCGATTTGTTGACCCGCATTACTTTGAGCTGATACTAACTCTGAGAAGGTGGCCATTTTTGATGATCGTCTGCTGCTGATGATCGTCTGTTTATAATCGATAATCTGTTGATGATGTCCAGGAAAATTGCAGGTCCTGTCACGGTCGCCAAATGTTTCGAACAAATTAGTTTATTTGCCCGTTGGTAATTATAACAAGCACTTGGAACTTGTTATAATTCGTTGGGTTTTTTTTGTTATTACAACAAGCACTTGGAACTTGTTGTAATTTTGTTGGTTTTATATGTTCACAACAAGCACTTGGAACTTGTTGTGAATTTGTGGTTGTTGATAGTTTTGACTTGGTAAACTAAAACACCTTGTGGAGTTGTAAGAATTGTACTCTCAGTTTATTGATTAATTTCCAGCTTATATATGTACAAATATGCTAGTGTTAGCATTATTAATTAAATTACAAAAA
This sequence comes from Pherbina coryleti, assembly GCA_943735915.1. Classification (NCBI taxonomy): domain Eukaryota; kingdom Metazoa; phylum Arthropoda; class Insecta; order Diptera; family Sciomyzidae; genus Pherbina; species Pherbina coryleti. The sequence continues at coordinate 113,756,659 of OX030949.1, forward strand.
TTAAGCTATTCCAAAATTACAAATATTGCAAATATTACAAATATTGCAAATATTACAATTAAGAATATATTTAAGCAAACTTATGAAATAAAATAAAAATATGCTAATAAAGCAAAATATGCTGAGTTTAAAGTTTGTTGTAATTGCTAGCAGAAGCGCTTTAATAAGCAATTTTACATTTCTTGTAATAACTGTTTTGTTTATATTTATTAGGTCACTATGTTTATCTTAACCCTTGTGTTATCATTCATGTTAACCCATGTGTTAACACCATCCAATTTGGGAACAAAATAGTCGGTTATCATGGCTCTATACCGGTCTCCATTAACGGTAACTGACTCTCCAGCATTATTTCGGAAGAAGTATGGCCCAATGACTCCACCAGCCCATAGAGCACACCAAACAGTCAGTTTTTGTGGATGTAATGGCGTCTCAAGGATCTCATGCGGATTCTCTTCACTCCAAATGCGGTAATTTTGCTTGTTGACGTAGCCATTCAACCAAAAATGAGCCTCATTACTGAACAAAATTTTGCGATGAAAATCAGCATCGAGATCAATCTCATTTTCGGCCCATTTGCAAGCGTTGTTCTTTTGTCAACCTGTTAATGATGAAATGGCAAACCAAACTGAACATAAATGACATTAGAGTTGCCAGATTTGACCACAAAATGCCAGTTTTATCTCTATTCGAAAAACAAACCCCTAAAAAAAAACACCCTTTATTAATGTATAATTAATTAATAAAGAGTAAATATAGCTACTTAAAATGAACTATGCAGTATGCCAACACTGTTTAATTCAAAAGTGACTAAAAGTATGCAAAGTTTTTTTTTTTTATTTTATTTGATATATGGTAATAATTATTTCCACAGTTTAAGAAACACTGTAACTAGGCAGATGTCTTAAACTTCAGATAAACAAAGCAAACAAAAGAAACACTTAAAATGCAAATGAATATGTAAGCATCAAAGTTTGTTAAACAAAATAAATGTGAAAAGTTACTTATCTTTAATAAAAACTTGAGTACTGAAAAAATAATTGAATTTAGAAAATTTTTTTCAGAGATAAAAAAGCACACGATAATAAGATTTAGCAGTTTCGGACCGTTTCGAAGTTCGAATACATTTAACTCGTTTGTTTTGACAGGGCTCGTTATTAAATTCAATCAGCTTTTCGCCATTCGAGTGATGAACTTGAACGATCTTTATTTATTTCGTTTTCTTCATTGATTAAATACACAAAAAAGATAAGAAGATTTCGTTGACTAGAACCGATCGCAAGGTACTGGCCTGGAAGCAACAAATTATTGAAGATGTGCGCCGCTGCGTGGGAAAATATTCTCACATCTTTGTCTTTCAGGTGCAAAATATGCGCAATAATCTGCTAAAAGATCTGCGACAAGAATGAAAAGCAAACTAAAGATTTTTTCTTTGGTTTGGACGCAACAAAGCTGAAGAAGTTGAAACAGATTTGCACAAGCTTTTCAACAGGCTTACGGGACAGGTGGTCTGCCACTGAAACGCTAAAGCAAGAGGTACTCGACTGGGCCAAAGATTACTGGGCGGTAGAATATGCGCGCAGTGGTTTTGTAGCCACAGAAACGGTGGTATTAAATAAAGTCCACTCGAAGATTTCGCACACTCAATGGAGCCGCATTTGCGTTCACTGGGTATGCCTACTTAATTGCAAAGGGAAATTATAACGCTCTTTAGTAACTACACCGTGTGCGAAGAAGGAAAAGTATTGACACCAGAGCCACGGTTGCCACTTTGGTACAATTGTACCAAAATTGATACATTTATTTTCGCTTGGTACATTGGTACATTATTTTCTGAGTTGGTACATTTTGTAAAAGTTTAGAAATTTTTTAAAGATCGAAATTTGGTAGCACTGTTGGCGTAATGTTCAGCGGAATGGAAAGAAATAGACAAAAGTAGGTTATAATTAAAAGGAAAATTATAAACCTGGAGTATTCCGCCAATTTTTGTATAAATTATAAATTGTATTTTCAATTGTACGCTTCAAACACTCGATATTCAAAATCATATCAAATTGAATAATATTTTACTAGCAGATTGTAATAAAAAAACCAAAATCTGATGCCAATGATTACGTAGACTTAAGGGAAGAGTCCACTTCTGACTGCGAAAGTGAAGCTGAATACAGCAGGTAGTCCTTTTATTTGTATTGAAAAATTTATTAAAAATTGTACAATTTTATTTTATAATGTTGATATTCCTTCCCAATCAAAGACTGACTACAAAAGGTAGTTTCGTTCAGAATGGATGAAGAAATTTTCTTGGCTGCAAAACAAAAATGAGAATGTATTTTGTATCATCTGCGAGGAATCGGTAGTGAACCACTTGTCACACTTGCACAGACATTCCAAGAATACTTTGCATTGCCAAAATAATGAAAAAAAAAAAAAGATCACGATGGATGCATTCATGAAACGCGAAAAAACCTTCTTTGAGAAACATCCTATGAAAAATATTAGTTAACTAGCTTTTTCCCGGCGCGCGTTGCTGCACCCAGCAATTATATCGTCACATAATAACTATATTCGAAACTTTTCTTAGACCCATAGTTTAACACCACTGTCATTTTCAACTGCCCGTTACAGTTTCCCAGTTACAGTTACAGTTTAAATAGTAACTCCATTTTGAGTTTGTAAGTAAATACTGCTACTTTTACTTTCAAAGCAATTCGATAATTCAAATTTTAATTGTATGGGCGGAGCCACACCCCCTTATTTAATGCCCGTCCTAGTTTTCTAGTAGATGGACATTGCCCAGTTTTAGTACAGTTGCCGACAGTGAGCATACAAACTAAATTACCAAAATGTAGCCAAATCGACGAAGACCATAGGAAATATAGCATTTTTATTGATTTGTGTGCGGTAAAAGGAGGTGTGACAGAAATTAAAAAAATCTAGTGCTTGAAAAAAATGTACTGCCAAAATTTCAGCTCTATCGACTCAGCAATTTTGAAGTTTCCAGCCAACACACAGACATCATTTTGCTTTTTGTATATATATTTTGAATAAAGATTATTGGCTATAACTTTTGATTGTTAAGAGATACTGAGATAATTTTTTTTAATAAATTATTATTTTAGCTTGTAAATTTATTCAAAGATATGAAACAACAATATTGGAAAAAAAAATTTCTTCAAAAAATCCAGGGGTAGGCCTTGTTTTTTGAATCACAAAAATGGTTTTTAATTTTGCGTAAAATTGAAATAATTTTTGCTTATAAATGTTATAATTTTTGAATAGAGTTAAAAATTTACGAATTTGAATTTTTCTGAGGAAAACTCCAAAATTTCAGACCTTTTTTGAAAAAAATATATAAAATATTTTGCAAAAGGTTTTCATAGTACTTTGATGAATCTTTAAGACAAAAAAAAAATTTAACAAAATGTATAAAAATGCAGCAGAAATATTTGAATCGAACGTCACAAAATTAAATTTCTGATTGTTTTTTTCTCATTTTTGAGCAACGATGTTGCATTAAATATATCGTTGTAGTAAAATTTTTCATAGTTTTCAAGATATGTTCATGTTTTTGATGTGAAAATAAAAGAAATTGTTTTAGTTTTACTAAATTTAAGAATTATTTTATATTTTGTAAATATTTGCATAAGTAACCTAAGAAAACAACTAAAAATAGGCGATTTTGTAAAACATTTGTACTACAGCACCATCTGGTGTCCAAGGCGGTTCAAAGAAGATACTGTCAAAAAACTCATTGTACCTGAAAACTACTATATACCAATTTTCATTCTAATCCCATGAACGGTTTGGGAGTTTTAGGTGGTTTTGCGAAAAATTTGTACTACAGCGCCCTCTGGTGTTCAAGATAGGTCAAAAAAGATAGCAGCAAAACACTCAACGCACATGAAACCCACTGTATACCACATTTAATTCTAATCGCATAAGCAGTTTGTGAGTTTTAGGCAGTTTTTTAAAAACTTTGTACTACAGCGCCCTCTGGTGTTCAAGGTGGATCAAAATTGATAGCCCACAAACACGCACCGTACCAAAATACTTCTATACACAAATTTTCATGCTAATCGGATGAGTAGTTTAGGAGTCTTTTGCGGCCTTACAAACATAAGCTCCTTTTTTATATATGTGGCAACCCCCTACTAACTTACTTTTAAATAATCACGACACACCCTATAATTTATTCCCTTTGTTACGTCATTCTTAAAAAGAAAAAGCAGCTAGCTTTTCGTTTGGAATTGCATAGTTAAAAATCAAAGTTTCAGTCTTATTTGGACAAGCGCTCGTATCGCATCATTTTTTATAAATCTTTTCAATCATTGTAAATTTGAACTAAATAAACTGTACCTTGAAAAAACCAACACCACGAGATTTTCTCAAGGGTATTCCAAGGTAATACCAAATTGGTGACCCCGACGTGATCTCGTGGTGGCAGAAGAAAAAGCCGTTCATCGAGTACCGTAACAAACAACAGTTACAAATAGAATCACGCGATTTTGCAAAAACTTTTGCGGCGCACGCAATTCAAAGCAACGTTAATAAAATGAACGACAGCGGCTTATCCACAGCACCTTCAGCAGGCGAAACTACTTCGACCAATCCATCAGCAAATGCAGCACATAGCAACATTTCGGTTGTCTACGCCAGATTGCCAGTTCCACCCATGGCAAGCTCAAATATTGAAGCTTGGTTCACTACGATGGACTTCTGGTTCACGGCATCTGGAATTACGGCAGACAAGCAGAAAACCGCAACAGTCTTGGCAGCGCTAGACCCAAACATTATAGGGCAGCTAACCGAAGCTATAGCATCGATGCCACAAAACGACAAATTCGACTATATTAAGCAACAAATCATCGAACATTTTGCTGATAGCGAACAACGGCGCCTCAATCGCCTGTTGTCTGAGCTGCCGCTTGGTGACAAAAAGCCTTCAGAATTGTACTACGAGATGAAACGCGTAGCGGGAAATACGCTCGGCGAAGCAGCGCTGAAGGGATTGTGGACAAAACGTTTGCCACAATTTGCGCAGCCAGTGGTAGCTGCTTCATCTGGCACAGCCGCTGAGTTTACAAAAATTGCAGACTCAATTATTGATGCTGTCGCGCCAAATCACATCAACAGAGTAGAAGCACCAGTCCCCAACGAAATTAACGAACTGCGTGCCGCCGTAGTGGAATTGGGTAAGCGATTTGAAAAGTTCACAATGCGCTCACCTTCTCGCAATTCTAGACAAACAAATTTCCGTCAGCGTTCACACAGCCGTGAAGGACAACGACCAGCAAGAAATGCGCGAGGTGATTCTTCAGCACGAGACAACGTATGCTGGTATCACCAAACTCACGGTCGTTACGCCCGAAAGTGCCGCAGTCCATGCCGCCACAAACGACGCTCGCAGCAAGCTGTCCCATCGAGCTCTGCAGCACCTTCAGCCTGACTCTCAACGCGCGTGGCGAAAGGATGCGAAGACTCCGCCACGAAGCGCAACGTATTTCGCTTGCAGGTACGAGATCAGCTTTCCAATAAAACATTCCTAGTCGACACGGGCGCCGATGTATCCGTCCTTCCACTCGCTGCAAAATCTTATGATGTTCGTCCAACCACAATTCTACTGTATGCGGCCAATGGTTCACCCATCAAGGTCATTGGAGAAAAACGCGTCAAGCTAGATCTTGGCCTTCGCCGTGACTTTCATTGGTCTTTTGTGATTGCTGATGTTACAAGCGCAATCATAGGCTCAGACTTCATACGCTATTTTGATTTACTCATCGATCTTCGACGCAACCAGCTGATCGATAACGTCACTGGATTAAAATCACGACTTACTACGCCAATCATGAGCAACGTCACGGAAATCAAAACATTTGATGCGACCGACCCGTTTGCTGACCTCTTAACCGAGTTCTCAGACTTAGCAAAAATAGCACCATATGGCTCCACGACGAAGTCCTTAATAGAACACCGTATCGAAACAACAGGCCAGCCTGTTTTTTCTCGCCCACGGCGCCTCTCACCGGAAAAGCTGGCTGCAGCACGCGATGAATTTGAGTTTCTGATGAAAACGGGCATTTGTCGACCATCAAGAAGCAACTGGTCAAGTCCTTTGCACATGGTCAGAAAAAGTGATGGAACCTGGAGGCCTTGCGGTGATTATCGCGCGCTAAATGCACAGACACTGCCCGATCGCTACCCCTTGCCATACTTAACCGACTTTACAAGCAATCTACGAGGTAAGGCTGTATTTTCTAAAATAGACTTGCAAAAAGCTTTCCACCAGGTACCTATTCACGAAGACGACATCGCCAAAACAGCCATCACGACGCCCTTCGGCTTGTTTGAATTTAACTTCATGACCTTTGGCCTATGCAACGCTGCGCAGACCTTCCAGAGGCTAATTAATGAAGTCTTGCGTGGCTTAGATTTTGTGTTTCCATACATAGACGATATTATCATCGCATCGTCTTCTTTTGAACAACATCGTCTAGATCTACGCGCAGTTTTCCAACGACTTCGTGAAAATCATCTTGCGATTCACCCTGGAAAGTGCGAACTTGGTAAAAGCGAACTCAAGTTTCTCGGTCATCTAGTCAACTCGCAAGGAATACGTCCGTTGCCCGAAAAAGTTGCTGCTATTCGAAATTACCCGAAACCCACAATGGCAAAAGATCTTAAAAGTCTCATCGCCATGGTAAACTTTTACAAGAGGTTCTTACCACGCTCAAGCTCATATCAATCACAACTTCAAGTTCTCATCAAGGGTAACAAAAAGAACGACCGCACAACGATCGCTTGGACTCCAGCTGCCGACGAAGCTTTCGAACTTTGCAAAAGAGAGTTAACGGATGCAACATTGCTCGCACACCCTTCCGCTGACGCCGAATTGGCTCTCTATGTCGACGCGTCAGATATTGCCGTTGGCGCCGCGCTTCATCAAAATATTGATGGTCACCTACAACCACTAGGGTTCTACTCTAAGAAACTAACCAGCGCTCAGCGGAAGTATTCTACGTACGACCGTGAGCTGGCGGCTATTTATCAGGGCGTGTGCCACTTTCGATACATGATCGAGGGCCGTTCTTGCTACATCGTTACCGATCATAAACCTTTAATATACGCCTTTCGCCAAAAGCTTGAAAAAGCTTCACCTCGCCGAGTACGTCAACTGGATTTCGTGAGCCAATTTACGACCGACATCCGGCACACACCAGGACCCGAAAACGCTGTAGCTGATTTACTATCGCGCATTCAGTCGGTAGACATCATCAATTACGCAGAAATCGCCGAAGCTCAAAAACAGGACGCTGAACTTCAAAAATTGCTCAACGAACCAGGTATACAAACTTCTTCACTTATTCTAAAGTCATTTTTAATTCCAGAAAGTGAGACACACTTAATTTGTGATACGTCATCGTCAAACGTTCGACCTTTCATACCAAAAAAACATCGACAACAGTGTTTAACGAAGATTCATAGCCTATCGCACCCAGGAATACGCGCCACAACCAAGCTGATGACATCAAAATTCATTTGGCCGAACATTAAAAAGGATACAGCTCTTTTTGTTCCCAACTGTGAGGCTTGTCAGCGGTCAAAAACTCATCGTCACACAAAATCAGCACCCGAAATGTACGTTCCTCCAAAAGAGCGTTTTGCACACATCAATATCGATATCGTGGGTCCATTTCCATTGTGCGAAGGACAGCGATATTGCTTAACCATCATTGACCGCTACACTCGATGGCCAGAAGCAGCACCTATACCAGACATAGCAGCCGAAACTGTTACAAAAGCTCTGCTCTCACACTGGATTTCCAGATTTGGGGTCCCAGCTCGCATAACATCGGACCGAGGCAGGCAATTCGAATCCGCCATTTTTACCGAACTGATTACAACGATTGGTGCAACCCATCTACGCACTACGCCCTACCATCCGCAATCAAATGGCATTGTTGAAAGGTGGCACAGGAGTTTTAAAACAGCCATTTTGTGCAATGATCCATCGAGGTGGGTTCACCATTTACCATCTATCTTACTTGGATTACGAGTCGCTTTCAAGCCCGACATTAACGCATCGCCAGCCCTTTTGGTGTATGGTTCGACGCTTAGGGTCCCAGGAGAATTTTTCTCTCCATGCAACATATCCGAGCCTACCAGCGAGGCCGTTTCACAATTTCGGAAGGCAATGGAAAAATTACGACCTACTGCAACATCACATCACACAACACCGAAAACGTTTGTATCACCAGCTCTACAAACGGCAACACACGTTTTTGTGCGAAACGACTCTATTCGTCCTTCACTAACTCACCCGTACGATGGGCCGTACCCCGTCATCAAACGATGGAAAAAGTTCTTCACGGTATCAATACGAGGAAGACAATCGAACATAAGTATCGACAGGCTAAAACCTGCTTTTTCAGCCAGCACGGATCTGGATAAAAATACATCATCGCAAGAAACTCCGGCGAAGTCTCCGCATCCAATATCGACGAAATCTACACGTAGTGGCCGTCATGTCATCTTTCCACCACGATACAGGTAGCTTTCGTCTAGCTGGGGAGTATTGTGGCAACCCCCTACTAACTTACTTTTAAATAATCACGACACACCCTATAATTTATTCCCTTTGTTACGTCATTCTTAAAAAGAAAAAGCAGCTAGCTTTTCGTTTGGAATTGCATAGTTAAAAATCAAAGTTTCATTCTTATTTGGACAAGCGCTCGTATCGCATCATTTTTTATAAATCTTTTCAATCATTGTAAATTTGAACTAAATAAACTGTACCTTGAAAAAACCAACACCACGAGATTTTCTCAAGGGTATTCCAAGGTAATACCAAATATATATAGATGGCATCATTTTATAAAAACACATGTAAAATGTTGTCACAAGTAAAATAAAGCTAACATCATTATTGCAAATCTTTGAAAAATTTAAGATTCACCAAATTCTGACTTGTTGGCAACCATATCAGCTATTCTCTTCAGTCATCATTGTAATGTTTTATTTCTTTTCGCAACATTTTAACTGTTGGTTTTTTGTTACTGTATTTAACCTATATTTAAACGATATATTTAAACTGTGAAGAATATATGAATGAAAAAAGAAGTTATTACCCTTTTAATGCCAACTTATTCGTTCTAACGGCAGCTCAAGAGCAAATGATGAAATTGACAGTTCAAGTGAACGAAATTCAAGGGTTGCGTTTTATAAAATGCGAAAGTTGTACTGTTTTCACTACGCTATTGCGTTACTCAACGCTCAAGATCACGGGGTGAAGCGTTGCGTTTTATAAATTGCGAATTGCAACAACGCAGCGTGAAGTGATGTGCAGGGATTTATAAAATGATGCTATAAATATTTTTTATTTGTTACACAAATATACTCCAATGAATTATTATAATAGATATTATAAAACTGTTTTATAAAAAAAAAATGGTACATTTTATTCCTTTTTGGTACATTTTTACGGAAAATTTGGTACGAAAAAAAATATGCGAGTGGCAACCGTGACCAGAGCAGGCTCGCATACTCAAGCTGATTGCGAATCAGATGGCTAAATTCAAGCTCACTATTAAGTGCTCTTGGACAAAATCGGATGGTTTTGAGCTGCATGTAGAGAATGATGTCAAGGATGAAAATTCCGATAATGGCAATGGGATATAACTGAAGCCGATGCCGTCAAGGCGGTAGCAATGGAAGGCGATGATGAACATAATGACAGTGATTAAAAAGATAATACATATAAAGCTTAGCTATTTATTTATTTATTAATATTTTTAAAAAAAAAGAAAAAATAATGGCTTAATATTTTTCCAAAATTTGCTGTAATTCCTTGGTGGTTCGTTCCTGTTATTCCTTTTTTGTAATCACATTTTTGCTGTAATTTCGGCGCATTTTCACAACAGACAAATAATTTCAATGAATCTGTCAATTTAAATGCGCATTTAGGGCTACTGCATAGTTTGAACACTTGACATTTGTAAAAATTTTCGAACTTTTAAATGCGCATTTAAAACTCAGTCTGAACATAGTATAAGTCCTTTATACATTAACATGTTTTTACTGTTTTCATTTCTAAAAATATTTAGTCTAAAACTGAAAACGTTTCTTAAGTTAAAAACTTATCTCTCACATATAATATGTATTATGTACTAAGGTAATAAATTATTTTTTCATTTTGAATACATTAATTAATACATTCATTATTATTCTCTGGTCAACACTAAGCCACTTCAACGCATTTAACATAAATTTGATGTTTGTGTATCTATCAAGTTTTAAGATTATACTCATAGCTCTGTTTTGCAGTTTCTTTATTCTTTTTCATTTCATTATTGACTATATAGAGAATAGTAGAACAATATTCAAAGTAGGGTTTTATAAAAATAATATATATTTTAATTGCACTGCTAAAATCCAGTCTTTGTCTAATTTAAGAGAACTGAAATTTGTTTGCTGCTTTCTTACATAGTCTATATGCGGTTTAAAATTCAATTTGTTATCTATGATTACTCCTAAATATTTAATTTGATCTGTTTTTCCAACAATTTCGCAATCTATAAATATATTTCCTTCCACAGAGACAATTATTATCATAGCTTTAGTTTTTTCTAATTAAGCTTTAATTTATTTATTCTAAAAATTACATTTAAACTTTTTACTCAGCGCTAATATGCCTAGTGCATTCCGCAGCTGAATTACCATATACATACACCAGTGCACCATCTGCAAACAATACTAACTTGGTCATGTTTACTGCTTTTTCCATTTCGTTTATGTAAATTAAAAATAACAGCATTCCCAACAATGACCCTATTATACTACATCTATTGCATCTGAAACTAAACCGTTTACTTTTGTTCTGTTTTCTCTCAGACAAATATGATTTAAACCATCCTAGTTCTTTTTCCCATGATATGTTGATATGGTGTCATATGCTTCCAGTTTTCTTATTAGAATATCACGATCAATTGTTTCGAATGCGCGCTTTAAATCAAGAAATTCTGCAGTTATTACTTTTTTGTCATTAATTGCCATTTTCCAATTCATTATAATTAAATTAATAAGCGACTCATAACTACGTTTTTTACGAAATCCTGATTGATATTCTGATATTAAGTTATTGCTTTTCAAGAAATTCTCTAATTGTATATTTATGAACTTTTCTATTATTTTAGCTTCAAAAGATATCATATTTATTGGTTTAAATGCATTCGCCTTTTTTATATGTAGCACTTTCTCTATGGGAACTATTATTGATTCTTTCCATATACTGGGGAAGACTCTTGTTTCTAATGATGTGTTGATAATAGATACAAAATTTTCACCTATCAAATGGAACGAATCTAGTATCATCCTCTTACTAAGTAAATAAAAATCCTTTTCTGAATTCATTTTATTAATAATATTTTCAAGTTAATTTTATGTAATCATTCTTAATTTAAATGCATTATTATTTCTTTCAATAAGATTCATATATGGATATACCGGAATATATTTGTTTATCACTTCAACGCTTTTAGTAAAATATTCATTAAATTTTGTTGCTATTATCAAGCTTTCACTAACTTTATCAGTTCCAAAATATAGCTTTTTTTATTTAAACAAATTTCATCAAAAATTACTCTCTGAAAACCGGATTTTCGAAAACCGATTTTAAGAGCTATAATTCAGAGGTGCCCTATGTACTTGGTGCACATTTGTTTTTGTAAAAGCACTTATAGCCCGAACACAATACCCGCGACGAGCGGCACGGGCCAATTGTCACTTTTCATTTACATGTATTTCTTATGGGACGTATTTTGGAGACTTGTCGCTCAACATTGTCGCCCGACGTTGCCGTCGGCTCCAATTTAATTTTAATTTGACAGGCAGCAAGAGCAAGTTTCTGCCATTGCTTACATTTGTTATTACTGGTCACATTCAGCAAACTGAACTGTTGTGAAATTTATGACCTTAGAGACGTTTTGCTCGATCTGTATTCAGAGCTGTAAAATCTGTATTCGTATTCAGAATTTTAAGTACAACTGAATAACGACATAAAAATGTCATAAATTAATGCAAAATTGATTTATAAATAAAATTTTAATTCACATTTAATTTTAAAAGCTTGATTAATTATTCATTTCAAATAATCATTTTTGCTGTCAATTTTTCAATTTTTTATTTATATGAAAACTATACACAAAAAATGCAATTCACAAAGAATTATCAATTATTTTTTTACCCATTATTCATGTTATTCATTATTAATTTTTTTATTCATTATTCATTTGTTACTCATTACTAAGTTCTTATTTATTATTTATTAATTGATATAAATGAAACGAATAATTAATAAATTTTTTAAATTTGAATGTGAAATAACATTTTTACTTATGAATGAGTTGTGTATTCATTGAATGGATTCTTATTTCGTTATTCACTCATTCACTTTTTTGAAAATAAAATCTAATTGAATGGATTTCTTGTTCAGCTCTGACTGTGTTGTTATTCTAAACGGCAACTGTTGAGTCGACTTAAAGCAGCCATTGTTTTTTGTGTACTATGCTGCTTGCTGCTGTCGCGTTTATTATAATCAAGTCGCTCAATATTTCTCTACGACAGATTGCAGACGTGCTGCTCGCCGCTCGTCGTGCACATTGTAGGCTTGTGCTAAACAGTTCCGGGACTGGAACGAACATGGAACGTTTCTTTTGTACAGCGGAACTATGCAATTACTTTGAGCTGTAGAAGCAATTTTTCGTGCTTATTAAATATGTTGCTCTACGTTGTAAGCAACAATGTTGCCTCGAACTCATTGAATGTTTGGCTTACAACTTCAGAGCAGCTACGTAATGGTTGTAACCAAATGTTATTGTTTTCGTATATGTATTCTCTACACCTGAACAGAAGGGCTTTAAGATAAGGCCGGAGAGGATTAATATGTATGACCGACCCCCATACTTTTGAAAAAGGAACATTTTTGCCTTTGACACCTATTCTCTCCGACCACTCCTTTGGGGGGCTCCCATACAAATTTTATGATTTTTGTATATTTATTCCATATACTTTACTTTACTTTTGTACAAGAAAAATTTTAACCTTGGGGACCTATATGCTCTGACCACTCCTTACATGGGCTCTAATACAAAAACGCAATAGGGGCTTATTCATTTTCTCACTGTTTGTGAGGCCCATAAAGAGCCGTAGGTATAGCAAAGTATATATTCTTGATCAGCATCACCACCCAAGTCGATTTAGCCATGTCCGTCTGTCTGTCCGTCGGTTCGTATGTAACTTATAAGTGCTTAAAAAGAACAAATTGAGTACTCAACTCGAGAGTCCGTTCGAACATGTCCCGGAACTATCTACCTCTGCAGTTCCGTTTGATTGAATGAAACTCATATGTAGCAGATTGTAACATGTCCGTGGAACTATCTAGCGTTGTAGTTCCATTTGATTGAATGAAACTCATACAACTCATATGTACCAGATTGTAACATGTCCCCGGAACTATCTAGCTCCGCAGTTCCATTTTATTGAATGAAACTCATGCAACTCATATGCAGGAGATTGCAACATGTAACTAGATTGTAACTATCTAGTTCCACAGTTCCATTCGATTATTTTATTTATTTATATTGTTATAAAGTGTACAGTGAGACTTATGTCTTGTGTAGTACACCTACTCTGGCTCAAGGTATATTCAACAAGGTAGTCTCGTCTCGGAGTGGTGGGTACAGTAGCTGTCAAACATAAGAGCGTAAAACAAAAAAAAACTAAATAGAAAACTGTCAAATGTGTTAAAATTCATAGTTTTCATTTTTGTGCGTGCTGAATGTTTATTTTTAGTATTAACGTGAAGGTAAAATAACACTAAGAAGGCACTGCTCCTGGTTGCAACCGGAGTGGACCGCAATTATTCCCCGGAGGATTTATAAAATCCGTTTTATAAAAATGCTTTTCGCAGACCCACGCTGATTGGGAAAATGTTGTGGAACAAGCAACGTTCCAGCGATTGCGTCTTGCTTTATTAAGAGGCACACTAAAAGACGAGCCATTTTCTTTTTGAAAAGGCTTCTTACAAATTCTTACAAGTGGCGTCCGTGGCGTAGTTGGTTAAAGTGCGTGGCCGCTATGTCAAAGAACTTTTGGAGACCCAGGTTCGAACCCCAGCAGCGACAGAAAATTATTTGAATTAAAAATAATTTTTCTGTACGGCCGCCACCTCTCTGCAGACAATGGCAAACCTCAGAGAGTAATGAAAATGCCATGTAAAGCTTCTTGAGAATAAGAACATTACGTTCATCGCCGTTCGGAGTCGGCGTTAAACATGTAGGTCCCTTTCTCGGTCAATTGTGTACAAACTTAATAACACGCACAACACAATTGATCATAAGAAGCTAGGTCAAAGTCCTTTCAAGGGCTGAAATGGCCAGTTATTTATTTATTTTTTTATCTTACAAATTGCACAACTTCTGGGCATTAAATCGCTTAAATAATTTTCATCAACAACACAAGTCTAATTGGAAAATTTTGTTGTTTTACTTTTATTCGTTCAATAGCCAATTTCGACAGGTGCTGTACCCACCACAAGAGAGAATTTCAACTACTAACTCTACCTTCCTTAATATACCTTGCTCTGGCTATATGCAAATTTAAAATATTTTAATTTAAATGAGAAACAAAGTAAAAACATTAAAATAAGAAAGAACATATTTAACAAAAATTTAAGATTTTAAAAAACTAAATACTGCCAATTTAAAGTGCTTTGCATTTTCGATGGACTTAATATTATGCGGAAATAAGTTCCACAGTTTGACAACGGTGACAAAAAACATTCTAGACGTGACTAAAAATTTATTTTCAGGTGTTATTAAATTGCATGTTCTAATCGATCTAGAAAAAGTTAACTTTTCGAACAAATAATATGCAGAACGCGTATAAATTAATTTATGTAGAAATAAAAGGTTTCTGTAGTTAAGAAACGTTGTAATGTTACAATTTAGTATCTGTGTTGCGTATATTGATATGTGATCATATTTTCTGACGGAGAATATGTAACGAGCTGCATTATTCAATACTAATTGCAAATTTTGCTTCGACGCGGCATCCATATTTCCATAAACTAATTCGCGAAAAGAGATCTGCGGTAATATAAGAGTCCTTACCAATTTCATTTTTGTTTCCTGTGGGATATATGCTGCAGAATGCCAAAGTTTCCTTAGGACATTATATATTTTTACAATAACTAGATTTATATGATCTTTACAATTTAAATTTGAATTCAACTCGAAACCTAAATTAGATACACGGTCATTGAACTTAATTGTGGACCCTGATAATATTAAAGGTGATAAGCTTTCAAGATTGTACTTGAAGTTGGAGATAGCTATAGCTTTTGTTTTCAAAGTGTTAAGGTTTAAGCTATTCATTACTGACCATCTATAGATCTCATTAAGATCTTCATTAAGCCTGCATACTATGTCTTCTGCAAGCCCAATGGGCCTTGACAAATATACTTGGGCATCGTCTGCATAATGATGCATTGATGCATATTTAACGGAACTATAAATGCCATTAATAAATGCACAAAATAAGATAGGCCCGAGTATTGATCCTTGGGGGACACCACAACCAATAGCTTGCAGATCCGATGTCGTGTTTTTATGCAAACTCGTTGCTGTCTACCTGTTAGATAACTGTTTATTAAGTTGACCGCTTGATTGCAAAAACCAAAATAAGATTTTAGCTTCTCAATAAGATTTGGTGACTTACCATGTCAAACGCCTTAGAAAAATCTTATAATACTAAGATTGTCAAATCTCCTTGGTCATAACATGGACGGATATCTTCGAATATTTTTAACATAGCTGTCGCACAGCTATGGTTTGCCCTATATCCTGACTGGTTTTCGGTTAATAGGTTATTTATTAGAAGATGAGAATTAATTTGAACCCAAAGGAATTTTTCAAATACCTTTGCTAATGATGATAAGATACTTATTGGACGGTAATCTTGTTCTAACATAGCATTCTTTTATTTTTGCTATTGTCATCACATTAGCTATTTTCCAACGATCTGGAAAAACTGTTGTCATTAAAGAAAAATTGATTATATGAGTTAAGGGTTTTATAACATTCGATTTAATGGCAAAGATACATTTAGCAATGTCTTCTTCCATTGCCATCTTAAATTCAAATTCATTTTGCAAGTTGTGACAACAATTACTATTGATTCTAAATTGAAAATTAGAATTGTTATTATAATGATTATTATTAAAATGTTGATTATATTGTAGAAAATAAATATGTGTTCAAATCATTTATATTAATGGAACATTCTTGCATGCTATTATTTCCTCTTCCAACCTTTTTTAAATTGTTCCATAAAGTTTTTGATGGTAAATCTGCTCTCAGTTTGGATTGATAGTATTTTTTTTTTAGAATTTCTAATAGCAACTGTGACAAAGTTTCGCAACTTTCCCAATTAATGGGTGTTTGATTATGCTTCCACCGAGTGTAAGCCTTTTGTCTGTCTCTTATAGCTATAACTATTTCAGAACTGTACCACGGCTGACTGTTTTTTGATATTTTTACTCTTTTGAGGGGAACGAACTTATCAAACAAATATTTTATTAAAAATGTTAACTGTTCAACTTTTTCATTTATATTTGAGAAATTCCAGCAAGTATTCCACGGAAGTGAGAAAGCTTCATAGTTTAAGCAATTAATATCTATATTTTTAAAGTCCCGGAAGAATGCGTTCGAATTACTGGTAGACGGATTAAATTCAATATTATATGCTATAAAAATCATATCATGATCAGAAATTCCAGCTAGAGACAACTGCTCGTGATGAATGACATTACTTCTATCCACAACACATAAGTCAAGTAAGCTTGGCTTTGTATGTGGAAAAAAACTAGTAGGTAAATCATTTAAAATCATCATACCAATACTATTGATGTTATTAATAAGATTACTGGAACGAGTATCATTGACTAAAATATCAATATTGAAATCGCCACATAATAATATATGTTCATATTGTGGTCCTAATTCCGAAAGCTTATCAAAGAAATTACCCAAATCAAATGATTTGGATGGATTATAAACGCATACAATCAAGCATTTTTTTCGGCTATCTCCAATTTCAATCATCAAATACTCTACTGGGTCGGTGTTATTAGACTTGTATATAATTGTGGATTGAAGTGATTTTTTGCAGTAAACAGCAATGCCACCACCTCTCGCACCCGTTTGTCGATCATTTCTTATTAGTTTGTAGTAAAAAAAAAATTATAAAAATTATCACCAAACTCATCCTTAAACCAATACTCAACTATACAAAAAATATCAGTATTAGTATCTTGAAATATATATTCTAGATAATCCAATTTTGCTTTATTTAAGCTGCGTGCATTAAAGCAGCAAACTTGGAAACCAGAATGGTAATTACTAATTATTTTTAATACACGTCGTAAGCTGTCATTTTCAGCACTAAAACTCGCTAAAGTGTTATTCATTTAAATTCCGTATTATTGCACCCCTAAATTGACAGTTTACAAAAGACAGAAAATTAATGCAATCATTGTAGAAATTAGAAAAATTAATATATAATATTAAAAATAAAAAATAACTGAAATTTTAAGTCAACTTCAAAAATGAAAACATTTAAATGTAATTTAAGAACTTATAAGATTTAATAACGCACTATTGAAAAAAGTTTTTTTTTTTTTGTTTTTAAACTTAAAAATTTCAATAACTTGTTGGTCTATTTTCACTGACGACATCATCAACGCTCTCTTTATCAAATACGCGCTTGGCTTCTTCATTGTATCGTACTCTGGCAAACACTTGCCCACAAATTGAGAAAACCGCTGTTAATTGTTTTTGGCGTTTAAGCTGGGTAGCATAAAACATAACTTCACGAATTCCCTTCGTTAGACTCTCATGAACGTAAATATTCCCCTCGCCTTCAATACCAATATCACGTAAAGTGATAGATTTTTTTATTTGCCTTGCAGAAACCAGCTATTGATTTAAACAGCTGATTGCGTGCATGCGATGAATGCAATTTAACGACAATTGGAGGAGAGTGGTTTTTTGAGTTTGTTGAACGGAGACGGAAGATTTCACGCACTGTAGGTGGTTCAAAATTCGTTGCATTACATATTTTTGTAAATACCTCATGTACTCCTTCAACCGATTTTGAAACCCCATTTATAATTAGATCTGTGGCAACAGACTCATTCTCATACTTATCCAAACTTTTTTGAAGTGCAAATAGGTCTTCTCTTATTGTTGACATCTCCACGCACTTTAATTCTACAGCAGACACTCTTTCCTCAATTTTAGTTGATTCACCTGCTGCATAACATTCTCTTCAGACTCTTTCATTGTTTTTATTAGTCTTTCCTCAAACTCTTTCATCGCCTGGCATAGCTGATTTACAATGCTCTCCTTTTGCTGCTCCATTCTTTGCTCCAGTTTCAATATTGAGTTAGTTGTTGATGGGCTGTCAAATTGACGGCCCCTCGGCTGCTGTGGTGTAATTGCTAATTGGCGCGTATTTCGCGAACTAGACATAGCGAGCGAACAAGTGTGCAAAGCAATACAAAAGTAAAATAAAATAGGATTTTTTTTTTTCAATTTGTTGATCTTTGAGAAGTTATGTTTAAATAAAAACTTGGTTTTTTCGATAAAACAAACTAACGCGTGGCGATTGGAATGAATTCTTTAAAATGCCAACTTATTTTGGTACATTCTTTTTATATTATTGTGGTAAAAAACGCGATTTTGTCAGCAGTGAAAATGCACGCGTCTGTACTTTACACATTCTCTTTTTCGTCATTATCAAATCTATGTCATCTTACCATTTCACACATCAGTTGTTTCAAGGCATATTTAACAAGGTAGACTCGTGTCGGAGAGGTGGGTACAGTAGCTGTCAAACACAAGAATATAAAAAATAATATAAAAAAGAAAAAAAAAACAGCGAATAGAAAACTGTGCTTTTATTCGTAAACAGCAGATTTTGACAGGTGCTGTACCCACCACAAGAGAGAATTTCAACAACTAACACTACCTTGTTGAATATACCTTGAGACATGGTGTAATAATAATAAGGTGTTAGTGAATTTTTGACAACACCAAGAATAGCTTTCTTTCTGTCAAAAAATTGTGAGCGAAAGAGAGGAGCCGTTGATAGTTGTCAAATTGTGTTATTTGTTTGAGTTGCTGGATGATGATATGTTATAGTTTTTATAGGTTATTGTGCGAATAAAGTTTAAATAAATATTTAATTCAATTAATTGTGTCGTGTTGTGTTGACAAAAAGTTATTGCAGTTGTCTTCGCCCATTTGCCAAGTTCGCCAATTAATGGTTTTGTCATTTTATCGAAAACGTCCACTGGAAGGTACCACCAACATGAAGGTGCCAGCTTTGGCCAGCATGCAAATTATTTTGCATTCACATCGACTGCTTCAAGAAAATATCGAATGCCATGAAAGAATGTTCAATATCTCAACTGATAATATCCATCAAAAGAAGTGGACATGGCATTGAGCTTCGACCGACTGCACGTTAGCTGATTTATTTTCATTCCAATTCACCATCAGCTGTTTTTAACGGGAGCGGGGCGAAAAAATTTATCATTTTGAGAGAGAAGTGTCAAATTCACTAACACCTTATTATTATTACACCATGCCTTGAGTTGTTTCGTTCTTTTGAAAACATCATATTTGCACTTGTAGTCGATCACAAAATTCGTGTAAGCCATATCGCTCATTTGCTCGAATAACGACATAACTCAAAAAACATCATTTTGCAGAAAACGCATTTAAAGTTTTTATTGTGTTGTCACATTTAAGGAATTAAATAAAAATAAGGGAACTCCTAGAAAACGGGTCCAATATTTATCTGTTTCTACATAAGTATGCATGAATAGGCGTTTTTTATTATTTTAAGCGATTGTATTAAACAAAAACTTTGCCGACTTTGGATTATGACGTTCTTTTTGCAAAAGTATATCCATTATGATGTCATAAATAAGAATGTGTCAATCTTCGCAATAGTTTTTTTATCAATAACGACTCATTTTGTGTTATGCCGAGCTTGGTTTGAAGACTTTTTTTTTATTAAACTGGCATAACTCACAATAACACAATATTCATGAATATTACCAACAATAAACATGTACATACTTTTCCAAAAATAATGTCACTACCAATAATATGTCACTTTTCCTTATAACTAAAACGTACTTTTACTCAAACGATCGATGCGCAACTGAGATAAGACGTTCTTGCAAATAAGAAAGCGAGTAAGGTGCCAAACGAAAGAACGGCTTTTTTTGCTGCTACGTAATGATTAAATTAGATAGCAATACCATATCTTGACAGATCAGAGATCATGTTAAAATACGCATTTCTGCATCATTAACTCAAATATCGTTTTTTTCGTGTTATGACGTTGTTCGAGCAAATGAGCGATATGTGTGAAAGAGATGCCGGTTCACATTGCTTGATAAAAAAAAATCTTGCAAACCGGAACTGTTTGAACATGCTAAAAATGAATGGAAGGAACGATTGGAACTATATCCGACTGTGAACATAGTTCCGCGAACTAAACAGGTTCGGACCCACCAATTTCTAGCACATTGTGTTCGGGCTATTAGGCATAGGCTATGTATTCTAATATACACACACATGGTACAATAATACAATATAATTGACAACTGCTTATTTTCTATTCAACAAGAAAACATCTCACATCTCCTGTCCAAAACAGGTTTTTGTGAAAATGCATCTGCAGTTGCTGAGGTTGTTGTTTTTTTCAATTCAACGTTTTCAACATTGTTTGTGTTTTCAATGGCGGATTGTAAGCGCTATTTTTTTAAGTATATTTTTTGACAGGAGATGGTTTCCCAAGCAACTGTCAATGCTGCCTTGTATTATCCCAGCGGGAAAATAAAAACCGCTCCTAGAAATAGCGCCTTTTATGCGCATTTTTGGTGCGCTTGAGGATGCGCTTTTCAGAGTTCAGAGTTGTGGTGCTCATATTTATACCCCCACGTTTAAAAAACGTAAATGGGGGTATATTAATTTTGTCACTCCGTTTGTAACGCCCATAAGGAGGCATGGTAGGTATAGAAAAGTATATATATTCTTGATCAGCATCACCACACGAGTCGATTTAGCCATGTCCGTCTGTATGTCCGTCTGTGATCGCGATTACAGCCGTAATTTGAAAGCTATCATCACGAAATTCAATATTTAAGCTAAAAAATTTATCTAAAAAATAAAGGTCAAGTTCGAAAATGAGCCAAATCGGATGAAAACCACGCCTACCTCCCATACAAAGTGACTTTATCAAAACGGTAAAATCTCTTAGAATTCCACAAAAATAAATATATGGACTTGCAATTTTGTATATGAGTTTTGATATATAAAGTACACTCTAAGTGTGAAGTTCAACCAAATCTGATGAAAACCACGCCTACCTCCCATACAAAGTGACTATCAAAAAGGTAAAATCTCTCTAAAATCCACAAAAATTAATATATGGACTTGAAATTTTGCATATGAACTTTGATATTTACCATGTACTATGTGTATGTAAATTCAAGTAAATTGAGTCAAAACCACGCCCACCTCCCACGCAGTGACTTTATCAAAAAAAAAAAAAAAAAAAGCAAATATTTTCTGTTATGCCGTGGTTATGCTTACGAAACATGATTTTCGAACATTTTTTGTTGTTATTGTTTCACGTATAAACTGAGAAATTAACTTTTTCTCAAATTCATTCTCTCGCTCTCAGACCGAACATTTTTGATTGCTGATCGAAACACCAAACATGCCGAACTACCGGTGTTGCCTGCAGTCATTTTGTATAATAGCATCAAAAAAGTAGTAAAAAGTATTAAAAAGTATAATTAATTGTGTGCTTAAGCAACCCTTACCACAAAGTGCAAGCAAGACGGAAAAATTTGGGTGCAATAAATTTAAATTTTATTTCTTTCTAATTTTAAACACTTTCTGATCTCATTTTCCTCCATTCCTTCACAATACATGTGCTCGTCTTACATTTTTTCAACTGCCACATAGCTTCAGCAACTTGGATTGTATGTTTGCAATATGATTCGACGTTGGTTTTTTTCAAAATATAATGCCCCTTGCATAAACAATTCCATTATGAATTAATTCTTAATTTCGTTTTTCATTTTATAATAAATAGGTAGGTAAAAGGTATGTATAAAACTACAAAACTTTGTGTTTTGACACATTATTACATGTAATGCAACTGTTCAACAAACATAGCATAACCACCCAACAAACATTTTAGAGAAGAAATTGACGAAAATGAACACCAAACATGTTTGGTAAGCATAACCACGGCATTAAAACTATAACAAAAACGTCTTTATAGATAAACTTTACTGATTGCTTTGAATATACTTTGGTTCGGGCGTGGGGGTATTTTAACTTCGACCTAGTCGAAGATCATTTCTTACTAGTTTTATATACATTTTGTTCACAAGTGATCAAGCAAGGAAATAGCAGAGCGTTAATGCATTTGACTGTAATGCCAGTGGTCCGAGTTGAATCCCCGCATGTGACAAAAAATAACATTTTCTGGCTTTTATTTTTAGTCCAAGTGCTCAGTTCTACCTACGTTTTGTTATTTACTATAATAAGAGCGAAGCGCCTACATCTGATGACATGCCAATGTTAAAAAAGACTCTATCCATAAGGAGAACAAAGCGCTCTACTGCTTTTTGGGAGCGTTTCAAATGCGCTAATGAAGCGCTCAGTTTCCTGGGAAGCGCTGGGATTATACCATGATACACACACAGCACTCCACACTAAGCAACACAAAATACAAAAACAAATTTGTCTATTTTGTTTTTGATCTTTTTTCGTTGCCTATACCGAAGTGTGAATATATAAATAAAATTGTGGCGTCCGTGGCGTAGTTGGTTAAATTGCGTGGCCGCTACATATGTCAACGAACCTGGAGACTCGGGTTCGAATCCCAGCAGCGACAGAAAATTATTTCAATTAAAATGATTTTTCTGTGCGGCCGCCTACTCTCTGCAGACAATGGCAAACCTCAGAGAGTAATCAAAATGCCATGTAAAGCTTCTTAAGAACAAAAACATTCCGTTCATCGCCGTTCGGAGTCGGCGTTAAACCTGTAGGTCCGGTTCTCGGTCAATTGTGTACAAACTTAATAACACGCACAATACAATTGATCATTTCAAAGTCCTTTCAAGGGCTAGAATGGCCAGTTTTTTTTTATACCGAAGTGTGAGCAACAACACTTTCGTATGCTATGTTGATACATTTAGAGTGATCTGCGTAGTTTGTTGTTGTCTAATACTATGTTCAGACTGAGTTTTAAATGCGCATTTAGAAGTTCGAAAATTCTTACAAATGTCAAGTGTTCAAACTATGAAGAAGCCCTTAATTCGCATTAAAATTGACAGATTTCTTAATATTATTTCTGTTGTGAAAATGCTGACATTTTAACAAAAATATGATTGCAGGAACGAACCAGAAAGTTTTCGGAAAATTGTAAACATTTATTATTTTTGTTTGAATATATTTATAAACAACTTTATTAATAATTACAATTAAGCCAAACGATTTTTTTTATATGATTTGCAATTAGCTTGAGTATGCGAGCCTGCGCAGGTGTCAATACTTTTCCTTCTTCGCACACGGTGTAGTCACTATAGAACGCTAGAATTCCCTTTGCAATTTGGTAGGCATACACAGTGAAAGCAAATGTGGCTCCAGTGAGTGTGCAAAATCTTCGGGTGAACCTCCTTTTAATACCACTGTTTCTGTGGCTACAAAAACACTGCGAGCATATTCTACCGCTCAGTAATATTTTGTCCAGTCACCTCTTGCTTTGGCGTTTCAGTGGCAGTCCATCCTGTCGCGAAGTCTGTTGGAAAGCTTGTGGAAACATGTTTCAACTTCTTCAGCTTTGTTACGTCCCAAAAATATTTGCATGGTATGATTTTTACCAAAGACAAATCTTGAGTATGCTTTCCATTGTTGTCGTAGATCATTCAGCAGATTATTGTGCATATTTTGCAGCTGAAAGACAAGGATGAGAGGATGTTTTCCCACGCAGCGGCGCACGTCTTCTATAATTTGTTGTTTTCAGGCCAGTCCTTTGCGATCGATTTTCACCAACGGAATCTTCTATTTATTTTTGAACAAAAACAAAAACTGTTGAAGTTTATCAATCGAATGGCGAACAGCTGATGGAATTTAATAACGAGTACTGTCAAAACAAACGAGTAAAATGTATTCGAACTTCGAAACAGGGTCGCAAACTGCTAAATGCTCATTTGAAGTAGAATTTATGTAAATTTACTTGACAGAATTTTATATGGGTAAATTCGCATTTAGAGAAGCATTAAGGAAATAAATGCGAATTAAGCTTTAAATGCGCATTTAGCTCCCAGTCTGAACATAGTATAACGTAGTATGATTTCGTTAACGAAAGTTTGTAGAATTTTATATGCATTAGTGTTTGCACTTCCATAAGAAATTTTGGGCACCCATGCTCTAATTACTTAATTTGCAACTATCGTGTTTTTAAGGGGGGCACGGAGGATCTCAGATAATTTAACAAAATCTATACAAATGTGACTTGCTTTAAAGTATACCTATCTTAATAAATAAAGGTTACCTTGTTTTCAACACATTCGATAATCACACTAGGATATTTCCTACTAAGCCATCGAAAGAAAGCGGGCACTCCCATATTAAAATTGACACTTGCAGATTTAGAATAAAATTAATTTATTTTTTAGCAAATTAGCTAAAACTATTCTTTCTTTCCTAAACTATGCTTTATAAGTCAATTCACATCAAAATAAATTAACAAACATTACGGAAAACTCTTGTAAAGGGTGTGTCTGAAACAAATAAAATAAATTTATATCTATAGCTTCATGATACTATTACACAAGGTAGGAGTGACAGTTTTTCGTCTTGCACCAACTGTCAAAAATAGGGCATAATTGTAGTTTAGAGCCCATGCTTAAATATTTTTTTTTAATTTTTATAATATGTATATGCGCCTCCTAAGCCTAATGGTGCAAAAAAAAAAGGTCGGTCTCGAATGGTTTAGGAGATAAAAATCGGGAAAGTTTCAAAATTCAGTGCAAATTTCCAAGTGCGTGGAAGAGGGCCCAAGCCCAAATATTTTTTTCTTAATTTTATTATATGTATATGGTGCTCCTAAGCCTAATGGTGCAACAAAATTTTGTCGGTCTCTAATGGTTTCGGAGATAAAAATCGGGAAAATTTAAAAATTCACCGCAAATTTCTAAGTGCGTGGAAGGTAATTTTCCCTTTTACATAATAATACATTATTATTTTTATCTCCGAAACCATTCGAAACCGACAAAATTTTATTGCACCATTAGGCTTAGGAAGACCAGATACATATAATAAAAATAAGAAAAAAATATTTGGTCTTGGGCCCTCTTCCACGCACTTGGCAATTTGCACTGAATTTTGAAACTTTCCCGATTTTTATCTCCTAAACCATTCAAGACCGACCTTTTTTTTTGCACCATTAGGCTTAGGAGGCGCATACACATATTATAAAAATTAGAAAAAAAATATTTAAGCATGGGCTCTAAAGTACAATTATTCCAAAAATAGTATAAATTAGAAAACGAAAAAGTGAAACAGGAAATAGAACAACAGACAAATGACAGTCGGTGGAAGAACCTCGTGAGAAAATAGTCAGTTGTCACTCCTATCTTTTATAAT
Organism: Pherbina coryleti; assembly: GCA_943735915.1. Lineage (NCBI taxonomy): Eukaryota > Metazoa > Arthropoda > Insecta > Diptera > Sciomyzidae > Pherbina > Pherbina coryleti. The sequence continues at coordinate 113,782,458 of OX030949.1, forward strand.
GTTCGCAAGAACGGTAGTTAGCCAAGGTTGGAGACTGCATTTGGGGGGACAAAGCTGTTCCATAGCTGGACGCTCAATTTGCAGACCTCCAACCATCGGATTGAGGTCTGGGCCGGATTAAGGCGTCATGCGACCCGTACCGAGAATCAGCCTGGCTGGGGGCCCAGTATTAAAAAGCCCAGTCGCAAACGGAGCCATCCGGATACCTGGCGCCCTCCAGATGTAATAAGCCTTATCTGCGTATGCGGATCTCTGCGCAGATCGACCACCCTTTCTCCGCCACTCGTGGGTCCAATCATGCAAAACATCAAACAAGAAACAAAACCAAAACCAAACTTAAACAAGCCTAGCCTTTCGAGGCAACCAAACAACACAACGTCCGAACCCCTGTCCGACTCCTCCCTGTCTGTTGTAGTCGCAACGAGCATCCCGTCTAACCCTATTCCGTCCGTGCCCTCGTCTCAGTCCAACCCAAAAGTGTCCGTGTCCGTGTCCAACCCCAGCTCTTTCATAAACCCATGTCCGGCAAATCGCCTTCCGTCCGCACCGTTAACCCCCCTTCGGAGGAATCCTCTGATTCAATTCCTCTCCTCGGACGCCTTTACTTGGACAGCACTGAGGAGGACTCCAATCCTCCCTCGACCGCTACCTGTATCGGCACCGACACAGAGGACGAATTGTTGGAGGAATCCAAAATGGAAATCACCGACATAAAGGTGAAAGCTCCGCTGTCCCCAGGTGCCATTAAAGCTCGCTCCAACTACAGGAGCTCGAAGCGCTTCCTGAAAAGGATGATGGCCCGCGATCCAGCTTCTCTGGAAATTAAGGATAAGAAGCTAGTTAAAAAGCACGAAAGGTTGGTGAAACTCTTCGAGAAAAAGGAAGCTGGGCTTTTTCTCGAACCCAGAGTCCCACAAAACCACGCAATCCTTCCCGTAGCTACTGCCCCCAAGGCGAACGGCGAGGGAGAGACTGCACCCAGGAAAGCGGATCCCCCTCACAAACTTCCAAGTCCAGGAAGAACCGTAAGGGGAAATCCGATTCGAAGAAAGAAGAGACCAAAACTATCTCCGCGCCCACTCCGTGCATGGTGAAGCCATCTTATAAGGCTGTGCTTGCCGGACACTCGAGAACCTCTTCTGGGACATCTCGAGACCTGGCAGGCTGAGTCTCCACCGGGGAGCGCGCCGGAATCTCAGGATTGCAGGCCAAACGGCAAAGATCCGAGGATGAAACCAGAGGAAACGGACCCAAAAGGCCCAGACCTTCCCCTGGTTTCTAAGGCGCGCCTAGTGACCTGCAGGTAGCCATCATCGACCAGCAAAATCCGGACAGTAGGATATCGCTGGACAGATGGCTGCTTGTGGAGAACGAGATCCTCAAAGTGATGATGGCCAATACCGAAAACGGCGACTCCGAGGAGTACAAGTTTGACGGTGCTGGGTAGGGCAAGGGGGTGAAGATCGTCGGGTGCAGCAACATTAAGTCACTTGAGTTCCTCTCCCATACCATCTCTAATATAGGAGAACTCTGGGAGGGGGCCAAGCTCAAGGTACTACCCCGCGCAGCACTTCCGCTTCGCCGACTAGCCAAAATTTGGATCCCACCTCCTGCTGCACACGAGGACAGCTCCATAGTTGGACTGTTGGCAAAGCAGAACGACTGGGCCAACGTGAAAGACTGGAAACTACTCGAGTCCAAAAAGGGTTCCAATGGCAACGGTAAAGAACTTACCTTTGCCATGGACAAAACCTCAGTAGATCTGATCAGGGGTCGATCAGGTGTGCTGAAATTTGGGCTCGGGGCAGTGAAAGTCAGGGTGCATGGGGAAGGTAAAGGCGCTGATGCTGCAGACAGTGCAAATTAACTTGTACCACTGCAAAGCAGCCACTGAAGATCTGTTGATCTTCATGCAGGAGAAGGATGTGGACGTAGCCCTAATCCAGGAACCCTGGCTAATAGCCAATAGGGTACAAGGACTAGGGGCGAAGCAGTTTAACCTGTTTCACTCCACTGAAGGTAACAAGATAAGAAGTTGCATTCTTGTGAAGAAATCTCTAAATTTTCTTTTTCTTCACAGATTCAGCGACGGAGACACGGTGGCTATAAGGGCAGAGTCGAATGATCACCCAATCATTTGGCCTCGTCCTATATGCCATATGAAGCAGCAGACCCACCACCGAAGGCAGTCCGAGATCTAGCGACATACGCTAGCACCAGGAACATCTCTATGGTGCTGGGATGCGACGCTAACGCACACCACATTCAATGGGGCAGCAAGGACGTTAATAGAAGAGGTGAGTTCATTTTTGAATACCTACTTACATCAGACTTGACATTATGTAATAAGGGAGACCATCCCACTTTCCATAATAGGGTCAGGGAAGAGATTCTTGACCTCACTTTTGCACTAGGAAAAAATAGGGAATTAGTTAGAAACTGGAGGGTATCTCCTATCGATTCTTTTTCAGATCACTTTAGGATACTCTTTAATATTGACTTTGAGAACACTACTCGCACAGAACCATTTAGAAACCCAAAAAGAACGAACTGGATTGAATACACTAGATGGCTAGAAACTCAGATCTCTCACCCATGTAAGGATGACCTTTCTGACAGTATAGCCATTGACAGTGCAGTCGGTTTCATCTCAGGGAAAATGAATAAGGCTTTCTGCAAGTTCTGCCCCATCTCCAGGAGTCGCAAACCCAAACAAAAATGGTGGAACAGCGATCTCAAAGCAAGGAGAACTGAGGTTAGAAGTCTTCATAACAGGGCCAGGTTAAGCAAGGAAGAGGCTGACTGGGACTCCTACAGATCTGCTCTCAATTCCTACACTAGAAACCTAAGAAGAGCTAAAAGGAAATCGTGGCAATCTTTCTGTGAATCCATTGAGAACACTAGCGAGGCGGCCCGACTACGCAAAATCCTATCAAAGGATCCGGTAGCCCCGGGCTACCTTAAACGCTCAGACAACTCGTGGACGGAAACTTGTCAGGAGACAGTGACACTACTCATGGAAGCCCACTTCCCGGGCTGTACCGATCCCGCAATACATGCGAACCCGTACAGATCCAGAAGCATCTTCCCATAAACCCACACTGATATACCCAATTTAATAACAGAGCACAAAATAGAGTGGGCGATTAAATCTTTCAAGCCGTATAAATCGGCTGGACCCAATGGTATCACCCCCGCTATGCTTCAGCACGCTCTACCGGCTATCTCAACCTGGCTTTTAAAAATTTTTAATAGTTGCCTAAGGCTGGGTTATGTGCCCGAAAATTGGAGAGAGGTGAAAGTAGTCTTCATACCCAAAGCTGGGAAAGCTACTCACTCCACCGCAAAAGATTATAGACCCATTAGTCTTTCTTCTTTCTTACTGAAAACATTAGAGAGAATTCTGGATCAACACATAAGATCGCTCCTTAATGACCGAAACCTGTGTAGCAAACAACACGCCTACCTTAAAGGTAAGTCAGTGGAAACAGCGCTACACGAGGTAGTCTCGGTAATTGAGAGAAACCTCCACTTCAAAGATTACACCCTAGCTGCTTTTCTTGATATCGAAGGGGCTTTCAACAATGTAAGCACAGATTCAATAAGGGCAGCTCTTGAAAATCTACAAGTGGAAGAAAAGATAACCAAGTGGATTGTTGAAATGCTGAAAAGCAGAATCATCAACACACAAATCGGAAACAGTAAAGCAAGGAAAACAACTTCAAGAGGAACACCTCAAGGGGGAGTCATATCTCCCTTGCTTTGGATCCTAGTTGTAAACGAACTGCTGACTACTCTCAGCGAAAAAGGCTTTAAAGTGACAGCATATGCTGACGATGTCGTACTGTTGGTGGGAGGGAAGCATCTCTCAACCATCAGCAACATGATAGAAACAGCACTTAAAGAAACTGTGTCGTGGGCAGTACCAAACGGACTAGGGGTCAATCCCGATAAAACCGAACTGGTGCTTTTCACAAAAAGAAACAAGATTGAGAATTTCTGCATCCCAAAAATAAATGGCAGAACCCTGCAGCTATCCAATAAAGCAAAATATCTCGGAGTAATCCTTGACTCAAAGCTCACCTGGAAAAGCAACACTGATGAAAGAATAAAGAAAGCAACCAGTGCCTTCTACGCCTGCAAGAAAACCTTCGGTACCAATTGGGGGATGAAACGTCATGAAATGTCATCCATTGGATGTACACGGCTATCGTCAGACCCATACTAACCTACGGCTCGATTGTATGGTGGAAGGCCACTGAGAAGACAAGCTACCTCAACTCTCTCTCTAGAGTACAGAGACTGGCCTGTCTAGGAATAACAAATGCACTACGATCAACGCCTCAGGCAGGCCTGGAGGTCATATTGAACCTTCTCCCCCTGGACGAGTACATGAAATCCACTGCAACCAAAGCGGCGTTTCGACTTAAAGAGACTAAGTTTTGGAGGCACTGGACGCATGGACATGCCTCTATACTCACAAAGTATAGTCCTGAGGAGTTCGCCACCACCTCGGATTACATCAACCCGAAAATAGAGTTTCGGCAGAACATGTCATTCTCCTTTCCAAAAAGAGAAGAATGGGATTCGAACCACCCTTTCAGTGAACACGACATCCAGATCTTCACTGATGGATTCAAAATGGAGAATGGTACGGGGGCCGGAGTCTACTGCAGTGCACTACAATTATCCTTGTCATACAGACTACCAGATTACTGTAGTGTCTTTCAAGCAGAAATTTTTGCGATCGAAAAAGCGGCTACGACAATCCTAACAAAGAACATCACTCCATCAAGGATAACAATCTTTGTGGACAGTCAAGCTGAGATAAAAGCACTCCGCAGCGAAACAACCAATTCGAAATCTGTACTGAGCTGCCGACAAGCTCTCATCAGAATGAGTCCTCCCCACAAGATTAATATCTGCTGGGTCCCCGGTCATCGTGACATAGAGGGAAACGAAATAGCGGACAGATTGGCAAGAGAGGGCTCAGAACTGGAAAGAAGTTCTGCGATCGGGTCGATTATGGCTCTGCGAAAAAAGGACCCAATCCCTGCTTTCAATGAGTAAAAATGAAACTCGCATCCTAGTAGGAGTTCTCACGGGGCACTGTTGTATAGGCACAATGGCCTCGAGACTGGGAATTCCGCACCCAGACTTCTGCAGAAGCTGTGGAGATGTCGAGGAAACAGAAACCATCAAACATCTGCTTTGCGAGTGTCCTAACCTCCAACAACGCCGACTTCGCCACATGGGAAGCAGAGTGTACGGAGAACTGCAGGAGCTCGTGGATGTACCACTGATGGATCTTTTCAGATTCATACGGAGCACCGGTTGGTTCAACCAACCTCGCTCCAGTGACTAGCAAGACTTAGTTGATTTTGCCATATTAGGACCACAGATATAGCGAACCACAATGGACCAATAGTCCCCCGTGTAGGCAACGTAAAGTTGCCCCTCCCTTTTAAGCTAACCTATCATATGAAGCTCGTTTCTGTAACATTGGCTGTGCAATTCGGAAAATTTTTGCTCGGATGATGAACTTTTCACAGCCTGAATGAGCACATTTGGCACTTGTAAAATGCGAAATTTCATTTAGCCGCAGGGCTAGTATCAATGTTTACAATCTACAAGAGAATTTTTCAAACAATCAAATAAAGTAAAAAAAAACACTTGCGAGTACGTGAGCCGTAAAGAAGTTCGAAATTTTGTGCTTCCGACAGCATAGCAACCAGAAGTGGAAAATATTTGCGTAAAATACTGTTGATTTCCTATATATATATATACAATTTTGCAAATCAAATTAAATTATTGCACTGATACACTACCGAATTCTTAAAATCAAAATATTTAGCTGTCAAAATTTCATCGTCCTTTTTAAAAAAAAATTGTATTCAACTCAGTACCTTCTTTTCTGCCACGAGAGAGTTAGCACAACTGGATAAACACCAGTACCAGCGTTAGAAAAACAACAGCAGCGGCTACACTATCTCAAGCTGAGCCAAACCTAAATGCAGCATTAGCAAAAACACATAAAGTTAGCGCAACTGGATAAACACCAGTACCAGCGCTACAACAACAACAGCAGCAGCTACACTATATTAAGCTGAGCCAAATCCATGGTATAATAATACAAGGTAGCATTGACAGTTGCTAGGGAAAACATCTCCTGTTAAACAATATACTCAAAAACAGAGCGCTCACAATCTGCCATTGAAAACACAAACAATGTTGAAAACGTTGAAGTGAAAAAAAACAACAACCTCAGCAGATGTAGATGTATTTTCACAAACAGCTGGTTTTGACAGGAGATGTTTTCTTGCAGAAGAGAAAATAAGCAGTTGTCAATGCTGCCTTGTATTACAATACCATTAGCCAAATCTAAAATGCAGCATCAGCAAAAACACACAAACACACCAATACCCAAATGTCGCATCAGCATACAACAACGATAGCAACAGCAACAATAGCAGCGAGAACAGTGTAGGTTTCTTTAAGTTAGTTTTTAGTTGAGGTTAAGTTGGAATTGAGAACAATAAAGAGCGTTAGCTCGAAACTAAAATATCTAATTTGTGTTAATAATTAGCGCAAAGTTTCCGAATAGCACAGCCTTTTGCAACAAATAGTCAATTTTTCAGAGGTCACACTGTTTCGTTCCGAAATACTCACTTTTGCGAAAGCTAATTTTCTGTAACTGATAAGTGGTCCGCGATGAAAAAGATACACAAGTGAGAGGGAACATATGAGCGCAAATATCAATGCACTTTGTTAGAAATTCTATCCGCGCTGATTTAGCTGAATAAATAAAATAAATATCTTTATTATTTTAAATATATATACATTATAATAATTAATGTTTTTTTTTCCATTCCTTCGTTTAGTTTTTTAATATTTTCAAGGTGTTTGACACTTAATGATGTTGATATTGGCTACGTTCAGCAATCACAACATGTTATAATCATGTTGTGTCTTTGATCACGTATCGTTTTCCGCTACTTGTGTGCATGCTGAACCCATTTTAAATAAATAATAATTTTTGGTTTTACTGTCTTGTATTTTATGCTATTTTCATTAGTTTCTTATTACACACTTTTAAATGCCGCTAGATTTCTAACTATCAAATTTTGTATCTGTAAACGCTCAACAGGTTGAGTAAATGTTTAAAAAAAAAACATGATACCAAAGACGGACAATTTTCACAACATGTTGAGCTGATCAGAAACTGATACTTATGCGTTGAGCAGGCATTCCATAGAAATAAAATATAACCGAGCGTTTCCACCGCCCGAACGAACGAAGATTTCTTCGTTCGTTCAGGCGGTGTAAACAGTTTGGTCCGAACCAAGGTTCGGAACATTGGTTTTTTACAAAATGCTCGCGAGCGCTATTCGCGCAGTGTAAACACTTTTCCAGCACGAACGAACGAAGATTTCTTCGTTCGCTCTGATCGGCCGACGCTCGATCTTTTTGGGCGAATCTAGTGCTTATTTGCGCATAGGTAGTAGATTTGTTGAAATTGTAGTTAATAACGTAGGAAAAACAAAAAAGAAAGAAAATATATTGAAAATTTAACGCAAAAGAACTTTAATTTACTTTGTTATTTTATTAGCACTTTATATAAGCAAATGATTTATATAATATTCTTTATATAATAAATTCTTTACATAAATACTTACATAAAACCTAAATTAAAAGGCATAAAAGTAGTAAAAATTAATCAAATTTAGTACGTTTGCATAAACAAATATTGATCAACGCTGATGCTCGCAAGCATTGAATTTAAGTGTTTCCACTGCACGAACGAACAAGATGGCGACTTACCAATGTTCGCAACTTGTGTTCGTGCGGTGGAAACAGTTGGACCGAACGAAGAATTCATCGCGACGATTTGTTCGCGATGATTTCTTCGTTCGTTCGGGCGGTGGAAACGCTCGGTAAGGAAGAGGTGTTCTACTCACACATACTATGCGTGAGTTGAAGAATTTTTCAAGTGAGATAGAGCATGATTTTTTGACATAAGCTCTTGCACATCAAAACAAAGAAAATGAGTGGTGAAAAAACATTAAAATATAAAATAATTAGCGATTGTCATCGCTATAAATTGTTTTAAAACGAACATAAATAAAATAAATAATTAAATAAGCATGCGTTGTGCCGTGAAAAGTTGTGAAAGTTCACAAAAAAACACATAATAAGTAGGTTTCATTTCACAGGTAATCTTGCTTTATAGTTTGTTGGTTTTCCGCCATTTGTGTGCATGAGTCATGTGCAAGAGCTTCTGTCAAAACACAAGTTCAGCTTCATGAGCGCATTCATTCGTTAGGGTGGCAAGCGATAGGGCCCTAATTTTTTTTCGATTGAAGATAAGTTTTAATCAGGAACCGTAACTGTTATAGCATGTTTCCACGGCACTCTGAATCAAGTATTTTGACTTACGAATTAAGAATGTGAAATAGCCTGTTCCCACGAAGAAATCTTAATTAAGTTTGACGGCTGAAACTATGTAGAGCTGAAAGCAATACTCACTTTGGCAGCGGTCTTTGACTTTTTGTTTTGTTTGTCTTTCTTCCATTGCTGTTTTCGATTAATTTTCGATAAAATTTAGAGATGAAACCGATTTCTACTTGATTCGGATGTTAATTCAAACTGAATCAACTTCGAATGAGGTAATTCAGCTTGTCAAATGTTGTATGGCGAATTAGTTAATTCGGAACATAATTCAGCCTCGAATTACGAATGAGAGCCGAATTACGTTGTTCAGGGTGCCGTGGAAACATGCTATTATAAATTTTTTCAAATAAGTCGATAAATAATGGTTATTTTTACCGATTTTTTTGTTTTGTTTTTTTTTTTTGGTTACTATTTACTTTTATTTATTCGGTCAATAATACCAGTTAAAATGTTTATTTTTCGGTTAAAAATAGAAGTTAAAATATTACTTATTTTTTCGGTCAAAAATAAATGTTAAAATATGACTTATTTTTCCAGTCAAAAATATATATATGACAGTGATATCCTATATTCAATACTAGCTTACCCGGAACACGTTTCTTGTACCCGAAAATATGGTAATGAGCCGAATGGCTAGTCGTATTTTGCATAATTTTTTATGTGTCTTGTCGGGACAAAATTTGTCCCGTATTTTTGACATTTTTGTAAAATATCTATGATTTCAAATACGCATTCACATGAACTGAGTGAATAAAAAAGGAGTGTTTCCTTTAAACCGAAAAAATAAAAGTCTAATTTTAATTGTTATTTTTGACTGAAAAATATTTTATTTTATATTTTAATATTGTATACCTCATAAGTGGTGTGTAAGTACAATAAAAATTAAATAATAAAAATACGTCTGAACACCAAAATATTTTCGCCTTTCTTTACGATATAACCTAATGCGGTCCTGTTTGAATGTTTATGTGTTTGAATTAACTTCATTGTATTTGTAAAATACTTCATTTCTGGTCAACTTCACCGCTTCCTTATCTCTTAGTTCTTTGAGGCATTCACTCAACAGTTGCACAACAGTTGTGATTGCTGAACGTATCCATTAAATAAACAAACTCTTGCTACGTATTGTGATCTGATTACATCTTTGATCGGTTAGCTTAATGTAAATTCAATTGTATAATAAAGCGAAATAATGAAATAATTCAGTTTATGGCCGTGTGCTATTCGGAAACTTTTCACTCGGATGATGAAATTTTGACAGTCTGAAAGAGAATATTTGGCACTTGTGAGGTGAATATGATTGTCAAAAATTCATGTAGCCCCAGGGGCTAGTATAAATTTTGACAATCGGAAAGAGAATTTTTGACACAAGCAAAAATGGAAAAAAACACTTGTGAGTTTGTGAGTCGTAAAGAAGTTAAAAATTTTGAGTTTTTGACAGCATAACAACCAGAATTGCTAATTTTCAATAAATATTAACAATTTCGCAAATTAAATTAAATTCTTGTGCTACTGCACTACCGAAATCTAAAACGTCAAAATTTCTAGTTGTCAAAATTTCATCGTACTTTTGGCACAGAAAAAATTACAATTTTATTTCAACAGACAGAAATTGTATTCAACACAGTAAATTCTCTCTTACCACGAGTGAAAAGTTTCCGAATAGCACACGGCATAAAATATTGTGTAAATAATATATTTGTAAGGCCCATGTCACACGGTGCTCGTTTGCTCGGCGTGCAAATAATTTTGTTGTTGTTTCCAATGCAAAACTGTCAAAAATCAGTGAGACTGTGAGAGGATGAACACTTTGTAGACCGAGCAAAATACGTTCATTTTTGCTCGGTGTACATGGCAGCTAGCACCGTGCAACAGTGTTGCTGTGTGGTGAAATTAAAGATTTGAGCGTTTAAGTTGCTGAAAAGTACATTTTGTGAAGAAAAGTGGTACTATTGTACTATAACAGTATGAAGAAAATAGTTGTAGGAAACCCTTGTTGGAATAAAGTGTAGGAGAAAAAGCAAGAAACTGAATGAAATGTCAAAACTAGCTCGGTGTGCATATTTCTGTCGTGTGACCTACCAACGTGCAAATTGAGAAAAGAGAATAAAAGTGTTCATTGCACGCCGAGCAAACGAGCACCGTGTAACATGGGCCTAACAGAAACACTTCGGGTGTCGCATTCTTAAGAAACTAGAATTGAAACATTGGAGACGAGTCTCCGATTTATCTCATTTTATTACAGAAATAGTGCAAGTGAGAATAACATCTTAATAACGTAAAATTGAGGAAATCTCTAGCTCATTTCTGTAAAAAAATAAACAAGTTATCATTTTGTGTGAAGTCACGATGTACCGATCCTTATAAAGTATTGTCGACCACAGCAACATCATTTGTCTCATTTACTCTTTCGTGTATAAGTAAAGTTTTTCATTGGCCACATATAAAGAATAAAACTAGATTTGGTACTGTTAGACCGAGCCGTGTAGTTTATTTCAATATTAAAAGCAGACTAAATTCTAAAATACAAAAGTATTAAGGCTAGACTTAAATAAAAGACCTTAAATGCTGATCTTGCATTTACTGCAGAATGTTGAAACTGCTGATCTTGCGCCTCGTGTGTGGTGTTGGGTAACTGTTGCACTATTTGTTGAAGCCGCTGATCTTGCGCCTCGTGTGTGGAGTTGGGTAACTTTTGCATAAAACGGTAATATAGGTCAACGGCCACTGTCGCTAGGCGATCGTGTTAACACCTCCCTCGCTTAAGTGATGGCCGTCCTCGGGCTTCCTGAAACTGTCGATCACGATCTGGAGGGATTTTTTCGTTTGTCTTCTTCTTCGTTCTTGGTATAGCTTGAGGAGTGCGTAGCAGCCAATTATAATGACAACTGTTGCTAGGCCGGATACGAGGGGTCTTGTTGCTAATCTCTCCTCGACATCCACGCTATATTTAGGTTCTCTACGCTCATTCTTTGGAGGTATGGTAGACTTAGTATCTCGTTATGGCCATCGCGGCTGACCCTAGTGATCTCTTCAATACCCCGTCTCGATTCATGTATGTGGACCCATTGATGCAAATTTCCTCGTTGAAAGTTAGGAGAAAGGTACCAGTGACCGTCCTGTTAGAACCGTTGGTGGAAGTTATAACGGCGGAGTTCTCGTTGATTATAATGATGCCATCATCGACGACTACTAGCGGTTCAAGGTGACTTGGTGTAGTATTGCAACTAGCGATGTTGCCAGTGTGAAGTTGTTGAGCGCATGTAGGGTGATTCAGTTCTTGACAAAATGTTGTTGTAAGCGTCGCGGTGCAGTTTCCAATACCCAGCACTCGGCTGCCACATTTGTCAACATTGTTGTATTCGGAGAAGTACAAGATAGTCCTGTTACGCTGGACTGGGAATAATACTACGTTCACACCTAAGCCAAATGAGCAAATTTGAATATCTCATTAAAAAGTGTTCACACTTATAAATCTCATTTTGTTTGACGGTTGTTTTTGTTGTATTTTCATATTTTGTTTTGATAAAATTTTTCTGTGTACAAATTTTTCTTACATTTTGCTTTGAAAGGTATGTTCGAAAAGCAGTTTAATATGCTCAGAGCTGTGTTTAACGTGAAATTATCTCATTTGCTACTCATTTCGTTGAAATGAGTTGGAATATTTCTATGGAAAATGAGCTCATTACGCATCTCATTTGTGTTTTTTGGCCTTTTTACACTCTAACTTAGGTATTGGATATTTAATAAGAAAATGTAAAAACTTATTATCTAATAAAACCTTAATATAAGATACTTCCATAAGATCTGTTATACTAATATTTGTAGAACGCATGACAATTACATTTTTTATATCTTCAGAGTCCAAAATTGTGGGGTTTATTATTTTAATCTGTGCAAGAGTAATGGTTAGCATTAAATTTTCTAGTTCGGAAATCATTATTCTGTTTCTAGCTAAGAGTGAATCATATAAAATGCCAGTGTAAATTTGTTTTGTTTTCGAGTTTTCAATTATCTTGTTGACTGCATCGGTTATTTTGTTAATCTGTTCCTGTGTCTTTGAGTTGATAGTTACCTGTCTGTTTTCGGAATTTATAAGTTCTTGCTGTCTAAATTTTAGTTTTTCGAAGTCATCGAAGTCTGGGTTTCCTGCGATTACTTTGAGTGCGGTTCCCAAGAGGTTGATACTTCTAGCGTGTCGATGGTGCACGTTCAGGGTTGCCAAGAGGGTGTTGATGTGTTCAACATCAGTGTCAAGTAGTTTCCTCATGTGTGATAGAGGGAAATGGTTTGTGAGCTGTTTAGTCCCACTTGCCATTGCTGAATATGATTCAAGGTTGGTGGAATGTTTAAAATAATCGAAGCCCTGCCAGATTGTTACATCCCCGTCTGAGATTGGAATGTAATCCGCGTTGGAGTAGTCCCTTATTTTTGCAGCTATCACTTGAACAAAAAATATCCCTATATAGAACCTAAAATATAAAAAGAAAGGTGAAACCCCAAGATTAGTCAGTTTCGAAGAAAGAGAGGGAAAAAAAGAAAGCGGGAAGAAAGAAAAAAAATAAGACTGGAATGCTCATCTAAGATTGTCCTTATGGACCACCCTCCCTTTAATAAGAACCGTGGTTCCCAAATCAGCTTCTATTTTCTCTTCAGCATACAATGGCGTTAATTTGTTTCCTAGTCTTCTGTTCGATTTTACGAGAACACGTTGTCCACATCGAAAACCCTGTTTTGTCGGGAAGGATTGTTCCTTTCAAGTTGAGCCTGTTGAGCCTTTTCGATCTTTTCCATTATTACTTTTCTAGTTTCCTGGGGTGTGGCCTGGATTATGTCTATAGGTCTTTTGCCGGTTACTGAGTGAATCGAACGGTTGTACTCAACTGTGGCCATCAATATTAGATCTACCACGTCGTCTATTTTGTTTTCCAGTTTCAGGCACCTTGCAATCTCCAAAAGAGTGCTATCTAGCCTTTCGACTTGCCCATTTGAAGTGCTGTGAAGTGGGGGCGCATTCACCACGTCAATCCCGAATTGGTTTTTTAGTGGGGAAGAAATGGTTTCTGAATTGAAGGATGCTTCATTATCGCAATAGATTATCTTTGTGTTCGCGAAAATGTTCATTAACTGTAGAATTGGTGCCTTAATGTCATTTATTGTACGCGATGGTATGGGTTGAACGACTGTGAACTTTGAAAACTTGTCAATGCAAGTAAGAAAATATTTTTTTCCCGTCGAAAAAATATCGATGTGCAAAATTTCGCCTTCGCGTGATGGAATGCGTGTTACCCCAAGCTCCTGTTTTTTTGGGTGTCTGTCGTATTTAGCTTTTGTGCAAATCTTACCGTTTGTGACGATTTCATTGGCTAACTTCGTCATTTTGGGGAAGAAGTAATCGGAAAGGATATGCTTAACGTTTTCTTGGACAGCTCTGTGGGCCCGATTGTGTTCGTTTTGAACTATTTCCCTTTGTTCAGTTTTGTCAACAATATCTGACACCTTTTTTCTAGAGTGCCAAAACTTCGTTGATGGAAACTGTCTGACCAATTGGTGCTGAATGCTTGCGAGCACTGGTAGCTCGCAATATATCGCATTGACTACATCTGGGTTTATAATAGTTTTGATCTCATTCAGTAGGGTGTTCTTGTCTGTGAAGTTGACTAGGTGACGAGTTTTTTTTCCGAAAAATATGAAGTAACGCTTGGATTTGAATTGTGCTTCTTCCAGAATTATCTGGTTTCTAAAGCAATTGACTGGCTTGTCAGTTGCTTCGATTGTGTAGGTTAGCGATTCCTCGCTGTGGATCGTCGCATGATCCGAAAAAGCCTCTTGTTCCAAGGCATGAATATGTTGCCGTGATAGTGCATCGGCCACGTAGTTTTCCCTCCCAGGTTTGTAGAAGATTTTTGCATTGTGGTCTTCCACAAATGTTTTCCATCGCTTAAATTTTGGGTTCGAATTCCTTTCGGAGACCGCAAACGTCAGCGGCTGATGATCGGTGAAGATATTTAGATCTTTAACCCCATAAATGTAATTTCTCAGGTTTTTGAGAGCCCATACGATTGCTAAAAGTTCACGTTCGTTGGAGGCGAGATTTAGTTCGTTATCTTTTAGGGTTCTCGAAATCATTGTTATTGGTATTTTATTTTGAGAGAGGACCGCCCCTAGACCTGACGCTGAAGCATCCGTCGTAAGATCGAACGGCTTCTTAAAGTCTGGGTAAAGTAGGGTGACATCTTCTGATGCCAGAATTTCTTTGAGCTTGTTGAAGGCTTGGGCCTGTTTTTCATCGAGATTTACTATTACATTTTTTGAATGGTTCGCACTAAATTTACCGTTATCACCTTTAAGTATATCAGTTAAGGGCTTCGCCAAGGACGCGAAGTCTTTGATGAAACAACGATAGTAGCTTGCCAACCCGAGAAACGACCTGACATTGAAGAGTGTAGAAGGTTGTTCATAATTGCGAATAGCTTCTACCTTGCTAGGACTTGTTTCTATACCCTCGCCAGATACGACAAATCCCAAGTATTCCACGCTTTCTTTAAAGAAGTGTGATTTTTCAAGAGCGACTCTCATATTTGCTTGATATAATGCCCTTAAGACCCATTCTATATGTTGGATATGGTCTTTCGCGTCTTCAGAGAAAATTATTACGTCATTAACGTACACGTAGCATGTTTTTCCTATTTGTTCTCTGAGAACATCATCGATGGCTCGCTGAAAAATGCGGGGGGCATTTTTCAAACCAAAAGGAAGCCTATTAAATTCATATTTCCCGTTACCTACGGAAAAAGCCGTTTTCTCCCTGTCATGTTCAGCGAGGGATATTTGGTGGAACCCTGACTTAAGGTCCAGAGTTGTGAAGTATCTAGCTTTTCCCAAGTTTCATAGTATTACTGAAATGTTTGGGATCGGATACTTGTCGTCTATAGTTTTTTGGTTTAGTTTCCGAAAATCTATGACGAGACGCTTTTTGATATTACCGTATTCGTCTCTTCCTTTTTTATCAACAACCCAAATGGGGTTGTTGTAAGGTGAACGGGATGGGCGTATTATGTCCTTTTTCAATATGTCATTTATTTCACTATTTATAAAATCAGCAACGCCCATAGGGTAGGGGTACAGTTTTGAGTAAACTGGGTCGTCAGTATCTGTTCGGATAGTTGCGACAATGTTCGTGTTGAAGGGTAGGGACTCTTTGGGGTCTGCAAAGACGCCAGACAATTTCCGTATCATTTTGTGAAAAATGTTTTTTACTGTTTGGGGTGCTTCCAAATCTTCTACTTGTGTGAAATTAACATCGACACATTTGAAAAATTGTATCACCTCAGATCCGGTGTTGATTCTGAGAGTTTTATTCTTAAAATCTAATGTTGATCCCGTCTGTGTTAACAGGTCAAGGCCAATTATGTCATCAAATGTTGATAGCGTAGGTAAAATAAAAAATGTGCTATTGGTGTCGAACAAACGGACAATGCACTTTTCCTTAATGTTATCAAATCCATGGATAGACTTTACGATGAAAGATTCTTCAGCAGGAATTTTACGTTTAAGTTCTGTTAATGGCTTTATGTAATTTTTAGACGCTTCTGTGTCCACTAACAGTTTCATCGTTCTCCCTGCTATACTTCTATTTATGAATGGTAGCAGGGAGTTTTGTCTAAAAAATTTATTTGATCATGCCCCTGGAGGTGATCAACTATTGCCAACGCTTCTGATTCGGCTAAGCTTTGATAATCAGATTCCTCTTGATCTACGGGAGGGCTATTCTGCAAGAGATTATTCACCCTTTGATGCTTTGGGCCTGTAAATCTAGTGTTACTGCTAAGTGGCCTTTTCATTGTTTGGCCTAGATTATGATTGTTATAGTATTGGGCCGAGGCCGGCCATAGCCTGGTTATGAAACTGATTTCGACCGTGGATTTGGTCAGGACTATTCGACTGGAACTGAGTGGGCTGTCTGAATCGTTGTGAAGAGTCAACTTCCATTGGCTGTACCGGGCCTAAGTTTTGTGGAGTCCTACCTCCAGTATTCCGTTGTCTAAAAAAATGCGGATTTTTTCGTATATTGCCTGTCTGATTATCATTCGCAATGTTTTTTTCTTTGTTTTGCTGTCTCTGCTCCCCACGCTGTGTCCTGTCTTCTACACTTCTTGCATAATTGCTTGCGAACATGTAGCGTTCGTGGTTGGATTCAACCTCCTGAGCTTATGCTAGCGCTGTCGGTAAATCTGGTCTCGCCGCAAAAAGTTTATCACTCAATGCTTTCCTAGTTCCTGAAATGAAGACTCTAAGTGCGTCCGCCCTATACTTCTCATTCAAAGATGCAGCAATAGTTTTTTCATATGTCATAATTGTTTTGTTCGTGAGGAGTGTTAGTTTTCGCTCTACTTCGTCATAATGTTGTAGAATCGTCATACTACCCTGGCGAAGAGTTGACAGCTCCTGCTCTATTATATAAATTGGTCGCTTGTCTGAGTACGTAAAGTCAAGGCGGCTAATAATTGCCTTAAAGTTAAGGACAGTATTGAAAGAGGAGAGCACCATATCAGCAGAGCCTTTGATTTTATTTCTAATGATTGCTACTGCCTGGTAGTGTTTTGAAATACCATTGTGACTTTCAAATAATTTGTACGCGGTGTGCGCCGCTTGTCTCCAAGATACGTAACTTTCTTGTCTACCTTCAAAGTCCGGCACCGATTTTATAATGTCTAATGATTCGTCACATGATGTCCCTGGAGTTATTTCTACGTCCTTGTACGTTTCCACCTGGGGTGTTGTCACTGTCAACGTTGTCAAACGTTCGTTAAGACCTGCTATAGTTTGTTCAAAATTGCCCCCTGTACGGTAAGTGCGCTGCTAACTGCACCCTCTATCAAAGCCATTAACTGCGCTGGTTCCATTTTGTTTTTTCCGTCACTTTTCCTTGACCACCAATTTGTGTTACTACTGTTATCGCTTACTCTCTTCTCAGTTGTAAGTTTTTTGAAGAAAAATTCAAGACTTTGTTCGTCGTCACTCATGAAATTATTTGATAAAAGGAAAACAGTTGACAAAGAATAGACACAAAATTTAGTATTAAGATTTTGTTATACCGGTGATTAAAAATGTGAGAAAAAAAATTATATTTTTGCAAAGATTAAAGTTGTCGGTGTTTTTTTCGCAAAAATTTTTGGTTTGATTGAGAGAAAAAAATTGTCATAAATTCTACTCACATTTCGTTTTTTTTATTCTTATCTAAATATGCCGTTGTTTTTTTATTTTTTAATTGCTTGTTGATGCACTGCAATGTTTGTTATCTTTTCAGATTTTTTTCGATTATTTTTCCGGTGCGACGTTAGTTGCTGCCGTTGTTTTTTTATTTTTTATTTTTTAATTGCTTGTGCACTTAAATTTTTTAAGTGCACTGCAATTTTTATTATCTTTTCCGAATTTTTGTAGTATTATTTTTCCGGTTCGAGTTATGGTTGAGCGCCAGTAAAGTTTTTCATTGGCCACATATAAAGAATAAAACTAGATTTGGTACTGTTAGACCGAGCCGTGTAGTTTATTTCAATATTAAAAGCAGACTAAATTCTAAAATACAAAAGTATTAAGGCTAGACTTAAATAAAAGACCTTAAATGCTGATCTTGCATTTACTGCAGAATGTTGAAACTGCTGATCTTGCGCCTCGTGTGTGGAGTTGGGTAACTTTTGCATAAAACGGTAATATATGTCAACGGCCGCTGTCGCTAGGCGATCGTGTTAACATATACGGTTTCCGTACGGTTGACACTATGTCTGTTTCCGTACTCTACACTGTGTAAGATTTGTGTAAGATGTGTGCAAGAAAGTAAAAACAAAATGTGAGAATAGTTGCAAAAGTACGGAAACAGCTTCTAGTAAGTTTCAAAAACAAAACAGCTGATTTTGACTGCAGACGTGTAAAACGTGAATTGCGCCAATTAAAATTTTATTTTTTAATGCAAAACTGAACAATTACTTAATTTTTATTTATTATTATTTATTTATTGTACGTAAATTTCTTCTTAGGCACACAATTTGTGAATTTATTTATCGCAAAACATAAACAATTATGAAATGTAATGTGACATTTGCTTTTTCTTCTTACTTTACTCGAAGTCTTGAGTTCTCGCACACTCTGTGCGCTTTGTGTGCTCGAGAGAGCGATTTTATGCTTGTTCTTCTTTTCCCATTTTAAGCACAGAAAGTGCGGAAACAGAAAATAGTGTCCCACAAGTTACACAGTGTGAGTATGGAAACAGACTTACTATTAGGGCTCGTTTATAGTGCCAACTTATTGCCGAACCGAACCGAGCTGAAAACGCGTCATGCTGAAAAAAACTATAGGTATTATAAGAAACGACTATTTTCGGTTTGTTTCGAAGCATCAAAAAAGCCAGGTGATTTCGTGTCCACTTTTTTCTTTACTCAAACCAGAGTATAACAAGTAAAGAGTTCCGAAATTTTTTTATTTATTTCATGAGATTTAGTTATACCCATAGAAATAAGAGATAACGAAGTTTTATTTATATTTAAGCGGATATTTAAGCTCGTATCTAAAATATAAAGATTTAGTTCGAAAATGAGCCAAATCGGATGAAAACCACGCCTACCTCCCATACAAAGTGACTTTATTTTAAAAGACAAATCTCTTAAAACCTACAAAAATTAAAGAATGCTTTGAAATTTTGCACGTAAGTTTGTCTCTTATATAAATATATATTAATATTTTAATATAAATCCTAACTATGAAATTCGGCAATGAAATTCATCTAAATAGTAAAACCTTCATAAATTCCTCAAAAACTAATTCAAATATAAATAATTTTAACAATTAAAATGTATTCTGAATTTGAAATTCGGAGAAATTGGAAGTAAACCACGCCTATCGTCCATACAAAGGGACGTCATCAATATAAAAAAAAGTTCAAAATTTCGGCCGAGTCTATTATTTAAGTGACTATTATCACAATTTATGTAATAAAAATGATTTGCGCAAAAACGCGCAACTTTTTATTGCTGAATATGAAAGCTTAGATATTCAAATTTAATACAAAATTTTAATTTCTACATGATATTACGGTATTCCTATTTTAAACTCCACATATATTTCGAAAAATGCGCAAATTTTGACATATTTTAAAAAAAAATTTTTAAATATTTTTACACAATTATTTTTAACCATTCTGTTTTTTAAATCACGCTTAGATACCTGAAGTTGAAGGTTTCATAATAAGAATATCACTTTTGACGTACAAGAAAAAAATATTAATTTTTGAACTATGCCAAATTTCAATTTGTTGAGCTGTTCACGAAAAAACCAAAAATTTCTCAACTTTTAGGCTATGCAGCAGAAAAAGTAAACAACATATAACATTGAAATTTTCAGTAGTGATGTACAATTTTGTGCTCTTTAATCGAGTAGTAAAAATTTTCAAAAAAAAACAAATTTACATTTTTCAATTAATCTTCAATTATTCGCGTTGGTTGAATCGTTAAATCGTTGGTTGGTGCATCGACTATGAAATTGTCTATTTCAAACAGCTGGGAGATAGCATGCAAGGTGTAAATCTATTCTAATAATGAGCTGGTTGAGTAATTAAAAAACAAACATTGTAACCAGTGGCGGATTTACATACGGACTAAAAGGGCTTCAGCTCGCCCCCTTGGTGAACTTTTTGTATGGGAAAAAAACGAAAATAAGCCATAAAAATGGTTTCAGTCCCTTTGGGCTACAAAACTGCTATCTAGCCAACCCCCCTCTGACGAATCTAGATCCGCCACTGATTGCAACAAATATGCTTCTCCACCAACTTCAACCATAAAAAAACTTTTTTCAATAAAATGCTGGAACTCGTTATCGACTGCATATAGAAAAATGCAGAAATCTGCGAAACGCAACAAACAATTTTTAAACGATTAATTTTAAACTCAAATGGATTAATGAGGCCTTCTAATGATAGTTGTTATATTGACATACTTACAACGGTTTTTTTTATTAATGTTTAGTATAGTGTAGCACGCGACATCTAGCACGCGACATATTTTTACATCGCGTTTGTAATAAGTATAAGTTAAAAAAATTTCAACTCAAAATTTTATTTACAACCAAAAACATAATATATATTATTTGTGAGTTCTATATTAGTAATATTGACAGATTAAAATACATTTGAAGCAAGAGAAAAAAAAATGATGAAATATTATTTTGTAATGATTATGCTGTTTGAGCTACCATTAATTTCAAATTTTCGTCACGAGAGATCGAATGCAGTTTCCGGATGCCTGGAATATTTGGTATATCCTTCCATTTCTCTATCAAATCAACAAAGCGTATATATGTTAATGAGGGCTTAACGAAAGTAAACTCTGCTATATTGCAATCGGCCCTGCGCTATAAATAACAGCACTTACTTTCTGCTGCGTTTACTAGCCGCGGCATAGTACATGTGAAGCCGAAACCAAATGACAATCCAATATACAGTGAATCAAAAAAGTTTAGAAACAAAGCAAAATAAAAAATAAATAAATAAATAACTGGTCATTTCAGCCCTTGAAAGGACTTTGACCTAGCTTCTTATGATCAATTGTGTTGTGCGTGTTATTAAGTTTGAACACAATTGACCGAGAAATGGACCTACAGGCTTAACGCCGACTCCGAACGGCGATGAACGAAATGTTCTTATTCTCAAGAAGCTTTACATGGCATTTTTATTACTCCCTGAGGTTTGCCATTGTCTGCAGAGAGGTGGCGGCCGTACAGAAAGATTATTTTAATTCAAATAATTTTCTGTCGCTGTTGGGGTTCGAACCTGGGTCTCCAGGTTCGTTGACATAGCGGCCATGCACTTTAACCAACTACGCCACGGACGCCACTTAGAAACAAAGCAGTTTCTTTAAAACATTTATTCAATTTTTACCCTTATAACACAAAACTAAAATTTTTTTCTACATATTTAATATTTCATATATATTTTTAACGCAACATCAAAAAACAACTTTCTTATCACGACAAATGAAAAAAGAAACAAAAAACTAAACATTTCATAGCCAAAAAAGTTGAGAAACATTTGTGCTTTTGATTGAACTTTGCATTGCTTCGTTTGAAAATCTGTAAAATAACGGGATCTTAAGTCTTTAGCTATAAATGTCAGTAATATACGCATCAGTCACTCGCTTTTTTGAAATAAACGCAGATTATTTGTCTTTTTGTCTTAAAAATGGGATAAAATACCCAAATCTCACTGGACGTTCGTAAACTTATTCTAAGACTGTATTTTCAAAATAATAAAGTGCGAGATATTGGCTTAATAATCGGGAGAAGCCATTCAAGTGTTCAAAAAATTATAAATAAATATTTATACACGGGATCATTATAACCAAAGCTGCGATCTGGTCGGCCAAGTTCTTTAACAGCGCGCCATGAACGAGTCATTTTATCAGAAATATAAGCAACTCCAAACGTTTCTGCTCCGAAGATTGCTGCGACACTAGAGAAATTTCATGATGTCCACGTAAATGTCCAAACAGTTCGAAATAGGCTCCATAAGGCTGCCTATCATGGTAGAGTTGCTCGAAAAAAACTTTTCATAAATAAGCGAAATGCTGATAAACTCTTGGAGTTCGAAAAAAACACATCAACCAATCGGTACAAATTTGGAGAACTGTGGTATGCAGTGACGAGTCGAAATACAACATTTTTGGTTCGGACGGACGTTGTATGGTGTGGATAAAGGCAAATATGGAGTTCAATAAAGAAAACATTTAAGTAATAATAAAACACAGAGGCGATAGTGTGATGGTGTGGGGTGTGTTTCAGCGACTGGCGTGGGAAACTTGAAGTTCATTGAAGGAACAATGAATAAAGAACATATTTAGTCATTTTGAGAGAAAATTTGCTGCAAAGTGTGAACAAAATGGGGCTAGATGAAATCAGTTTCTTTTTCCAACAAGATAATGACCCCAAGCACAAGTTGCGTTTGGTCATAGAATGGCTGCTTTTCAAAGTCCCACACCAGCTGCGTACATCAACCCCAATCTTCAGATCTCAACATAATTGAAAATCTGTGGGACCTTATTGAAAAAATGATCATGCATCATCATATTACATCCATAGAGTCGCTTAAACAAACCATATTAGAAGAATGGAATGCAATTACCCCACAAGAACTCGAAAAACACAAGAAAAATTGGGAATGAAAAATAGACTCCAAGCGGTTCTGGATGCGAAAGGCTACCAAACGAAGTACTAAAATATTAAAAAAGTAGTTTTTCTTGAATTTTTTCTGTATAACTTTTAATTTGTTTCTAAACTTTTTTGGCTATGAAATAATATTATTTTTGTTGTTTTTATCGCTTGTACGAATATTGTAATCGTTTCTGATTTAATTTTTTTGTTGCTGTTTTGTGAATATATATGGAATAAAAATATATGAAAAAAATGTTTGCAACCGCTTAAAAAGTGTAAAATTTCAATGATTGTTAGAGAGAAAATGTTTTGTTTCTAAATTTTTTTGATTCACCGTATGTCGATACTATAAATAAATTAAATCAGATTGTTGGTATTCTGAACATCGATCAGCACAACAACAATCTAAGCATCAATCCAACTGAAGCCATGTTTCGCAGCGGCAATCAGATACGGGAAGGCAGAGCTGATAATATTTTTCGTGATTCAGCAACTTAAACTCATCACCCAAACTCTCTCATGCTGCTTCACAGTTACAAACGATGTCATCATTCATATAAATTTTATTTTTCTTAAGTTAAGTATCTTAAAAGTGTTTTCGTCAAAACTTTACTTGCTTGATTTGTCTTTTTACATAGCAATGAAAAAGGTTTGCTTTTGGCTACAAGTACTGCAGTAGTGATCGTACATCTATAGGGGTCAGACGTGCTGGCTGTCCGTCCCCGCTCTGTGTTTTATTTAAATTATTTATCTGTGTTTTATTTGATTATTTATGTTCATGTTTATATTTTATCGTTCCGTCGGTCGGTATGTCCGTTTGTTCTGTGCTAGTGTTTTGTTTTAAATTAAAAAAAAATCAATAAATGCACCAAAACCTCGTGAGCAGTGTGTGCAAATTGAAACTAAATGAGCAATGAAATAAATTAAAAAAAAAAATCAAACAAAAGTTCAAACAAAAATAAACCAGACAAACCTAAACAACAAATATGCAGCATCGGCTGCACAACGAAACAAAAACAACAACACCAACCGGTTTTGACGGCAGCCTACAGCAACAGCAACAACAACACCTCTGGAGTGCTGTAAGTGGGTTTCACTGTGAGTAGAATTGTGCTGGAGCAAAGGCATAACACTTGCCTCTGAACATTTCACTTATGCTCACGGTGCTACTCTCTTTTCAGTAGCAACTAATTACCCATACACCTTTTTTTTGTTTCGAAATTTATACTGCGAGAAAATGTCGGGTCATTTTCACATAGATTTTTGCAATGAGCGTGGACTGAGAACGAATTTTTTCTCGGTTTATGCATATTGTACTCTTAATAGGCCTCAAATAATGGCACTGAGTGAGACCCAGGTGAGTGAAGATGCAGATCCACTGGATTTTCATATACCTGGGTATCACTTACTGCCATTGTTTTCCCTGCATAGGGGCATCGCTCTTTACGTCAGAACAGATGTAGCGTATCAGTGCGAGCGGAACCTGAGCAACTCCGATCCTGAGTTCTGCTCCTTGTGGGTAAAATTCAGAGTTCGCTCTCATTTGATGCACTTCTGCTACATCTATAGAAGTCCGTATCTAGGATGCAGGATTGGAGTCAGGTCCAAAGAGGAAGCCTTTCAGAATTGGCGTTCCAACAAGAATGCTGAAACTTGAAAACTTCGCATTGAGGCTAGGAATCGCTGTAATGCAGTTTTAAAACGCGAAAAGTTTCTTTACGAAACTCACATCAGAGAACAGGTTCTCTGCCCCAAGGGGAGCAAAAACTTTTGGTCATTTGTTAAGAGAGTTAAAAATCAGACGTCTTCGTCGATTCCTGCTCTTTTAAAGGATGACCAAATCTTCACTGACTCAGCTGATAAAGCGAACCTTTTCGCTGGATTGTTTGCACAAAATTCCACATTCCGGTTAGCAATCAGCCACCGCCTTCTTTAGAGAATAGATCATCTTCAATGGAGGAGATATATTTTCGAACGACAGCGGTCAAAAGAGTCCTTGCAAACCTCAACATAAAAAAATCTTCTGGCCCCGATGGTATACCACCAATTGTGCTTAAAATGTGTGCTTCTACACTGGCCCGACCATTGCGTAACCTTTCCAACATCTCATACAGGACAGGAGTGTTTCCATCTTGTTGGAAGGTTGCCAATGTTCAGCCCGTACCTAAGAAGGGCGATGCCACGAACCCTGAGAACTACCGACCCATTGCGATATTATCTGGAATTATCTGGAGCGCAACGAATTGCTTAGTGACTGTCAATACGGCTTCCGTAGGGGTCGGTCTACTGGTGACCTCATGGCGTTCCTCACGGAGAAGTAAAACCAATGTGTTCACTCCTTTGGTGAAAGCAGGGTTGTTGCTCTGGATATTTCTAAGGCGTTTGACCGAGTGTGGCATAAAGCTCTCGTGTCAAAACTAATTGCATATGGTGTTGGTGGTAACTTTGCTCGATGGATCACGTGTTTTCTAAAAGACAGGTCGATTCGTGTCGTGGTTGACGACATTTCGTTTAGTGAACACGCCATCGGTGCTGGAGTACCTCAGGGTTCAGTCCTATCGCCAACTTTGTTTCTGGTTTTTATCAACGATCTTCTGTCGTTGACTCATAACCCAATTCATTCGTTTGCCGACGACATCAGCATTTGGCATTCATATTCCTTAAAAAAACTCCCGAGCTCTTTGGAGATTGAGAGAAAGAGGAAAAATATGAATGATACACTGCTTAATGACTTAGAAAACATCTCTGAGTGGGGGCTAGCTAATAGAGTTGAGTTTAATGCCAACAAGACCCAGTGTTGCCTGTTAACCCACAAACGAATGAATTGTCCCTTAGCTCCCCTCAATATGAGTGGTGTAGTTCTTGCTGAGTCAGATGCTCTTGACGTTCTGGGCATATCGACCAAATCTGATCTCCGTTGGGATGATCATATTTTCGAAGTGTCGAAAGAAGCGGCCAAGTGCCTAGGTTTTTTAAAACGGTGTAAGAAATACTTCACTCCATCTGATCTATGCGTGATCTATACCTCATATATAAGGACAATTCGCACATTTGGGCAGGGGCTTCAAGATCTTATTTGGAGCTTTTGGACCGAATTCAACGACGTGCGATATATCTGATAGGGGATGAAAACATTTCGTCTTCTCTCAACTCTCTTGGGCATCGACGTAATGTTGGTTGCCTAAGCCTTATGTACAGGTACTACCATGGGAAGTGTTCAAGGGAGATACATGACTTGACGCCATCAACTCGTGTGTTTTCCAGGTCCACTCGGGCAGCTCACCAAGCCCATCCCTTTACCATTGCCTTGATGCCCAATAGAACCTCGCATTACCAGAATAATTCGTTCTTTAGTCGTACAGCAAAATTGTGGAATAATCTTCCTGCGAGCGTATTCACCGACAGTTTCGAGCTTTGTAAATTTAAAACAAATCTTCACCGACACTACTCTATCTTTCTCTATCTTTCCACCACATAGAGTAGTGTCGGTGTTAACCCACAAACGAATGAATTGCCCCTTAGCTTGTGAGGGACGGCTTGTGTCAAAATGTCAGAACACCTCCCAAGCCACTTTCCAATTCATTGACAGCTCGATTTGCTAAGTTTGACAGATATTGTGTCTTCTGAACACCTCCCAGGACGTTCTATGAAATTTTTTTGCCTTGTGACCGTTACAAATGGAGATAGACGGTGACCCACATATACAACGGCGAGTTTGACTTCAAATTCAAAAGTCGAGTATGGCGGCCAACGTTTGTTCCTTGTCCGACCGGATATGTTGTTGTTGCTTTAGTGACAGATCATCGGAAGTGAAGTTTTGGTTCCGTGTTCAAATGTGAATTCGAATTTGAATTCAAATTTGGACAGGGAACCGACACGACACAACAGCCATTTTCACGATGTCACTTCATATTTTTTTTAATCATACATATTTATATTTTTGTTTGACTAGCGCCATCTACCGGTGGACACACGCAGCAGAGCAGCCGATAAAGAAAAAACATTCTGTCTCTTTGGTTTTGGAACGTCATCGCCGCAACACGCTGTCGGAAAAAGAAAGAAAAAGAGAAAAAAAACGTAAATTTGCTTAATTATAATTAATTATTATAGTTTTAAAACATCAAAAATAAAGTAGCGCAAGTGTGTGCAGTTTTTAAATTTTCTTTTAAATGGGTTTAAAAAGTTAAGTTTAAACAGATAAATGCTACAAGACTGTAAATAAGTTTAATTGTAATAATTAATAGCATTAAAAAAGTTCTCTACATAAAATTGCATGCATTAAAGCGCAGATAGAAAAAAGGAGAAAAAAGTAAGAAAAATAAAAACAAAAAAGTTTAAACTTATTTTGAAACGAATGTCGCTGAGACAAGTAGTTGTGGCGTCATGCAAAGAATCAACAATAACAACAAAAACAACATCAGAAACAACAAAGACATCAATACCAGCAAGAAGTAAAACTACAAACACAACGATAAAAATAACATCCGCAACAATATTAGCAGAAAAACACACGACAATAAGGCCAACACATTGTTATAGTAACTCATTAAGCGAAAGCAATGACAGCAACAACAACATCAAAAATAGCAACTTAAGATAACCAAGAGCAAAAACAAGAATAATAGTAAAAACAAAAATAAAAATAACCATAAAAGTAGACGAAAAATTACTAATTGCAACAATCACATCGCAAACAATTTTTTCATAAAAATTGTCAGCGACTACAAATGAAAACTACTTATTTTTTTTGTCGTCTAACTACGACTATTCTAGTCGCTCGATATACGCGGGCGAACACAACAACAGCAGCAGCAACAACAGCAGCAGCAACAACAGCAGCAACAACAACAACAACAGCAACAACAACAGCAGCAGCCATAACAGCAGTCCAGTAGCTCGGGCACAAGTGCGCAGCAGCAACAGCAACACCAACAACAGCAGCAATAACAGTAGTCCAGTAGCTCGGGCACAAGTGCCCAGCAGCAACAACAAAAACAACAGAAGCAGCAAGCAACTACTTCACAGCAGCCTTAAAGAGGTAAAAAATAAGGAAATTTCATTTTTAGTGCGGACTTAGAGGTTGATTGCCGCAGCGGTGAGTGTAAACCTAATTTTTAGAATCTAAAACCCACAAAATAGAAAAAAAAAAAAAAAAAAAACGAGAACATAAATGAAGACAACAAAATATTGAGGGTTATCTGCAAAATTATAATAGGTGCGTTTTTTTGGCATCGCTATATACGCTTAACAATATTTTTCATACAAAAAATGCTTAGTTGAGACAGGATAATTTTAACCGCTTAGCTCATAGTTGCCGATAGAAACACTATTGCCAGATTAAGAAAATGATACTTTACGTAATTTATTGGCAGCACTTTTTGAAAAGCAACCCTGCTTATGTCACATCTGTTATAAAAAAAGTCTATTTTAGAAAAACAAATATTTGCTGCAAAATGGATAAAGACGAATGGTGAGATATTAATCTTATTTGGCTAATAATAAATTAATAACATAATTCTTATATTTTTCAGCAATAAACGCAAGAAGTGGAGCCGTGAAGAGACTCTTTGTCTCCTGAGATGCTACCTGGCAAGAAAGGACGAATTTCTGCACGCCAGGAAGAAAAAATATGCATACAGCAATATTCTGGAAGATATGGTTTCAGAAGGTGTTACGGTAAGCAATCATATGTTTATTGTACGTATTTTTCTTTGTTTACAATAGATTTTCTTCTATTTCAGGACTCTAGTACTACAACCACTGCGCTGGAAGGGAAAATGCGAATCCTCTTAACCGCATACAAAAGTGCAAAAGACAACGCAAGGCAGACGGGTGCGTCTCCATGCATTCCGCCTTATTTCGAGGAACTAGAGGAAATATTTGGGAGCAAGCCCTTAATAGCAAATTCCCATACGATACACTTGGGGAGAGCGCACACTACTAATGCGGATAATGATAACTTAGGCAAAAATTCAAGCAAAGAAGATACAGAGGTTGAATTTCTGTTCGAGCCAATAGAAGTGCCTATAGAAGAAGATTTTGACTTGCCTTCTACTTCTGCTGCGGCTCGGAAAATAAAAAGAAATTCTCGTCGTGAAAGCTATTATGCTGCTAAGCTGCACCTTAAACAAAAACATGCAGAAGACAAGTTGGCTCAACGTGGAGAGTACTACCGTGCTATGCTGAACTGTTTTAATGAGAAGTGGAAGTGAAGAAAAAAAAATTTCTTTGCTGGAAAAAATTTTAAATAAAAAACATTAAAAAACAAGTTTCAATTTCTTTTTCATAAAATGTTTAATTACAGTTTAGGTTTTTAATCTTTAGGCGGCTCAATGCAAGTTATAAAATGTTTCTTTCTAATAGGTAATTGTAAAGTAAATCACGCCGATTTACTTCTCCACTGATTTCTTGAGGAGAATCATTATTTATAATCTCCGCGAGTGGGTCTGCAATAGTTTCATTGAACACATCATCTTGAATTAAACATATGTTATGCAAAACGCATGCACTAACTATAATATTGGTCAAGGTGAGCAAAGCTGTTTGCTCTGTGAACTTTAAGAGCCTCCAAAAACGACATTTTAGTAAACCAAACGCGTTTTCTACTGCCATTCTTGTCGACGAATGAATATAGTTGAATTTTCTTTGGGTTTCTGTTAGATTTCCGTAATCTTTAAACGGTGGTACTAACCAACTTGTTGCAGGGTATGCAGAATCCCCCAGTATAAATTTTCCACCATGGAACAGCTCATCATAATTAGCTTCCGTTCTTTTGTAAAGATCGGATCTGCGAAGAACTCTGCCATCGTGGAGTGACCCTGGTTCGCCGCATGTGATGTCAATGAATTTTTTGTCTGCATCAACAACTGCTTGTAGAACCACACTATAATTTTGATTTCTGTCAAAGTAGTCTTCTTTTCCTACTTTCGGTGCTTTTATTGCTATATGTGTGCAGTCAATAGGCCTAATCCCACTAGGTATTTTCTGTTTCTGCTCGAATTTTTTGACGTTTCCTCTGCAGCAGCCCCTTGTGGCCATTTCACAAACTCGTGTCCGATCGAAATAAGCCACGTAGTCACGCGACGTACAGCAATCCACGCAGACGATTTTGACACTCCAAATAAATTACCAAGCTGCCTAAAAGTTACGGTGTTACAGATATACCAAATGTTTATGAAAACTGTCGTCCTACTTTCAATTTTCGTTCTGCCTTCATTGGCTCGTTTCGGCAAGAACTCAGACTGTGAAAAAGTTGCTGAAGGAAAAAGTGTTAACCTCATATACGCAAAAATAAAGATTGCATTCATACCTATTAGGTATTCAACAGTTGGTCGCTGCAGCCGCATGTGTCACCTGAAGTCCTCGTCGCTAAATGAAGAGATTGTTGCTGCATAATTCTTGCATTTGGGATGATCCTCACGCTCGGATTCTTCGGATTCGGAACTAGAGCTTGAAGAAGATGAAGGTATTGAATTGAATATATTTTGTAGGTCTCGATCATCCTGAATGTTGTTTCTCAAGCTCTCCAATAATAAAGCCAATACCTGAAATACAAAAATATGTCCTTGATATAGAATTTCTCTTTGATATTTTCTTTTAGATCCCAGCGTTATAGCCAAATTTGTTTTCTTACTAATTGTGTTTCCTCCGAGCTATCCATTTAAGTAAAAATCTTCACAGAATACAATTTATGCCAATTTCAGAATATTTCTTCAAAATGTTGCTATTATAAATAACAATGTTCAATATTTGATAGTAACACGCAATGCTGCCAAGTTTTGAAGAAAAAAGTTAAGGGAAATATTAAGCTCCGATGAGCGTTTTTTTGGACAAGCGTATATAGCGATGCCAAAAAAACACACCTATTATTAACAAAATACATATACATTCATACAAACACACATATTATACTTAGTATATAAACGTCGTTGTAGTAAAACAAGCAGATATTTGATAACAAATATATGTTAAAAAGAATTCGTTATGGTTTGTTATTTAAATAAAAAAAAAAATAAATATTAAACTATTAATATATTATATGCAAAATATATATAAATAACATAAAAATAAAAAAAATGAAGAGAATGAAAATTTAAAATCTCATTATATTAGACAAATAATAAACATTAAAACGAACTTAAGTATGGACAAGTTAAATAATAATTTTTGAATTAATGTTTTGAATGTATTCTATTCTTATTATATTAATGCAAAAGTAATCGAAATTTTCAAATAATTTTTTTTGAGTCTCTTTAAATGAATCTTTTTGAGTCTCGTTGAAATGAATTTAAAGGAAGTCAAATTAATTCAAACAAAAACTGATTTTTAAGAACAAGTAAATCAAATTAAATCTATCTAATATAGAAATGCAAACAAAATTTTCAGATCTTTTTTTTTTTTTTATTTTTTTAACGAAACTTTACTTGTTTAATTTGTATGAGTTTAATGAATACAAGTAATTCTAAGTACAGTTATATACTAGTATCTTAGATTAAGTAAAAATAATATAAATAATGAACGAAATTATGAACTAATTTAATAAAATGATCGTAACATGTCTTTGTAAAAAAAACCCCTTTCATTTCTTCATCATCAAAGGTAATGCGGCGGGGCAAATAAGTCAGGCATTGGTTTGAAGAGGGCTCCAATATATATCTAAATTGGAGAAGGTTGGGTGGGTGAAGACCGGGTGGGGAAAATAACACCTCCTCCCCTCCCACAATTCGAATCACCATCACCAGTCCATGCCACAACGAGTTCCTTTTTTTTGTGTTTGTTTGGGTAGAATAGACCCTTAACCCTCTGCACCTGATTTTTTTATTATCTGTAACCCCCACACCATCCCACTGTCCAACGCAAGCCCACTCCCATTTTCCCTGAGC
This sequence comes from Pherbina coryleti, assembly GCA_943735915.1. Classification (NCBI taxonomy): domain Eukaryota; kingdom Metazoa; phylum Arthropoda; class Insecta; order Diptera; family Sciomyzidae; genus Pherbina; species Pherbina coryleti. Next base: position 113,813,987 of record OX030949.1, read on the forward strand.
TACGACCGAAGCATAGCTAGGTGTGTAGAAATCGCGTCGAGACCGTGGGACTTGGCTCATTTCCATCGTAGCCAAGTAAGTGGGCAATTTTGTTTGTTACAACATATACCGCTGCTTGGTGGTTTCTAGCCTACATCTCTCCACAACTAGGTAGTTGATTCGTCTTGTGTTAACCCCATGCGTCGGATACCGAAGTTGGGTTGTTGTGTAGCTTATGTTGTGGATGTTCTTGTACACATGAAGTAACAAGTAGTATCTATATAATCCGGTTATAGGTAGGATAGATTTAAAATGCAAGGTGTACATTTGGGTACTTGGTTATCTCCTCGTAAGTTAAAAAACTAATTTAACCGCCTTGTTCTGGATTCTTTGAAATTTCTTTAACTCGATAGTGTTTTTCCAGGCCCAACACATTTGGTGGGACTGGAAGAGTGAGGTGTAAATTAGATACTTTGTGTCCCTTGACAGTTTACTTTTAAACTTTTTAACTATTTTTAACTATTTATTTTGAAGATTTAAGATATGATGGTACCATTTAAAATTATTGCTCAACCAGAGACCTAAGAATTTTACCTGTTTATCCTCAACTACTTCCGAATCATTAATGGAAAAAATAAAGTTTTCATCCACTCTGCTCTGTGGTGAGAATAAAACAAATTTAGTTTTTCATTTGTTATTTGTTACTTATTTTGTTAACGCGAAGAACTCTTGAAGCATAGAAATATCGTATTCTATTTTGCCTCCCAGCACCGTTCGATTTCCCGATGGATAGAATGGCAATGTTATCCCAGATAAAAAGAGTTTACCATTCAGCGAGATGTTATGGATGTCATTCATGAATATAAGAAAGAGGATTGACCCATCACACTTCCGTGCGGCACACCACGAAAAGCCTTTTCGAATCCGCTTCTTTATTTCCCATTGAACACGATTTGGTATCTATAGTTTGGGTAGCTGGTGTAGCTAGTGTCGACCGAGCAACACTTCGTCTTTTACGTGTACACGAAAAAGTAAAAGAGGCAAATGATGTTGCTGTGGTAGTCACTGGTCTAAAGACATTGATATTTTCGTCCATGGTGGGGACGTCCATCCATAATCACGGCACAAAAAATGTGCCTCCACAACTGCAGTATTTGTCATACTTCCTATAATAATCAAAGTAGCTGCACTGATGAGTGGCAAGAGTCAGAACTGCCAAAAAACCTCTGAACAACAGCAAAATGAACGTGAAAATTATTTGCATTGATTTTGACAGTATTGACTCAGAAAAAGAGAAGAAATTAAGCCGCACGACGTCCTTTTTATTCCATTGGTTAAGTATTGACTTTAATATGATATAAGGCTAACATAATGCTATCTTTTCAAAGAAAAGTCACTTTTATGGTGAGGACATGGTGTAATTACAAGGTGATCGCGAATTTTTTATCTCTCTCAAAAAAATGTTACCTACACTTGTCAAAAAAAGCTGATGGTTAATTCTGAAATCACAAAGATGAGTTAGGCCGGTCGGCCTTTGACCGTACTTTGATCGACTTTGTAGAAAGTTTGACCCCTTACAGGATGAGATGTCATAACGCACGACCATGATATAATAATACAAGGTAGCATTGACAACTGCTTGTTTTCTCTTCTACAAGAAAACATCTCCTCTCAAAAAGAGTTGTTTGTGAAAATGCATCTGCAGCTGCTGTAGTTGTTGTTCTTTTCACTTCAACGTTTTCAACATTGTTTGTGTTTTCAAAAGCCGACTTTAAACGCTCTCTTTTCGAGTATATTTTTTGACAGGAGATGGTTTCTCAAGCAACTGTCAATGATACCTTGTAATTATTATATCATTCTCTCGACCATATTATTTTGTTTCTTCAATGTTACTTTGGCAAGTCGTGCGTCTGCCAGTAAGATCCACTTAGGTGATGCCAGTGTAGGCAGTCACAAAAAATTCGACAAAAAAAGCTCTGTTTGCTTAAATCACTCAATTTATAATTGTAGTTGATTTTATTTTATTTCATCAATTAAAACTTGAAAAAAGTTTAAAAATTGGTTGTAGTAAAATATATGTCCCTAAAAGCAGTTTTAATAAAAAATCATACATTACAAAACAAAAATCTGAAAGATAACAGATTTGAAGAGATAACATGACAAAACTCATGAAAATATGTGCTTACCATCGAAACTCAAAAATACCCACATATGAAGCTATCTCAAAGCAAATGCAACCCTTCCATTGCAAAAAATGTCAACACTCATCTCGTTAGATTTGTGGTATTCACGATGTATGGCAACTGGTTTAGCATATGAGTAAAAGAGCAGATTAGCTATAAACAACAACAAAATACATTTGATGTAAATTAGCTACACATTAGTTCTTTTGCTACACACAAACCCTTGAGTAGATTTGAGTAGCTAATCTACCACACTAAAATGCAATTCTGTGTTTGACGTTTCCTTTGATTTTTAATTAGTTACGTTAAGGGGATATACAGGTTACAAATTTAAAAAAAAAATTTTTTTTCGGGAATTTTTTTTTTTCATAGAAGAAAAAAAGATATCTTTTCAAATTTTGCACATATATTTATTAACATTTAAAGAATACAAAAAAATTATTTTCAGAATTTTTGAAGGGGTTTTTGACATTATTTGATTTTTTTTTTAAATGCCAAAAAATTGACGGTGTGCAGGATATAACCAGTCTGGAACATCTGAGGAAAAAATAAAAGAAGACAAATTAATACTTGTTTATGTGGCGTTAAGGGCACATACAGGTTACAAATTTAAAAAAAAAATTTTGTTTCGAGAATTTTTTTCATAGAAGGATCGTTTTCAAATTTTGCACATATATTTATTAACATTTAAAGAATACAAAAAAAATTATTTTCAGAATTTTTGAAGGGGTTTTTGACGTTATTTGATTTTTTTTTAAATGCCAAAAAATTGACGGTGTGCAGGATATAACCAGTCTGGAACATCTGAGGAAAAAATAAAATAAGACAAATTAATACTTGTTTATGTGGCCACCACCTGAACTAGGATAATTTTGATCCGCCGAAAAAAAACAAGAGGGCGACAGATTTTGTAACCTCGAAAATCGTTTTTTTTCAAATAGCCGCCATTTTGTTTTTTTTCGGCGTATAAACATTATCTTAGTTTTGGCGGTGGCCACTTAAACAAGGATTAATTTGTTTTTTTCTATTTTTTTCTGAGATATTCCAGACTGGTGATATCCTGCACACGGTCAATTTTTTGGCATTTTTTTAAAACGATATTTTTTTTCCTTCCATGAAAAAAATTCGCTAAAAAATTTTTTTTTAAATTTGTAACCTATTAAGCTATAACCTTAAAAGCTATTTTTTGTTCTTGAAAGAAAAAAGCGATCTTGAAAGATAAATAAATAGAAACGCAAGTGAAAAAAAGGAAATAGGAAAAACCACTCAAAAAGTGGTCAGATGGAGAGGTATCCAAAATTTTACAGTACATTAAGAAGAAGGAAACTAGAAGTAAAAGCTAAATATATTTACATAAATTTTCATATATTTAACTTATGTATCGTTTTATAGAAACCAACAGCACAGATGTTTCACAACAAATTGCTCAAAGCAACCAACATAAATGCTAGTTGGGATTTGGTAAGGTGAAAGGTTCGAAATTTGAAGCGGTTGTTCCAGAAAGCAACCAATTGGAAAAACTCAACTGGCGCTGGTTTGCTAGATGAAGATGATTGCAGAAGTGTTCAAGGCAAGCTCAAATATAACATATTTCCGATTAAAAATGTTCATGACAAAAATTTTAAATTTCGGAAAAAATTTTAAAAATGTGTCCGCATTTCGAATTGCTAGCACAAATTTTCGGGGGAAATAGTGGTGCAGATTCTTTTAACTCGTATGAGTCCTTTGATTTCACTTTGTCTCCAAATTCAGATTCCGTGCTTTCTTTGGAGGAAAATTATTGCTTGAGGTCACCTACGCAAATTCTCTCTTATTGCGAAATAATTGGAACTCCAGAAGGGACCACTGTAGAAGAAAATTTTTCTGACTTGAACAGTGAAACTTGGTTGGGTGATTTGTAACAGGTGCCTTTGCTAGCTTTATTTCCGTTCCGTCGACGTACCCTATGCACAAAGGCAACTCGAAATAGATGGCAGCAACAATTTCAGATCTTTCCTCACTACTAGGCCAATATAAAAATTTTGGTAGTAATTTTAAAATTACTCAAAAAATTCTCTTTGTTATGATTGCCAAAGTACCACCATCACCAATTCCAAATAGTGTAGAAATGTTTCTTACTGCAGCATTTCCTCCATATGAGCCCAAACGATACAGTACAACGGCCAGCTGCAACTCGACGGAAAACTGTTTACTGGAGTGCGATTTATTAAATTCGATATCATCACATATAATTGATATCAAATATGCAAACTGTGATCGATTCACTCGAAGCATTTGCAGGAAGCGCTCGTTGTCCATGATTGCCAAAACATTTTCCCATTCTATAGACTTTTCGACATTGGATAAGTTTATTTCACGGCGACAAGCTAGTACGGCAATGAGATCCTCATTTAAGTCATCAAACGCTTCCAAAACTTCATCCTCATCTTCACTGCTTTCCATTGCTACAATTTTTTAGTTTAACAGATTGTCTTGCGTCTTTAAATTAAGCTACTTACCATCAATCCACATAATTCTGTTAGTTGCATCTTCAATTAAAAATTCTACAATTTCTTGCTTTATACTTGTTCGCGGCATTTTTACGAAATAAGCTGTTTTCATCAATAATTCTTTTTGTTTTGGGAAATTACAAACAGCTGTTTTGGTAGCTCTTTAGCAGAGACCAAGACCACATTGTTAAAAAGTGTGTTCACAATTTGTTCTGCTATTCAGCTCATCTACCAGGCCAGTTGCCCTTAATGGTTAATAAAACTATTGTACTTTGCTCGTATTTTTTCCTTTCGTATGATATTAACGACCAAAGTACGACGAACGTTTGAGCTCGAAATGCTAATTGCTGCACAAGAATAAGTGAGTTCCTACTTTAAGGTATAATATACGTGTAACAATCAAAAACAGGAGCTGTTTTAAAAAAATTTTTTTAGATATAAGAAGTTATTATTTTTTTTAAATTTATACAGGTTATTTTACATAAAAAATACTTTATAAAAATATTGTTTTTTTTTAAATACAGTTCTGCCTTTTATAAATGGGGCGCTGAAAATGGCATTGGAAAAAAGACATCCAAAACGGTTCGATGGATATGGCCTTTCTCATGTATCGGAAACAAAAAATCAAATGACATTTTAAAGCATAGACCCTATATTAAGCATCCCCCCCTACGCAAGACTTCCGGGGTTTTTTTTTAATTATGGCGGAAGTTGAAGTAAAAAGTTAAAAAAATAGATACATTTTCGCACGCTTTTTTGTTTATATAAAAAAAAAAAACAAAAAAAAAATAGATACTCGCATTTAGGGGGGATGTTTAAAGGACAAAATAAAGAACAAAATGCAAAAAAAAAATCATTGAAATTGCTTTTGGTTCAATTTCAATGATTTTTCGAGTTATCTATCGAACCGTTTTAAAAAAACTAATTTCGAGGAAATCGCGTTTATAGTTTTTTATTTCTTTGTATGGAGCTTAGACATAGGTTAACGAAAACAGTTATAACTTCTGTTTTTTTAAATATCGATTTAAAAATGTGTATGTACATTCTTAAAACTATAAAGAACACATTAAACAAAAAAAATTATTTTCGAAAAATGTACACGAATATTATACCTTAAGGCCTAACCAAAATAGACGATTTGCTCCGTAACGAGTGAAGACGAAAATGTTCGCTTAATTGCTTTTCAATGTTGTAACCCAAAATGAGTAAACGTAAACTTATCGAAACTAAACGAAACGGTTTGACGAGACGTTCTGTTCCGAAACAACCGAACTTTTAGCGTCTCAACTCGTCAACAACAGCTGTGCAGAGTAGTCTTCTTCTTTTTTCAGACGATTGGAGGAGCTCGATTCATTTTGGTTTAAATGTCAAAACAGACGTAACGATTGCAATCGTCTCGTTTTGTCTATTTTGGTTAGGGCTTTAGCTGCCAACGCAAGACCGACCTAACGCATTATTGTGATTTAGGTATGATTTTCAGCAAAAGTTGCAAAATAATATTTTAGAATTTTTTATTGCGTGTGATTTATCCAACACTTTTCTGCAGTTTGTGAAAAAATTTTTTAAAAATGGTAGGGAAATTTTTACGCATCACGTTCACCTTGTTAATTACACCATGAGTGAGGAGCCGTTACGAACTTTGCCTTTTTTCGTTGTGAAAATGTGCACGGAACTTTTAGTTCCAATTCCATTCCATTTCCTTTTAATTTTTTTCCTTAAATTATACAATTTTGTTGGGAAGTATTAATCTTCCCACGAAAAGATAGAGTGAAATTGTATTCTTGCTTCAAAAACAATACGTTTGATTCTGATAAAACTCGAAATGCAAGGGCTAGGATTGCAGAGCATTAAAAAAAATCCAGCTGTGGGCGCCTTTAATTAATTTATTGATTAAAATAATTACGTAACTGATCTAATTTCGTTTTTAGTTAATACCTTTGTATGTGTGTGTTGCTGCTGGGGCCATTGGTGCAGTCTACTATATGGGTCGTTTGGCAACTAGGAATCCAGATGTAACTTGGAATCGTAGTGCGAACCCTGAACCGTGGCAGGAATACAAGGATAAACAATATAAGGTCCTTAAAGATATTCTTTCATAAAGTGATACTTATTCGTATATTTCAGTTTTATTCTCCTATTAGGGACTACAGCAAATCTAAAAGTCCTGCACCAAAGTATGAGGAATAAGTATTTCTATTGACAAATGAATTAGCCAATCTTATCTAATAGTAGGATAGGAGGCTTAATGGTAGCGGCACTAACAATAAATTAAGCATGTTTGTGTTTTCAAAATAAAAGCAATAAAAAAATTGAATTTAAAATTTGTTAAATTTTTAAGTGAAAAAATCAGTTCTGTGTCGACATAATGGGAATAAACCATGATACAATTACAAGGTAGGCTCACATTAGAAAGCAGGGTGCGCTAGCTGACAAAAACTGATGATAATTTTGACTTTCTAATTGTTGCTTTTGTAGTTTAATGTTGGTAGTTCCTACAGTTTTGTTGCATAATGTTCATTTCAAGTAATTATTTATTAAAAGAAAAGTGTTAACTTTTGTCTTAGCGTGTTGGCTTCTGTTTTTCTGTTCTCCCTATCTGTGTGTCTTTTGCTAATGCAATCAAAGAAATAAAATGTAAGGAAATGGTGTTAGCCACACACACAGTGCACATGAACTGTGGTATGATTTCTGAATTGAGCGAGCGAGATAGAGAGTGTTTTTTGACATTTCTGAGATCACTTGAATATAATTGAAAGTTTGTGCAGTGAAATAATTAAATTAAAAGCCTTTTTCACTGCTGGAAACTATGTAATTTCAAAGAAAAATATGACCAAAAATAATTATAACATGCGTTGTGTGGTTAGAATTTGCTAAAATGCAAATTAGAGCCAGTTGATTTCGCACATAGAAATAAAATATAAGGAAGTGGTGTTCTACTCACACATTCTATGCGTGTGTTGAAGAATTTTTCAACCGAGATAGAGCATGATTTTTTGACATAAGCTCTTGCACATCAAAACAAAGAAAATGAGTGGTGAAAAAACAATAAAATATTAAATAATTAGCGATTGTCATCGCTATAAATTGTTTTAAAACGAACATATATAAAATAAAAAATTAAATAAGCATGCGTTGTGCCGTGAAAAGTTGTGAAAGTTCACAAAAAACACATAATAAAGAGGTTTAGTTTCACAGGTAATCTTGCTTTATAGTTTGTTGGTTCTCGCCATTTGTGTGCATGAGTCATGTGCAAGAGCTTCTGTCAAAACAAAAGTTCAGCTTCATGAGCGCATTTATTCCTTAGGGTGGCAAACATTAGGGCCCTAATTTTTTTTTTTTTTTTTGAAGATAAGTTTTAATCAGGGACCGTAACTGTTATAAATTTCTTCAAAAAAGTCAATAAATAATGGTTATTTTTACCGATTTTTTTTGTTTTCTTTTTTTTTTATTATTTACTTTTATTTATTCGGTCAAAAATACCAGTTAAAATATGTTTATTTTTCGGTTAAAAATAGAAGTTAATATATGACTTATTTTTTCGGTCAAAAATTTATATATGACAGTGATATCCTATATTAAATACTAACTTACCCGGTACACAATTTTTGCACCCGAAAATATGCTAATGAGCCGAACGACTAGTCGTACCATATGTGCCGTATATCACGGGACGTGCCGTATTTTGTAAGATTTTTTTAAGTGTCCTGCCGGGAAAAACTTTGTCCCGTATTTTTGGCATTTTTTGTAAAATACCTATGATTTCAAATACAATAAAAATTAAATAATAAAAATACGTCTGAACACCAAAAAGTTTTCGCCTTTATTTGCGATATAACCTAATGTGGCCCTGTTTAAATGTTTATGTATTTGCATTAACTTCATTGTATTTGTACAATACTTCATTTCTGTTCAACTTCACCGCTTCCTTATCTCTTAGTTCTTTGATTTCGCACCAATTTGCACTCACAATGGTGCACCCACATCTGTCAAAATGCTTCAGGGGCGCATCAGTTTTTCACAGCTGAATACATTTTTGGGGCGCTTCTGTGTTCAGCATAGTTAATCAGATGTAATACATTTTATTCATTTCTTTTAAGATTTCCGCATATTCGGGACCTTAAACTGACTATTCGTCAAAAATTGTATAAAACTATACATTTCAAAATGTGTAAAAACAAAATTTTTCATTTATTTTTTCATGCGTTTTATATGAATATTAGTAAAAATCCCATTCTACGACAGGTTGTACCCAAAAATAATAAATACAAGATTAATCCATGCGCATGTCTGCCTACGTCATGATCGACACATTGTCAAAATCAGCTGTTTTGAAAAATAAATCGCAGAGAACAGAAAATCAGTGAGAAGAACAGAGAAAGAATTAAAAACATTATTCATAAACGTTATTAAACGAAAAATCACTATATTTTTATGAATGCGGTGTATGAGTAAGAATTTTTATGAATAAGATATTGTTATGAATACGGCTGTAGGTCAAACTTTTACTAATAACGTATTACTCTAAACACCGGTTTTATATGTAATTCTAACAAGCACACTTTGAGCCTTTTTTTTCGACGTAACTGAATACGGCCCTTTGTGAATGTTTATGTATTTGTGTCAACTAACACGAATAAGAAAAATACCACACTTTTGTGCAATAACATCACTTCCTTATATCTTAGTTCTTTGGTTTGTTTTGGTTTATTTTTATAATAGCAGTTCTGACAGCAGTCCAGCCTAGGCTGAGGTCACACAGTGATCGTTTGAACGGCGTTTAAATGGTTTTATTGTTGCTTTCAATGGAAAACTATTAAAAAACAGTAATGGTATTCATGCAAATGGGCAAAGCCCTTATAAATGGTATAAACAAGATAACTTTATCCCCCTTATCAATGAACTGTCAAAATTTGTACAGAGAAGCTTTTGCACAAACCCATGGTATAATAATACATGGTAGCATTGACAACTGCTTATTTTCTCTTCAACAGGAAAACATAAATTGTCAAAAACAGCTTTTTGTGGAAATACATCAGCAGCTGCTGTGGTTGTTGTTTTTTTTCACTTCAACGTTTTCAACATTGCTTGTGTTTTCAATGGCGGATTGTGAGCGCTCTCTTTTTGAGTATATTTTTTGACAGTAGATGATTTCCCAAGCAACTGTCAATGCTACCTTGTATTATTATACCATGGCACAAACCAGATATATTTGCTCTTCGATTTAGGTGAGCAAACGAGGTAGCAAACTTATAACAGCAATCAGCAGTTACTATTCACAAGTTAATAGCTGACATATCTCTGAAAATGCACAATCGGTTTTAGGGGACAATCTACCTGATAAAAATAACTAATTGCCCAAAATATAATCTTGCCGCTTTGCATGAATACCATTAGTGAGAGTGAGAGCGTATGAACATTTTATAGTGCGTTCAAAATATATTCATATTTGAACGCTGTACACGACAGCAATCACTGTTCAAAGCAGTGTTTGTAGATGGCGAGATCATGATACAATAGGTCTGTTTCCGTACTTTACACTGTGTAAGATTTGTGTAAAATGTGTGCAAGAGAGTAAAAACGAAATGTGAGAATAGTTGCAAAAGTACGGAAACAGCTTCTAGTAAGTTTCAAGCACAAAACAGCTGATTTTGACTGCAGACGGCAGTACAAAATTTAAAACACTTTCACTCAAATTATTAAAAGCCATTTTTAATGCAAAACTGAACAATTACTTAATTTGTATTTATTATTATTTATTTATTGTACTTAAATTTCTTTTTAGGCACACAATTTGTTCATTTATTTATCGCAAAACATCAACAATTATGAAATGGAATTTGACATGGGCTTCTTCTTATTGATGCTTATTCTTCTTGATGCTTGTTCTTACTTTACTCGAAGTCTCGAGTTCTAGCACTCTCTGTGCACTTTGTGTGCTCGAGAGAGCGATTTTATGCTTGTTCTTCTTCTCCCATTTTAAGCACAGAAAGTACGGAAACAGAAAATAGTGTCCCACAAGTTACACAGTGTGCGTACGGAAACAGACCTAATAATAAGGTAGGGTAAGGAGCTTTGACAAGTCCTACTGCTAATGTCAAAACCATGAAATACTGTGTTGCCATATCCTAAGAAAAAATCCTATGACAAATCCATGTTTCATTGCTGAAAATATTGATAAATGCGGAACTTTTAAAAAATGTTGATGTATATTCAACAGTTCTACTGTCGTAACAAGACTTAAAAAAGTTTTTTATAATATGTCGTATGCACTTTAGAATAAAATTTTGAAACAAGAAATTAATAAACAAAAAGAAACATGAAAATTTTGGGCAATATTTAGTTAGTGAAAATAAAGCTATAAAATAACGAAAAACTTCGTTGTTTCAATTATAGACACATTGATTAAAATTTTTCTTATTTACCCTATATATAATTTCTTTTGTATGTGTTTATCCCACATTTATGAAATATACGGAAAAGTGGCATCGCTAAAATGATTTTTGACATAAGCAGAGTAGGTCTTGTCAAAGCTCCTTACCCTACCTTATTATTAGGGGGTTTCGGACTATACTACATGTAGGATGGACATGTAGGACGGCAGAATAACGGGAATATCTGTACGAACTTTCGAACTATCCTACATGTCGGATGGACTTCATTATTTTTCAGCATTCACGAAGAGAGCATCGTCCAATGGCAACACAATTTGTTGCTGCTTTAATAATTGATGTTTTGGAAGAAGAAGACGAGAGAATTCCTTACAAAACACAGTATGCGAAACAGCTGCCATATTAATATTTCCAACTTTGAGCTTCGTCAACCTTTTTCTTTATATGTTCACTCCAAGACGATTTTTTTAGAATGAGAAAATGTATGAAGTCGGATGAACGAGCGTTCGCACTTACTACATGTAGGACGGACCAACAGAAAAAATCAAAACCTTTTGATTTTCATGCTACATGTCGGACGGACCGTAACATTTGCTTTTACACACATTACCGAGCATTTCCACTGCCCGAACGAGCGAAGATTTCTTCTTTCGCTCAGGCAGTGTAAACAGTTTGGTCCGAACCAAGGAAAAATAAAAAAAACTTGACAAAATTGAAATCCTGAAATCAGTTCAAGATTGTATCCTATATTTGTATTGCGGCTTGTATTTCGTTTCGAAAACATTAATGAATTCTCATGAGTTTTATTTAATTTAAAATAAGTTGATATAAAAAGTACATACTACTTAAATAAAACAATTTTAAGAAAGCATACTTATAAAAACACTGAACTTGTTGCACAGGTGCAGCCTTTACGGGTATTCTCTCAAACACCAGGGGAATTTCTTTGCATAAAAAATGAGGATACACTTGAATGGGTCGACATAGAATCCGTTGAAGAATTCTATTTCGAAGAGTCCCCAAAGTTTCCAGCTTTTTCAATTCCAGTGATTGATAGCATCGTCTCTTGGATTGAAGATGGAATAGTTTTTATCGATGAAACATTTATGGATTTTAAACATTTTTTTCTTTATATTATCTAGTCATACACCTACCAAGAGCTAGTCAAGGTTATAATATTTTTAATATATTTTTATTATATATTAATAGGTGTGTTTTTTTGGCATCGCTATATACGCTTGTCCAAAAAAACGCTCATCGGCGCTTACTATTTCGCTTAACTTTTTTCTTCAAAACTTGGCAGCATTGCGTGTTACTGTCAAATACTTACTTACTTATCTGGCGCTTACAACCGAAGGTTGGTTTTGGCCTCGTATAAGAAATTACGCCATTTCTGTTTCTGTTTTGCGCTTGCTGGCGCCAGTTGGAAACACCAAGTGTAGTCAGGTTATCCAACACCTGAGCCTTCCAACGAAGATGTGGGCGTCCTCTTCTGCGTTGACCACCACCGGGCACCGAATCGAATATTTTTTTCGCTGGAGCGTCGTTTTCCTTTCGCTCAACATGACCTAGCCAGCGGAGCCGCTCGATTTTAATACGCTTAACTATGTCGATGTCAGCGTACAGCTCATACAGCTCGTGGTTCCATCGAATTCGATACTCGCCATTGACGCAGATTGGACCGAAGATTTTACGAAGGATATTTCTCTCGAAGGCTCCCAGAGTCTTTTCATCAGAACTGCTCAACGTCCAGGCTTGTGCTGCATATAATAAGACGGGCATGATTAGTGACTTATAGAGCGTGAGTTTTGTTCGTCGATAGAGGGCTCTGCTTCTCAATTGCCTACTTAGCCCAAAGTAACACCTGTTGGCAACCTGAGTTATCCTTCGCTTTATCTCAATACTGGCATCGTTGAAAGAGTTAATGCTGGATCCCAGGTAGACGAAGTCCTTAACAACCTCGAAGGAGATGTTGTCAACAGTGACGTGGTTTCCAAGACGCTGGGAGTGTTTATTTGTTGACACTACGTATTTCGTCTTATCTGCGTTCACTACAAGACCCATTCGACTCGACTCTTTCGCTAATCTGGAGAATGCCGCACTGACTTCGCGCGTATTATGGCCAATGATATCGATATCATCAGCATACGCCAGCAGCATAATACTTTTGTAGAATATCGTGCCACTACGTCTCAAATCAGCAGCTCTGATGATCGTCTCCATCATTAGGTTGAAAAAGTCGCACGATAAGGAATCACCTTGTCTGAAACCTCGTTTGGTGTCGAATGGAGGAGTGAGGTCCTTCGCGATCTTAACTGTGCTACTGGTGTTGCTCCGTGTCATTCTGCAAAGACGGATGAGCTTTGCAGGAATATCAAATTCAGACATGGTTGAGTATAGATGATTCCTTATTGGACTGTCGAAGGGGGCTTTGTAAACGACAAAAAGATGGTGTGTGTCGATTTGTTTTTCTAGGGTCTTCTCCAAGATTTGTGGTAGCGTAAATATCTGGTCTATGGTGGGTTTACCAGGTCTGAAGCCACACTGATAAGGTCCAATCAGCTGGTTTACGATGGGCTTCAGTCTTTCACATAATACCCTCGACAGGACCTTATATGCGATATTAAGAAGGCTTATCCCACGGTAGTTGGCGCAAATTGTGGGATTGCCTTTCTTGTGGATTGGGCAGAGCACACTGAGGTTCCAATCGTTTGGAATGCATTTTTCCTACCATATTCTGCATAGGAGCTCATGAATGCATTTAATTAGAGCTTCGCCTCCATTCTTGAGCTCAGCAGGTAAGCCATCGGCTCCTGCGGCTTTGTTGTTTTTAAGTCGAGCTATAGCTTTCAAGACCTCACTATGGTCGGGCAGCGGAACTTCAACGCTGTCGTCCACAATTGGGGTTTCCCGTATGTCATCTCTATTGGCGGGATTGTTGTCGTCGTCACCATTCAAAAGCCTAGAGAAGTGTTCCACATCATCAGTGTACTCTGGATATCTGTCACTAGATTCCCATTTTCATCTTTGCAGGAAGAGGCCCCGGTCTTGAAACCATCGGCCAGGCGTCTTATTTTTTCGAAAAATTTTCGGGCCTCATTCCTGTCACCATGCATCTCAATCTTCTCGCACTCACACATTTCCGCATCCCTTTTATTTCGCCTGAAAATGCGTCTCTCTTCCCTCCTCTTCTCTTTGTATCGCTCTTTAGCAGCATGCGTTACAACCGACTGCAGGGTGACTTTGTAGGCGGCGTCTTTTTCTGCAGTGGCGTCGCGACACTCCTTGTCGTGCCACTGGTTTCGGCGAGGGCGGTGATAGCCAATCACCTCTTCGGCAGCCGTACGCATAGAGTGGGAAATATGATTCCACTGCGCGCATATTTCGTCGATCGGAGGAGTGCTTTCTTGAAGCAGGAGTGAGAGTCGAGTAGCGAAGTCTTCGGTTGTTTGTTTTGATTGCAGCTTTTCGACGTCTAGCTTTCTCTGTGCTGGATTGCGCACATTCTTGGTTGCGCACAGGCGTGTACGGATCTTGGCTGCGACAAGATAATGATCCGAGTCTATATTGGCACCACGGATCGTGCGTACATCTAAAACACTGGAAGAGTGCCTTCCGTCAATCAAAACGTGATCAATTTGGTTGCGCGTCTTTTTATCAGGAGACAGCCAAATTGCTTTATGAATATTGAGATGCTTGAATCTAATGCTATTAACGACCATGTTTCGCGCTACGGCAAAGTCAATCAGCCTCATTCCGTTATCGGAGGTATTGTCGTGGAGGCTGAACTTTCCGACTGTTAGACCAAAGATATTTTCTTTTCCCACCTTGGCGTTGAAGTCACCAAGCACGACTTTTATGTCGTGGCGGGGGCTGCGCTCATAGGCCTCTTCAAGGCGCTCGTAGCTGTCTTTGGTCTCATCGTCCTTATCTTTTGTCGGAGCGTGCGCACAAATCAGGCTAATATTGAAGCCTTGACACGGATTATGGCAAGTCGTTCATTCACAGGTGTGAATCGCAGGACATGATGCTGTAGTTGCTTGCCAACCACGAATCCGCATCCAAATTCCTGCTTTTCTGCATGGCCGCTGTAGTAGATATCACAGGATGCTTGCCCTGAGCAACCCAGTCCCTTCCATCGCATTTCTTGGATTGCAGTGATATCAGCTTTGTATCTTTCTAAGATATCTATCAGTTGGATAGAGGCACCATCCCAATTAAGGGTTCGGACGTTCCAAGTGCATATCCGTAAATCATTGTCAGTTTTTCGTTTGCGGTAGTCGTCATCAGACTTGGGGATCATTTTTATCTTTATTCTTTTTAGGTTTCATTGAAATAGTTTTTTTACGTGGTGGGCTACGAACCCAACGCACAACCCTTTAAAGGCAGGGAGCCCGCCGCTCAGATTAGCCGTCAAACTAACGGTTGCCAGTTTGCCGTTTCTAGAGGACACCACGCAGAGGTTTGAGTCGACTTGAGACGAGTTCGACATGGATAATGCTGGCCTCACCAGGTTGAGGCAGTCATAAGGTGTGTTTTTTGGCATCGCTATATACGTTTGTCCAAAAAAACGCTCATCGGCGCTTACTATTTCGCTTAACTTTTTTCTTCAAAACTTGGCAGCATTGCGTGTTACTGTCAAATATTGAACATTATTATTATAAGCACAAATTGACAAAGTTTATTTTTATCAAACTGTAACACATTTTCTGCTCAAAATGGACAGCTCTGAGGAAGCTCAAGTAATAATACTAACAAATTCGTCTCTGCATAATACAGGTCTCAAAAACTCTTCCTTTTGATGCTTCTAGCATCATATTTCTAGATGGAATCATATTTCCCACGCTATTCGTACGGCTGCCGAAGAGGTGATTGGCTATCACCGCCCTCGCCGAAACCAGTGGCACGACAAGGAGCGTCGCGACGCCACTGCAGAAAAATACGCCGCTTACAAAGCCACCCTGCAGTCGGTTGTAACGCATGCTGCTAAAGAGCGATACAAAGAGAAGAGGAGGGAAGAGAGACGCATTTTCAGGCGAAATAAAAGTGATGCGGAAATGCGTGAGTGCGAGAAGATTGAGATGCATGGTGACAGGAATGAGGCCCGAAAATTTTTCGAAAAAATAAGACGCCTGGCCGATGGTTTCAAGACCGGGGCCTCTTCCTGCAAAGATGAAAATGGGAATCTAGTGACAGATATCCAGAGTACACTGATGATGTGGAACACTTCTCTAGGCTTTTGAATGGTGACGACGACAACAATCCCGCCAATAGAGATGACATACGGGAAACCCCAATTGTGGACGACAGCGTTGAAGTTCCGCTGCCCGACCATAGTGAGGTCTTGAAAGCTATAGCTCGGCTTAGAAACAGCAAAGCCGCAGGAGCCGATGGCTTACTTGCTGAGCTCTTCAAGAATGGAGGCTAAGCTCTACTTAAATGCATTCATGAGCTCCTATGCAGAATATGATCGGAAGAATGATTCTAAACGATTGGAACCTCAGTATGCTCTGCCAAATCCACAAGAAAGGCGATCCCACAATTTGCGCCAACTACCGTAATAATATCGCATATAAGGTCCTGTCGAGCGTATTATATGAAAGACTGAAGCCCATCGTAAACCAGCTGATTGGACCTTATCAGTGTGGCTTCAGACCTGGTAAACCCACCATAGACCAGATATTTACGCTACCACAAATCTTGGAGAAGACCCTAGAAAAACAAATCGACACACACCATCTTTTTGTCGATTATAAAGCCGCCTTCGACAGTCCAATAAGGAATCATCTATACTCCACCATGTCTGAATTTGATATTCCTGCAAAGCTCATCCGTCTTTGCAGAATGACACGGAGCAACACCAGTAGCACAGTTAAGATCGGGAAGGATCTCACTCCTCCATTCGATACCAAACGAGGTTTCAGACAAGGTGATTCCTTATCGTGCGACTTTTTCAACCTAATGATGGAGGAGATCATCCGAGCTGCTGAGTTGAGACGTAGTGGCACAATATTCTACAAAAGTATTATGCTGCTGGCGTATGTTGATGATATCGATATCATTGGCCATAATACGCGCGAAGTCAGTGCGGCATTCTCCAGATTAGCGAAAGAGTCGAGTCGAATGGGTCTTGTAGTGAACGCAGATAAGACGAAATACGTAGTGTCAACAAATAAACACTCCCAGCGTCTTGGAAACCACGTCACTGTTGACAACATCTCCTTCGAGGTTGTTAAGGACTTCGTCTACCTGGGATCCAGCATTAACTCTTTCAACGATGCCAGTATTGAGATAAAGCGAAGGATAACTCAGGTTGCTAACAGGTGTTACTTTGAGCTAAGTAGGCAATTGAGAAGCAGAGCCCTCTATCGACGAACAAAACTCACGCTCTATAAGTCACTAATCATGCCCGTCTTATTATATGCAGCACAAACCTGGACGTTGAGCAGTTCTGATGAAAAGACTCTGGGAGCCTTCGAGAGAAATATCCTTCGTAAAATCTTCGGTCCAATCTGCGTCAATGGCGAGTACCGAATTCGATGGAACCACGAGCTGTATGAGCTGTACGCTGACATCGACATAGTTAAACGCATTAAAATCGAGCGGCTCCGCTGGCTAGGTCATGTTGAGCGAATGGAAAACGACGCTCCAGCGAAAAAAATATTCGAGTCGATGTCCGGTGGTGGTCAACGCAGAAGGGGACGCCCACATCTTAGTTGGAATGATCAGGTGTTGGATAACCTGACCACGCTTGGTGTTTCCAACTGGCGCCAGCAAGCGCAGAACAGAAATGGTTGGCGCAATTTCTTATACGAGGCCAAAACCGACTTACGGTTGTAAGCGCCAGATAAGTAAGTTAGTATTGTCTGCAGAGAGGTGGCGGCCGTACAGAAAAATTATTTTAATTCAAATAATTTTCTGTCGCTGCTGGGGTTCGAACCCGGGTCTCCAGGTTCGTTGACATAGCGGCCACGCACTTTAACCAACTACGCCACGAGTTGTAGCATGCGTTTTAGTTAAATAAAATTGAAGGGAAATTGTGGCTTCGTTCAGTTTGCTGTGATTTAAGACAGATATCAATGTGGTTTGTGTTTAAAACACACGTTTGTTGTTTGTGTAGCACCTATTCGAGCCTAAAAGGTTGCAATTAATTCTGATTAATTAAATGGCGCTTGATTCCCCGACTTCCTGTTACGGATATCCGTCACATTTCACGACATATCTCCCACATGCTGGAAACCGATCGGTAAGATATTACATATCAAAAAATTTTGCAATAAATGCGCAACTGCTGATGTATAATTGACATTAAAAAACACATGACATGTGCAGTAGGGCGTATCGAAAAATTTAGATCGTATTCTAACCGAGCGTTTCCACCGCCCGAACGAACGAAGAAATCATCGCGAACAAATCGTCGCGATGAATTCTTCGTTCGGTCCAACTGTTTTAACCGCACGAACACAAGTTGCGAACATTGGTAAGTCGCCATCTTGTTCGTTCGTGCAGTGGAAACACTTAAATTCAATGCTTGCGAGCATCAGCGTTGATCAATTTTTGTTTATGCAAACGTACTAAATTTGATTAATTTTTACTACTTTTATGCCTTTTAGTTTAGGTTTTATGTAAGTATTTATATAAAGAATTTATTATATAAAGAATATTATGTAAATAATTTGATTATATAAAGTGCTAATAATATAACAAAGTAAAAGAAAGTTCTTTTGCGTTAAATTTTCAATATATTTTCTTTCTTTTTTGTTTTTCCTACGTTATTAACTACCATTTCAACAAATCTAGTACCTATGCACAAATAAGCACTGGATTCGCCCAAAAAGATCGAGCGTCGGCCGATCAGAGCGAACGAAGAAATCTTCGTTCGTTCGTGCTGGAAAAGTGTTTACACTGCGCGAATAGCGCTCGCGAGCATTTTGTAAAAACCAATGTTCCGAACCTTGGTTCGGACCAAACTGTTTACACTGCCTGAACGAACGAAGAAATCTTCGTTCGTTCGGGCGGTGGAAACGCTCGGTAAGAGGTCTCAAAAGTTGAATGGGGTTGTCAAGATCACCCAAAAAAAATTTTGTGGAAAAAAAAGGATGTCTTCCTGCCCCGCAAGGACAAAGTTGTTTTTTGAGGAAAACAGTAAAAAATAACGACCTTAAAATGCTTTGACTTTTATAAAAAAAACTACGTATGTCTTAAAACAAAAGGAGGTACAGGCTTAAACTAACAATATATTGGTAAACACGATGCCACTCACAATTCTTATCCACAGTGTCCTGTGTGAAGGATATTCGAAGCTAAAGTTGAAATCGAGATAGCACAGGACTTTTGATTATTACCCAATAGTTTAAATTTTGGTGGTGTTGATTATACTGTTAACGTATTCCTTAAATTTACCGCATTAATAATTAGCATAATTTTTGCATATACATTTTTCTATTTTTGAGAAATGTATACTTGAATGCAATTTTTTAACTTTTTCAAAAGCATGAATATAAGATTTTATATCTCGGGTACCAGAAATTTCTTCAAATATTTCTTAACAACACCCTCTCTAAAAGTATTATTTTAAAATACCAGGTTAAGGCCATAATTTCATTTTCTACTTTGATATTTTTTGATGAAATTGTTAAATTTCATATTAGGAAGTATTTTGATTTTTTTCAAGTATCAAAATAGAAAACAAAATCGTGGCCAAAGAAATAAAATATTAGGAAATGGTGTTGGCCACACACACAGTGTACGTGAACTGTGGTATGCTTTCTAAATTGAGCGAGCGAGATAGAGAGTGTTTTTTGACATTTCTGAGATCACTTAAATATAATTCAAAAATAATTATATTTAATTTAATTAATTTATATTTAATTAAAAGCGTTTTTCACTGCTGAAAACTATGTAATTTTAAAGAAAAATATGACCAAAAATAATTATAACATGCGTTGTGTGGTTAGAATTTGCTAAAAATGCAAATTAGAGCCAGTTGATTTCGCACCAATTTGCACTCACAATGGTGCACCCACATCTGTCAAAATGCTTCAGGGGCGCATTAGTTTTTCACAGCTGAATACATTTTTGGGGCGCTTCTGTGTTCAGCATAGTTAATCAGATGTAATACATTTTGTTCATTTATTTTCAGATTTCCGCATGTTCGGGACCTTAAACTGACTATTCGTCAAAAATTGTATAAAACTATACATTTCAAAATGTGTAAAAACAAAATTTTTAATTTATTTTTTCAAGCGTTTTATAGGAATATTAGTATAAAAGCCCATCCTACGATAGGTTCTACCCATGTAGAGTAATAAATATATAAACTTATTTCCATGTTATTTGAAAAAATTTTTTATATATTCTTTACTAGTGATTTTTCTTTTTAGGGGTGATATAGGCCTACAGGGGAACCGATTTTAATATATTAGCTGCAGTATTCATGAAATATTTTGAACCTCTTATAAAGCCTTCATAAGAAAAAAATCGGAAAAAATTAAAAACATTATTCATAAACGTTACTGAACGAAAAATCACTATATTTTTATGAATACGGTCTATGAGTAAGAATTTTTATGAACAAGATATTGTTATGAATATGGATGTAGGTCTTTAATTATCAAACTTTTACTAATAACGTATTACTCTAAACACCGGTTTTATATGTAATTCTAACAAGCACACTTTGAGCCTTCTTTTTCGACGTAACCGAATGTGGCCCTTTGAGAATGTTTATGTATTTGTGTCAACCAACACGAATAAGAAAAATACCACACTTTTTTGCAATAACATCACTTCCTTATATCTTAGTTCTTTGAATGCAATATTCTATTGAGGGTTGCCATGTCTTGATATACATGTTGCATGTTATAGAGATGCCAAGTTGTAATATATTATGACACATAATTTCTCATTTGAGCAGTTATCTTAAAATTAGCTTACCTTGTAATTGTATCATGGGAATAAACGAAATCTTGCGAAGTTTCTTAGTTTTCAGGCTTATCTGAGTCCCAGCAAAAGAATTCTAAAAATAAATATTCGAGTAAGATCTCTTCTGAGTTTCTAAATCATGACCCACTATGGGCAGAGAGCGTTCTTGGAGCGCTGAGAGCAAGAATTGAAAGCAAAGGCTTGTGTAGCAACACAAAACGCAACAACAAATCTAAGACAAACACAGAAGCTTTAAATGTAGTGGTGCCCATAACCGATCATGACGAACAAATTAATTATCTCGCGCTTACAACCGTTGGTCGGTTTTTGGCTCGTATAATAAATTGCGCCAGTCATTTCTGTTTTGCGCTTTTTGGCGCCAGCTGAAAACACCAAGCGTAGTCAGGTTATCCAACACTTGATCCTTCCAACGAAGATGTGGGTGTCCCCTTCTTGCCGCTATCTTCTTTGACACTCTATCTCATCTTGAACACCAGAGAGATAGTTGTTTTCATGTACGATGAGTGTTTTGGAGCTATCTTCTTTGATACACCTTAAACACCAAATGTTGATGTACTACATTTTTTTTACAAAATTGCTTAAAACTGCAATAGGCATATTTTTAGTTGTTGTTTTTTTTTAATATGTTCTTACGTGGCCACGTAACCCTGTGGTCACTGAACACTCCCTCACGACTACCCGCCATTGCGGCAAAAAGGGCATCTTGGATCTAGGACCCACCCAATACAGGAAGAATTCAAAGAGACACCGAACAAAAAACCAACAATTAAAACAACATATTTGCCATATAAGCAAACATTTAACAATTAACGTCATATAAAGTATACATTTACAAAACAAAACACAAGAAACACTGTAAAACAAACTCACACATAAAAAAAGGTATCAAATAAATACACTCACCCACCCAATTAAACCACTAATCAATTGTGTTATTTCTTCCTTTTTAACCATACGTTCACCACCCGAACGTTTTGGTCCTTCGAGCCGGATTTTACCCCTCCGGTCTTTACTCCGACAATGGAACAAATTTCTTTGGAGCAGCGCAAATGTTGAAGAAGGATCGGCGACAATTCAGGAAGGCACTCCAAACACAAGTTGAACTTCACTTTCTGGCAAACACAAAGTTGCAGCAGAACACCACTAAATCAAATATAAACACAAGTTTCAAACAACACAATCACCCACCCACCCATCACACAGGAAATAAAACAAAGTAAGACATATACAAAATATAAGAAACACTTTGAAATAATTGTGCAAAAAATATTTGTATTTTCATACATAAATTAACAACATAAGCTCTGCTTAAACAAAAAAAAAAAACGACTGCGAGTCTGCTGCTGTAACTAGCACACGAAAATTATTAAGAATAAAGCAATCATTTTGTGCACAAATTTTATTTGAATAAATTAAACATATTAAAAAATTATTTAAAACTCCACAACAAAAGCACTTGCTGGTACATTTTGACACTTGCTACTTTGCCATCACCACACATTAGAGCGCATGGTATAATAATACAAGGTAGCATTGACAGTTGGTTGAGAAAACATCTCCTGTCAAAAAAATTACTCAAAAAGAGAGCGCTCACAATCGGCCATTGAAAACACAAACAATGTTAAAAACGTTGAAGTAAAAAAAAACAACAACCTCAGCAGCTGCGGGTGCATTTTCACAATCAGCTATTTTTGACAGTAGATGTTTTCTTGTGGAAGAGGATATAAGCAGTTGTCAATGCTACCTTGTATTATTATACCATTTTAGAGTCCTGCATGAGTATGCTTTTTGCATACTCAAATACATTCGTTTGCTGTCGGATAAAAAGCTTAATCTTACCTTTTTTCCAAAGCTCTCGTATGTAAACATACTCTCACTCTATTTTATGCGAGATTATCAATACACTGCTGAACTTATAACAGCAAGACCAGCTTCTTGCAATAAAAAGTAACGCAAACACTAGGTACACTGAATATGAACACACATACATTGAATATTTTGCGCATTATTTTGTTATGAGCAAGAATCTTTTGTTTTACGAGTGACTTTCAATGGGATGCAAACAATATATATGTATGTAGACATGATTCTTTTCATTGTTTTCCAGTACGATTTTGTGTGTGCCCAAAGTTTTTGAAAAAATTGTTTACGATAAATTATCGTTTTATGTAAAGAATATTATTTCTACGAATCAACATGGCTTTATATATGGGAGATCAACTGCCACAAATTTAAATATTTTTTGTTCTTTTATAGTTAATAATTTCTCTAACAGTTTACAGACTGATGTTATCTTCACTGACTTCGCTAAGGCGTTTGATAAAGTCAATCACGAAACGCTTCTCCATAAGCTTTCTGCGCTAGGATTTCATTCTAGTCTTTTTTCATGGTTAAAATCTTATCTACTTAATCGATGGCAATACGTTAAAATTAATGAATTTTTGTCTTCCGCCTTTCAGGTCACATCTGGTGTACCACAAGGGAGTCATCTTGGCCCACTTTTATTTCTTCTCTTCATTAATGACCTACCTGTTGTCGTTAAGCGCTCAAGATGCCTTCTTTTTGCCGATGACTTGAAACTTTTTCGGTCAATCAATTCTGACTATGATTTTAGACTTCTTCAATATGACCTCAACTCGGTTGCAAATTGGTGCCATATTAATAATCTTCCTCTTAATATTTCAAAATGCCAGTGTTCTTTTTCTAGATCTTCCTCCCCTATCTATTGGAACTATTCCATCAATTCTACTTCACTTGAAAGAGTGTCCTGCAAAAAGGACTTGGGTGTTTTATTGGACCCAAAACTATCTTTCAGAAATTATATTGAACTAATTATTGCTAAAGTATATTCAATGTTAGGTTTTTTAAAAAGAAATTCTAAAGATTTCTCTGATCCTTATACTCTTAAGACACTCTATTCTGCTTTAGTGCGTCCGCATCTCGAATATTGCTCAACGATTTGGAACCCTTGTTACCAACTACACTCCAATAGATTAGAATCGGTCCAACGTAACTTTACTAGATTCTTGTGGCATAAATTAAATTGGAACCTACCCTCTGTGCCTCAATACAGTACCCGGTGTGCCTTAGTTTGCCTCACGCCTCTTTCTGTACGTCGTAAAATATTCTCTCTGATGCTTATTTGGGATCTTCTTCATCACAACATCCAATGTCCTGAACTGCTTTCTCAGCTTGATTTCTATACTCCATCTCGGTATCTTCGCAGCCAATTTCACTTCCGCGAGTTGTTCCATAGTTCAAATTATTCTCGCAATATGCCTATGGCACGCAGTATTCGGGATACCAATGAATTGCTTAACGTAATAGACCTTTTTATTGATATTTCTAGAATTACTTTTAAAAATAACCTAGTACTAAGCATTATGGCGGAGCCTTGATCTTCTTCATATTTCTTTTTTCATTATTTGAGTTCAAAATTTATGCATATTTTTTATTATTTTTTTTGCTTTCTTATTAACCGTAAATAATTATATTTTTAATCTTAATATTTTTGAATACGTAAATAAATACGTTTACAATGTAAATAGTTATTTTAATTAGCTTTATATTTTTTGTTTAAATAAGCTATTTAAATAAGCTACTAGTTTAAATAAGCTATTTTTTATCTTAAGTAGTCTGTAAGAGTCACACTCTGTTTGATGAAATGATATAAATAAATAAATAAATTAGTGAAGTATTAAAGAAATAAAACTTTTTGAACAGTTTTCCAAGAATTAATTGTTTTTATTAGTTTGTGATTCGTTTTCCAAAAATTATTATTATAAATTCACAGCAGGAAACTTAAAAATATAGTTTAATAACAATATTAAATTATTGTTCAAGTCTAAATTTAATGAATAAAGTTATGAAATTATGGTTAATGTAATGAATAAAAAGTATAGTACTAAAAAAAAAAAATGAAAAATAATTCATGAGTAAAATTAAAAAAAAAAAAATAAATATGTGCGTGGCAGCCACACACTTTCAATTGTGTTTCATTTGAATTATTTTTTCATTTTTCATTTTTCACGGTAGAAGTGAAACCTTCAGAAAACTCAACTCTGAGAGAATGATACGGTTTATTGATTATAATATTGTTACAAAGTTTAAAGTTAATTTTAAGTTAATTAACTAATTTAACTAATTTAAGTTAATTAAATTTAAGTTAAGTTAATTTTATTTTACATTTTATTATTCAAACACCATATGAGTGGCTTATGATAACTAAAATATGGAATAAATACTTTTGTTTGGATTTGATCAATATATCTTTGAAATATAGCGTCTATCACTGTTTTTGATCTTATAGTCGGTTCAGTGCGACTGCTGCACTTTTTTAATTTTAATTTGGTATTGAGAAACTCAATCAAAGGAAGCGCTATATCCAATGCAAAATTCACATTCAAATCGCCACTTAAAATCATTGAAATTTTATCGTAATCTTTTTTAAGAATCCGCGATACTTTTAGTGTGTACCAGAGATCTGTATGAATGGATTCATTAGCTGTTTAAAGTTCCTTTAATTTTTCAACTCCCTGCAAGTCCAGGCAGGCAAACAACAAGTTTGCGCAAGTCATAGGCAGCAAATATCAAATCGCCAAATGTAGAAAACTTGAAATGTGGAAACTTGAAAAGTAGGGAAAAAGCAATTATTTTGCCTAAAAATCGTTTATTTTCAAGTCTGTTTACGAAGTTCGTGGAATTAAATCGTCAGTGACAAATTCGTTTCTCGAGTTGAGAAAACAGTTTAACTTTAAAGCATTGAATTGAAGTATTTTGTTTTTTTATTGTTGTTTTTTTAGTCCCTACACCTGAACAGGTGAGCTTTAAGAAAGGACCGGAGAGGGTTAATATGTATGACCGACCCCTATTACTTTTACAAAAGGAACTTTTTTGCCTTTGACACCTATTGTCTCGAACCACTCTTTAGGGGGCTCCCATATAAATTTTATGTTTTTTGTATATTTTTTCCATACACCTGTACAGATGACCTTTACGGAAGGGCCGGAGAGGGTTAGTATGTATGACCGACCCCCATTACTTTCGCAAAAGAAACATTTTTGCCTTGGACACCTATTCTCTCCGATCACTTCTTACGGGGGCTCCCATACAAAAACGTATCAAATTTCCTTTATCGTGTGATTTTTTCGTTTCATCAAGTTTCAAATCACAACGGTGCTAAAGAAGTTTCACTTGAAGAAAAACAAATAAGCCGCTTGTCCTACCTCCTTTGTTTAACAAAACCGGTTTGGTTAAACGCTAAGCATCAATGAACTACAGAACAGAAACAAAATTAACGCAAAGCTTTAATAGTTCAGATCTGTGCTTGCAGTGTATGTGAGGGTATGTTATGCGAGTACACCGAATAGAAACAAAAGTAACGCAAACCTCTCAAAGTTCAGATCAGTGCTTACAGTGTTTGTGAGAGAACAGATAAGGTATAAGCAGTGAAGCTCGTGCGCAGATTTGCTCTTCACTACACGACCTGTTGTTTAGCTTTTATTCAGTTACAGTGTACTCTTTAGCAGTGAAGCAGAGTGTATTCGCTTTTTGCGATTATACTCATGCAGAGCTCTACCACATATACACATGCTACAATTATACAAGGTAGGAATGACAGCTGGTTATTTTCTCATGAGCTTCTTGCACCGACTGTCAAAATAGCTGATTAAAACAAAGAAAACAAAATAAACAAACAAATTAACTCGAAAAGTGAATTTCATTCTGAACCTTAAACATTAAATTTTGTTAAGGGCCTACTAAAGTTTTTCGGCGACCAAAAATCAAAAAATTTTTTTTACATTTTTCGAATGTATAACATCTTAAAAATATTCTCAGAAAGTTTTAAGTCAAATGAGTAAAAGTTGTTGCAGTTATAAGCACAATTGTCCGGAGAGAAGATGATAAAAAATATATGTACTTGCCGTACTCATATCAGCTGCTACAAAAACTCTTCTCTTTAATATGTCTTTTATTTTTTCAATGCACTTTTTTAAGTGTCTATAATTTTTTTCATTCACTCTTTATATAAAAACTAGCATACCCGTTCCTAGCGTTGCTTGGGAGTATAAATATGATATGAAAACATATTTTCAAATCTCTACGATGGCAACACTGCAGCAGAAATTAACTGAGTGCAACTATCCACTCAAGAGACCAGCGCGGTGAGTTGTAGAATCTCACCTCTCTCTCTCTCAACAAAGAGCTTAAGCTATCGTTTGCTGTTATTTCATGCTGCTTATACAATGGCAGCATGGATTAAAACGCATGCATTCTTAAATAATTAAATAAAAAGATTTACCAAAAACGTAGTACCCAGTAGCAGGGTCGTCTATTATAGCAATTGAATAGTGAAAGAATTATTAAAATCGGTTCAGCGGTTACCCCGTGATTGAATGATAAAAATCCGAGAGAACCCTTTTATATAATAGTATAGATGCATAAGCATAGGTATCCACAGGGAGAGAAAAGAGGGGAAAGGCCCCCTGGTCTTCAGAAAAATGAAAAACCTTATATTATTGTAAAAAAAAATAAAAATAACAGTCATAATAGGAACTTCACCCCCTGGCATAAAATTCTGGGGACGCAATGTGGAAATTGGCATCAGTTGTGGCAAAAACTATCATGTATTTATAAAAAACGTTGATTCCACACGTATTATTCTCGCAAACAAAAATGTACAGGAAGCCACGCGCGAGGGAAGAACCCTGAGAAAACAGAGGCAAGTTGAAATTTTTGACTCAACAATTGATGATAAGGGTATCTTATATGGTCCTGGACTAGATGATACTATATAAGTAGAAAAAAATGAATATATACATAAATAAACTACTTTTAAAACTTTAAACGCGTTTTTCTCGAAAAAACTAAGGATCGCTACCAAATTTATTTCACTTGTTAAGTAAATATGACCGGTACTTTTGATCGTTCGATTTTTATTTTGGAAAAATACTCTTTTTTTATAATCTAAAAAAAATACCTTTTTAGTCAAAAATCAGTTTTTTACCTGCCATTTTGGTAAAAATCAACATTTTTCTAAAATCTTCGATCAAAAGCTCAAAACCTTCTGCTTCAGCAGAACCTTAATCATTTGTATTTTTTGTTTTTAGATAAACAAGCTCTGAAAAATCGTGTCCACAGCATATTTAAGGTACTTTACTAAACTACGGATTCCTGCTATATGGTTGAATATTTGTTATCGAAAAATTAAAAATCTTTCTTGAAAACATACATAATTATAATGTAAAAAAAAACTTACCTAAAATAAACAGAAGCTTAAAAATAAAACTTTTAATTCAAGGTTCTTTTTCGCTTAAAAAACTTTAGTAGGCCCTTAATTAAAAAATAAAATGGGAAAAACAACAAAATCGTGCGTTATTTGTGGTAAATGCTTTTATCAAGCGGATATTAGATTTTACAAAGTGCCTCAATGTGAAGTGAAACGTCAGCGGTGGGTAGATTTCTGCGGATTAGTGATGACTCCAAACACATTTGTTTTGCGAAAAACATTTTTCGGAGGCTGACTTCACATATTCGGAAAGTCGAAAAATGCTGATGCCTGGTGCAGTCCCTTTATTGTATTTGGATACACCGGAAACAATGACTGCAATGCATGAGCTCTTCGAATCTGAATCGACCATGATTGAGTGCGGTGTCCAAACAGAGTAAGTGAATTCAACATTTTAAATTCCGGTTTTATATTAGAATTAGCTTCCGTCATTTAAATAAGTTTTATTTGTTTTACAATTTTAAGAGATGAAACAGAATGCAGTTATAGGTTAGAAATGTACAGCTTAAGGAACGAAATTAATGTGCTTAAAGTCGAAAATGCAAGGCTCTTGCAGGAAAATAATAAGCTTAAAGAAGCTTTCAGTTCCATATTCACGGAGGGGCAAGTTAAAAAGTTGATGAACCCCGGCATGAAGATAAATTGGACATGAGAGGACATATCATTGCGTTATGTTGCCACGCTGCTGGGCCTACAGTTTACTGACATTATTACGCAAAAGGATTCACGTTGCCACATTTCAAAACACTGCAAAGTGGGCTCGCAAAATAGCTGTCGACGAAGGCATTCTAAGATTCTCAATTGAATGCCTGAAGTCTCAAAAAAATTTGCCAACTGAAGACAAAATTTGCGTCCTTTCTTTTGATGAGATGAAAGTGCAAGAGGCGTTTGAGCATGATTCATCAAAGGACACGGTGAAACAACCAAGCAAATACGTCCAAATGGCAATTATACGTGGCTTGAAAGCGTCGTGGAAGCAGCCTATATATTTTGGTTTTGATATCAAAATGACAAAAAAAAAAAAAAAACTATCAACCAAATTATATCTGCGATACACGAGGCAAGCTTTCCTGTAGTGCCAATTGTTTCAGACATGGGTCCAACAAATCAAGCACTTTGGACAGAACTGCAGGTATCAAGAGGTATGTACAGTTATATTTTATGTAATACTAAAAATTAAATTAATGGTTACATAACATTTAAAACAGAGAAGCCATGTTTTCAACATCCTGTCGATATAAGCCATAAAGTCTTTGTGTTTGCTGATGTTCCGCATCTTATTAAATTAACAAGAAATCACTTTTTAGACATGATAAGCACATGATAAGCAAATCATAACATCGCAAACTATAAAGCAAGTTATGGAATATGCTAAAGTGTCTGATGTTTCAATCAGACACTATAAGCTTACTGATGAACATATTTCAGTACAACAATCAGGTGATATTAAGCTTTCTTCACGCATTAATATACTAATATATTTGTTCTGTAACATATTATTCAACAGGCAGGCATAAGGTAAGATTAGCTGCGCAGTTGTTTTCCAATACAACAGCAGCAGCAATTCGAAGATGCTATGAGGTAGGCATGGAAGTTTACCTTTCGCTAACCTCAGATTTCGCTAACCTTCTCCATAATGCTAAAATGGGC
Source organism: Pherbina coryleti (assembly GCA_943735915.1). Classification (NCBI taxonomy): domain Eukaryota; kingdom Metazoa; phylum Arthropoda; class Insecta; order Diptera; family Sciomyzidae; genus Pherbina; species Pherbina coryleti. The sequence goes on from OX030949.1 coordinate 113,843,910, forward strand.
ACTTTTTATTTTCCTTGTAAAATTTTTTCACCTGTGAATAATTATATACTTATCTTAAATATTAACAGCCGTATTCATAAAAATATCTTAAAATAGCTTTAAAACGTTCAATAGTTAAAAAGCTTTTTAATGCTAAAAAGTCTTAAAAATTTGTTATTCATAAAAATATTCTAGCTGCTTTGTAGTTGAAATAGGAACACTTTCGATTTGAAATGGGAAGAGTGTCAATAATGGTTTGTGTATTTGATAAATTCAATGACTTTTCATTTATTTGTCACAATTTCGACAATGTTTTGACAAATTTTCTTGTTTTTATTTTCTTTTTGTTTTGAATTTTTTTATATATTTTGAATTTTTTTGACATATTTTCTAAATTTTTGAAATGGTTTTAATTATTTTTGACAATATTTGTGCTCAAATGAAAGCAAATAATTTTAAAAATGCTTTATGAGGGGTTTATTGAACGTTCAGTATTTGATATATTTTGAAACAATTTGACATATTTTTGACATAACAAAATAAAATTTAAAAATGCTTTATCGAGGGTTTATTGAAGGTTTCATCCATTTTAAAAATTCTCTCATTTATCAAGCATTCAATAGAGGCTTTTAACGCTATTGAACGTTTATGAATAATGTTTTTAAATTTTTTTCGATTTTTTCCTTATGAAGGCTTTATAAGAGGTTCATAATTTTTTATGAATACAGCCGTAAAACTTTTAACTTTTCAGGCAGAAAACCGTTCGGCCTAGATCTTCCGGATCAAATTTCAATTTTGGAGCAAATGGATGCCATCATGGAGAGGCCAATATTGCCAGGGAAAAATAGAATTGCTCCTTTTCAGAAGGGTATTTTGATATCAAATATGGCACTTCGCATGTTGCATGAGTACGTTTCCGGGATGTACGGTTTGTCTTATGTGCTGACGTATAGATGTAACCACGACATCTTTGAAAATTTTTTCTGTGATATGCGCAGTAAAGAAGGCCAATACGACCATCCAATACCCATGCAATATAAATATAGATTGCGGAAATATTTGCTAGGTAAGGTAATTGTTTTGCTAATGAAAAATTTGTTGCTTTCAAATTTTTTTATGTACTGTAACGAAGCTCCCGGTCTTCCGGGTCTATAGCTGAGGTGAGCTCGCCGGGATTCCAAGGTCCGATACAAAATTTATATGAATAAAAAAAAGTGAAACGCGCAGTAGTAGTGGGTTTATTTTATGTTGGGGTTTTATTCCCTAGTTTTATTCCCTGGATGATGGGATTACGTGCGGTCTTGCGGCGATGGTTGTGCGGGAACTCAACACTGGTTTTGACTAGCAGCAGGTGTGGCTCGTGTCCGTCGGTGTATTGGTTTGTCTCCGTACCCCTATTTCAGTGACAGATCTGACGACCTGAGCACTGAGACAACTCCTGCTCAGAGTGGTCCTGATCTGACGACCCAGAGCACTGATACAAAACTCCTAAATATTGCTTACAATACTTCTCCTACTTATAGTGATCCTGATCTGACGACCCAGAGCACTGATACTTCTCCTACTTAATTTTGGATCTTATGATCCCTACGCCTGAAAATCGTCCTACTTAAGTGCTCCTGATCTGACGACCCAGAGCACTGATACCTAATACGTTTAAACCCTAACTAGGTCCTGACTGTCCTTCCGTCCTATGTTGTCCACACCTTACCTGCTGGTAGCCTTCAGGTCCTTCTGCTTAATTTAATATTTCTTTCTTTTCGGGACTTCTTTCCTTTGCAGCAACTCGCTTTTAGGCACGTCTTTTCCTCAGCAACTAACTTTTAAGGCACGTCTTGTCCGCTCGGTGGTTCCTCAGCAACTAACTTTTTAGGCACGTCTTGTCCGCTCGGTGGTTCCTCAGCAACTAACTCTTGCGGCCTTTACCGGTTAGCATCAAGCTCGATCGACTCAATCGCATCGAGTGCTTTAATGTATTTGTTTGTGTGTGTGTTTGTTTGCTTCCCCTGCTTTCGCTTGCACTCAATTTCTCATACACCGAACCTTGGTGTTTAAATTGCATTAGCTTGTGTCTGCTTGTTTGTGTGTCTGTTTGTCTCTCTGCTTTCGCTTGCACTCAATTTCTCGTACTCCGAACCTTGGTGTTTAAATGGCATTAGCTTGTGTCTGCTTGTTTGTGTGTTTGTTTGTCTTTCTGCTTTCGCTCTCTTTGTTGTTGCTCGATGTTTTGCCGCATTGACCGTTATCCCATCATCGTTGTTATTACAATTTGGTTCTTAAATATATAACATAATATGAAATTATGATTATTGATTCTATACATAGCTAAAGCTTCTACAGGGTAAGTATTCATTTATGGTTTGAAAATAACTAAGTCTTAATTCTATCAAAATAATCAAACATAGAATCATAAGTAATTTAGAAAAGGTGAATCAGGATTTTTAATAGATTTAATTTATAACTTAAGAGATAGAATATATTAAAGAATATAAGATAGAATAGAATATATTAAAGAATATAAGATAGAATAGAATATATATTAAATACATTTAGTATATATAAAGATATTCTGTTGGTGTTTCGGTCAGTGTTTTGTGTGCGCAAAAGTTGCGCGGCCAAGTTTTGCTCGTCACACTCCCCTCTTACTTCGCCGGGGTGTCGATGCTGACGCTAACTTCTCCGGCTCGGCTTATTGTGATCCTGTACATGACTCCTTTTATCTCTCTCCGTTGGGACATGCGGTTTCGTCGACCTCTTGTCTGCTGCATACTTTGGATCTCGGCCTCTAATGTTTCTACGGTCGTCAGCGCGATTTCGGCCGCATCATGTCTCGCTAGTCCAGTTTCTCCGAGGACTTCTTGGGACGTTACGTTTTCTTCGGAGAACACGCTGTATCGCTCGCTGTTGTCATCTCCATTTAATTCATCCCAAAGCTCTGTGTCGAGGGATAGGGTCGTCACCATTGTTCAGGACGTCGGTGAGGAGCTGTTCAGTGCGGGGAGACAGGTATACAGGCTCTGCTCCTACTTGGACACTCGGCGTCACTTGTGGGGTTGGACTGATGTCCACGTCGGCTAGACTGGTCTGGCAGCACTGCCTGATGGCGTCTGGTTCTGCTTGGCAGTGTTGGCTGATAGTGTCGGGTTTAGTTTGGCAATATTGGCTGGTGGCGTCGGCTTTTGCTTGGCATGCTCGGTTACGGGTCTTGAGGTTGGTTTGACATGCCTTGTCACTGATTCCCGCTGGGCACGTCTGCGTTGCCTTGTGTGCCCTATCGTCATGGTTGCGGAGGAACGCTCGCAGAATCCCTGGTACGTCCGCCGGCTCGTTTGTTGGCTGGGATGTCGTTGGACAGCCGTATCGACTTCCTACCTCTGGGTCGGTAGGCTCCCAGGTCACGAATCGTGGTGTAGGGAATGGAGGGAACTCGACCCAAGGTCCATCTTCTGCTTCGGTTTGTTGGTCGGGGTCTTGAACCACCATCGTGACCCGATATTGAAGGACGTATTGTGTCCACCCCGGTCCACTAAACTTGTCTCGTAGGACCCGAGAGTCTAGCCACCGGCCATAGCGAGGCACGTAATCCTCTTCTTCCTCGCTGGCGTATCTGGGTTCTTCCTCCGTGCTGCTAATTGAGATACAATCGTTAAGCTTGGGCTCTTTGGTTGGACTTGGTGCTGCTTCTTGTTCGGAGTCGTCGTGGTGGTCATTGACAAGAGTCCCTATACTGTCTACGTCTTCGGGGTTACTGGGCGGAGTCGCCATACATCCCTCGGCCTCTTGGTACGCGTGGTCATGGTGTGGCCCGACTGTTGGGCAGTCATCCTTGGAGTCGGAGCTTTCGTTGGTACCACCTTCTGTGGTGGGCTTACGTCGAGCTGTTGCCATCGGTTTTTGTTGGTGGCTTTGGTGAGCCTGGAGGTCTTCTGGGCCTGCGCGACCCGCCTGTTGGGCGGTCATCTTCGTATTCAGAACTGTCTTCGGTGCCACCTTCTGTGGTGGGCTTACGTTGAGCTGATGCCACCGGTACTTGTCGGTGGCTTGGGTGGGCCTGGAGATCTTCTGGGCCTCCGCGGGCGTGGTAAATGCGCGGCCCGCCCGTTGGACGGTCATCTTTGGGTTCAAAACTTTCTTCGGACTCTGAGGTCTCGGAGTCTCGATTCCCTATCAGCAGGAATCGTCGGTAGCTCTGGCCCGTCTGTGGCCATTCGTTTCGGGGGGCGTGGCTACAACTTGGCGCATTCGGGATCGCGACTCGGACTCTGCGCTGGGTACAGGGCTTCGGCGGTATATTTTCCGCGCTGTGAGGACTGTCCTCCACCGGTTCCTCCATGCCTCCGTGGTCTACTGTCCGTTGCAGAGTAATGCGTGGGAACTTCTTCCATGGCTCATCAACTCTCTCCTCCCAGGAGGGGATTAGACGTTGAGTCTGTGGCTGACGGCATTGCTCCTCCAGTAGGCGCTTGCGGAACTGGTCCCGGGACTTCATAAATTTTTGTTCCATTTTTCCTTTCTTTGCTTTGCTCGTTATTTGTTTTATTTTATTGGTTGCTCGTTCGCTTAAATGCGTGCTACTGCTTGGCTGGTCGATGCTGCAATGTGTGCTACAAGTTTCGGTCACTGTTAACAACTTTGGCTCTTGACTATATTGCGTGCTGCTGGCTTGCGAGTCGATACTGCAATGCTGGCTGCTGCTTGGTTGGTGGATGCCGTAACCCGTGCTGTGAGTGCTGCTACTAATTAATTTGCTGTTTCGATATAGCATATCATTGGTGCACTGGTCGATACGGTAATGCGTACTGCTGCCGTTTATGTTGCAGATTCTGAGCGCTGCTCCTGTGCTTGTCGCCGTCTTGCTCTGATCATGTGGAAATGCTAGGTCACTCGAATGATAGATTTTGAGTTCACCAAGGTGGGCTGTGCGTGATCGTTTTTCACCCTGTTTCTTAACCCGAACTATGACTGGTGATACAAATGACTCAACCTTGTAGGGCCCGTCAAATCGCGGTGCCAATTTTGCAGCGAACTGGTCGGCAGCTTTTGACAGATGATGTTGTGGGACCCAAACGAGTTGGCCTACCTCCGGTTTCCACGATCTCCGCCGTAGATTGTAATGCCGCGCCTGCGACTGTGCTGCCTGTTCCATATTTCTTTTTACAATATCAAAAATGCCTTTCACCCGTTCTGCACGCTCTCTTGGTGAGGTTGGTTCTTGGCCTGTTCCTGTAGTTTTTTCATCAAAGAGGGCGTTGGGTTTAAATGAACCGCACGAGTTTTAAGTAAGTTTTCGAATGAATCTTTATTTCCTTACTTGCTACCAAGCAAGCTTATCTTTTACAAACTTAGCTTAGCTTAGCATACGAAGAATGAATGAGAGGAAGGCAGCTAAATTAGCCAACGCTGCATAATCCTGATTATGGATAAACAAACAACGTTTGACTATCCGATTCCCATAAAGACAAATGACTTTATGGGAACCGCTGACTAAACGGAACGTGTAGCTCTGAGAAAGAATGTTTATAGAATTTAAGATAACGCGGTGCATGCATTAACAGTGTCGGTCACAAGAATAGAAGAATTAAATGAAGTATGTAGTGCTGGTTACAGAAATAGAATAACTCTTTACATGGGGAGTCGAGGCTCCCGTCCTTGTACGATGAACGCCGGACTGTATCCTGTTGATTCGGACTCGCTTGTGTTGTAGGCTAGAGTCAGTTCTGGGAGCAGCTCGTCCCACGTATTCTGGTGCTCTGTGGTGTACTGTGAGATCATTGTCTTGATCGTGCGATTCGTACGTTCGGTGGGGTTTTCTTGGGGTGTGTACGGTCTGCGCAGACGGTGGACCAAGGTTCTTCGGCTAGGTGCGTCAGCATTTCGCCAGCTGGGCGTTGTTGGCTTACCTTGTAGCGTTGACAGACTTCGCACTTTCGCACATATTGGCTTATGTGGCGGAACATACCAGGCCAGTAGTACTTGTTTGCTACTCGAGCTATGGTCTTACGTATTCCCAGATGACCAGCGGTGGGTGCGTCGTGGTTCTCGGTCATCACACGTTCTTGCAGGTGGTTGGGTACGCACAGTTTCCATGGTGTAGAATCCTCGTCACCAATCGTCCTGGGAAAATGGCGATACAAACTCTCGTTTTCGATACTATATTCCGGGAATCTTTCCGAACTCATTTGTACTTCGTTGAAGCGTCTCTTATACCAATTTCGTTGCTTTTCGTCACTATTGCTATTGGTTGCCTGGACAGGGCGTCGGCCACAACATTCTGCCTTCCTTTCCGATATTGGACTTCAAATGAGTACTGTTGGAGTTCGAGCGTCCACCTTGCGATCCGGCCTGACGGGCTCTCAATGGAGTTCAACCATTTGAGTGAGAGGTGGTCTGTTATGACCGTGAACTTATATCCCTCTAGGTAGGGTCTCATCTTCCGTATTGCCCACACAATGGCCAGGCACTCTTTTTCGGTAGCCGTATAGTTGACTTCTGCCTTATTTAGGTGGCGACTAGCGTACGCGATGACTCTTTCTGCACCGTCTAAATTTTGAGTCAGTACCGCTCCGAGACCATAATCGCAGGCATCAGTCTGTAGGTACGAACCGAATTCGTACGAATTCTGGTACGAACCGTCGGTACCAGGATGCAATCCCTAGACATCGTCTGAGTCCTCGCACGTTTTCTGGGGGTTTCAATTCTTTAATTGCCGCTATCTTTTCTGGGTCGGTGTGGATACCTTCTTCGCTTACAACATGTCCGAGGTATTTTATTTCCTTCTTAAAAAATTCGCATTTCTCAGGATTTATGCGTAAATTTGCTTCGCGCAATCGTCGGAACACTTCAGCCAAGTTATCCATGTGCTGCTCCAATGTTGATCCAGTGATGATGATGTCATCGAGATACGCGAAGGCATGCGGCTCTAGGTCGTCACCGATGACTCGATCCAGGGCTCGCTGGAAGGTGGCTGGAGCTGAGTGGAGCCCAAATGGCATAACTCGCCACTGAAAGAGTCCTCGGCCTGGGACTGTAAACGCTGTAAATTCCTTGCTGCTTTCCTCCATCGGTATTTGCCAGTATCCATTTTTCAGGTCAATGCTACTTATAAACTTGGCCTTCCTGAGTCGATCGAGGATGTGGTGAATTCTCGGAAGAGGATAAGCGTCTGGTACCGATCGTGCATTCAGCTGGCGATAATCGATGCATAGCCGCCACTGCTCCGTTTTCTTTCTTACTAGCACTATTGGCGCGCTGTGGGGACTTCTCGACGGCTCGATGCAATCCTTTGCTAACAGTTCGTCGATCTCGTCATCGATTATTTTCTGCATTGCTGGATTTTTTGGAAAGTACCTCTGTTTGATAGGCCGGTCGTCACGCATGACTATGCGATGTGCGGTGATACTTGATATCCCTCGTATGTCTTCGAAGCTGCTTAGTTCTTCCTTCAAGAACGTGTCGATTTTCTGGTTCTCACTTTCTGTTATTCGTTGCAGTCGGCATGCGTCAATGTTGTGACTGATGGGCGACATCACCCTGCCTGGCTCCTTTGCTATTGTTGACGCATTTGTTGCTGCCCTGTTAGCCTTCTTTACAGTCGCCACTTTTCTCCTTCGCTTATTCGTCTTTGATGATGCAGTTTCCTGGTGCCACAGGTGCTTCTGCCCTTGTTTGCTTGTACTCACTTGTCGTGTTCTTCTTCGCAGTTGGTAACGCAGGTGTCGCTACCCTTCGCGGTGGTGTTGTTGTTTTTCTTAGCTTATTCCTTTTCATCGCTGGAAGTGTTGTTGTTCTTTTTACCGTTGATGACGCAGGTGCTGCTGCGACGGCAGTTGGTGACGCAGATGGTGCTGCGCTGGTAGTTGGTGACGCAGGTGCTGCTGCGACGGCAGTTGGTAACGCAGGTGCTGCTGCGACGGCAGTTGGTGACGCAGGTGCTGCTGCGACGGCAGTTGGTGACGCAGGTGCTGTTGCGACGACAGTTTGTAACGCAGGTGCTGCTGCGATGGCAGTTGTTGACGCAGGTGCTGCTGCGATGGCAGTTGTTGACGCAGATGGTGCTGCGCTGGCAGTTGGTGACGCAGGTGCTGCTGCGACGGCCCGGTGGCTGGCTTCTATTTGCGTATCCTCTTTTGACGCATTGTGTTATTTGTTCATTGTTATAAAATCCCCACATTGTATGGATGTCCCAATGCCACAGAGAAAATCCATTCCAAGGATGAGGTCGTCTATTACCTCCGGGAGAATGAGGATCGCTACTAGAACACCATGGTTTCCTAGTGAAACTTCCATCTTTAGTGCTTCGGTAACCTTCTGCTTACTTCCATTAGCGAGAAAAATTTGTGTCGTAACTGGAACGGTGTTGTTTGGAGTCCGTAGCTTATCTGCAAAATACTTGCTTATGAAACTACGCGTGGCACCTGTATCCAAAGTAGCCTCCATCCAATCTTCGTCAAGTGCTACTGTGGCGATGATGCGATCCCCTTCTGCTCGCAAGTCGTCTAGTGGTGTCGAGGTCTTGCAGAGCTTGGACCCCTCTCTCCTCGGCGTGGAGGGGGCCCCTGATAGTTTCCCTGCGTCTGGCGACAACACTCGAAAGTCTGTGTACCCTTGCGGCCGCAATCCCAGCAAAAATTCAACTTTGGTCCCTGGCAGTTTCGCGCTAAGTGGCCGCTTCGTCCACATCGCCGGCAAGCTGTCCGAGGGTCGACATAGGTGTCGGTTCTGGGAAAGCTGGGTCTCGGCTGCTCTTCTCGTCTTTTCACTTCTGGTTGGTGGTTCAGCATCTCATCTGGTCCAGCCAAGTTTTCATAATCACCGGCCAGGCTGATCAACTCGGCGAGGCTCTTAAATTCTCGGCGTTTTACGTAGAATTGCAGTTTGCGTTTGCTGTTGTTGTAGATCCTCTCTAGCTGTTCGCTTAGACTGTTATGCCGAATTAGATTCTGCATGGCTATGACATAGTCCTTGAACCTCTCAACTGAGCGTTGTTGGCGCTGACGGATGTCGTCTTCCAGCCTTTCAAAGAACCGGGCTGGCAAGAAGAATTCCAGGAAGTCAGCTTTGAATTCTACCCAACTTCGCCAGTGCTTGTTGTTGTTTCGAAACCAACAGAGTGTCTGACCATCCAACAACTCAGGCATTGTTTTAGGCAACCAGTTGGTGTCGACGCTGTAGACCTCTGCCGTAGTGGGTCTTCATCACTGTGGTACCTTACTGACCATCTCTTCACCTTGTCAATGACATCTCCATGAAAGGTGATTCGAGGATTGTCCCTTGGGGCATCGGGGTAGGCCCATGATTGTGGTTGGTATCGTTGCGTATCCTCAGTAGGTCCTGGTAGTGCTTCTGCCTTCGGCGTGCCAGTAATTTCTGGCGATGGTATCGACAGTATTATGGGAGGGATTGCGTTAGCTGAGCTAGGTGCCGCTCCTCCTGGTGAGCTCCCTCGTTTGTGTTTCGCTTCCAACTCGGCTAAGCGCTTTTCTTCGTCCGGAGTCAGTGCAGCTTCGTTGACAAAAACGCCGAAACGTTTTCTCAGCTCTTCCACTGAGCCTTCAGCGTCGAAGCCGAACTCGTCTGTGTGGCTGAGCAGATCCTCTCGCCTCAGCGAATAGATCCAGGCGGTCTTGACCATGATGACTTTTAAAGATGATTTTTAAATCATTTTTTTTTTCAGTTATTTTCTTTTCCAATTTGAATCTCTTTTTTTTTGTTTTTTTTTTGTTTTTTGTTTTTTCATTCTTAATCTTTTTTTTTTTTTTATATTTAATGTTCTCTTTTTTCAAAATGTAATTACAAACTTTTTTTTTTTTATATCTCAAACACAAAATTTTTGTTTAGGATGCGCAATAAGCGTTTCGAAAATTCTTCTTTTCCCAATTTTTCGAAGATTCGCACGTAATCTTATCTATGTATTTACTACCAACTGCAGGTCCCTGTTCGGGCGCCATGTAACGAAGCTCCCGGTCTTCCGGGTCTATAGCTGAGGTGCGCTCGCCGGGATTCCAAGGTCCGATACAAAATTTATATGAATAAAAAAAAGTGAAACGTGCAGTATGTGGTATATTTCTACACGCTGTATCTATTTTTAGAATGCCACTGTAACGGCTGAACCTATTGATGGCTTTACGCCGTACTTATGAAAAAGGAAAGAGATTTTGTTTTTGTTTGTTTTTAGACTTTTGGACTTAGCACAAGACTAACTCTTTATTCAATTCTTCAGATCTATATAAATTAAAAATACCAGTATTTTTCTTCTATACTGCAGCCAAAACTCCTCCCCATATTTTCACATACATTGAAATTAAAAGTAGCCAAAACCAATTAATTAATATATTGAGCAATTTCTTTACATTTACAAATTCTTTGTTTTCTTTCATTCTTACACTTCAAATAATTACTATTGCTGCGCTTGCAATTTTAATGCAGCAACATTACTTGCGCCAGTCGCGATGTAATATGAATCATTTGACCCAGTGCAGAAATGCACATAAACAAAACGAAAATTAGTTTGTTGATTGTCATCGACTCAAATATTTATTGTACCGTGGGCTGGCTGTGCTATGACACTACACCCTTACCCTTCAGCGAAAAATTATTACTTGAAAGAATTTTTAAAGATTGGAGAGATGTTTGGAGCAGTTTACATATGTAGTTTACAAAAATGTTTTTTATTACTTATATTATTACTAAGGAGAAATAGATAAGATATTTAGTTCTAAATTTATTTTTCCTTATATTTATATACCTACTTAATAAATATGCCTATATTTTCTAAATATATATTTTATATGTATATGCAAGTTGTTTTTCAAGAAGTTATTATATTTTTTTTTTTTTTTTTTTTATTCATTTATTAGGGAATTACTGATTTAAATTAAATTTATCTTCTTAGTTACTTCTTATGTATTTCTTTAAAATATTGTTGTGCAACAACTTATTTTTACCGTTAACCTCTACTAGTCAATTTACACCTAATCTATCAATTATCTTATATGGTCCATGGTATGGGCTTTGTAATTTCTTTTTAATTTCTAAACCTATAAAAACTAAATCACCTATTTCTAATGAAGCTTCATTCTTATGTCTATCATACTCTATCTTTCTCTTATGTTTAACTGTTTTAATCATATTTCTAGCTCTATCAACCGATGTCTTTAACCTTATTTTTAATTCATTACTATAGTCTTCTAAATTATATATTTTATCATGTTCATTTAAAATATCACTCGGAAGTGATGGTAATTTTCCAAATATAAGTTCATATGGGGAATATGATGTATCTACATGTGGTGTGGTATTGTACGCAAATGTGTAGTACGGAACCCATTTATCCCATTCTTGGTCATCCACAAATGATAATAAATATTCGTTCAGAACCCTATGATTTCTTTCTAAAGCTCCTATAGTCTGATGATGGTACGGAGTTGAGAAAATTTGTCGCGTGTCGAGTAATTTACATATGTTTGCCATTAACTCATTTTTAAATTCTGTGCCGCAGTCAGATCTAAGGATCTTGAAACATCCGTATTTAAGTATGAATTGTTCTACTAGAGTTTTTGCAATAGTCTTTGCTTCTTTTGTCTCAATAGGATGTGCTACTATAAATTTTGTAAGGTCGCATTGGATAGTCAAAATGTATCGATTTCCATTAGAAAATTTTAACGGGCCTACTGTGTCTATAGATACATTTTCAAAACTTGTTGTCGGTGTATTCGTAACTATTAAACCTTCTTTAATATGTCTGCTTACTTTATTTTTGTGACATTTTTCGCAGTTGTTTATGTAATCTTTAACCATTTTTCTCATATTCTTCCAGATGTATCGTTGCTTCAATTTTAAAATTGTCTTTCTGATTCCTAAATGTCCTCCTGTTCGAGTATTATGATATTCATCTATCAATTTGTATTGTTGCAGTGTACTTTCTATATGTCGTGGAGCTTTGTAAATTAATATCTTTATAGGCGAGGATTTATTAATTTTCAACTTGTTGTACTTTTCTTTGAATGCATTCATTTTAATATTCTCAAATATATAATCTTTGTCACAAAGGGCTAGCTCCTTTATCTGTGATCTATTTAATAAACAATGTAGTTTCTCCAACATCGAATCTAGTTTCGAAGGGTCATCGCTACATGTTATGTGCACTTCATTATTATTTATATTCATAGTAACGTTACTCTTTTTTTTAATAAAAAATTTTAATTTCATTGCTCTTCTTACGTCATTAAAGGATGTGCATTCCCAAATATAGAGGTGATCAGTCTCTTTATGAGATGTGCTGTTCCTGTTAACACGTTCTTTGGTACCCATAATCATTTCACTCGCTTGATTGTCATTTCTTTCCTCATTTTCGTTATTGCTCCTTTTACTTACTTGTTTTGTTTTGCTCCTTGTTATTGCTAATACTTCTTTTTCACTGCTCATAGGAATCATATTTTTTAAAATTTCGCTGTCATATTTTATTCTGGATAATGCATCTGCGTTAGTGTTCATTTTGCCTTGTTTGTATGTAATTTCAAAATCATAATCAGACAAATCTAATCTGATTCTGGTCATTTTGGACGATGGGTTCTTATGTGAAAATAGAGAGACTAGTGGTCTGTGGTCAGTCACTACTATAAATTTTCTTCCATATAGGTAGGGTTTGAAAAAGTTTATGCTCCAGTGTATTGCTAGGAGTTCTTTCTCTATGACCGGCTTGTTTATATCATGCTTTTGTAATGACTTACTAGCGTATGGTATTGGCAGATCATGTCCAATCTCTCCTTGCGAGAGAACAGCCCCTAATGCAAAATCGGATGCATCAGTAGTTACGATAAATGGCTTCTCAAAATTTGGGTACTGTAGGACTGGTGAATCAACAAGTTTATGTTTTAAGCTACAGAATGCTTTTTCGCACTCCTCTGACCAGATGAAGGGTGTCCCTTTTTTGAGTAGGGAATTTAAACATTTTGCTACGGCCGCAAAGTCCGGTATGAAACGTCTGTAATAGTTACAAAAAGCCACGAACCTTCGTACGTCGTCTGCATTTTTTGGTGTTGGGTATTTTAAAACAGCATCACATTTAGCTGGATCTGTTTTAATACCTTTGTCTGTTATTAAATGGCCGAGGTATGTTACTTCCGGTCTGAGGAATTGGCATTTGCCCGCGTTTAGCTTTAAATTGTATTTTTGCAGGCGCTCAAAAACTTTTACTAGATTTTGGTTATGATGCTTAAGTGAACATCCAAATACTATTATGTCATCGACATAGAGGAAAGCTTCTGAATTCAAACCGCTCAAAGCTATTGTAAGCATTCTTTGGAAGCTGTTTGAAGAGATCTTTAAACCGAATGGTAGACGTTTAAAATGGTAATGTCCGTCTTGTGTAGAAAATGCAGTTAATGGTCGTGAATTTTTGTCTAGTGGTATTTGATGAAAAGAGCTTGTCATGTCTAATGTTGAGAAGTACTTGGCTCTTCCTAACATGTCTAGGACGTCCTCTAACCTTGTCAGTGGAAATTTGTCGTTAACTAATTTTTTGTTCAATTTCCTGAAATCTACTACCAAGCGCCATTTTTTTTTGTCATCATTGCTTTTCTTTGGAACTAGTAGCAATGGTGCATTGTATGGGCTTACCGAGGGCTCAATTATGTCATTGTTTATTAAATTTTCTACTTGTTTGTTTATTTCCTCATATTGTGAATGAGGAAGTCGATAATTTTTTATATGGACTGGTGTTGTGTCTGACAAGTTTAATTTTTGTGTATAAAAATTATTAGTCGTTAAATTTTCTCCTTCAAGATGGAAAATAGATTGATGTCTTCTAAATATGTCTTTTAATTCGGTCTCGGTACTGTTGTCTAATTTCAATTCTATCATTAACTTCTTAAAACGTTGTTCGTTTATTTCTTCATTGTGTTCATTTTTTGTTGTCAAGATTGTGTATTCTGTTAGTTTTTCTGTTTTTGGCTTAACTTCATTCAAAGTTACTTCTTTATCGTTTACGTTGATAACCTTGATGTGGCAGATACCTTTGGTAGATGCTAAGGAGTTAGATAAAAATACGCCTTCTACGAGTTCTTGATTCAAAATGACACAGTCTTCCGTTATTTCAAGGTTTATTGGAAAGATCATTTCCGTTCTGGGTGGTATTGTGTAATATTCTTGCTTTGGTAGTCTTGTTGAGATAGGTACTACGTAATCCGTTTCGGCTATAGGAATCGTAATAGTGAATGTTTCATAGTCTATCTTACATGTGTATTTTACAAAGAAATCTCTACCTAGAATTCCGTCTGTAGTGATGGGAAAATCGTTATCCACTACGTGAAAATCATTGTTAGCACGGTTATCTCCTAGGCATAATGTTAATTTTGTAACGCCTAAAGAGTATATTTCATCTTTAGTTATGCCTGTTAGTTTGCATTTGTTATAAAAATTTATTTAAAAATTTGTGTTTATTTCTTTGCATATCGAAATGTCTGCTCCCGTGTCTAATAGAAATGTTAAAGCACGATTTGTTTGTGCGCATCTTAGTGTTACGTAATTGGTGAGATTCTCTGATATTAGGCAAATTTTCTTTTTATTTATTGTTGGCCTTCCGGAGGTGCTTGGAAATCTTCCTCCGGGCCATCCATGTTTCCCTGGTGGCTTATTACACGCATATAGTGTCGGTTACTTCCTTGATTGGAGTTCCTCTGATTGTTATTTCTATTGTTGTTATTAGCATATCTTCTTCTATTGCTGTTGTTATATGACGAATGCCTTTTGTTGTAATTATTGTTGTCATGTACATCATTCCTGTTATTGCTGTAGTCAGTGTGGTTATTTCGTTGATATGTATTGTATTTGAAAGTGTTATTGCCTCTAGTGTTATTATATCTATTTATATTCTGAGGGTTGTTTCTGTTATTATAGTTGTTGAACTGTCGATGTTGTTGTCTGTTGTGGTGTACACGGTAGCTAAAAATGTGCGAGCTACTGTTTTGAGTGTCTCGTTCGATTTCCTGTGCAATATCCACGGCTGTGTTGAAATCCTTAGGCTGAGCTGCAAATAATGTGGTTTTCAAACGATTCTCTAAACCGTTTTTGAAAATTGTCAGAGCATATTTTACATTCATTTTTCCTACTACTGCCTTTTGCTCGCTCGTTGCAGTGTTGCCTAGTTCATTTATTTGTAACCTATTAAGTTCTGATACTAAATTTAAAATCTTGTCTTTAAAATTTATTACTGTGTTATTCTTTTGAGTTGTTAATGCTAATTGTGTGTGTACCTGAGCGATTGTAAAATTGTATCTTTCTTGTAACCGTTTCTTGAGTTCTTCGAGTGTTGTTACATCAGGACCTAAAGCTGTTCGAACTGCCGCATTAAGCTTTACACTAGTCACAAATTCTATTAGGCTTATTCTTGCGCCAGCTGTGTAAGATCTGTGTAATAATTCTATGATTTTCAAAAATGGTTCCAGTTCTTTATGTTGTCTGTTGAATATTGGTATGGCCTTAAGGGCTGTTTCTAGATTGAAAGCTGACATGTTGTTTGAGTAACTATTTTCCTCTTCTATTTCTGTTCCTGAACTTTCACTTCCTTGTCTAGGCTTCAAAAACTGGTCTATTGTACTCACTATCTTATCAAATGTTTCTGTCTCACTTTTGCTAGTCGTATTTTTTACTAGTGTTTCTCTAAGTACTGCTAAATGCTTTTTAGTTTTCTCTATAAATGTCAATGAATATTTTCTATTTGGAGCCTTACGCAAGTTTGCTAAAAGTTTTTGAACTGTATCTAATTCCATTCAAGTTTGATATTATTTCACAAACATTTGTTGCAGATATATTTAGAGTTACGTTTTTCAAACATATTTTTCCCAATTTTTTTTTTACAAATTTCACATCTGAAACATCTATAATGAAAACTTTCCTTTTCATATGCTAAATACCTTACCTTACCTTTATCTATAATCTTTTCTTTGCAATTGGCACAATATTTTTCAAATAGAATGCCGAAACACCCTTGGTAAAAACAATTTGTTGCCGATTTTGGCATAGTAATATTTTATCAAAATTTTACAATTACTATACTCAATATCTTAATGTTTTCTATCAAATTTTTAATCATTATTTTGATTTTGCATCCGGCTTAAAAATTTTATAAATTTTTCATTAAATTGTTTTTATTTTAGACTGAATTGTTTATATTGCGCAATATCTGTTTGCGTACATAGTTCTTATAATATCTATTTATTATATACAATATAGTAATAATCATGAAAATAACACTAATGATTCCTACTATGTTTAAAAATCCACTTTCACCGCTGTTGCTGCTGCTGCTGTTATTATTGTTGTTGTTGATTACCTCTTTGGTGCCGAACCAACCCATTTTGGTGTCTGTTGCTCGGACCGTAGTTGAGTTTTTCCAACTCTATTTGTTGTAGTAAACGCTGCTTTTGGGCCAGATCGTTGACCAGTGGTAGGATGTTGTAAATTTCTGCTACCCGTTGTCGTGCGATTACTCGCTTACCACCTCTAACTCTTTTTCGTGTTTTGTCGATTGTTTCTTGTGTGGTGTTACTTCCCTTCCGCCGTTGTTGTCGTTCTTTGTATTTTTCAATGCTTATAGGTTGTAGTCCCGCTGTCTTAGGTGTTGGAATATACACAGCTGTTTCATGTTGTTCTGCCAATGCTTGTGGCACGTATTCTTCTTCGAATTTCCTTGCGTTTGCTGCTGCTCTCTCAAATAGCGCGTTGAAATCGTCCTCTGACATTGATGTTGTAGGCTTGAGAAAAAAAAATCACAGGATCACAGGATCAAAAAGCTGAATCGCTAGGGCTGTGTTGAGCAGGTTGAAATTTTGGCTCGATCAGATGTTGCAGGATCAAAAAATGTGCAGGATCGGTTTGCAGGATCGGTTTGCAGGATCAAAACAATGTGCAGGATCGGTTTGCAGGATCGGTTTGCAGGATCGGTTTGCAGGATCGGTTTGCAGGATCAAAACAATGTGCAGGATCGGTTTGCAGGATCGGTTTGCAGGATCGCCATGTGGTATATTTCTACACGCTGTATCTATTTTTAGAATGCCACTGTAACGGCTGAACCTATTGATGGCTTTACGCCGTACTTATGAAAAAGGAAAGAGATTTTGTTTTTGTTTGTTTTTAGACTTTTGGACTTAGCACAAGACTAACTCTTTATTCAATTCTTCAGATCTATATAAATTAAAAATACCAGTATTTTTTTTCTATACTGCAGCCAAAACTCTTCCCCATATTTTCACATACATTGAAATTAAAAGTAGCCAAAACCAATTAATTAATATATTGAGCAATTTCTTTACATTTACAAATTCTTTGTTTTCTTTCATTCTTACACTTCAAATAATTACTATTGCTGCGCTTGCAATTTTAATGCAGCAACATTACTTGCGCCAGTCGCGATGTAATATGAATCATTTGACCCAGTGCAGAAATGAACATAAACAAAACGAAAATTAGTTTGTTGATTGTCATCGACTCAAATATTTATTGTACCGTGGGCTGGCTGTGCTATGACACTACAAGTAGTAGTGGGTTTATTTTATGTTGGGGTTTTATTCCCTAGTTTTATTTCCTGGATGATGGGATTACGTGCGGTCTTGCGGCGATGGTTGTGCGGGAACTCAACACTGGTTTTGACTAGCAGCAGGTGTGGCTCGTGTCCTTCGGTGTATTGGTTTGTCTCCGTACCCCTATTTCAGTGACAGATCTGACGACCTGAGCACTGAGACAACTCCTGCTTAGAGTGGTCCTGATCTGACGGCCCAGAGCACTGATACGAAACTCCTAAATATGGCTTACAATACTTCTTCTACTTATAGTGATCCTGATCTGACGACCCAGAGCACTGATACGCTGCTGCTTAAAGTGGTCCTGATCTGACGACCCAGAGCACTGATACAAAACTCTTAAATATGGCTTACAATACTTCTCCTACTTATAGTGATCCTGATCTGACGACCCAGAGCTCTGATACGCTTCTGCTTAAAGTGATCCTGATCTGACGACCCAGAGCACTGATACTTCTCCTACTTAATTTTGGATCTTATGATCCCTACGCCTGAAAATCGTCCTACTTAAGTGCTCCTGATCTGACGACCCAGAGCACTGATACCTAATACGTTTAAACCCTAACTAGGTCCTGTTGTCCACACCTTACCTGCTGGTAGCCTTCAGGTCCTTCTGCTTAATTTAATATTTTTTTCTTTTCGGGACTTCTTTCCTTTGCAGCAACTCGCTTTTAGGCATGTCTTTTCCTCAGCAACTAACTTTTTAGGCACGTCTTGTCCGCTCGGTGGTTCCTCAGCAACTAACTCTTGCGGCCTTTACCGGTTAGCATCAAGCTCGAACGACTCAATCGCATCGAGTGCTTTAATGTATTTGTTTGTGTGTGTGTTTGTTTGCTTCCCCTGCTTTCGCTTACACTCAATTTCTCATACACCGAACCTTGGTGTTTAAATTGCATTAGCTTGTGTCTGCTTGTTTGTGTGTCTGTTTGTCTCTCTGCTTTCGCTTGCACTCAATTTCTCGTACTCCGAACCTTGGTGTTTAAATGGCATTAGCTTGTGTCTGCTTGTTTGTGTGTTTGTTTGTCTTTCTGCTTTCGCTCCCTTTGTTGTTGCTCGATGTTTTGCCACATTGGCCGTTATCCCATCATCGTTGTTATTACAATTTGGTTCTTAAATATATAACATAATATGAAATTATGATTATTGATTCTATACATAGCTAAAGCTTCTACAGGGTAAGTATTCATTTATGGTTTGAAAATAACTAAGTCTTAATTCTATCAAAATAATCAAACATAGAATCAGGATTTTTAATAGATTTAATTTATAACTTAAGAGATAGAATATATTAAAGAATATAAGATAGAATAGAATATATATTAAATACATTTAGTATATATAAAGATAATCTGTTAGTGTTTCTGTCAGCGTTTTGTGTGCGCAAAAGTTGCGCGGCCAAGTTTTGCTCATCACAGTACATATAACTAATGTCTATTTTTTTTTTCCTTCCCCAATGCTTCCTGTGCGTCTGAATCTGCTGTGCGTGCAGAAGCCTTTTTTCCTTCCTAGTTTAATTTGAAGAGTTGTTTAGTTTTTAAGAATAAGAATAAGAAAAAATTGTAATTAACTAAATTAATTTCCTTCTTTCCTTGACCAATTTCAGGTCTAATTGGGCCGGTGTTGAGACTGGCCACCACCTTAACCTATCTTCACCTAACATGTGTAAAAACATTCTTAAATTTAATATAATTTTATAAAAATAAGAATAAGATTTTTAAACTTATGTTTAAGTAATTATAAGATGCTTTCAATACTTTATAAAATAATTACATAAAATATTTAAAAATTATTTATTATTATTTATTACATATAAAATTGTAAAATAATTAAATAAACAATTGTTATAGCAGTAACAATAATTAAGAACACTAATAGCTAAAATAAAATATTAACTAAAATAAAATAGGAAAACTTTGATTTAATATACTACTTTGGTAATTATATAGCAAAAAATGCCAAAGTGTTGAGCGATTCTGGGAACACTGTGGTCGATGAAACCTCATGAAATATTACCGGAGGTATAACGTCTAAACCGCAAGACTTTGACGAAGCAATAAGTGTCCTTCTTCCAAATGAACATAAACTTGAACAATTCGGAGATTTGGATCAAGAAAATGTTGACTTCGACGAGTTTCACCAAGATGCCTTAGAAAATATGGCCGGCTTCATTATCCGAAGGTTAAACCTTGATAATTGTGAAGAGGCATCCGATTCGACGTGGACCTTTGTTGATGAGGTCTTTAGATTAGGAAAACTAAAGAAACCTTCATCACAATTTTTGGTAGAAATTAAAAAATTGGAAGCAATTTTCAATCGGGTCAACGGACATAAAATTAAAACCATCATAAGTTTTAGGGCACATTTACTTGGTCTGAGCATCACCATTAATTTACCCGAAGCAGTGAAGTCATACTTCTTTAAATGTCATATGTACTTCCGTATTACATATTTAAATCGACGCCTTCAGGAGCAAAAACAAAAACAAAAATTAATAGGCAGTAGAAAACTACTTAAAATTTTACTATTAGTTAATTTTTGGCTTGAGCTTACGATTAGCTTGTAGGTAATCAGCCTGAGTCGCAAAATTTCAATGATCTACATTTTATTAACAACAAACCTGCCTCATGAAGTCATAACTAGACACATTCCAACCATTTTACTAGGTGCAGCATTTGTATAGCAGTTGTGATGACATGTTGACCCCCCACATTTGATTTAGCTGTATTGTTCACCTCTGGATATCTTTAATCAGTGGGTAAACTGTTAGATTTTCAGTAGCAGTAAACCAGCAAATATCCACTGGTTAAAGATATCCAAAGGTGAACAATTAGGCTATTACACTCTTAAAGATAGCTTTCGTACTTTGCCAACGCGATGTATAATAAAAGCTGCCACAACCGGTTCCGCCGACATCAAATCGTGGTGTTTCACTTCCTATCAACTCCTCAATGTAAGAGGAAAACATTAAGTAAATACAGAATTCTTTAATATAAAAAAAAAATAAATAACTGGCCATTTCAGCCCTTGAAAGGACTTTGACCTAGCTTCTTATGATCAATTGTGTTGTGCGTGTTATTAAGTTTGTACACAATTCACAGAGAAATGGACCTACAGGTTTAACGCCGAGACCGAACGGCGATGAACGGAATGTTCTTATTCTCAAGAAGCTTTACATGGCATTTTGATTACTCTCTGAGGTTTGCCATTGTCTGCAGAGAGGTGACGGCCGTACAGAAAAATTATTTTAAAAATAATTCTGTACGGCCGTACAGAAAAATTATTCAAATAATTTTCTGTCGCTGCTGGGGTTCGAACCTGGCTCTCCAGGCTCGTTGACATAGCGGCCACACACTTTAACCAACTACGCCACGGACGCCACCAATTCTTTAATATGCATAGATTATTTTTAACTTACATATATAAAATGTATTTATTTATTTTATATGTGGCACAAAAAGTTTTTCTTATTTTCTGTTATTTGACGCTTTATCTTTGTTTCAAGCTCTCTCTGTTTTCTATTTTTGACAGTCGGTGCAAGACGAAAGAACTGTCACTCCTACCTTGTATAATTGTATCATGCACATGCAAATATTAACGGCTGTATTCATAAAAAATTATGAACCTCTTACTGTGCGTTTAGACCGCCTGAATGAACGAAAGAAACCTCGTTTGTTCGCGCGGTATAAACACTTAGCCCGAACGAACAGCGTTCGCTATAAATTTATCGCCCGGTGTAAACAATAAATTAGCGCGAACGAACGAAGATTCTTTCGTTCGGACTGATCGGCCTTCTCTCGATCTTTTTGGGCGAATCCAGTGTTGCGCTGTTTTTAAAAACAGAAAAGTAGCAAAAAGGAGTAGCTTAAAAGAAGAAATCACGGAAAGTATATTTATTCATAAAAATATATACTATCGGCTGTATTCATAAAAATATCTTAAAATAACTTTAAAACGTTCAATAGTTAAAAAGCTTTTTAATGTTAAAAAGTCTTTTAAAACTTTGTTATTCATAAAAATGTTGTAGCTGCTTTGTAGTTAAAATAGGAACACTTTCGATTTTAAGTGGGAAGAGTGTCAATAATGGTTTGTGTATTTGATAAATTCAATGACTTTTCATTTGTTTGTCACAATTTCGTCAACATTTTGATATTTAAACATCAACATTTTTTCGAAGCTACCCTCTGCACTGCAAAATGTGTCACTTTATTTTTTTTTTTACAAATATTTATAAATAATATGAAATGCTTTAACATAAATTACAATTTATTCAAATATTTTTAAATAATTTGAAATATTTTGACAATTATTGTGCTCAAATGAGAGTAAAAAATTTAAAATAGCTTTATAAAGGGTTTATAACACGTTTCAGCCATTTTTTAAAAGTCTCTCATTTGTAAGAGACGTTTTAAATTTCAAAAAATAATTTTTTCATCATTGTGTGCAGTTTAACTTTCAATTTTTGTGTAACAAAATAAATAAAAAATGGTCATGCAAGATACCAAGAGAAAGCGGAGTCAAAATTGGATCAATGAGGATAAGGTTTGATAAATAATTTGGCAATAAATGAACTACTTCAGTTTTCGCTTGTTTTTAGATTTTGTTGCAAGAACTTGTTCGTGAAAGAGTGTCAGCGGTGGAAAACAAAAACACGGATACCAATACAAACCGATGTAAAAAGGAAGCATGGAACTACATCATGGACAGGTATGTTTATTGTAGTAAGAAAAAAATGAACAGTACACTTATATGGCTGTGCAAACGAACGCAAGCACATACATACAAACACTGCACTACATCAGTGGGAAAAACCATCATTCTATAATGCATTATACCCTACAGAGAACTGCAACGGGTGATCGATAAATGCTCACACATGAACCAACACCCAAAAAAGTGAGATGTTGTGCTCAACAGATCAAACTTGCCGCAAACACTTACGTTGCTTGATGATTTTATATCAATCAATCCTGTGGTTGTATGCGACCATTGCGAATAATATCAGAAGTTGTGTTTGAACCTTTCACTTTGGATGGGCATAAGCCAACCAAACAAACACATTTGCATCACACTAGCATTGAGCATGTTCGTTTTTGCAGAATGATTTGATCGAACATAAAAAACGAAGCGATTCAAAGCATATAAAAATGAAAAAGAATAAAATAAACGAGTGTACCTGATTGCATATTCTTCAAAAGAAAGTTAAATTTAAAAGTAATTAAAACCAAACTAAATTCAGCTCTCTAAAAGTAACAAATTAAAGCAAATTAAATTCATATAACTTTAAATAAACTAATTAAACAAAATAAAACTGGCTTCACGCAAGCAAACATTTTTCCCATGTGATTCATACTCACATCCATTTGATTGTTGCTTTGTAATGGTTCTATTCATGCAATTTGTGGGTGCTTTCATTGCAATCATTTGTTTTTTTCTTTACCGATCAAATCAGTTGGCACGAAACAAGCATGAAATCAAGAAAATAGATTGAACTTATTCGATCAGCCGACTGAAGCACAATTACCGAGCGTTTCCACTGCCTGAACGAACGAAGAAATCTTGGTTTGAAACAGTTTGGTCCGAACCAAGGTTCGGAACATTGGTTTTTTACAAAATGCTCGCGAGCGCTATTCGCGCAGTGTAAACACTTTTCCAGCACGAACGAACGAAGATTTCTTCGTTCGCTCTGATCGGCCGACGCTCGATCTTTTTGGGCGAATCCAGTGCTTATTTGCGCATAGGTAGTAGATTTGTTGAAATTGTAGTTAATAACGTAGGAAAAACAAAAAAGAAAGAAAATATATTGAAAATTTAACGCAAAAGAACTTTGTTTTACTTTGTTATTTTATTAGCACTTTATATAATCAAATTATTTATATAATATTCTTTATATAATAAATTCTTTACATAAATACTTACATAAAACCTAAATTAAAAGGCATAAAAGTAGTAAAAATTAATCAAATTTAGTACGTTTGCATAAACAAATATTGATCAACGCTGATGCTCGCAAGCATTGAATTTAAGTGTTTCCACTGCACGAACGAACAAGATGGCGACTTACCAATGTTCGCAACTTGTGTTCGTGCGGTGGAAACAGTTGGACCGAACGAAGAATTCATCGCGACGATTTGTTCGCGATGATTTCTTCGTTCGTTCGGGCGGTGGAAACGCTCGGTTAGAATGAACGCTTTTTTGTATGATGCTGATTATATTCAACACTTGGGTTTGGTAGCCGTGATCGATTGTGATCTGAAACTTTTGCATATGATTAAATCAGCAAAAATGTGATTTTTACAGTTCTCTGATACCCTACTTGCTTCTCATCAGCGAGGTATGCAAAGGTCCCTTACGAGTCCCCATTACTTTTACAAAGGCTAGGCTGCCTCTAGTAAGCTTCCTTTTGTAAAGTAGGAAAAGCATCATACATACTTACGCATTCATTAATTAAAATAAAGTGCAGGGAATGTACTTCTAACGGTCGGAATCGTTCGGGTTCCCATGCAAATATACTTTAATTTATAAGCTGGCTGTATGAAGGTACTCGTAAGGTGCAATGTATGTAACGAGCACATACTCCATTTCAACCTTCCCCATCATGGAAAATGTACGCCCGGCTAACGTTTTCACTTAAAAAATAAGGTGAGCGTGAGGCAACCGATCGTGCTCGCTATTTTTTGCTATCATTTCATTTTCTTTTACGTTTTTTATTGGTTTTTTGTTTATCCGTTACGTTTGGACGTTGAAAATAAAAAGCAAATCAGGATTTAGAAATTGTTAAACCATATAAAACGTTTGGTGTTGCCAAACTATCAGTTTCAATTTAATTTCTTTCGTTTCATTCATCTTTAATTTATAACATATCGGTGTTATTTGTATGTTTAATTTTATTGCAACGCACAATTTGATGTCACTGCACCGGCGATCAGCAGACGTTTGTTTTTTGCTACATTTTATCTCTTTGAAACGGTCGTTAATAACCGTTATGTCGTCATGCCGCTGCATGTTTCTTACTTTACAAAATAGAGTGCATATGGAATGATCGCACGAATAGACGTTCGACTGAAACACGCATTCTTTTCGTATTTGAAATCTTAAGTGAAGACGTAAGGTGTTCCGAATCTAACAAACAACATACTTACTTTCGCATGTTTCTATATCCATCTTCATTAGATAAAGGAAAACATGCTTGATTTCGTAAGCACGTTATGATTTTTCTCACTGGGACGTTCCATATAAAATTAACACAATTATGTATCGTCATTCTGTAGAATCCCAGTAAAAAAGTGGATCACGCTATGAGTGAGGAGCAGGTGATTGCTCCTTATTGATCTAAGCTAAGAGCATTTTGTGTTCTTTTAACATTGTATGTTGTAGGAAGGCAAACGCTCCCTATAACATACCAGACGACCAGATAACGAGCAATCAATATATGAGACATTGCGATTTGTAATGGAGCGCTCCTTACAACATTACAGAGGAGCGGAAAAGGAGCTATCTCTTTATTATCCATTGTCATATAAAATGGAGTACTCTATTCCTGAAGCATTGCGGTATCTCGTTAACTGAATTTTGTATTCAAGTTTCTTCACTTTACTTTCCATGTCGATTTTAACAAGCTGTCTTATATGCCTCTTATATATATATATATTTGTTTTACATTGTTTTTCTTTTTTTTTCCACAAACCTGCAATTTTCACAATGGACACTTTTTCAGATCACAAGTTTGTTCACTGCTTATACGTTTTGACCCAATTAACCGTTCAATTCTTTTACGATTACCGTTTTCTTCCTTATTAGTGCTTAAATAATACACTGATTGCTTGCATTTTGATCCAAATGGACCAGCATAGGAGCATAGGTGACTTCATTTAAAAATATTTAAAACATTTATGGAATGCTTAAGATTTTGAATATATAGACGTGGGGGTATTTTAACTTCGGCCCAGTTATATATTAAGATAAGAAAAAGAAAAACTTACTAGTTATATATTAAGATAAACTACGTTGTGCTTATTTTATTTCACTGATTTCTTGTATCCGGATTTGTAAATTATGCAAATTTGTAGATTTTTCATTTTTTAAACTTAACAGAATTATCTTTTTAGTTTCAATAACATGTGTAATGGCAACCAGCGAACAGTTTTCCAGCTGAAAACACAATGGGGGATATTGAAACTCAATGCCAAAAAGGAAAAAGCTGCGCACTGGAGGGAGATACTCAAAACTGGCGGTGGCCCCCAGCCCTTAGCTCCTACAGACAATTTTCAAGACATTAGCTCATGGCTAATGGAATGAGTTTGTGATTGACACAAATGAGTTTGATTCCGACGGGAGAGTTCAGGTAATACATAGTTACACCAATATATCATAACTTGAGGTTTCGTGTATAAGCTCCAATATTAACCATCTCTTTAGTGTTTTGTTTGAATTGTTGACAACTTTTTCGAATACGATTACAGGAATGTGCTTGTGCTCGTTCACGTCCAGCTCTGAGTGTTTGATGCAACTTTAATTCAAGTTATAAGCCATTTAAAATTTTACATTACTATTTGCAGGTCTCAGAGCTTTTTGAGTATCAAACGATCGAAGAATGCCAAGATCAGGTAACAATTATTTATAATTTAAATTTTAATGAAAATAAGTGATTCGAGCTTTTCTTATGTCGTTGCTACTGACACCGACTATGTTTTAGGAGAGCAGTACAGTCCGACAGAAAATCTGGAAATAACAATAGAGGAACCAAAAATCCAAGAAAACCAAGAACCAAGCTTTAAAAGATCAATTAAAAAAAAAAGGTCAGTTCAGTTGTTGTATGCATAAGCGGTCTAATAATTCCTATTATTCTAGACCTAAGCAGTGTTTTAAATGCTTAAAAAAGTTCAATAGCTTTTGCTTTTACTGTGCTGTGCTTATTGAAAATCAAACAGCAACAGCCGAAGCAGAAAGCACTATCTCAAAATACTGCTGCTCATTTTGTTTTGATTTCTGAATCCTGCAAAGCATAAGGAATAAGCTTTAACCAAAATGGACGAAACGAGACGATTGCAACTTGCCGAACTTTTGCAATCGTTACGTCTGTTTTGACATTTAACACAAAATGAAACGAGTTCCTCCAATCGTCTAAAAAAAGAAGAAGACTTCCTGCACAGCTGTTGTTGACGAGTTGAGACGCTAAACCTCGATTATGCAAACGAAAAGCGCTCGATTATGCAAACGTTAAGCAACGCAACGTAACGTGGCGTACAGTTCTATCTGGAATAGAACCCAACTCTGCGCTACGTCACGTTACGATTTCACCAACAACTTACACGTATTGCTCATAAGATAGAACTCTACGCTACGTTACGTTGCGTTGCTTTACGATTGCAAAATCCAGCCTTAAAAGTTCGGTTGTTACGGAACAGAACGTCTGTTAAACCGTTTCGTTCAGTTTCGATGAGTTTACGTTTGCTTATTTTGGGCAACAACATTGAATTGCATTTAAGCGAACATTTTCGATTCTACTCGTTACGGAGCAAAACGTCTATTTTGATTAGACCTATAATTTTAGTGCTTTGCTTTTTTAATTTGTCGCAGCACTACGACAGCAGCAATTTGCGCTTTGCATGTTCGCGATCTAAAAACGATGAATTTAACTAAACCAATAAAATATTCTCTAAAATTTCGTCACTTAAGAGATTTCTATTGTCGGTTAACACCATTTGCTGCTGCTGTGACTATTAGTTTTATTCATAGTCTGAAGCAAATGCAAAACAGAAAAATTAAAAATTTTTTTCACATTTTTTATCCATATTCGTAGCACTTCGGAGTAAAACAACTTCTATTTAGTTCTGCTTCTTTTGCTTTGCGTTTACAAGATTCACAAAGCAAAAGAAAATGAGCAGCATTTGCTAGTTTTGAAAAACTTTAGTCAGCACTAGCTACGCATCGAAATTTTTGTTGCTTTTGTTGTTTTGCTGAAACCAATTTAAACCCTGGACCTAAGTATACTAAAGCTGAATGTATTTGTATTTGCATTTGTATATTTTTCAATAAAATTTATTCTTCTCACCACTCTCCTTAAGAAACTTTCGAAGTCTGCAAACTCCAACGATGCTACTAGAATAAAAAATAAAATAAAAAAATAATAAATAACTGGCCATTTTAGCCCTTGAAAGGACTTTGACCTTGCTTCTTATGATCAATTGTGTTGTGCGTGCTATTAAGTTTGTACACATTTGACCGAGAACCGGACCTACATGTTTAACGCCGGCTCCGAACGGCGATGAACGGAATGTTCTCGTTCTCAAGAAGCTTTACATGGCATTTTGATTACTCTCTGAGGTTTGCCATTGTCTGCAGAGAGGTGGCGGCCGTACAGAAAAATTATTTTGATTCAAATAATTGTCTGTCGCTGCTGGGGTTCGAACCTGGGTCTCCAAGGTTCGTTGACATAGCGGCCACACACTTTAACCAACTACGCCACGGACGCTGCTAGAATAAGCATTAACAAAATAACGCAATGGGAGTTGAAACAGAAAAAAGAGCTTCACCAGCTTCAAGTAATAAATGAAAAAACAAGATCGAGAAACCTTGACATAGAGTAAAGGATCCTAAAAGCAAAACTAAAATTATGTTTAACTGAGAACAAAAGACGTGGTATGCAATTTTATTTTATTAAATTAAAAATTAGTTTCAATAAAATGTCTTAAAATAAAATTTGCTCTATTTCTTATGCCTCGAGTCTGTCCGCTTCTAGTTGGTTCATTTTTGCAAAGTAGTAGCTCATGACCTTCAATTATAGTATCATCATCATCACCATCTGAAATAAAATTTTTTTGTACAGATTCAATTCCAAGGGAAGAAAATTGAAATAAAACATAATTTTTATAGCTTTTTAAATTTTCAAT
The DNA here is from genome assembly GCA_943735915.1 of Pherbina coryleti. Classification (NCBI taxonomy): domain Eukaryota; kingdom Metazoa; phylum Arthropoda; class Insecta; order Diptera; family Sciomyzidae; genus Pherbina; species Pherbina coryleti. Next base: position 113,872,354 of record OX030949.1, read on the forward strand.
CATATGTACATTATAGCTGTTAACATATTTGTATTAATTATAGGATACCGAAATAGAATTATAAATCAAATATTGATATTGTGTGATATTGTTTGATAGAGAATATGTTCAAAGTTGCAGTTTATAAGAAATATACTGCATTTGCTATCATTATAAAAAGGTATGTATGAAAGTGTCAAAGTATTTTACAGAAAGTGTATTGTTTTTTATTTAAATGCTTGAAAACATAGCATAAATATGTTGAATGCATAACAAAATGCCTCATTTGGTGCCGAAGAAGAGATACGAAAAGGCTGTTTTAAGAAACCTCTGAAGGAGGTGAAGTGGAAAGTTAACTATTTAATTGTGAGGTAGTTTATATTCAGATAATATAGTAGCACTTGTTTTAATATTAAATTTGTTAATCATTAATTTCAAGATTATTGCAACGATAATAGTTCCAAGTTTATACAATACCTATTATTTTGTCGTTCATATCAATTGCGATATTATGAAGTACGGCTAAAGCGACTATAACGACTTTGGCATTTTCCAAATTTACAGGTAAGCCATGTAGAAGGCATCGGAAACATTGCTTCCAAACACCAAAGCACCTCTCAACTGTATTTCTTGTTGCTATGTGCGCTTTGTTGTATTTTTTTTCTTTATCCGTCTGGGGCCTGGATAGAGGAGTAAAAAGGTATGGAAGAAGTTGATACCCGGAATCGCCAATTAATCGACCTCTAAATTCTCCAATTTCGAACCGCTGCTTTAAAGAAGACTCATTAAAAATTCTACTGTCATGAATATTTCCTCTCCATCTAGCCACGAGATCCTTTATTTTAAGCTGGGCATCGCACACGGTCTGAACAAATATATCAATTGCAAAATTTAATCTATCATTTCTAGACAGTACAAAACCTTTGAGGGTATGCACCTGTATATTCAAGGGATAAAATCCTTTCCTGTTTATGTAGTATTGTGCTACTTCTCCTCCAGTTTTCCTTATTCTCACGTGGGTCCCATATATTGCCCCAATGATACCAGGAAAATTTTGAATTTTCCTAAATTCTCTCATAGCAGTTTCTTCCTCTGTTATAGTTGATGGCATTTTTATAAATGTGTTTGCAAGACGTGCTAGTGAACGGGCAACTCTGGTACAAATTCTACTAACAGTAGGTTGGCTAAGGCCGTGCAAATCGCCTGTGTCATCCTGAACCTAAAACAGACGATTCATGATCTTTTCTGATATTGTTTGCTCCTGGCTTTTGGAGCAGAAACTTACAACTTTAACAAACAGAGAAAAATAGTTAAATAGTTCTTTCAGTTTGTATAAAATTGTAAGTAGTATGAAAACGCATTGAAGTAAAATGTTTTAATATTGCAGTATTTCATGTTATTATATAAGAGAATAAACATCGCAATGCAACTAGAACTTGCAGTTGAGTTGAAGTTCCGCTACCTCTTTTGTCGAGTTTAATATCATCTTCCACGAGGCTTATGATGTAACGCACGGACGATTTTGTGAAGCGATACTTCTTCCAAAACTCGCAGTCTGGTAGCTTGAAACAATATACTCTCTTCTTATATATCTTGCGTCGTCGAAGGCGCGATGGCTCACCAAAATTGCCTTATAAATCATAAATAGACAATAAGAGATAAAACAAGGTTTGTGTCTATGAAATTCTTAGAATTGCACCAACAAAATATTAATATTAACGATATAGTGCATCTGACAATGCAGATATGCAGCATTGACATGTATTTATCAACATGAAAAAAAAGTTTTTCGGAAATGTATGGTCATTGCATGGAATTGTTTCTCACTGAGTATAGTCACTATGATTAAAATGATGGTACGGCAGAAAAGGATAATGCTTTACCTTCTTGGTAACCTAAATAACAAATTTGAAATCATTGGGACGTTGAAAGAGGAAAAAATGAAAGATTAAACAGAAATGAAGGATTTTGATTTCATTGATTTGAGTAGTGGAGCCCATACACATAACCTTAAACATTTATCCAGCATGCAATGGATAGCCGCTTGCTATTTTGATCCCCAATTTCTTCCAATCAGAGTCATTAACATCTTAAATTAAAATGTTAACTTCTTAAGAGTTTCAATTGACAATGCAAAATTATACTAGTAATAATAACCCATCGGCTGCCAATGGGTTAACCCTTCAATCAAAGTTTGTTATTTTTAAAACATCGGCGGTATACTCAAAATGAAACGATCTTGAACATCTGCGGCCATCAGGAGGACCTTACTGAAAGAACTCACAGTGTCAGTGCCTTTTTGTTTTATATTTAAAATTTTTTGAGTGAAACTACATATCCAAAATTTTCATTTTTGCAATATTTAAAAATAGCTTAAATAATAGATTAATACAAAAAGATACACTGGGAATTTAAGGGTTAATGCGCGAATACATGCACCAATCGCTGCGGATACGAAAACCGTAGAGACTATGAATGCCTACGACACAAGAATACACAACGAAGCGAGACATGAGCAACATTCGCCAAAAGCAAGGAAAATTCATGCTTTTATGTCCATTCGCATCACGGAAAAAATGTTAAAAAATGTTTTTTGTCTACGAAAAAATCTCGTGATAAAAAGATTTGTGCCGTACACGCATTGCTATGGGATGACAAACATAGCTATAAACAATTGAAAAAAAAAATATATTTTGGAGTTGCTGCAAGCCTTTTGCAATGTTTTTTAGATTGCGCAGTACAACAGCGAACAAAAAAATGCCGATCTCTTCTAACACTCATTCTCAAAGTAAACGGGAGAATGTGTATTTGTTGGAAAGAACGAAAGCAAAAAATTCATGCAGCAACATACACTCGAGTGTTAAGCGAAGCACCCGAATGTCTGCATTGTCTGGATGCTGCCTTTGTATACATTCGCAATCGTTACAAACTGTGCTTAGCACCAATCGTTGTTTACGAACTCGAGCGGTATGCGTGCATTAATTTTTGTGTGGTCGGTGCATTGCGCTTAGAATTTTATTGAACTTACCTAGAGTGCTTAAATTATTTATTGTTGAGACGATATTCATTTTAAGAAACTTTTTTTACACAATTAGTTCTTTCATAAAAAAATTTTATTTTGAATTGTTTTGAATACTTTGAAGTATTTTTGACAAAAGGTGTTCTCAGATGAGAACACAAAAGTTAAAATAGCTTTATCAAGGGTTTATAGAAGGTTTCAACCATTTTTAAAATTCTCTCATTTATGAAGCCGTTAAAAGAGATTTTAAACGTTATTGAACGTTTATGAATAACGTTTTCAATTTTTTTCGATTTTTTCCTTATGAAGGCTTTATAAGAGGTTCAGTATTTTTTATGAATACAGCCGTATATATATAAAAATAAAGAGATATCAACCCTACATTTATTAATGTTCGGCCGAATGCACAATTTACTGTTTAGACAAGAACAGAACATACAAGACGGCGGATAATGTTCGTTCTCTATCGATGTTCGTGCGGTGTAAACAGTACGACGAACGACGTTTTTATCGCAATAAATTGCTTGCGATGAATTTTTCGTTCGTTTAGGCGGTCTAAAGCCTTCATAAGGAAAAAATCGAAAAAAATTGAAAAACATTATTCATAAACGTTCAATAGCGTTAAAAGTCTCTTTTAAATGCTTTATAAATGAGAGAATTTTAAAACCTTCAGTAAACCTTCAATAAAGTATTTTTAAATTTGTTTTCATCTGAGAACAAATTATGTCAAAAATATATCAAATTGTTTCAAAATATATCAGAAACAAAGAAAATGTCAAAAAAATATTGAAAATGTTTGTTTACAAATGAGAGGATTTTTAAAAATGGCTGAACGTTCAATAAACCCCTCATAAAGCATTTTAAAATTATTTGCTCTCATTTGACCATAAATATTGTCACAAAGAATTAAAAATATTTCAAAAATTTGAAAAATATGTTAAAAAAAATTCAAAATATATAAAAAAATTCAAAACAAAAAGAAAATAAAAACAAGAAAATTTGTCAAAACATTTCAAAATATTTACAAAATAAGATAATAAAATTACATTTTTTTTCAGTGCAGAGGGTAGCTTCGAAAAAATATTGATGTTTACCCATCAAAATGTTGACGAAATTGTGACAAATAAATTAAAAGTCATTGAATTTATCAAATACACAAACCATTATTGACACTCTTCCCACATAAAATCGAAAGTGTTCCTAGTTATTTTAACTACAAAGCAGCTACAACATTTTTATGAATAACAAAATTTTAAAAGACTTTGTAACATTAATAAGTTTTTAACTATTGAACGTTTTAAAGCTATTTTAAGATATTTTTATGAATACGGCTGTAAGTATATAAGCACTCTCTCAGAAGCGCTGCCAGATTGAGCGAAGAAAAAGTGTACCACCATATCGGCAAATTTGTGGGATTTTTGTGGGATTACACACTTATCCCAAATTTTTAAGTAAATTTAATTTGTGGCAAATATTTAACCCTTGCGGTCCTGCTTAACCATTGCAGACCCAATAACACTTTCTCGATAGCTCTTGTCGAAAACATAGAGAATTTAATTAAAAAAAAATCGCTTTGTTGCAAATTTTTAACCCTTTGGGACACATTAACACTTTTTATATTTTTTTTTCAATTTTCACAAGATTTATTAATCGATTAACCCTTGCTCTTTTTAACCCAAAAACATCTCGAAAAGTTTTCGAAATTTTTATTTTCTCGATAACTCTCTTCGAGAACATATCGTTAATTGTATTTTTATACCCAGAAGTAACTTTTTCAATTATTTCAAAAATTTTTTCGACAGCTTTAGGTGTTTAAAATTGTGGAACCCAATTTTTTACCGAATTAAGAGGACTTTTTTCAAAGTCGAAGATTTAATTATTTCAAAAATTGCTTAACTTAAGTAAAATCATTAGCCCTTGGTGCCCTGATTAACCTATTCAGTGCATTGAAACCCACCCACCCGTTTTAAGATTTTATAGAATTTTTAATTTGTTTCTAAAGGAATAACTAAAACTAAAATTTCGTTTTGAACAAAAGTACTCTACTGTCTTAAAAAAAAAGAGATAATCAATTTAAAACACCTTCCACTTCGATTGATAACCCATCTAACCCAACCCGTATTAAGGCACCTCATCTAACATGTCGCTAAAAACATTTGTGCATTTTTCCAATGACATTGTTGAGCTGGAGCTAGCACATAGCGAAACCCAAGTGGTTGAACACAGTCAACACGGGTTGGAAGTGCAAAGGAAGCACCTGCATTACCTTTTTGAAAAATTTCAAGCTCTCTATGAGGAACTTCGAGAAAACCCGCAACTGAACCCTTGGACAAGGATAAGCTCAAGGATAGATATAGGAAGACATACCAGTCGTACGTGCGCTGTTCTGCTTCAATAACCGAGCACATTGAAGCAATGAAGACTCCAACAGTGGAACCGAAGTCGTCGCCTGCAACAATTGATGTAGCTGCTGAACATCACCCAATAATTCATCTCCCACCCTGTGATACTGACATTTCCCATGGGGACCATGTCACATGGTCTACATTCAGGGACCTGTTTACGGCCCTATACATAAAAAATTCCCGCATAAGTAATGTGGAAAAACTTTTCCACTTACTTCAAAAAACCGGTGAAGCCAAGGATATAGTTAAAAATGCCCCATTAACTAATGAAGGATTTTTTATGGCATGGAGAAATCTCATTGATCAATATGAGAATAAGCGTATGCAAATAAATGCTCAACTGAAGACCCTTTTCAATTTGCCACAAATCAATATAGAGACAGGAAAGTCTATCAAGAAGTTACAGAGAACAATAAATAACTGAATATTCACTCTCCAAAATTGAAACAGATAGTTGGGATCCTATCTTAGCTTACCTGTGCTCTACAAATTTACCCAAAAACACGTTATAAGGCTTTGAAAAGTGTCTAACAGATAAGTCAACTATCCCTGAATGGAAAATATTGGATAGTTTTTTGACCCATAAATTCAAAACACTGGAATCTTTTGGCGATATAAAGGCTTTCTCATCTACCTCACTCCAAAGGCCAAGTCAACAGAATGTGTCCACTCATAATGATCCCAACAGGTGGGGAGAAAGAAGAGAAATTCATACCAAGGGTATGCAAAACCGGTTCGAATTATTCGGCGTTTCGGTTTTTTTTTATGATTCGAAATGGTTTTTTTTTAAATTGCAATTTTCGAATAATTCGAAAACCGTTTTTTTTGGCTCGAATTATTCGACTGCTCGAATAGTTAAGAAATATATAAATCTTCAATTTAAAACTGAAAATTTATTTAAATCTCTTCTTATTTCATATGAGCGACCCTTTTTTCAACTTACGTTTTTACATTTCACTAAAGTTTCTAACATTTCTTATCTCTGGCTTCTATTTAATTTTGCTTTATTTGAGCTTGTTTAAACATATGCTTTGGTCAATTCTTTTTGCTTTCTTTTCTTAAAACAGCATTTATAAGCGGCTGGCGTATTTAAGTTAAACATGATTTTTAGTTTATAATGAATTCTTTTTTAAAAAATATATTAAGGGTATTCATGCAAATGGGCAAAGCCCTTATAAATGGTATAAACAAGATAACTTTATCCCCCTTATAAATGAACTGTTAAAATTTGTACAGAGAAGCTTTTGCACAAACGAGATATAGTTGCTCTTCGATTTAGGTGAGCAAACGAGAAGGCAAACTTATAACAGCAATCAGTAATTACTATTCACAAGTTAACAGCTGACATATCTCTGAAAATGCACAATCGACCTGATAAAAATAACTAATTGCCCAATATATAATCTTGCCGCTTTGCATGAATACCATTATTGAATTATCAACACCATGACATGAACTTCGAAGTCTGGAAATATTTAAAAAGGGGAAATTCAACAAGGCTCTTGCACAAAATGCCCAAAAAAAAAAATCTGAAAGCATTAAGAACAAATATAGAGACAATCATTAAAAGACATAAAACATGTGTTAAAAAGACTGAAAGAAAAACTCGAAACATAATTCTAACCAGGTAATCAAAACTATCGTTTTCGAATTCATTTATGAGCCATTTCGGGTAGAAACGTTCAATTTCGGCATTCATAAATGAACCTTTTTGTATCATTCTTCGTACTAAAATGCCTCTCAAAAATTAACCCTTTTTTGTTCGAAAATGAGTTAAAAAATAACCATAAATTTTACTTTTTTGTTTGGAAATTAATTAAAAAAAGAACCATAGAAACGTTATTTTTCGGCACTTGGAAATTAACCCTTTTTGAATCAATCGCCGTACTGAATTGCTTTTAGAAAACAAACCTTTTTTTGTTCAGAAATGAGTTAAAAAATTAACATTTCGAAATCATAAATTTTATTATTGTTTAATATTATTTGTAATTACATATCGATGATTTGTATAAAAAGAAATTATTATGATTGAACTCATTTAAAAATGCAAAAAAAGAAACATTTATTATTAATTTCTGAACTCATTTATGAACAAAAATGGTTCATTTTCGAGGCATTTTTACCTAATAAAATGATAAAAAGTTAGTCTTTTTTGACCCAAATAAGTTTTTTTATGAATTTCGAAAAAGAAGTTCAGTTTTATTTATGGGAAAAATGTTCACGAATTTAATCTTCTATAGCAAGTACTTTTAAGCAACAAAAGCTTCATATCCATGAAAATAGATGAAAGGATAGCAACAGTGAAGCGCGTTGGATGCTGCTTCAATTGTCTAGCAGTTTCTCATGGCATGAAAGATTGCAAGAGTGAGTATAGCTGCAGAATATGCAAGAAGAGGCACCACTTCTCATTGCATAAGAGCGCATTAGATCTGAACCCAAGCACTAGTGCACAAACGCAGGAAGCAGCTCAACAAGCCAACTCTACACGGCAGGCATTCACGACCCAAATACAGTCCACTAACCCTACCCACACACAAGAGCTTGAAACCCAAGTAGTAAATTCCCACTTTGCGGCCAGCAGAACAAAGATCCTCCTAGGAACGGCAATGGTGAACGTGGAACACGAAGGTTCTATATTTGACGCACGCGTCCTTATCGACTCAGGATCAGAGGCAACATTTCTAAGGGAGCAGCTTAGAAATATTTTTGGCTTACCCACAAAAACTGTTGGCGCTCAAGTCACTGGTCTGAGCCAGACAGTGTCAGCAAACCCTACAAAAGCCTGCAAATTAATAATACTTTCTTCTAGAAACCCTCAATTTAGACTAGCAACCCAAGCTCTAGTATAGAAAACTCTTACAAGCGATTTACCCACACACTCGATAGATGCAAACCTTTCTGAAAATCTGGTTGGCCTCCAAATGGCAGACACACAATTTTATGAATCTCGACCCGTAGATATCATAATTGGTTGTGATATTTACCCAAAAATCCTCTGCATTGGTGTTACACGCAATATTTGTGGATCACTCCTGGCGCAAAAAACCGAATTTGGTTGGATTCTCTCAGGACCAATTCTTCACGAACCAGAGTCAACGCCCAGTAATATTGTTGCATGCTACAATAAAGTCGACCCAGATGACTTTTTGACTCGGTTCTGGGAAGTGGAAGAAGTTCCAAATACATCTTCGTTCTCAGCTGAATAGAAGCAATTGCATGTTCGTAGATGACGTACTGGCAGGAGCGCATCAACTCGCACCCGCAAAGATAGCTCGTGACGAACTCATAGCAGCACTAGAATCTGCTAGACTCACACTCAGAAAGTGAAATTCAAATGCGTCACAAATATTACACGATCTACCCAAAGATCATTTGTTGACAACTGATCTACTCAATCTATCAGACTCAAGTGAAAGCAATACCCAAAAACCCTAGGTATTCGCTGGAACGCACGAAAAGTCTCGTTCTTTTTTCGCGTTCCACCCATTGAACACAAACCTGGTCATATAAAACGTGAAGCTTTATCATCCATAGCCAAGTTATTTAACCCTGCAGACTGGTTAGCGCCAATTGCGATAGCTGCTAAAATTATCATGCAACAAGTTTGGCTAGATAAAACTGAGTGGGACGAGACCCTAAAACCCTTAACCCAACACATATGGCAAAAATTGATTAACGGCTATGCTTCGATAAACACAATAGAAATTCCAAGAGGCACATTTTATACCAGAGGCAAACGCTCAGTTTCATGGTTTTTGTGATGCCTCAGAAAAGGTTTACGGTGTAGCGCTCTATTTGCGAGTCACATATGAAAATGGTGAAGCCCACACTAAACTACTAGTCGCTAAAACCCGAGTGGCGCCGGTAAAAACAGTATCTTTACCCAGGCTTGAACTCTGCGCAGCAGTTTTACTGGCAAATTTAGTATATGCTATCGTACCCAATTTGGATTTGAACCAATACCAATTGTATCTTTTGACGGACTCTACCATCGTACTCGCATGGCTTAAAAAGAAACTCTGTAGCTCGTTTCTGTAACCAAATCGGTAAGTTACTGATTTGTGTGACGTCACATCGACTCGATTAAAAGTTACCGATTTCGTGATAAGTGCTGTTTCTGTACGTTGAGATCGGTAAAAATTTGGTCTGTGATGGAAAGAAACACAAATCGGAAAGAAACGTCAAGAAATTGAAACAGATGACAAGCAGGTGATTATTTGCATTTGTTTTCATTACATGTACAAATATTTTATATTAAAAACACTGCTTTTCAATTTCATATTTCCTCAACTTATAACTTTAAACAAAATGAGTAGCATATTTGTTATTATGTACGCATCTCTACACGATAGCAGAAATATGCTGAGAATTCACAGGCGCCACTTGAAGGACACCACGGATCCATTCCACATTCCTGAAGCGCGATTCATGGAACTATTTAGGTTCCCCAAGGATGCTGCAATCCAACTACTAAGTGAGTAACGCCTTTACTTGGAAAGGGGGCAACGAAGTACGCTCATTCCAAACCCACTTCGGCTATGCGCAGCCTTGCATTTTTACGCCACTGGTTCCTTCCTGCGAGATATAGGGCAGGACTTCGTGTGCCCAATGAGCAAGACTATGATAAGCCGCATAGTTTATAATATTACAATGATAATTCAAAATCATTTAATGCGAAAATACATTATTTTCCTACCACATATGAAGATCAACGTGTAGTTAAAGAAAGGTACTTTATTTGAAAAAAAAGAACAGAGATTTTGATTAATTTTATTATATATTGCAGATTTTTTAATGCTACTGGATTTCCCGGTGTCTTAGGTGCAATTGATTGCACGCATGTCAAAATCAAAAAACCCCCTACGGAAACAGAATACTGCTACTTGAATCGCAAACGATTCTTTTCGAAGAATGTCCAATTGGTTTGCGATTTTGATTTACGGATTTTGGGATGCAGTGGCAGATTTGGTGGAAGTACTCACGACGCTTTCATTTGGGAAAGCAGCATATTAAAAGCTTTTCTCCACAGCAAGCACACTGCAAATGGAGTCTCTGAGGGTTGGCTAATTGGTGACTCAGGCTGCCCTTTGCAAACATGGTTGTTGACTCCATATAGAAATGTGGAAAGTGCAAGCCAGGAGCGTTTAATAAGACCCATATTCAGGCCAGAAATTGCGTTGAAAGGCTAAATGGGGTATTAAAAAAAGTTTTGCATGTCTTTCAGGAGACTGAGGCCTAATGGTATCTCGTGTTTTCGCCGGCTCCATCATAAATGCTTGCTGCACTCTACATAACTTTAGAAGAAAGCATAATTTGCCAATTCCCGAAGCAAACATTATAAATGATTTGCCATCTGTAAATAAAGACAATGCGAATATCTCAAACTCTGTGTTAAATGAAGGTAGAGCAATTCGACAATCAATAACACGCAACTATTTTTAGAATCATAATATAATACTTGTATCATGGTTATGACTGTTTTGTATTTAGTGCGCGACATTTTGAGCAAAAAAACATTATTATACTCTTTTACAAAAAATGCAAGATTCTGAAAGAGCATACTTGAAAAAACTATATATGTAATTTTTAAATAGATTTACCGTCTCTTTCTGTTGAAAAAAATTGAGAACCATAAAAGTTAATAAAAAGTCAAAAACGTAATATTGTTTTTTTTATATATTTTATATATATATTATATATTTTTTATATTTAGGTGCTCCTTTTTGGCATCTTTTGAAGTGAATTGGCCCTTTCCAATGTGCCGGTGTTGTTTCATCAGCTCCAGGAGCCGATGGTGCTGAGTGTTTGTAACTCGCCCGGATTTTACCTGTTAAACAATTATATTCATTTTAATATAACTTGTATATTTAAACAACTTAACATTACTTACCTTCTCATTTTTCTCACTCATATTGTTAAAAAAAACTATATATGTAATTTTTAAATAGATTTACCGTCTCTTTCTGTTGAAAAAAATTGAGAACCATAAAAGTTAATAAAAAGTCAAAAACGTAATATTGTTTTTTTTATATATTTTATATATATATTATATATTTTTTATATTTAGGTGCTCCTTTTTGGCATCTTTTGAAGTGAATTGGCCCTTTCCAATGTGCCGGTGTTGTTTCATCAGCTCCAGGAGCCGATGGTGCTGAGTGTTTGTAACTCGCCCGGATTTTACCTGTTAAACAATTATATTCATTTTAATATAACTTGTATATTTAAACAACTTAACATTACTTACCTTCTCATTTTTCTCACTCATATTGTTAAAAATCAAACAAAAAGCAAGAAATTAAATAAACTAAATATTGGTGATGTATAATGAAAGTAAACAAACATTTGCACTCGGTTTATTTTGCATTAACATACCGATTTCATTGAAACCGGTTAATAAATTTTCGTAAATTACAACACGCTGTCATCTTAAATGTTTATGTTTTGCTACTTATTTTCAAACAATTAAAACATTTTTTTTAATAAAATATTTATTTGTATAAAAATTACAGCAATAAAATTGTATTCGGTTCAAAAAGTTAAATTTGATTACGTGCTTCCTCATAGTTTCAACAACATTATAGCAATAGGTAGAGTTCTCACTTAAGCCGGGAGTAGAATGATTGCGTATGCGTTTTTCATCCGTTTACTCGCTGGCGTTATAAAATCGAAGTATGTGAAAGCTTATGGGAGCGAGTTCAATGGTTGTGAACGTTACGCTGGCAAAACGCTAGTTACGCAAGAAAGTTGAAAATACTTCAACTTTTCTTGCGTAACTAGCGTTTTTTGACAGCTCGTTACTTATAACGAACATCGAGAAGAAGTAAAAGAAACGAGTCAGAAGCTCATTACTTTTAATAAATAAATCTTAAAAATTAAAAATGTCTATAATTTTTTTCATTGTTAATTTCTCAAAAGAACTTTTTCATACTCAGGATTTAAGATTTTTTTACTTATAAACGAAGACAATTTAAGTATTTTTGTGTAAATACAATAAAAACTCAACATTAAGAACATACCAAATGTTTTATAATTTTGTAGCCCTGCTTAATCTGAACGTAAAACGCAATCATTGAACTCTACCATCATTTTCTTGCGTAAATTGCTCTAGCGAGTAAACGGATGAAAAACGCATACGCAATCATTCTACTCCCGGCTTTAGCTTAAAGTCAGTGAGAAAAGTATCGATTTCAAGTTTTGTCACTTTTCGTACAGAAACACTTTTTTAAGCGATTCCTATTGAAGTAGAATCGGAACAAATGTCATATTACCGATTTGGAACGAGTGAATAGAATAGGGATCGGCAATTTTTTTTACAGAAACAGTGAAGGTGAGAATGACGTCAAATCGGTAATTTCAGTCGGTAACTGCGATCGGTAAGAGTTACAGAAACGAGCTACTGTTCATAGATCACATTTGTGGCTAATCGTGTTTCAACAATTATTGAAAAGATTGGAACCAACAACTGGAACCACGTTGAGTCCCAAGACAACCCGGCAGATGTAGCCAGTCGATGATGTTCTGCCAAAGAGTTAAGAGATCATAATCTCTGGTGGCATGGTCCAGGATAGCTAAAGCATGAAAAAGAATTCTGGCCCAAGTCAAAAGATACAGTCGACACTACCCTTGACTTAAAACCCATTTAGTCGTTTGCTACAACAACCCAAGAGGACATCTTAAACAGGTTCTCCTCACTGCCAAGAGCTCTACGAGTCATGGCGTATGTGTATCGTTTTTATAACAACTCTAAACCCTCACGTCGTTCACAAATGAATCACACGAGGTTAGATATAACATCTAATGAAATAAAAGCGATACGAGAAAAGGTGATCATATTTAGTCAGAGAAACGGATTTGCAGAGGAATATGCGTAATTGTTAAATAAACAGCATATCTTATCAAAGAGTTAAATCTTAATCCTCACACCCTTTCTGGATTCAAAAGGCATAATTCGAGCAAATGAACGCTTAGTGAAGTTACCAGCTCTCACTTATAACGAGCGGCACCCAATTTTATTGCCATACCACAGTCGTCTAGCTTCTCTCTTGACTAACATGACTCATTTAATCACCCTACACGGCGGTAACCAATTATTGTTGCGACTACTTCGTGCTGAGTTTTGGATTAAAAGCTCTGATAAAAACTACTATCCATAACTGCAAAATTTGTGTGATCCGCAAGAAAAAACAGCATACTCAAATTATGGCAGCGGTACCACCCGAACGCACGTCACTTAGTCGCCCATTTACAAACAGGTGTAGATTTCGCTGGACCCGTAGAAATCAAAAATTACACCGGGCGAGCCTGCTTAATAACAAAAGGCTATATTTGCGTTTTTATTTGTTTTGGCAACAAAAGCAGTGCACCTCGAAGCAACAAGTGATCTCTCTACCCAAGCGTTCTTAACAGCTTTCTCTGAAAATTTGCCTCCTAAAAAATGGAGCTTAGGTAGAATCGCTAAGATTTACTTAGACTCAGACTCCAGAGCACGCGTTGTCGACATTCATACGGCAAAAGGAATCACTACCAAACCCATTATAAAGGTAGTGGTTCTACCCTCCAATTAAAATCGCTTCTACTCTACTCTAACCTACTCTTCTCTACTCTACCCTACTCTACCGTATTCTAACCCACTCTAATGTATCTATTTTTCAGTTTTCATGACACCAAGCAACAACAAACGCTGCGCAAATAAGCGATGCAGCAACAAACAATGTCCCAACAACAAAAATAGCTGTCCCAATACCAAATGCACAGACAACAACAGGAACAGAGGCACTTACAATCAAACCAACACGCACAATAAGGTGAATAAAAAACGTATTGATAGCCACACTCGTGCCAGCTTCACCCAACCACCTGCTTGTGGTCTCTTCAACTAAGACCACCGTCTGATGATCTGCCCAAAGTTCCGCAGCATGAACCTGACCGCCAAATATGACGCAGTAGCAAGGCTGAAATATTGCGAGCACTGTCTTGCGCGGTCCCATCGAACTTATGCTCTCACCAGTGTCCACAAGTGTGCCATTTGCCATGCCAAACATCACACAAGATTGCATGGATACCCGCGCTTACGACAGCTAGAACCCAAAGGAGAAGAGCGTGCCAGTTGTTGCGGGGACTCTAGATCACTGTAGAATGCGGTTCTAGTACCGACTGCAATGGTCAAATTGCACCACCCTTGTCATAAGATGACCGTGATCGCTTGGGATCTGGTTTAAAAGTTAAAGTTGGACACCATTGCAACCGAAGCTGGTGCCAATTTGTGGTTGGATCCCGATACGATGAAAGATTTATGCGTGAAGTTAGGGCGCTCATCTCAAACGAAGTTCCACGTAAGATTTATGAGGCTGATATCGACGAAACGGTCCTGAAACGGTTCGAGCATATGTTCTTAGCAGACCTTAAGGCAACCTCAACCAAGAGCATTTCGCTGGAACTCGGTGATGACATTTGTCCACGAATTATTAGAAGTGGCCTCTTTGCTGGCGAAAATGGCCTCGTGATCGCTCAAAGTACTGCGTTCGGCTGGACACTCTCTGGCCCATGTGGACTTTGAGCACCCAACACCGAATCCTCGTTAAAAAAACCCACATTTGAAAATAAAAATAAATTTGAACATAAAATCACGCACTGAATTTGAATAAAAAATAAAAAATTAACTATTTGTAAACTCTTTTGTCTCACTTAATTTATGAACCCAAATAACCCTCTTCTAAGTTTTGCAGATATTGCAAGGTGGGCGGAATGTTTACGTGGCCACGTAAACCTGTGGTCACTGAACTCCCTCACGACTATGTAACGTGAGCCTATGTTCTGAAAAATAAGAGAAATATTAGTAAAATAGCTGAAAGTTGTACATACCGTATAGCGCCGAATGTCCTTCCTTGTTGGCCCTTGGTTTTTGTTTGATTTTTTTTCATTATTTGTTTTATTTTTAATGATTTGTTTTGTTAAACTGCTTGCAACACGTGCGATAGCTAAATTAATTAAGTTGAAGTGCAATGACAGATGGAAACTTTCCACTCATATTGCAATTGTTATGGAAAGCGTGAGAATGAGAGAGTGTTTGGAATGAGTGGATGGCTCATTCACAGTGAATGTTGTCTAGTGGAAAGTTGAGTTTTTTTGTACTAAGTAGCATGGAGTCCAACCACCTTTGTGATTTGTGTGTAAATATCGTTTTTTCTCTTGCTTTAAGTGTTTTAATCGTGTATTTTTTGTATAAGAGGTTGTTGTCCAGGATAATAGGAAATTTATGTTAACTCCGACTCAATTCCGTTTAGCAAGAAGAAAAGCAGTTTATTCAGCCCAACTTTACTATGTGTTAATAAACGAACTAAAGATTTGGCTAGTTTGCGACTTAGAGGGAAACGAAAATTGTTCGTTAGACCATAAAAGAAAAAGTGCTTGGTGATTAAAGAAGTCAAAGTGAATATCAAAGTGATTTTCCTAAAGAAAAAAACTACTAAAAATTTTTTTTTGTGAAGTTTTTTATGCAAACTTTTAATGGTGTGATGCAGACAGTAAGGCTATGGATTTGAAATTTCAAGTAAGTAGTTTAACGAAGATATGTATAAAACTAGAATTTACTGAAGTTTAAATGATGTTTAGATTGCTAATTATATTGAGGCAAAACCGGCGATTAAAACTCCCGTTTCACCATATATATATACATTTATATATATACCAATAACGATATATATATGTGGATACAGTTGAAATCTTAGGTAAGCATGTTTAATTCAAAGTTATCAGAATAAAAAAGTCGCTAATATAAGTTTTTATAATTTTTTTTGTCATACCAGGTCCTTGGCTGGCGGGAGTGCATTTTATTTTACGGCCTAAGATTTTTTAAAGCAAAAAAAAAAAAAAAAAAAGGGTTGAAATTAAAGTTTTGCGTGTGCCATATATTTAATTGTTCAGTCGAGAAGTGTAGCTCCTCCAACCAAAGTGCACTCAACTGGATGGTGAGCATCGCCTAGTGGATGAACAGCTGTTTGTCACTGGAAAGAGCAGCAGATATAGGCTGAGGTCAATGACCGAGAGAGAGCACCATCAAAAAAATATAACAAACTTAATTTCAACGAACAGCTGATCGAGTGCTTATACATGAGCCAATATGTGAAAAGTTCATCGACCTCTTCGTAATATTGAAATATTAAAAATTTTCTTGGAGCGTAAGATACAGGGTATCAAAAGGACAGGAAGTCTCATTTGTTTTTTTTTTCTCTTTTCTCCTTGTAATAATTTTGTTTGGATTCTTTTTAATTTAATTTAATTTACATAGTAATTTTCTTTCCTTTTGTATTAATTTTTTTTTTTTGTTATTTATTTAAATTCATTTTTAAATTTTATTTATTATTCATTTATTTTATATACTTATAAAAAAAAAAGAAAAAAAAAAAAGAAAAGTTTTTACTCAAAACCTTAAACAAAAGTACAAAAAAAAAACATCTATAATTCACTACTTTACCAAGCGGATGCTGGCGCCACCATCAACACATCTTGGAAAGCGGTGAGTTTAAATCCTTTTCTTTCTATATATATATATATATATACATTACTGATTCGATTTGAATTTGTAAAAATCTATTTAAATTCCTTATAAAAAAAAAGACAGTTTGAATTAGGATTCTTTTACATGGTGATTTATAAACCATATTTGTCATTTGTCAAAACCTTTTCTAATATTAATATCACTATTACTATTACTATTCATATCACTAGTAAATATTGATTTTTTTAATTAAACTCCTTGTATTATTATTATTATTATTATTATATTGTTATAATCAAAAATCAGAAAAAAATGAATTGGAATAATTATTATATAAAGTTGTTTATGTATTTATGAACATAAACTGGTGTGATTATTTCTATCCCAAAAGAGTTTAGCTGAACATGGAGTGCTAAACTTTTGGCCGGCTGGTGTGGATTATGTGTAGTCCTAGGCAATTATAAGTTGCTGTGTAGTCATGACAGGGTTTGTGGTACTGACGGATATACTGGAATAGACGTTTGACGGAGTCAGCGATAGGGAATTACATACAAATGCTAAATGGAGTCCTTATGTAGTTCACGGCTGCTAATCAGTAAGTGCAGATCAAGGGTGGGATGACTCCAGCTGACTGACGGAGACTTAGGGTTGTGTTTGTTTACTTACTTCGGGTATTTCTTATCGCTAATTTTTTTCTCGTTATCAGTCTTAATCTTTTCTATCTTCTTATCTATTTTCCCTGTTTTTTTTTTTTCTTCTTTTATAAATTTTTGACACGAATTTTTTTATATATTGAGCTAGAGGTGTGCGCATAATGGCAAGAACCACCCCAAAAGCCGTCAAGCCGCCTGGAATGCCACCGTGTCATCCACCGGAAGTGCTACACATCCTCCCAACTCGGCTCATTACAACTACCCGCCGTTGCGGCAAAAAGGGCGCTGCAGTCGTCAAGGTGGTCGGCGCGCCGCTGCACGATTCACCCTCGGCAAGATCAAGGGACACGAATCGATCTTGTACCAGGACGGACGTCTTGGATCTAGAACCCACCCAATACAGGAAGAATTCAAAGAGACACCGAACAAAAAACCAAAAATTAAAACAACATATTTGCCATATAAGCAAACGTTATATAGTATACATTTACAAGACAAATCACAAGAAACCCTGTAAAACAAACTCACACATAAAAAAGGTATCAAATAAATACACTCACCCACCCAATTAAACCACTACTCAATTGTGTTATTTCTTTCTTTCTGACCATACGTACACCACCCGAACAATATTACATAATCAAATATCAACAAAACATAAACATTTTCTTAAATATAGTAAAATTAAAAAATTTTCCATTATTTTGATACCAAAAACACTTACATATCTTCAATACTGTGAACATTTTTATTACAATGAAAGCAAAGCTAAATCTTTCCCTTAGCAGATCTTTCCCGGTGCACCAAGATTTGACGAATAAAGATTTTACGTTTAATTAACATAAAAAAATCCGTCAATTTATCACCAAAATATAAACATATCTTGAAAACTATGAACAATTTTAGTACAAAATTATCGAGCCATATCCGCAAAAAAAAAACGTAAGCGCCATAATTTTCGATTTTCGTTTTTTGATGAGAATCGATAAATTACGATCGTATGCATCTTCTCTCAAAGTTTTGTGACAGTAGAAGGAACCGTTACAAACTTATAGCAAAAGCAATTTTGTTGTAAGTGCACATCGCTAGTTTGTTTACATTTTTTGTGACCGCAAAGAGGCGCTTAAGTTAAAATTCGCCGTATTTTATTTAGCTACATTATGACGTCGCGCCAATCAGAGGTACGGGTTTCTGGAAATTTATAAAAAAATTTGAATATCATATATTAGTTTGCAGTCTTTAGTGTTATAAACAAATTTTTGCTTTAGGTTCCCCTGTGGTGCAGTGTTGCCAGATTAGGGGAATTCCCCCTAGATTTAGTGGTTTTTAACTGGTTTGAAGAATTTTAGGGGTAATAAATATTTAAATGTTTTTAGGGTGACTTCAAATTTTCTAGGGGTATTTGGAAAGTTTACCTTTGGAAATAAAGATTTATTACTTTTCCTTAAAACTATGCAAAAAATTTAGGAAAAATACTTTTTCCTCCATATTGTGCAAATAGCGATTTCAGCAACACTTTATAAAAACAGCTGGATTGGCAACACTTCAAATAAATTACCAATCATTCCCCACTTCACTTCAAACTCGCTTCGCGCTTAACTTGCATCACTGGGTAAATATTAAAACAAAAGCAAGTATAGAGAAAACTGACGAAAAGAAAAGGTATGCCCAAAAATATACAAAAAAATGGGAGACGGAACCTGCTTTCAAAGGTAAAACTAAATTTTAAGTCCAATTTCAGCTTGGACAATTGAAAGCTACCAAGCAACTTCCTGAGCTTGTTGCAGACGTCCAACAGCTCAACCCTTTAAATACATAGGAACACATTACCAATTTGCATTGCAGTTGCGCTACTCTTCAGCTGCCCCTTGAAGCTGAAGTTTTAACTCAATAAATTTTAAGTTATTTACAACTGTATTTTTGTATGTTTTTCGAAAAAAAATTTTAGGGAAATTTTAGGGGCATCTGACAACACTGTTGTGGAGCGTTCATGTAACTTCTCAACTGCTTTTTTCTCAACTGATTGAGAATGTGTTTGTAATTCAAATAAATCGAATTATAGTTGAGTTTATACTTTACTCGGGGGTTCCTTAGATCGTTAAATTAAAAACTCAGATTTAATATAGAACTATCTCACTTCATTTTTTATTAATTACGATTTTAAATTTGTTCATTAAAATAGTTTTATGTGATATTATATTAATTGTTGTTGCGTGGATGAATAGAAAAAAAAACCGACACGACGGCCGCTCAAATGCGTTGAGATTACGGTGGAGGTATATGATGCACTGAATCTGCAGAGTGGGTGAGATCAAATCGAACCATTGTTAAGCTCTTGTTCGTCTACGCACCTCTCAGTTAAGATAAATTGGGTGAGTACAAAAACACAGGGTGATGCAATTACAAAACCGTACATGCCACCCGCAATGCTGGAACCAGCATGATAAAACTGATGATCAATTGCTGAAAACGCTAAATGGTTTTACAGTTGAAAGAAAAAAAAAAGAAAGTATGTATTTGTGTTAATTCTTGGCTAAAGAGTTTTCTTCAGTGTATGTAGGAATCGGAATACGGCAAATTTTAGAAACTGATCTTTTGTAAAGGACTGATTTTGTGCGCAGCGTGACTACTCTGACTAAATTATCCTCACCAGGATGTAGTTGAACAACACGTCCTAAGATCCATTCGTTTGTTGGGATTCGATCGTCCTTGATGAAGACGAGATCATTAATTTGTAAATTTGGCATCTCTTGATACCACTTAGGGCGTGCCTGTAAATGCGACAGCCAGTCAGATGTCCATTTTGATCAGAACTGATTTGTCATGTTTTGTATAGCAAGGTATGTTTTGCTAAGGCATTGTCGACCTGAATTTTCGGATGGCAGAGATAACAATGCATCGCCGATCAAAAAGTGCCCAGGCGTGAGTGCGTCCAGGTTATCTGGGTCAGCAGTTAGTGGACAAAGGGGCCTCGAGTTGAGGCAAGCCTCGATGCGTACTAAAACTGTTGAAAGCTCTTCATAGGTCAATCGGGTGCCGTCGACAACACGCTTCAAGTGGTACTTAACCAATTTGACATTCGCCTCCCATAGCCCACCAAAATTTAACGAGTGAAGCGGATTGAAATGCCACTGAATGTTTTGGGCAGATAGCTTGGGTACCATTTCTCTCTCGACTCCATCGACAAAGTTTATGCGATTTATTCGGAGTGCGTTATCGGCTCCAATGAAATTAGTTCCGCAATCGCTATAAATATCGTTGCAAATACCTCTGCGTCCAATGAATCGTTGAAGCGCCCAAAGAAAACATTCCGTTGACATTCCAGTGACTGCTTCTAAATGTACACCCTTTGTGGCGAGGCAAATAAAGATGGCAATATACCCTTTATATATAGTGTTTCCACGATATTTTGACGACTTGAGGTCGATGGCGCCCGTATAGTCTACTCCAGTAGCTAGGAATGGTCGTTTCGGAGGATTGACTCTGTGGTATGGCAAGTTTCCCATTAGTTGGCGGCTAATTTCGGGTTTGCTCCGAAAGCACTTGACACATTTGCGTAGCTCATTTCTGACGGTCTTTCTGGGTTTTAAAATCCAAAATTGTTGGAAAATGTTTGATAGAGTAAGTTGAGTGCCACCGTGCAACGTATTCAGGTGTGAATTGTTGATTACCAGCTTTGTAAAATGATGTGCACTTGGCAAAATTATTGGGTGCTTTTGACTGTAGGCCAAATTTGCACGCTGACAGCGTCCTCTTACTCTCAAAATGTCATGGCTGTCGCAGAACGGTACTAGCCCATTAAGTTTGCTTTTAGTTGGAAGAGGTTGCTGTAAATGTATTGATCTAATTTCTTTTGCGAATGCTTCCTTTTGCACCAGGCGCACCAAGATTAGCAAACTTGCATGTAACTCAATTACTGTGAGAGGTCCAAAATGACGATTTGAGCGGTTGGTAGCATGAGCGTTATGAGTAAAACGTCGAAGATAAGCAGTAACGCGTATTAATTTGTTATAGGAAGAATATTTGAAAATTAAAGATCCTTCTGGTATAGTAAAATTTACATTAATTTGTAATGGTTTTTGATCCAATAAATTTTCGTCGATGGCAAAGTCCTTAAACTTTGTTTTTGGCCATTGAGATTTTGGACTCGATAGCCACTGTGGCCCCGACCACCAGAGATTGAAATTTGAAAGTTGAGTGGGTTTCAGCCCACGGGTGGCACAATCAGAAGGGTTCTCATCGGTCGAAATGTGTTGCCACTGGTTTGGTGTTGTTGTTTCTAGAATAAGTCCTATTCTGTTGGCTACAAAAATTTTCCAACGATTTATGTCACCATGTATCCAGTACAACACAATCGAGGCGTCTGTCCAAAAATATGTAGGAATATTCGAAATTGGAGTGCGCAGATTCCTTTTGGTCCACACGGCTAGTTTGGTGGCAAGTAACGCCCCACAAAGTTCGACCTTTGGAATTGTTAACGGTTTGGATGGTGTCACCTTGCTTTTGGCTAGTAGTAAGTGTGTAAATATTGCACCATCACAATATTCAATTCGGATGTATACGTTGGCCGCGTATGCTGATGACGATCCATCACAAAAGGTGTGCAGCTCGATCGAGCGAAGATTTTCTGGTAAAAAATTGAACCAGCGTGGTATTTTTATTGTTTCGATTAAAGAAAAGTCCCTTATGAATTGTTGCCACCGCTGGTTGATGGATTCCGGTAGAGCTTCGTCCCATTCCAAGGCTGTTATAGATTGATCGGAACGAGTTATCTTAGTGCTCCAAATAACTTTTAAGAGTACTTTGGCTACAACAATTATAGGAGCCATCAGCTCCAATGGATCGAAAAGACGTGCAATGGTAGATAGAACACACGTTTTGTTGCTGTAGCATCAATATCAAAATTGATCTTATATTGAAAAAAGTCTGCGTGAGGTTGCCAGCACATGCCTAGAGTTTTAATAGTGATTGAATATCACCTAAAGCGTTCCTCCACAAAATGCGCTGATACTGAGCGTCATCAGGGTGCATGTCGATACATCGGTACATTTTTTGGATGTCTGCTATAAAAACAAACTGGTGCATTCGCCAATTTAAGAGAACAGCTGGTAGTTCATTTTGCAGCGGTGGACCAACGCACAGCAAATTGTTGAGCGAGCGACCGTTTGACGTCTTGGTTGATGCGTCGAAAACTATGCGCACTTTTGTTGTGCTGCTCTCTTCTTTGATTACGGCGTGGTGAGGTAAAACGCACGACGTGGCGGTTGGCTGATTCGATGGAGTATATGTACAGTGTTGATGTTCTGTTGTGGTTACAGGCATAATTTGATTCAACTTAAAATATTCTGTAATGTTTGTCTTGTACTGCTCACACAAGTTGCTGTTGGTTCGAAGGCGGCGCTCTAATTGATGCAAACGATTGAGAGCTATTTGCTTGGATTTGCCTAAAGTTTGATTAGGGTCAAAATTTGATCTTAGTGGAAGCCGCACTAAATACTTTCCATTTGGTTGTCGGATATGCGTTTTTTCATAAAATTCTTCGCACCATCGGTCCTCATCCGATAAGATGCGTTCTTCTGGTACGTGTTCAAGCTAAAAAAATCTTTGAACAAGGGACTCGAGTTCAAACTTTGCATGATTGCAGCGTATTGAAACAGGGTATGGTGAAGATGATTGGGTATGTCCGCAAAGTATCCAACCCAAATGGGTGCTTTGGGCGATGGGTTGATCGCTCGCTCCAATTCTAATTTCGGGTAATAAGATTTGCGACATCATATCTGCTCCGATGATTAAATCAATTCTCTTTGGTTGGTAATAAAAGGGGTCTGCTAGCGTGAGACCTTGGATGTGTGACCAATTTTGAGGATCAATGGAAGCACTCGGCAGTTTGGTCGTGAGAGATTTTAATACATGAGCGTCAACGTTGATGGTGTAATTCGAATTTACACAGGAGCGTAAATTAAAGTTGACCACAAAGTTGCTGGAACTTTGATTCTGACCTATTCCCAATATTTCTGCAGAGGTGACTGTTCGCTTCAATCCCAGTGTTTGCACAGCTTGCTCTGAAATTATTGTGCCCTCAGAGCCTTGATCGATGAGCGCGCGCATAACAGTTGGCTGTCCATTGCGTTGATTGATGAGCGATACAAGCGCTGTTGCAAGCAAAATGTTTCGGTTAAAGCGACCAGATGCACCAGCTGAAGCTTTTTCTGTTGCATGGTAGACTGCAGCAGTATTTGAGCTCATACTACGTGGGAAAGCAATGTTTAAGTTTGAGTTGTTGTTGGTTTTGGAGCAAGATGGGTCAGCCAAACTGTATGTTTGTTGTGACGTGGATGGCATGCTGACTTGAGGTGAAAATGCTTGCTCGCTGCTTGAAGGCGAAGTCCTAGCAAGAGACGGAAAATGTAATAAAGTGTGATGTCGCTGACCACACTGCAGGCAATTTTTTGTGCTGGTGCACTGAGAAACTGAATGGGACTTGCTTAAACAGTTCAAACACAATTTGGCTTTATCAGCTATTGATTTTCGTTGAAAACAATCCTTTGCTAGAAAATTTGGGCATCGTCAAATAATGTGTGCATCTCCACAGTGCGCGCAATGTTCTGCTTTGGGTGCTGAAGTAGTGACGTGAAACGACTTGGTTTCATGTTTGGAAAATTTGAATCGCTGAGATCCTTTGTTGGCATCTGAAGACGATTTTGTTGTTAGATTTTGTTGGTGTGCGATGCAGCGATTTTCAATTGCATCAATCGTAATCAAACGTTGATACAAAAACTGAGAAAAATTTGAAAAATCGGGTATAGCTGCGGATAAATGATGGACTATCCAGTGGTTGCAATTGTCAATTGGAATATCTAGGCGTTTGAATTCATTTATGCACACATTCGCAACATTGAGCACAGATTTTAGATCCTCTGCACGTTCCTTTACTTGATTACGCAAATTGTGTAATGTGTTCATGTCCGCGGATTGTTATAGCGTTTGATTATAGTTTCCCATGCCGAGTAATTGATGGATGTCCACATCGCGATCGTCAGGTAGAGCCATTTTTAAATAGTGGAATTTCTGAATGACATTCAGCGTAGAGTCTAGGTGAACCAAGCGATTAAATGCGTCGTGAAATGCAGGCCAATCGGTGAACTTGCCAGAAAATTTGGGTACTGGCAGGTGAGGCAATTTTACCGCCGATAAGTTGTGTACACTTTGTGCTGGTGTTGGCGGTTCACTTTGCTGAACAGTCGTTGGTATTGGGTGCAATTTTTCGAGACTCTCAGTGATAGCACAGACAACTTCGAAAGAACATTCTTCGAACTCAAAAGAAACCTTATTTTTAAGATACGAATCATTATGAGGAAGATCTGAGCAAATGATAATTTTATGGGTGCTGTCGAATTCATGATGCAAATCATTCACTCTTTTCAGTCGCTGCTCATGATAAACCTTCGTTTTCCGAGACACTGAATCCTTTTTGAAATTGGTGAAGATTTGTTTCAATGTTTCATGTCTGTCTTGTTGTAATTTGATGTAGTCATCAGCTGTGAACGTATTTTCTCCTAAGTCACTCATGTTGTAAGTTATTTTTTTGCACGATTTAACTCTAAAAATTAGCACAAGTAAACACAAATACACACTTACCTTTCTCTTAACCACAGCGCTGCAACATGCACTCTGTCTTCTCTTGAGCGATTGAGTATGGATGTAGAGGCTCAGTTGATGATGGAGTAAACTTTCGTGTATGTGATAGCCGCTCTTCGCAATTGATGACGTCGTCTATGATGGTTTTAAAATTGTAGCACAGAGGTGTGGTGAAATTTTCTGCTGTAAGAGAGCGACGCAGACTATGTTGGAATTTGGTAGGAAAACCGTACGCAACAACAATTGCACATGTACTTTGTAGATTGGATTACGTGAGCGGTCACTTTTTTAACCTTGACACATGAAAGTCAAATATTATGTAGTGTTTTTTTTTGTAGATTTTATTTTATGTTTGTGAGGTTCCCCCCATGGGCCACCAAAAATGTTTGTAATTCAAATAAATCGAATTATAGTTGAGTTTATACTTTACTCGGGGGTTCCTTAGATCGTTAAATTAAAAACTCAGATTTAATATAGAACTATCTCACTTCATTTTTTATTAATTACGATTTTAAATTTGTTCATTAAAATAGTTTTATGTGATATTATATTAATTGTTGTTGCGTGGATGAATAGAAAAAAAACCGACACGACGGCCGCTCAAATGCGTTGAGATTACGGTGGAGGTATATGATGCACTGAATCTGCAGAGTGGGTGAGATCAAATCGAACCATTGTTAAGCTCTTGTTCGTCTACGCACCTCTCAGTTAAGATAAATTGGGTGAGTACAAAAACACAGGGTGATGCAATTACAAAACCGTACAGAATGTGACGGCACAATGACGAAATTTTCAGCTGGAGTGTGCATAGAAGTGTGGTGAGTTGAGTAGAGTATTCTCTACTAATTGAGAAGTTCTCGTAAGCTTTATACTTGTAGAGTTTGTCAATTTTCGATTGAGAATGGATGAACATTTTTTGTTGTTTTTTTTAATGTTTATTAATATTTTTTATTTATTCGAAGAAAAAAGTTCTGACAGGTCGTGTGACCAGAATGCAAAAGCGAAAACTATTGGATTTTATGAAAGCAAACCGCTCTTTGGGTTGCGGTCAATTTTCCGGTCCCGACAGCGCTAAGCGCAACAAAGAAGCGCGTGAGACTATTGCGGTTGATCTAAACTCTGGTGGAGGCGCTTTTAAAGTTTTATCATTGATCAACAAAATAAGATTTGTTGCTAATATTTAAATTTCATATTTACGTGCAGGATTGAAAGCAGCTACTAAGCGGCAGTACGGCAAAATCAAGCGGTTCAATGCAGCAACTGGGAATTTACCGAGCACGTTGCATCAAGTTGTGCAGTTTTTTGCAAGTGATGTATTTGAAGGGGATAG
Organism: Pherbina coryleti; assembly: GCA_943735915.1. Taxonomy (NCBI): domain Eukaryota; kingdom Metazoa; phylum Arthropoda; class Insecta; order Diptera; family Sciomyzidae; genus Pherbina; species Pherbina coryleti. The sequence continues at coordinate 113,898,875 of OX030949.1, forward strand.
GCGCACCGTCAAAGCTGGATTTCTGAACGTGGAATATTTAAAAGAAGATTTAGATGACGAAACTGAAACGCCAACAAAAAAACAACCACCTTCCTATCACAGCTGGAAGCAGCGCAAAGCGCATCAGCGGCGCAAATCCAGCTGCTGTGCTCCAAGCTGGATGCAGTGCTCGAGCAGAAAAAAATAACGAATGTTTTATTAAAAGAATTAATAAATATATAAAAATCCCCTTCGAGATATGGCGCTTTTCCTAGTTTTTCGAAGATTTTTCGAACATTTTTATCGAGAACAGACATTTGTGTCATTATATGCCCACTGCTTGTTAATACGTGTAAGGATGTTGTACGGTATTCATTAGAAATATTATATAAAAAACGTTATAACTTTATTAATTCTGCATATACATAAAGACTCAATAATGCATATTTAACTATTTTTGTGTTTGGAAATGGCTTCTTACAATATTATCGCGTAAACTTCCACCTTGCATTAACCCATTAATGATAACGTATGATATATCATACGCGATGAAATTTTTTTACGAATTTTTCGAAAATTCCTCAAAAATCCACCGACTTTTGATTTCGACAGTGTGAGAAAGCTAAAAGTATGCTTTTTCAAATTTTTCGCGCCAGTTTTGTTTAGAATGATGAGCCCATCGAGTTCTGGTGGTGAGCATTAATGGTTTAAAAGGATTCGTTAGATAACATTTACTCTTCGTTTGCTGTTGAAGTTTCATGTCCGTGTTCGTCTATATCAGGAAGAGCTAAATTGTGTTTTAATCTGAGATAATGTAAAGTGCAACAGACATTAATAATCGTTGCTGAAAAAGCAGGGCTAGCAAGCAGTCCCCGATCATGAGACAGATAAGCAAATAATTTTTTTTATAACACCATTTAGTCGTTCCACGCAATTACGAGCCCTTATATGATGATTGTTATATTTATCCTGACTTGGATTTTCTGGATTTCGAATAGGTGTCATTGACCATGGTTGAGGTGGATACCCTGAGTCGACAATTAACCACTGTGTGTCATCGTTTCGATGATATTGGTTCTTCATGAACTCATTACATTGGCTATTCTCCCATATATAAGCATCATGTGTACTACCAACAAATCGCGCATAGCAAGCTAGAATAGTTAGGTCATAGTCACATATCAGCTGCACATTCTTGAAGAAATATCCTTTGCGATTTCTGTAGCAGTATTCTACGTCCATTGAAGGTTTTTTATTTTTACGTGTGTACAATTGTACTGTACTTATTGGAGAAAAAATTCTTAGAGATCCTAAAAAATTTTTTGATTTCGTTAATGTCAAACGTAAATCAGCTGGATACCCCTCATCTATGTTTAAAGGCAATACAATTTCTTCCAACCTCCAAGAGATCTGTAATCTTTTTGCAAATCACTTTAGAGAAGTTTTCTGTGCTCCCACAACCCAGGCTCTCTATTCCTCCCCCTCTCCTAATGCGACAGACATTATAAACAATATCAGTCTGACGCTGGATGAAATTGTTAATGCTATCATGGAACTTGATTCAAACAAAGGACCTGGACCAGACCTCATACCACCAAGTTTGTTAGTTCAATGTATAAACAATCTTGCCATTCCCTTATTTATACTTTTCAACAAATCCTTATCCTTAGGTGTTTTTCCATCCTACTGGAAAATCTCCCATTTGACACCTATATATAAAAGTGGCGATAAAAGGTCGGTTGAAAATTACAGAGGCATTGCCATCTTGTCAGCTATACCAAAATTATTTGAAAAGATAATATGTGATAAGCTGACGAGTCTCATTAATCCCCGCTTAAACGAGCAGCAACATGGGTTTCGGAAAGGCCGATCGACCACCACTAACCTAATGATCATGGTCTCCGATGTGTTAAATCAAATGGAAAAAGGACGCCAAGTAGATGCAGTTTACACAGACTTCAGTAAAGCATTTGACCGTGTCGACCATAATATCTTAATTTCGAAGTTAGAAAAATTTGGCATTTCCGGTTTATTACTCAATTGGATCAAATCCTATCTCTGCGAACGATCCCAGTTTGTTAAATTTCAAGGCATTTTTTCAAATGAAATACCGGTCACCTCTGGTGTACCACAAGGTAGTCATCTTGGCCCAATACTTTTCAACATTTTCATTTCAGATTTATCTATTACTCTTTGCGACATTCCCCATCTTATGTACGCAGATGACCTTAAAATATATAAGATCATTAAATCAGAAGTTGATGTAACTTTCCTACAATCGAAACTGCTGTCCCTTGAGCAATGGTGTAATCAAAACAAACTTCACTTGAATGTTAAGAAATGTTGCGTGATAAGTTTTTCCCGTAAGAACTTGATACCAGAATGCAGTTACCTCCTTAATAATATTGTTCTGAGCAGAACCAACCATATTGTAGACCTTGGAGTTGTCCTTGATAATAAGCTGAGATTTAATCTACATTTTGATAAAGTCTTATCGAGGGCAAATAAACAGCTGGGATTTATAAAAAGACGTGCTAAAGAATTCCAAAATGTGTGGGTAACCAAAACGTTATACTGTACCTTAGTGCGACCACTTCTTGAATATGCTTGCATCATTTGGAATCCAGCCTTTGAATCTCATAGCGACAAAATTGAATCCATTCAAAAACAATTCCTGCTTTTTGCGTTAAGAGATATCTTTGACCCCCGTGACTATAACAACTTGCCACCGTATGAACAAAGACTCAAACTCCTCTCTCTGATGCCTCTATCATCAAGAAGAACTTTACTGAGTTCATGTTTCACATTTGATGTTATTAACGGAGCTATTGATAGCGAATATATCTCCAGCAAAATTACACTAAATGACCCAATTAGACGTACTAGGCATACGCGGCTCCTAAATGAATATATTCACCACACTATTTACGCAAATAATGAACCTATTAGTAGGTGCTGTAGAATTTTTAATAATATTAGCGAGCACTATTCACCATCCATACCAAAATCCACATTTAAGCGAACCCTCTCAAAGTCTCTCTTTGACTCGGAATAATTTGTCCTTTTCAAGCACTGCTCCCTACAGAGTTATGCTGCTTGGTCTAGTCCCCCTCCGTCATCCCCTAAAAGTAGTACTTAAGATATATTAGCGTAGTTTAAGTATTCTTTTGAAATTAAATTGTTCGTATATAAGTTCCTTTTCTCTTCTTCCTACCTTTTTGGCGTGTTTTTGAAATCATGTCATTCAGGTGGGCGGATTACGCCCACATCGAATTGCATATATTCAAACACAAAAACAAGGAAAGGAGAGAGAAAAAAAAAAAAAAAAAAAACATAATGTTAGAATAAGTAAATTGCCTTGTTTTGGCCAATAAATAAATAAATAAATAAATAAATAGCGTCAATAACTCCAGGAAAACCAGTGCAATTATAAAATCTAAAATAGCTATTTCAAGTACATTACGAATCAGAGTTATAGAAATTGTGCTGGCCTTTGCCGTATCCTATCTTGGTCTTCAATGCTAGCAGGAAATCGTATGTATTTAGGAAGAAGTTTATTCTCAATGACGGAAGACGCTTCCTTTACAATGTATTACATTTTTGATTTACTTATAGCGCAAACGAAGTCCTGTGCAATATCTCTAAGAAAGGATCCAGTAGCATACAAATTAAGTGCAGCACCCATTCTTACACTTTTAGGTATAAACATTTTGCGAACACCTTCAGTCATACAGGGTCCTATTTCATTTAGAAGCACAATTGCTGTATCTTTACTTAACCTAAACAGCTCAATAAAACGTGCCTCTGGCAAATGAAATGCATCACTTTGGTCTCTTAATGCTCGTCGGTAAATACGCAACATATTCCTCCTATCATGAGCATCAGTTACACCAACACAACAATGTTCATTTTCAATGCTGAAATTCACGTAAATTAACAATCATCACAAACAATCTTTAAATTCAAATTATGCAGTTTTTACCTTATATATTGATATAGATGCAATTTCTATTCAAAATTTATTTTTTATTGACTTGATTACTTATGCGTCTTGCACATATAAATTTCTTTGTTTTATCTTGCAAAAATTTTCTTTACCACTAATATCTCAATTGGTGAGTTGCGTGATATACATACACTTCTTTTCTATCGATAGAGTTTAGCAGAGTGATTCAGCATGACGTCACGACCAGTTGAGTATTTTTCAACTGAGTTACATAAACGCACCACTGAAGTGAGAAATTTCAATCATCGAACAAAGCTAATGCTTGGTTTTAAAGGAAATTAAAAATAAATCACAAGTTTTTCAGCTTCATTTTCTCGACCTTCGAATCCTGTTACTTCTAAGCCACTTAAGAGCATCATGAATTTATTCCTTAGAAGGGATTATACTTAGAAGGGCGTAATATAATTAATTAACAAAAAAAAAGGGGAAAATTACGATTTCTGAGGCGCCGCGATTTGACAATGGATTCATAAAGTACTTTCAATAAAAACAAGAATGGCCGAAGGAAAAATCGATATATCGATTTGTTTTCGAGTTATCGAATTTTCAAGATAATGTTTTTTATAAGTTTTCCTAAGAAAACTAGCTTTATTTTTCTTAGTATATAACCGATATTGATGATTGAGGTGCCAAATTGTAGATAATACAATAAGCTTTCAGATAAATTTTAAATTAATGAAATCCGTAAAGTATTAAAATTTTATAGATGTTTGTATGGAAAAGTTATTTCTTTTTACATAAAACTGTTATTTTCTTTAAAATTACCGTTATTAATATTTTAATCCATAGTAATTATTAAATCTACACTATATTATTAAAGATTGGAAATTTGTCTTTCATTTGGTGTATACAATTTAAGATTTATTTACTTTTATCGTGTTTTTTTTATGATAAAATTATTTGCCCTTGTATGGAATTTTATAAAAAATAGGGTAAATAAAAATTCCTGGAACGCCATGATTCGACACTGGATTCGAGAAGTTTTTAATAAAAATAAGAATGGCTAAATGAAAAAAATCGATTTATTGATTTTTTTTGCAAGTTATCGATTTTTTAAGATATTTTTTATAATTTGTCTTACCGAGCGTTTCCACCGCCCGAACGAACGAAGAAATCATCGCGAACAAATCGTCGCGATGAATTCTTCGTTCGGTCCAACTGTTTCCACCGCACGAACACAAGTTGCGAACATTGGTAAGTCGCCATCTTGTTCGTTCGTGCAGTGGAAACACTTAAATTCAATGCTTGCGAGCATCAGCGTTGATCAATATTTGTTTATGCAAACGTACTAAATTTGATTAATTTTTACTACTTTTATGCCCCTTAATTTAGGTTTTATGTAAGTATTTATGTAAAGAATTTATTATATAAAGAATATTATATAAATAATTTGCTTATATAAAGTGCTAATAAAATAACAAAGTTCTTTTGCGTTAAATTTTCAATATATTTTCTTTCTTTTTTGTTTTTCCTACGTTATTAACTACAATTTCAACAAATCTACTACCTATGCGCAAATAAGCACTGGATTCGCCCAAAAAGATCGAGCGTCGGCCGATCAGAGCGAACGAAGAAATCTTCGTTCGTTCGTGCTGGAAAAGTGTTTACACTGCGCGAATAGCGCTCGCGAGCATTTCGTAAAAAACCAATGTTCCGAACCTTGGTTCGGACCAAACTGTTTACACTGCCTGAACGAACGAAGAAATCTTCGTTCGTTCGGGCAGTGGAAACGCTCGGTTAAGAAAACTGGTTATAGTTTTATTAGTATACAAGTTGTATTATTATTAAAGATACTATTTTAAAGAAAATATAATATGCTTTCAGGGCAATTTTAAATTAACCAAATCCATTGAGTGTTTCATATTTTATAGCTCTTTTTATGTAAAAGTAAAATATTTTCTTACATAAAACCGTTATTTTCTTTCAAATTAACGTTATTACTATGAATTATAGAGAATTAATTAATAAAGTTTAAAAAATTATCTCTCTTTTGATATATAATATGCAAGATTTATATGATTTTTTATGGAAGTTTTTTTATGATAAAATGATTTTCCCTTGTACGAAATGTTGTTATTTCAAACATTAACATTTCGTACTAGGGTAATTTAAAAAAAAAACTAAAAACTTTGAATACCAAATGAAAGCCAAAACTTTAGGCTTTAAAAATAAAATATATTTTTAGCTCTTTAATAATTCAAATTGTTGAGAAAATAGTGGTTTTGTTGGTAATAAAAAGTAAACATAATATAAAATTGCTCATAAAATTCAACATAATAATGGTATTCATGCAAAGCGGCAAAGTTATATTCAGGGCAATTAGTTATTTTTATCAGGTAGATTGTGTGAACGTCCACTAAAACCGATTGTGCATTTTCAGAGATATGTCAGCTGTTAACTTGTGAATAGTAATTGCTGATTGCTGTTATAAGTTTGCCACCTCGTTTGCTCACCTAAATCGAAGAGCAAATATATCTGGTTTGTGCAAAAGCTTCTCAGTACAAATTTTGACAGTTCTTTTATAAGGGTGATAAAGTTATCTTGTTTATACCATTTATAAGGGCTTTGCCCATTTGCATGAATACCATTAATGTTTAAATATAATTTATTTTTAATTTTCTAAAAGATATTTTAATTATCTTTCAGACGTGTCAATCTTTTCGATCCATTGGATAATGAAGAAGATATAGATATTTTTTTGAAGAGACCTGCTAGCAATAAAAAAATTTAAAAAATCGATAGTTATCAATTTTTTGTTCGGCCAATCATAATTTTTTGCTGTTCTGAATAAAAAAACATTTTCAAATCGCAGAGCCCCAGAAATCGTAATCGTGCCACAAAAAAAATGTAAATTTTGATTTCCAAAAAGCACTATGGTCACATCAAAACAAATCAAACTATCGGCAGACTAAAAGTCTGTAGTGTGCGGCTGCACTTGTAAAAAATGTATTATAAAAATAGTGACATAACACCCTTACTCTAAATATAGATAGTAAAAACAGACTTCCTAAATGTCAAACTCAAGGATGACTCCTGCAACCGAGGAAATGTCATATCGTTAAAATAACTTCGATCGTATATCCTTCTGTTAAGTTTTCATGATTTAATAGTGATATTAAGTAGTTAATGTAAATTCTAGTAAAAGTAGATAGACTAATATTTAATACTTTTTTGTAATTACTGCGCAATACCAATATGAAAACTTGGTTGTTTCCATTATAAATTTGACGAACCGGGAATCGAACAAAATTTTAAACAATATATCTTCCTATTGATATAGAAATAAAAGCAGGTAAACACACCATGTTAATCGAATTTATTCCACTTCACTTTAATGGAACATCGCCTACTAAAATTGCAAATAAAAGCATTTTAAAATTTTTCACACCCTCATTCAGTTCAGTGTGTATAATGTTGAAGGATCAGCGCATGTTTTCTTAGATGTCGTACGATTAGAAGAATAATATTTATTGTTTATTTATTTACTAATGATTTATGAAAGTATATTTTCTAGAGCTTCAACTAAAATAGCAGTTGAACCACAGTCTTGATTGTGTTTTGTTTATGCGTTAGAGATGTCTATCACAGAAATCGATTAATAATTATGTTTACAAAAAGCGAGTTACACACCAGTCTGCGTTAAGAGCCCGAACAGAATCAAAGCGATTGGCGATCCTCTCTTCTCGCCAATCGCTGAGAATACGCCCAGAATGAAATCGATTAGCGATTGGCGAACTATTCAGACTGAACTGTCAATATGTCGCGATCGACGACCAGCAATTTGATTTCGGACGTGTTCATACGTTTTGCTTGAAATGTCGCCTTTGCATTCTATTGCTTGAAAATGTCGCCAATCGCTAATCGCTTTGATTCTGTTCAGGCTCTAAGATCGATTAGGTTTTGATCATGATACAATCACCAGGTAGTATTTGATGAAATTCAGCTGTGGAAAAAATAAATAGGAAAAATAATAAAAATCAGATTAATAGCATCTTGCGGGGAAATTACGATTTCCGTGGCCTCTCGATTTGAGTATGCAGTTTTGAAGTACTCTTTGAGAAAATAAGATTTGCTGAAGGATTTATCGATATATCGATTAGTTATCGAGATATCGATTTTTTAAAAAAAATGTTTACTCAACCGAACCAATATTTAAATTCGGTTATATCTCTGCTAATATTTGTCCGATCTGAATGATTTAGGTGTCATTCGAAAGATATTTAAAATGTTTTTAATATGAAATGAAAAAAATATTCTTTCGTAAATCGGCCACGCTACAGACTGTCTTTCTGCATAACATGTTTTATTTTTGCATAAAACCGTTATTTTCTCTTAAAAATGCGTTATAAAGATTAAATAAAGATGTAATTAATTGAAAGCTAAAATATTAACTTTTTGTTTGGTATACAACATGTTATACATAATTGGGCTGAATCTTTTTGATTTGCTTTATAAATTGTGCATTTATACTGTAAATGGTGCAAGAAAAATCTTCATAAACTTTTCGATGTATTTTGAGTTATTGAATAATTTTTTTTAGCGGTTCTGCCTTTTAAATAATGTACTTTTCCTGTAAAAGGAGCAAGATAGACTTTAATCAAAGGTTGTTTGTTGTATTCTGAAGTACATATTGATATTTTTCCTAACTTTTTTTTTGAGTTATTGAAATATTTTTTTTAGTGGTTCTGCCTTTTACAAAATGTACTTTTTCTGTAAAAGGAGCCACATAGACTTTTATCAAAGGTTGTTTGTTGTATTCTGAAGTACATATTGATATTTTTACTAATTTTTATAAAAAAGTGGCTCTGCATTTTACAAATTGCACAATTATTCTGTTTCTTTTTGTGAAATAAAATGAGACTCCGTATATCTTATTTAAAAAGAACACGATGCGAATCATAATTCATATAATTCGAATAAAAAAAAATAAATAACTGGCCATTTCAGCCCTTGAAAGGACTTTGACCTAGCTTCTTATGATCAATTGTGTTGTGCGTGTTATTACGTTTGTACACAATTGACCGAGAAAACGACCTACAGGCTTAACGCCGACTCCGAACGGCGATAAACGGAATGTTCTCATTCTCAAGAAGCTTTACATGGCATTTTTATTACTCTCTGAGGTTTGCCATTGTCTGCAGAGAGGTGGCGGCCGTACAGAAAAATTATTTTAATTCAAATAATTTTCTGTCGCTGCTGGGGTTCGAACCTGGTTCTCCAGGTTCGTTGACATAGCAACCACGCACTTTAACCAACTACGCCACGGACGCAACTAATTCGAGTAAATTTTTTATATTTTACATAGGTGTGCGATGTGCTTGCGATTCTTCTGTGCTTCGAGATGAAGATGAAAGTTGTTGATGTTTATCAACAGTACATCAAAATTGTATGTTTATAAAGCAAAATAAAAACCGTATGATTGTTCTGTTTAATCTAGTAACAATATAAAAATGAGAATAATGGTAGAAAAAGGGGAAAGAAGTGTAACATATTATACACCAAACGAAAGGTTAATGTTTCAGCTATTACCATATGTTATGTTCTACTTACTTTAATTACGTACTTTTTGAAGAAAATAACGGTTTTATGAAAAAAAGATACAGTAGTTTCGACTATGTCGTAACACAAGACGTAGAATTATTCAATTCGCTTTTGATGACATCTTTTTTAAAAATATTTATTCCATACACCTGAGGATATGACCTTTAAGAGAGTGCCGGAGAGGGTTAATATGTATCACCAACCCCCATTACTTTTGCAAAAGGAACATTTTTGCCTTTGACACCTATTCCCTCCGACCACTCCTTAGGGGCGCTCCCATACAAATTTTATGCTTTTGTCGATAAAACCGGAAACTGTCCATAAATAGGTAGAAAACTTAAACAAGCAAACAAAATTTGTTCAATGCTATCATTTTCAACAACCCATGTGTCAAAATTTCACTGTCGATAATATGCCCGGATATTTAATTGGCTGCGTTTGACATTTCAATAACAGATTCTGTTAAAAAAGCATGCCCCTCAAAATTACTCAGTATTACTGGGCTACGCGAGTCTGTTAAAAACAACATGCCCCCAAAAGTATGCTTTTTTTTAATTATAAGATTTATGTCTTCACGCTAGATGGCACTGTCTTCGCCGTCGAAAAACCGGAAGCCGTCGATAAATAGGTAGCAAGTTTAAGCAAACAAAAACATCAAATGTTGGCTTTATATATCATGTAATTGTGTAAAATTGATATAAGTTAGACAGTTCTAACATGAATTTTTGTCGCATTGAGGATCAAGCAGACCAACAAGTGCTAAGATCAACATTGTACGATTAGTACTTTAGGCCCACCAAAGGCTCAAAAAGTAATGTAAATACCGACACCTAATCACTATCAACCACCCTACTTACCTCCGAGAACGACGTATTCTACGTCAAAAAAAAAATGTGTATCATGCCGAAAAACCATCTGTAGTGTAATTAGATTGAGTACCAAATGTTTGTTTTATAAATTATTTTGAAGATATTTGTTTGTTATCGAATGATACCCAAATTATCGTGATCGGTCAAATATTAGCATAGATATAGTCGAATTGACATTAAAATTTCTTTTAGTAAATTTTTTTTTAAAATCGATAACTCGATAACTAATCGATGTATTGATAAATCCTTCGGTGAATCTTATTTTCTCAATGAGCTCTTCAAAACTGCATATTCAGATCTTGGGGCCACGGAAAACGTAATCGTGCCCATCTTGCTGTAAAACGAACGAAACGTGTATTTCACGAAGACTTCGTTCAAAAGCCAATAATCAGCTATTTTTGCTTGGTGTAAAACGTATATTGTACACAAACGAGAACAGCTGATTCAGTTACGAACGAAGACGTAACAGCAGTACAAATTTGGCTTGCTGTAAGAAAATTACCCAAAGCGGAACGTCAAAAAACGACGATAAACAATTTTCCATCGTCCACAAAATTTTAATAATGGAAGTTGCAGGAAATGCACTGCTCGTTACTATCACTTTTACTTTCGTTGTTAAAATTATAAAATGATAGCAGAAAACATTATAAAATACTATTTCACTCAAATTTAACTAAATATATGAAAACAAATTGCAGATTCTGCAAAAGTCAGCAATTATTCCCAAGCAAAAATAAATGAAACAGCTGATGAAAAAAAGCATTGCCAATGTAAAAAGATGTAATGATTTAACATTAAAATTTTTAAGGATTTTAGAAAATTTACGAAGAATATTGAAATTTCATTATCTGGCAATGCTTCTTTTGACAAATATTCATGTCGAGAGTGTTTGAGTAACGTAAGCGACGTAATAGTGCGCGATGACGCAAAGCATAAATACAGCAAGCCAATTTTATCCGACATCGTTTGCAAACAGCGAAGTCTTCGTTTTACAGCAAGATGCCATAAGATCAGATCAGAATCAGATCAGACGAAATCAGATTTCGTGACGTAGATAGGAAAAGACACTTGCTCTGTTTTTCTCACTGGTTTTATATTCGTACAAGAAGAGACGGAATATAGTGCAAAATAGCTCCGAGCGATTTATTTTTCCGTTATAGTTCTTTGTTTATGTTATGCTCAGTGAAAAACAGCTGATTTTGACAATATGTCGATCATGACGTAGTAAGACATGTGCATGGCATAATCTTGTCGAGAATGATAGAAAAATAGATTGCGCGGATTGTAAAAATAACTTTCAACGATCTGCGCATGTACGTCACGATATACTTACGATATGAGCTTACGATAGGGCTGTCTGTCAAGTCTTGTTCAGAATGTGAACAAATATGAAACAATGGCAAAAGATTCAAGAAACAAACTTGATCTAGTGTGACGTCATGATCGTAAAAAATACTTTCGTAGCTAGAAATGTCAAAATGAAAAGTAAACAACATAACGGAGCTGCGCAATGCGTAATCTATTTTTCTATCATTCTTGTAATCTTGTGTATATTATTTTTGGGCATATAATGTCAAAATGTAGCGAGTAGGTGCGAACAATGTTGCTTCTTGTAATATTGGAAATTAGAAATCGGCAAACAATAGGGGTGTCCACGATGTGGTGTATTTGTTATAATTTTTTACAAAATATACAATATTTACAAGTTAATGTGAGAGAACCTTTAATAAATTTTTGTATTTTTAAAATCATCTGATTTTTGTTTGGAAACAGTGTTGCCAGATGGTCCGATATATCGGATTTGTTACGATTTTAAGCATTGGATACGATGATCCGATAGTGGCGGCCGTGGCGTAGTTGGTTAAAGTGCGTGGCAGCTATGTGAACTAACCTTGGAGACCCAGGTTCGAACCGCAGCAGCGACAGAAAATTATTTAAATTAAAATAATTTTTCTGTACGGCCGCCACCTCTCTGCAGACAATGGCAAACCTCAGAGAGTAATCAAAATGCCATGTAAAGCTTCTTGAGAACAAGAACATTCCGTTCATCGCCGTTCGGAGTCGGCGTTAAACATGTAGGTCCGTTTCTCGGTCAATTGTTTACAAACTTAATAACACGCACAACGCAATTGATCATAAGAAGCTAGGTCGAAGTCCTTTCAAGGGCTGAAATGGCCAGTTATTAATTTATTTTTTTTTTACGATGATCCGATATTTGGCCAAAATTCCTCAAAATGTTACAATTTTAGGAAAAATAGATCCGACGTCCGATTTCACATATATGTATTTCTTTATGCATATGAAATGAAAAAAATTTCAAATAAAAAAGATGGTGCCAACTTTGAAGAATTATTTTTAACTCTTTGAGCCACACTGGTGCTTTTCATCGCCCATACCTTAAAAAACCCTTTTTTAAATCAAAAACTTTGTATGCATACTCCTACGCCACCTGGGTGTTCACAACTTTACTAGCTTTACTATTAAGCAATTTAGAAGGCCAGGAATGCGTTAGTGTGTCGTTGGCATTCGTTCAAAATCGACTGGTGCTCTCATATACCCCACGTGTGGCTTCGTGTATATTTGTAGAGATAACTGAAATATTTAATTTTATTGAATTTATTTATTTTTTTACTGTTTTAAGGTATGTATGAATATAAATTGATAAATTAAAATAAAAAAATGTATTTTTATGTAAAAATTGATAAGTTTAGTGTCTGAACTCAATGAATTTGACTGAATTTGATTGAATTTGAGAATTTGACTTCTTTTTTTCTTTAAATATATTATTAAATTACTTAAAAAAAAGATACAGTAGTTTCGACTATGTCGTAACACAAGACGTAGAAGTATTCAATTCGCTTTTGATGACATCTTTTTTAAAAATATTTATTCCATACACCTGAGGATATGACCTTTAAGAGAGTGCCGGAGAGGGTTAATATGTATCACTAACCCCCATTACTTTTGCAAAAGGAACATTTTTGCCTTTGACACCTATTCCCTCCGACCACTCCTTAGGGGCGCTCCCATACAAATTTTATGCTTTTGTCGATAAAACCGGAAACTGTCCATAAATAGGTAGAAAACTTAAACAAGCAAACAAAATTTGTTCAATGCTATCATTTTCAACAACCCATGTGTCAAAATTTCACTGTCGATAATATGCCCGGATATTCAATTGGCTGCGTTTGACATTTCAATAACAGATTCTGTTAAAAAAGCATGCCCCTCAAAATTACTCAGTATTACTGGGCTACGCGAGTCTTTTAAAAACAACATGCCCCCAAAAGTATGCTTTTTTTTAATTATAAGATTTATGTCTTCACGCTAGATGGCACTGTCTTCGCCGTCGAAAAACCGGAAGCCGTCGATAAATAGGTAGCAAGTTTAAGCAAACAAAAACATCAAATGTTGGCTTTATATATCATGTAATTGTGTAAAATTGATATAAGTTAGACAGTTCTAACATGAATTTTTGTCGCATTGAGGATCAAGCAGACCAACAAGTGCTAAGATCAACATTGTACGATTAGTACTTTAGGCCCACTAAAGGCTCAAAAAGTAATGTAAATACCGACACCTGATCACTATCAACCACCCTACTTACCTCCGAGAACGACGTATTCTACGTCAAAAAAAAAATGTGTATCATGCCGAAAAACCATCTGTAGTGTAATTAGATTGAGTACCAAATGTTTGTTTTATAAATTATTTTGAAGATATTTGTTTGTTATCGAATGATACCCAAATTATCGTGATCGGTCAAATATTAGCATAGATATAGTCGAATTTACATTAAAATTTCTTTTAGTAAATTTTTTTTTAAAATCGATAACTCGATAACTAATCGATGTATTGATAAATCCTTCGGTGAATCTTATTTTCTCAATGAGCTCTTCAAAACTGCATATTCAGATCTTGGGGCCACGGAAAACGTAATCGTGCCCATCTTGCTGTAAAACGAACGAAACGTGTATTTCACGAAGACTTCGTTCAAAAGCCAATAATCAGCTATTTTTGCTTGGTGTAAAACGTATATTGTACACAAACGAGAACAGCTGATTCAGTTACGAACGAAGACGTAACAGCAGTACAAATTTGGCTTGCTGTAAGAAAATTACCCAAAGCGGAACGTCAAAAAACGACGATAAACAATTTTCCATCGTCCACAAAATTTTAATAATGGAAGTTGCAGGAAATGCACTGCTCGTTACTATCACTTTTACTTTCGTTGTTAAAATTATAAAATGATAGCAGAAAACATTATAAAATACTATTTCACTCAAATTTAACTAAATATATGAAAACAAATTGCAGATTCTGCAAAAGTCAGCAATTATTCCCAAGCAAAAATAAATGAAACAGCTGATGGAAAAAAGCATTGCCAATGTAAAAAGATGTAATGATTTAACATTAAAATTTTTAAGGATTTTAGAAAATTTACGAAGAATATTGAAATTTCATTATCTGGCAATGCTTCTTTTGACAAATATTCATGTCGAGAGTGTTTGAGTAACGTAAGCGACGTAATAGTGCGCGATGACGCAAAGCATAAATACAGCAAGCCAATTTTATCCGACATCGTTTGCAAACAGCGAAGTCTTCGTTTTACAGCAAGATGCCATAAAATCAGATCAGAATCAGATCAGACGAAATCAGATTTCGTGACGTAGATAGGAAAAGACACTTGCTCTGTTTTTCTCACTGGTTTTATATTCGTACAAGAAGAGACGGAATATAGTGCAAAATAGCTCCGAGCGATTTATTTTTCCGTTATAGTTCTTTGTTTATGTTATGCTCAGTGAAAAACAGCTGATTTTGACAATATGTCGATCATGACGTAGTAAGACATGTGCATGGCATAATCTTGTCGAGAATGATAGAAAAATAGATTGCGCGGATTGTAAAAATAACTTTCAACGATCTGCGCATGTACGTCACGATATACTTACGATATGAGCTTACGATAGGGCTGTCTGTCAAGTCTTGTTCAGAATGTGAACAAATATGAAACAATGGCAAAAGATTCAAGAAACAAACTTGATCTAGTGTGACGTCATGATCGTAAAAAATACTTTCGTAGCTAGAAATGTCAAAATGAAAAGTAAACAACATAACGGAGCTGCGCAATGCGTAATCTATTTTTCTATCATTCTTGTAATCTTGTGTATATTATTTTTGGGCATATAATGTCAAAATGTAGCGAGTAGGTGCGAACAATGTTGCTTCTTGTAATATTGGAAATTAGAAATCGGCAAACAATAGGGGTGTCCACGATGTGGTGTATTTGTTATAATTTTTTACAAAATATACAATATTTACAAGTTAATGTGAGAGAACCTTTAATAAATTTTTGTATTTTTAAAATCATCTGATTTTTGTTTGGAAACAGCGTTGCCAGATGGTCCGATATATCGGATTTGTTACGATTTTAAGCATTGGATACGATGATCCGATAGTGGCGGCCGTGGCGTAGTTGGTTAAAGTGCGTGGCAGCTATGTGAACTAACCTTGGAGACCCAGGTTCGAACCGCAGCAGCGACAGAAAATTATTTAAATTAAAATAATTTTTCTGTACGGCCGCCACCTCTCTGCAGACAATGGCAAACCTCAGAGAGTAATCAAAATGCCATGTAAAGCTTCTTGAGAACAAGAACATTCCGTTCATCGCCGTTCGGAGTCGGCGTTAAACATGTAGGTCCGTTTCTCGGTCAATTGTTTACAAACTTAATAACACGCACAACGCAATTGATCATAAGAAGCTAGGTCGAAGTCCTTTCAAGGGCTGAAATGGCCAGTTATTAATTTATTTTTTTTTTACGATGATCCGATATTTGGCCAAAATTCCTCAAAATGTTACAATTTTAGGAAAAATAGATCCGACGTCCGATTTCACATATATGTATTTCTTTATGCATATGAAATGAAAAAAATTTCAAATAAAAAAGATGGTGCCAACTTTGAAGAATTATTTTTAACTCTTTGAGCCACACTGGTGCTTTTCATCGCCCATACCTTAAAAAACCCTTTTTTAAATCAAAAACTTTGTATGCATACTCCTACGCCACCTGGGTGTTCACAACTTTACTAGCTTTACTATTAAGCAATTTAGAAGGCCAGGAATGCGTTAGTGTGTCGTTGGCATTCGTTCAAAATCGACTGGTGCTCTCATATACCCCACGTGTGGCTTCGTGTATATTTTTAGAGATAACTGAAATATTTAATTTTATTGAATTTATTTATTTTTTTACTGTTTTAAGGTATGTATGAATATAAATTGATAAATTAAAATAAAAAAATGTATTTTTATGTAAAAATTGATAAGTTTAGTGTCTGAACTCAATGAATTTGACTGAATTTGATTGAATTTGAGAATTTGACTTCTTTTTTTCTTTAAATATATTATTAAATTACTTAAAAAAAAGATACAGTAGTTTCGACTATGTCGTAACACAAGACGTAGAATTATTCAATTCGCTTTTGATGACATCTTTTTTAAAAATATTTATTCCATACACCTGAGGATATGACCTTTAAGAGAGTGCCGGAGAGGGTTAATATGTATCACCAACCCCCATTACTTTTGCAAAAGGAACATTTTTGCCTTTGACACCTATTCCCTCCGACCACTCCTTAGGGGCGCTCCCATACAAATTTTATGCTTTTGTCGATAAAACCGGAAACTGTCCATAAATAGGTAGAAAACTTAAACAAGCAAACAAAATTTGTTCAATGCTATCATTTTCAACAACCCATGTGTCAAAATTTCACTGTCGATAATATGCCCGGATATTTAATTGGCTGCGTTTGACATTTCAATAACAGATTCTGTTAAAAAAGCATGCCCCTCAAAATTACTCAGTATTACTGGGCTACGCGAGTCTGTTAAAAACAACATGCCCCCAAAAGTATGCTTTTTTTTAATTATAAGATTTATGTCTTCACGCTAGATGGCACTGTCTTCGCCGTCGAAAAACCGGAAGCCGTCGATAAATAGGTAGCAAGTTTAAGCAAACAAAAACATCAAATGTTGGCTTTATATATCATGTAATTGTGTAAAATTGATATAAGTTAGACAGTTCTAACATGAATTTTTGTCGCATTGAGGATCAAGCAGACCAACAAGTGCTAAGATCAACATTGTACGATTAGTACTTTAGGCCCACCAAAGGCTCAAAAAGTAATGTAAATACCGACACCTAATCACTATCAACCACTCTACTTACCTCCGAGAACGACGTATTCTACGTCAAAAAAAAAATGTGTATCATGCCGAAAAACCATCTGTAGTGTAATTAGATTGAGTACCAAATGTTTGTTTTATAAATTATTTTGAAGATATTTGTTTGTTATCGAATGATACCCAAATTATCGTGATCGGTCAAATATTAGCATAGATATAGTCGAATTTACATTAAAATTTCTTTTAGTAAATTTTTTTTTAAAATCGATAACTCGATAACTAATCGATGTATTGATAAATCCTTCGGTGAATCTTATTTTCTCAATGAGCTCTTCAAAACTGCATATTCAGATCTTGGGGCCACGGAAAACGTAATCGTGCCCATCTTGCTGTAAAACGAACGAAACGTGTATTTCACGAAGACTTCGTTCAAAAGCCAATAATCAGCTATTTTTGCTTGGTGTAAAACGTATATTGTACACAAACGAGAACAGCTGATTCAGTTACGAACGAAGACGTAACAGCAGTACAAATTTGGCTTGCTGTAAGAAAATTACCCAAAGCGGAACGTCAAAAAACGACGATAAACAATTTTCCATCGTCCACAAAATTTTAATAATGGAAGTTGCAGGAAATGCACTGCTCGTTACTATCACTTTTACTTTCGTTGTTAAAATTATAAAATGATAGCAGAAAACATTATAAAATACTATTTCACTCAAATTTAACTAAATAAATATATGAAAACAAATTGCAGATTCTGCAAAAGTCAGCAATTATTCCCAAGCAAAAATAAATGAAACAGCTGATGAAAAAAAGCATTGCCAATGTAAAAAGATGTAATGATTTAACATTAAAATTTTTAAGGATTTTAGAAAATTTACGAAGAATATTGAAATTTCATTATCTGGCAATGCTTCTTTTGACAAATATTCATGTCGAGAGTGTTTGAGTAACGTAAGCGACGTAATAGTGCGCGATGACGCAAAGCATAAATACAGCAAGCCAATTTTATCCGACATCGTTTGCAAACAGCGAAGTCTTCGTTTTACAGCAAGATGCCATAAGATCAGATCAGAATCAGATCAGACGAAATCAGATTTCGTGACGTAGATAGGAAAAGACACTTGCTCTGTTTTTCTCACTGGTTTTATATTCGTACAAGAAGAGACGGAATATAGTGCAAAATAGCTCCGAGCGATTTATTTTTCCGTTATAGTTCTTTGTTTATGTTATGCTCAGTGAAAAACAGCTGATTTTGACAATATGTCGATCATGACGTAGTAAGACATGTGCATGGCATAATCTTGTCGAGAATGATAGAAAAATAGATTGCGCGGATTGTAAAAATAACTTTCAACGATCTGCGCATGTACGTCACGATATACTTACGATATGAGCTTACGATAGGGCTGTCTGTCAAGTCTTGTTCAGAATGTGAACAAATATGAAACAATGGCAAAAGATTCAAGAAACAAACTTGATCTAGTGTGACGTCATGATCGTAAAAAATACTTTCGTAGCTAGAAATGTCAAAATGAAAAGTAAACAACATAACGGAGCTGCGCAATGCGTAATCTATTTTTCTATCATTCTTGTAATCTTGTGTATATTATTTTTGGGCATATAATGTCAAAATGTAGCGAGTAGGTGCGAACAATGTTGCTTCTTGTAATATTGGAAATTAGAAATCGGCAAACAATAGGGGTGTCCACGATGTGGTGTATTTGTTATAATTTTTTACAAAATATACAATATTTACAAGTTAATGTGAGAGAACCTTTAATAAATTTTTGTATTTTTAAAATCATCTGATTTTTGTTTGGAAACAGTGTTGCCAGATGGTCCGATATATCGGATTTGTTACGATTTTAAGCATTGGATACGATGATCCGATAGTGGCGGCCGTGGCGTAGTTGGTTAAAGTGCGTGGCAGCTATGTGAACTAACCTTGGAGACCCAGGTTCGAACCGCAGCAGCGACAGAAAATTATTTAAATTAAAATAATTTTTCTGTACGGCCGCCACCTCTCTGCAGACAATGGCAAACCTCAGAGAGTAATCAAAATGCCATGTAAAGCTTCTTGAGAACAAGAACATTCCGTTCATCGCCGTTCGGAGTCGGCGTTAAACATGTAGGTCCGTTTCTCGGTCAATTGTTTACAAACTTAATAACACGCACAACGCAATTGATCATAAGAAGCTAGGTCGAAGTCCTTTCAAGGGCTGAAATGGCCAGTTATTAATTTATTTTTTTTTTACGATGATCCGATATTTGGCCAAAATTCCTCAAAATGTTACAATTTTAGGAAAAATAGATCCGACGTCCGATTTCACATATATGTATTTCTTTATGCATATGAAATGAAAAAAATTTCAAATAAAAAAGATGGTGCCAACTTTGAAGAATTATTTTTAACTCTTTGAGCCACACTGGTGCTTTTCATCGCCCATACCTTAAAAAACCCTTTTTTAAATCAAAAACTTTGTATGCATACTCCTACGCCACCTGGGTGTTCACAACTTTACTAGCTTTACTATTAAGCAATTTAGAAGGCCAGGAATGCGTTAGTGTGTCGTTGGCATTCGTTCAAAATCGACTGGTGCTCTCATATACCCCACGTGTGGCTTCGTGTATATTTGTAGAGATAACTGAAATATTTAATTTTATTGAATTTATTTATTTTTTTACTGTTTTAAGGTATGTATGAATATAAATTGATAAATTAAAATAAAAAAATGTATTTTTATGTAAAAATTGATAAGTTTAGTGTCTGAACTCAATGAATTTGACTGAATTTGATTGAATTTGAGAATTTGACTTCTTTTTTTCTTTAAATATATTATTAAATTACTTAAAAAAAAGATACAGTAGTTTCGACTATGTCGTAACACAAGACGTAGAAGTATTCAATTCGCTTTTGATGACATCTTTTTTAAAAATATTTATTCCATACACCTGAGGATATGACCTTTAAGAGAGTGCCGGAGAGGGTTAATATGTATCACTAACCCCCATTACTTTTGCAAAAGGAACATTTTTGCCTTTGACACCTATTCCCTCCGACCACTCCTTAGGGGCGCTCCCATACAAATTTTATGCTTTTGTCGATAAAACCGGAAACTGTCCATAAATAGGTAGAAAACTTAAACAAGCAAACAA
Organism: Pherbina coryleti; assembly: GCA_943735915.1. Taxonomy (NCBI): domain Eukaryota; kingdom Metazoa; phylum Arthropoda; class Insecta; order Diptera; family Sciomyzidae; genus Pherbina; species Pherbina coryleti. The sequence goes on from OX030949.1 coordinate 113,919,615, forward strand.
AATTTGTTCAATGCTATCATTTTCAACAACCCATGTGTCAAAATTTCACTGTCGATAATATGCCCGGATATTCAATTGGCTGCGTTTGACATTTCAATAACAGATTCTGTTAAAAAAGCATGCCCCTCAAAATTACTCAGTATTACTGGGCTACGCGAGTCTGTTAAAAACAACATGCCCCCAAAAGTATGCTTTTTTTTAATTATAAGATTTATGTCTTCACGCTAGATGGCACTGTCTTCGCCGTCGAAAAACCGGAAGCCGTCGATAAATAGGTAGCAAGTTTAAGCAAACAAAAACATCAAATGTTGGCTTTATATATCATGTAATTGTGTAAAATTGATATAAGTTAGACAGTTCTAACATGAATTTTTGTCGCATTGAGGATCAAGCAGACCAACAAGTGCTAAGATCAACATTGTACGATTAGTACTTTAGGCCCACTAAAGGCTCAAAAAGTAATGTAAATACCGACACCTGATCACTATCAACCACCCTACTTACCTCCGAGAACGACGTATTCTACGTCAAAAAAAAAATGTGTATCATGCCGAAAAACCATCTGTAGTGTAATTAGATTGAGTACCAAATGTTTGTTTTATAAATTATTTTGAAGATATTTGTTTGTTATCGAATGATACCCAAATTATCGTGATCGGTCAAATATTAGCATAGATATAGTCGAATTGACATTAAAATTTCTTTTAGTAAATTTTTTTTTAAAATCGATAACTCGATAACTAATCGATGTATTGATAAATCCTTCGGTGAATCTTATTTTCTCAATGAGCTCTTCAAAACTGCATATTCAGATCTTGGGGCCACGGAAAACGTAATCGTGCCCATCTTGCTGTAAAACGAACGAAACGTGTATTTCACGAAGACTTCGTTCAAAAGCCAATAATCAGCTATTTTTGCTTGGTGTAAAACGTATATTGTACACAAACGAGAACAGCTGATTCAGTTACGAACGAAGACGTAACAGCAGTACAAATTTGGCTTGCTGTAAGAAAATTACCCAAAGCGGAACGTCAAAAAACGACGATAAACAATTTTCCATCGTCCACAAAATTTTAATAATGGAAGTTGCAGGAAATGCACTGCTCGTTACTATCACTTTTACTTTCGTTGTTAAAATTATAAAATGATAGCAGAAAACATTATAAAATACTATTTCACTCAAATTTAACTAAATATATGAAAACAAATTGCAGATTCTGCAAAAGTCAGCAATTATTCCCAAGCAAAAATAAATGAAACAGCTGATGGAAAAAAGCATTGCCAATGTAAAAAGATGTAATGATTTAACATTAAAATTTTTAAGGATTTTAGAAAATTTACGAAGAATATTGAAATTTCATTATCTGGCAATGCTTCTTTTGACAAATATTCATGTCGAGAGTGTTTGAGTAACGTAAGCGACGTAATAGTGCGCGATGACGCAAAGCATAAATACAGCAAGCCAATTTTATCCGACATCGTTTGCAAACAGCGAAGTCTTCGTTTTACAGCAAGATGCCATAAAATCAGATCAGAATCAGATCAGACGAAATCAGATTTCGTGACGTAGATAGGAAAAGACACTTGCTCTGTTTTTCTCACTGGTTTTATATTCGTACAAGAAGAGACGGAATATAGTGCAAAATAGCTCCGAGCGATTTATTTTTCCGTTATAGTTCTTTGTTTATGTTATGCTCAGTGAAAAACAGCTGATTTTGACAATATGTCGATCATGACGTAGTAAGACATGTGCATGGCATAATCTTGTCGAGAATGATAGAAAAATAGATTGCGCGGATTGTAAAAATAACTTTCAACGATCTGCGCATGTACGTCACGATATACTTACGATATGAGCTTACGATAGGGCTGTCTGTCAAGTCTTGTTCAGAATGTGAACAAATATGAAACAATGGCAAAAGATTCAAGAAACAAACTTGATCTAGTGTGACGTCATGATCGTAAAAAATACTTTCGTAGCTAGAAATGTCAAAATGAAAAGTAAACAACATAACGGAGCTGCGCAATGCGTAATCTATTTTTCTATCATTCTTGTAATCTTGTGTATATTATTTTTGGGCATATAATGTCAAAATGTAGCGAGTAGGTGCGAACAATGTTGCTTCTTGTAATATTGGAAATTAGAAATCGGCAAACAATAGGGGTGTCCACGATGTGGTGTATTTGTTATAATTTTTTACAAAATATACAATATTTACAAGTTAATGTGAGAGAACCTTTAATAAATTTTTGTATTTTTAAAATCATCTGATTTTTGTTTGGAAACAGCGTTGCCAGATGGTCCGATATATCGGATTTGTTACGATTTTAAGCATTGGATACGATGATCCGATAGTGGCGGCCGTGGCGTAGTTGGTTAAAGTGCGTGGCAGCTATGTGAACTAACCTTGGAGACCCAGGTTCGAACCGCAGCAGCGACAGAAAATTATTTAAATTAAAATAATTTTTCTGTACGGCCGCCACCTCTCTGCAGACAATGGCAAACCTCAGAGAGTAATCAAAATGCCATGTAAAGCTTCTTGAGAACAAGAACATTCCGTTCATCGCCGTTCGGAGTCGGCGTTAAACATGTAGGTCCGTTTCTCGGTCAATTGTTTACAAACTTAATAACACGCACAACGCAATTGATCATAAGAAGCTAGGTCGAAGTCCTTTCAAGGGCTGAAATGGCCAGTTATTAATTTATTTTTTTTTTACGATGATCCGATATTTGGCCAAAATTCCTCAAAATGTTACAATTTTAGGAAAAATAGATCCGACGTCCGATTTCACATATATGTATTTCTTTATGCATATGAAATGAAAAAAATTTCAAATAAAAAAGATGGTGCCAACTTTGAAGAATTATTTTTAACTCTTTGAGCCACACTGGTGCTTTTCATCGCCCATACCTTAAAAAACCCTTTTTTAAATCAAAAACTTTGTATGCATACTCCTACGCCACCTGGGTGTTCACAACTTTACTAGCTTTACTATTAAGCAATTTAGAAGGCCAGGAATGCGTTAGTGTGTCGTTGGCATTCGTTCAAAATCGACTGGTGCTCTCATATACCCCACGTGTGGCTTCGTGTATATTTTTAGAGATAACTGAAATATTTAATTTTATTGAATTTATTTATTTTTTTACTGTTTTAAGGTATGTATGAATATAAATTGATAAATTAAAATAAAAAAATGTATTTTTATGTAAAAATTGATAAGTTTAGTGTCTGAACTCAATGAATTTGACTGAATTTGATTGAATTTGAGAATTTGACTTCTTTTTTTCTTTAAATATATTATTAAATTACTTAAAAAAAAGATACAGTAGTTTCGACTATGTCGTAACACAAGACGTAGAATTATTCAATTCGCTTTTGATGACATCTTTTTTAAAAATATTTATTCCATACACCTGAGGATATGACCTTTAAGAGAGTGCCGGAGAGGGTTAATATGTATCACCAACCCCCATTACTTTTGCAAAAGGAACATTTTTGCCTTTGACACCTATTCCCTCCGACCACTCCTTAGGGGCGCTCCCATACAAATTTTATGCTTTTGTCGATAAAACCGGAAACTGTCCATAAATAGGTAGAAAACTTAAACAAGCAAACAAAATTTGTTCAATGCTATCATTTTCAACAACCCATGTGTCAAAATTTCACTGTCGATAATATGCCCGGATATTTAATTGGCTGCGTTTGACATTTCAATAACAGATTCTGTTAAAAAAGCATGCCCCTCAAAATTACTCAGTATTACTGGGCTACGCGAGTCTGTTAAAAACAACATGCCCCCAAAAGTATGCTTTTTTTTAATTATAAGATTTATGTCTTCACGCTAGATGGCACTGTCTTCGCCGTCGAAAAACCGGAAGCCGTCGATAAATAGGTAGCAAGTTTAAGCAAACAAAAACATCAAATGTTGGCTTTATATATCATGTAATTGTGTAAAATTGATATAAGTTAGACAGTTCTAACATGAATTTTTGTCGCATTGAGGATCAAGCAGACCAACAAGTGCTAAGATCAACATTGTACGATTAGTACTTTAGGCCCACCAAAGGCTCAAAAAGTAATGTAAATACCGACACCTAATCACTATCAACCACTCTACTTACCTCCGAGAACGACGTATTCTACGTCAAAAAAAAAATGTGTATCATGCCGAAAAACCATCTGTAGTGTAATTAGATTGAGTACCAAATGTTTGTTTTATAAATTATTTTGAAGATATTTGTTTGTTATCGAATGATACCCAAATTATCGTGATCGGTCAAATATTAGCATAGATATAGTCGAATTTACATTAAAATTTCTTTTAGTAAATTTTTTTTTAAAATCGATAACTCGATAACTAATCGATGTATTGATAAATCCTTCGGTGAATCTTATTTTCTCAATGAGCTCTTCAAAACTGCATATTCAGATCTTGGGGCCACGGAAAACGTAATCGTGCCCATCTTGCTGTAAAACGAACGAAACGTGTATTTCACGAAGACTTCGTTCAAAAGCCAATAATCAGCTATTTTTGCTTGGTGTAAAACGTATATTGTACACAAACGAGAACAGCTGATTCAGTTACGAACGAAGACGTAACAGCAGTACAAATTTGGCTTGCTGTAAGAAAATTACCCAAAGCGGAACGTCAAAAAACGACGATAAACAATTTTCCATCGTCCACAAAATTTTAATAATGGAAGTTGCAGGAAATGCACTGCTCGTTACTATCACTTTTACTTTCGTTGTTAAAATTATAAAATGATAGCAGAAAACATTATAAAATACTATTTCACTCAAATTTAACTAAATAAATATATGAAAACAAATTGCAGATTCTGCAAAAGTCAGCAATTATTCCCAAGCAAAAATAAATGAAACAGCTGATGAAAAAAAGCATTGCCAATGTAAAAAGATGTAATGATTTAACATTAAAATTTTTAAGGATTTTAGAAAATTTACGAAGAATATTGAAATTTCATTATCTGGCAATGCTTCTTTTGACAAATATTCATGTCGAGAGTGTTTGAGTAACGTAAGCGACGTAATAGTGCGCGATGACGCAAAGCATAAATACAGCAAGCCAATTTTATCCGACATCGTTTGCAAACAGCGAAGTCTTCGTTTTACAGCAAGATGCCATAAGATCAGATCAGAATCAGATCAGACGAAATCAGATTTCGTGACGTAGATAGGAAAAGACACTTGCTCTGTTTTTCTCACTGGTTTTATATTCGTACAAGAAGAGACGGAATATAGTGCAAAATAGCTCCGAGCGATTTATTTTTCCGTTATAGTTCTTTGTTTATGTTATGCTCAGTGAAAAACAGCTGATTTTGACAATATGTCGATCATGACGTAGTAAGACATGTGCATGGCATAATCTTGTCGAGAATGATAGAAAAATAGATTGCGCGGATTGTAAAAATAACTTTCAACGATCTGCGCATGTACGTCACGATATACTTACGATATGAGCTTACGATAGGGCTGTCTGTCAAGTCTTGTTCAGAATGTGAACAAATATGAAACAATGGCAAAAGATTCAAGAAACAAACTTGATCTAGTGTGACGTCATGATCGTAAAAAATACTTTCGTAGCTAGAAATGTCAAAATGAAAAGTAAACAACATAACGGAGCTGCGCAATGCGTAATCTATTTTTCTATCATTCTTGTAATCTTGTGTATATTATTTTTGGGCATATAATGTCAAAATGTAGCGAGTAGGTGCGAACAATGTTGCTTCTTGTAATATTGGAAATTAGAAATCGGCAAACAATAGGGGTGTCCACGATGTGGTGTATTTGTTATAATTTTTTACAAAATATACAATATTTACAAGTTAATGTGAGAGAACCTTTAATAAATTTTTGTATTTTTAAAATCATCTGATTTTTGTTTGGAAACAGTGTTGCCAGATGGTCCGATATATCGGATTTGTTACGATTTTAAGCATTGGATACGATGATCCGATAGTGGCGGCCGTGGCGTAGTTGGTTAAAGTGCGTGGCAGCTATGTGAACTAACCTTGGAGACCCAGGTTCGAACCGCAGCAGCGACAGAAAATTATTTAAATTAAAATAATTTTTCTGTACGGCCGCCACCTCTCTGCAGACAATGGCAAACCTCAGAGAGTAATCAAAATGCCATGTAAAGCTTCTTGAGAACAAGAACATTCCGTTCATCGCCGTTCGGAGTCGGCGTTAAACATGTAGGTCCGTTTCTCGGTCAATTGTTTACAAACTTAATAACACGCACAACGCAATTGATCATAAGAAGCTAGGTCGAAGTCCTTTCAAGGGCTGAAATGGCCAGTTATTAATTTATTTTTTTTTTACGATGATCCGATATTTGGCCAAAATTCCTCAAAATGTTACAATTTTAGGAAAAATAGATCCGACGTCCGATTTCACATATATGTATTTCTTTATGCATATGAAATGAAAAAAATTTCAAATAAAAAAGATGGTGCCAACTTTGAAGAATTATTTTTAACTCTTTGAGCCACACTGGTGCTTTTCATCGCCCATACCTTAAAAAACCCTTTTTTAAATCAAAAACTTTGTATTCATACTCCTACGCCACCTGGGTGTTCACAACTTTACTAGCTTTACTATTAAGCAATTTAGAAGGCCAGGAATGCGTTAGTGTGTCGTTGGCATTCGTTCAAAATCGACTGGTGCTCTCATATACCCCACGTGTGGCTTCGTGTATATTTTTAGAGATAACTGAAATATTTAATTTTATTGAATTTATTTATTTTTTTACTGTTTTAAGGTATGTATGAATATAAATTGATAAATTAAAATAAAAAAATGTATTTTTATGTAAAAATTGATAAGTTTAGTGTCTGAACTCAATGAATTTGACTGAATTTGATTGAATTTGAGAATTTGACTTCTTTTTTTCTTTAAATATATTATTAAATTACTTAAAAAAAAGATACAGTAGTTTCGACTATGTCGTAACACAAGACGTAGAATTATTCAATTCGCTTTTGATGACATCTTTTTTAAAAATATTTATTCCATACACCTGAGGATATGACCTTTAAGAGAGTGCCGGAGAGGGTTAATATGTATCACTAACCCCCATTACTTTTGCAAAAGGAACATTTTTGCCTTTGACACCTATTCCCTCCGACCACTCCTTAGGGGCGCTCCCATACAAATTTTATGCTTTTGTCGATAAAACCGGAAACTGTCCATAAATAGGTAGAAAACTTAAACAAGCAAACAAAATTTGTTCAATGCTATCATTTTCAACAACCCATGTGTCAAAATTTCACTGTCGATAATATGCCCGGATATTCAATTGGCTGCGTTTGACATTTCAATAACAGATTCTGTTAAAAAAGCATGCCCCTCAAAATTACTCAGTATTACTGGGCTACGCGAGTCTGTTAAAAACAACATGCCCCCAAAAGTATGCTTTTTTTTAATTATAAGATTTATGTCTTCACGCTAGATGGCACTGTCTTCGCCGTCGAAAAACCGGAAGCCGTCGATAAATAGGTAGCAAGTTTAAGCAAACAAAAACATCAAATGTTGGCTTTATATATCATGTAATTGTGTAAAATTGATATAAGTTAGACAGTTCTAACATGAATTTTTGTCGCATTGAGGATCAAGCAGACCAACAAGTGCTAAGATCAACATTGTACGATTAGTACTTTAGGCCCACTAAAGGCTCAAAAAGTAATGTAAATACCGACACCTGATCACTATCAACCACCCTACTTACCTCCGAGAACGACGTATTCTACGTCAAAAAAAAAATGTGTATCATGCCGAAAAACCATCTGTAGTGTAATTAGATTGAGTACCAAATGTTTGTTTTATAAATTATTTTGAAGATATTTGTTTGTTATCGAATGATACCCAAATTATCGTGATCGGTCAAATATTAGCATAGATATAGTCGAATTTACATTAAAATTTCTTTTAGTAAATTTTTTTTTAAAATCGATAACTCGATAACTAATCGATGTATTGATAAATCCTTCGGTGAATCTTATTTTCTCAATGAGCTCTTCAAAACTGCATATTCAGATCTTGGGGCCACGGAAAACGTAATCGTGCCCATCTTGCTGTAAAACGAACGAAACGTGTATTTCACGAAGACTTCGTTCAAAAGCCAATAATCAGCTATTTTTGCTTGGTGTAAAACGTATATTGTACACAAACGAGAACAGCTGATTCAGTTACGAACGAAGACGTAACAGCAGTACAAATTTGGCTTGCTGTAAGAAAATTACCCAAAGCGGAACGTCAAAAAACGACGATAAACAATTTTCCATCGTCCACAAAATTTTAATAATGGAAGTTGCAGGAAATGCACTGCTCGTTACTATCACTTTTACTTTCGTTGTTAAAATTATAAAATGATAGCAGAAAACATTATAAAATACTATTTCACTCAAATTTAACTAAATATATGAAAACAAATTGCAGATTCTGCAAAAGTCAGCAATTATTCCCAAGCAAAAATAAATGAAACAGCTGATGGAAAAAAGCATTGCCAATGTAAAAAGATGTAATGATTTAACATTAAAATTTTTAAGGATTTTAGAAAATTTACGAAGAATATTGAAATTTCATTATCTGGCAATGCTTCTTTTGACAAATATTCATGTCGAGAGTGTTTGAGTAACGTAAGCGACGTAATAGTGCGCGATGACGCAAAGCATAAATACAGCAAGCCAATTTTATCCGACATCGTTTGCAAACAGCGAAGTCTTCGTTTTACAGCAAGATGCCATAAGATCAGATCAGAATCAGATCAGACGAAATCAGATTTCGTGACGTAGATAGGAAAAGACACTTGCTCTGTTTTTCTCACTGGTTTTATATTCGTACAAGAAGAGACGGAATATAGTGCAAAATAGCTCCGAGCGATTTATTTTTCCGTTATAGTTCTTTGTTTATGTTATGCTCAGTGAAAAACAGCTGATTTTGACAATATGTCGATCATGACGTAGTAAGACATGTGCATGGCATAATCTTGTCGAGAATGATAGAAAAATAGATTGCGCGGATTGTAAAAATAACTTTCAACGATCTGCGCATGTACGTCACGATATACTTACGATATGAGCTTACGATAGGGCTGTCTGTCAAGTCTTGTTCAGAATGTGAACAAATATGAAACAATGGCAAAAGATTCAAGAAACAAACTTGATCTAGTGTGACGTCATGATCGTAAAAAATACTTTCGTAGCTAGAAATGTCAAAATGAAAAGTAAACAACATAACGGAGCTGCGCAATGCGTAATCTATTTTTCTATCATTCTTGTAATCTTGTGTATATTATTTTTGGGCATATAATGTCAAAATGTAGCGAGTAGGTGCGAACAATGTTGCTTCTTGTAATATTGGAAATTAGAAATCGGCAAACAATAGGGGTGTCCACGATGTGGTGTATTTGTTATAATTTTTTACAAAATATACAATATTTACAAGTTAATGTGAGAGAACCTTTAATAAATTTTTGTATTTTTAAAATCATCTGATTTTTGTTTGGAAACAGCGTTGCCAGATGGTCCGATATATCGGATTTGTTACGATTTTAAGCATTGGATACGATGATCCGATAGTGGCGGCCGTGGCGTAGTTGGTTAAAGTGCGTGGCAGCTATGTGAACTAACCTTGGAGACCCAGGTTCGAACCGCAGCAGCGACAGAAAATTATTTAAATTAAAATAATTTTTCTGTACGGCCGCCACCTCTCTGCAGACAATGGCAAACCTCAGAGAGTAATCAAAATGCCATGTAAAGCTTCTTGAGAACAAGAACATTCCGTTCATCGCCGTTCGGAGTCGGCGTTAAACATGTAGGTCCGTTTCTCGGTCAATTGTTTACAAACTTAATAACACGCACAACGCAATTGATCATAAGAAGCTAGGTCGAAGTCCTTTCAAGGGCTGAAATGGCCAGTTATTAATTTATTTTTTTTTTACGATGATCCGATATTTGGCCAAAATTCCTCAAAATGTTACAATTTTAGGAAAAATAGATCCGACGTCCGATTTCACATATATGTATTTCTTTATGCATATGAAATGAAAAAAATTTCAAATAAAAAAGATGGTGCCAACTTTGAAGAATTATTTTTAACTCTTTGAGCCACACTGGTGCTTTTCATCGCCCATACCTTAAAAAACCCTTTTTTAAATCAAAAACTTTGTATGCATACTCCTACGCCACCTGGGTGTTCACAACTTTACTAGCTTTACTATTAAGCAATTTAGAAGGCCAGGAATGCGTTAGTGTGTCGTTGGCATTCGTTCAAAATCGACTGGTGCTCTCATATACCCCACGTGTGGCTTCGTGTATATTTTTAGAGATAACTGAAATATTTAATTTTATTGAATTTATTTATTTTTTTACTGTTTTAAGGTATGTATGAATATAAATTGATAAATTAAAATAAAAAAATGTATTTTTATGTAAAAATTGATAAGTTTAGTGTCTGAACTCAATGAATTTGACTGAATTTGATTGAATTTGAGAATTTGACTTCTTTTTTTCTTTAAATATATTATTAAATTACTTAAAAAAAAGATACAGTAGTTTCGACTATGTCGTAACACAAGACGTAGAATTATTCAATTCGCTTTTGATGACATCTTTTTTAAAAATATTTATTCCATACACCTGAGGATATGACCTTTAAGAGAGTGCCGGAGAGGGTTAATATGTATCACCAACCCCCATTACTTTTGCAAAAGGAACATTTTTGCCTTTGACACCTATTCCCTCCGACCACTCCTTAGGGGCGCTCCCATACAAATTTTATGCTTTTGTCGATAAAACCGGAAACTGTCCATAAATAGGTAGAAAACTTAAACAAGCAAACAAAATTTGTTCAATGCTATCATTTTCAACAACCCATGTGTCAAAATTTCACTGTCGATAATATGCCCGGATATTTAATTGGCTGCGTTTGACATTTCAATAACAGATTCTGTTAAAAAAGCATGCCCCTCAAAATTACTCAGTATTACTGGGCTACGCGAGTCTGTTAAAAACAACATGCCCCCAAAAGTATGCTTTTTTTTAATTATAAGATTTATGTCTTCACGCTAGATGGCACTGTCTTCGCCGTCGAAAAACCGGAAGCCGTCGATAAATAGGTAGCAAGTTTAAGCAAACAAAAACATCAAATGTTGGCTTTATATATCATGTAATTGTGTAAAATTGATATAAGTTAGACAGTTCTAACATGAATTTTTGTCGCATTGAGGATCAAGCAGACCAACAAGTGCTAAGATCAACATTGTACGATTAGTACTTTAGGCCCACCAAAGGCTCAAAAAGTAATGTAAATACCGACACCTAATCACTATCAACCACTCTACTTACCTCCGAGAACGACGTATTCTACGTCAAAAAAAAAATGTGTATCATGCCGAAAAACCATCTGTAGTGTAATTAGATTGAGTACCAAATGTTTGTTTTATAAATTATTTTGAAGATATTTGTTTGTTATCGAATGATACCCAAATTATCGTGATCGGTCAAATATTAGCATAGATATAGTCGAATTTACATTAAAATTTCTTTTAGTAAATTTTTTTTTAAAATCGATAACTCGATAACTAATCGATGTATTGATAAATCCTTCGGTGAATCTTATTTTCTCAATGAGCTCTTCAAAACTGCATATTCAGATCTTGGGGCCACGGAAAACGTAATCGTGCCCATCTTGCTGTAAAACGAACGAAACGTGTATTTCACGAAGACTTCGTTCAAAAGCCAATAATCAGCTATTTTTGCTTGGTGTAAAACGTATATTGTACACAAACGAGAACAGCTGATTCAGTTACGAACGAAGACGTAACAGCAGTACAAATTTGGCTTGCTGTAAGAAAATTACCCAAAGCGGAACGTCAAAAAACGACGATAAACAATTTTCCATCGTCCACAAAATTTTAATAATGGAAGTTGCAGGAAATGCACTGCTCGTTACTATCACTTTTACTTTCGTTGTTAAAATTATAAAATGATAGCAGAAAACATTATAAAATACTATTTCACTCAAATTTAACTAAATAAAGAGTGATTTTTTAAGTGCCTGATAACTTTTTTTTTAAAAAAAACGCATAAAATTTGCAAAATCTCATCGGTTCTTTATTTGAAACGTTAGATTGGTCCATGACATTTACTTTTTGAAGATAATTTCATTTAAATGTTGACCGCGGCTGCGTCTTAGGTGGTCCATTCGGAAAGTCCAATTTTGGGCAACTTTTTCGAGCATTTCGGCCGGAATAGCCCGAATTTCTTCGGAAATGTTGTCTTCCAAAGCTGGAATAGTTGCTGGCTTATTTCTGTAGACTTTAGACTTGACGTAGCCCCACAAAAAATAGTCTAAAGGCGTCAAATCGCATGATCTTGGTGGCCAACTTACCGGTCCATTTCTTGAGATTAATTGTTCTCCGAAGTTTTCCCTCAAAATGGCCATAGAATCGCGAGATGTGTGGCATGTAGCGCCATCTTGTTGAAACCACATGTCAACCAAGTTCAGTTCTTCCATTTTTGGCAACAAAAAGTTTGTTAGCATCGAACGATAGCGATCACCATTCAACGTAACGTTGCGTCCAACAGCATCTTTGAAAAAATACGGTCCAATGATTCCACCAGCGTACAAACCACACCAAACAGTGCATTTTTCGGGATGCATGGCCAGTTCTTGAACGGCTTCTGGTTGCTCTTCACTCCAAATGCGGCAATTTTGCTTATTTACGTAGCCATTCAACCAGAAATGAGCCTCATCGCTGAACAAAATTTGTCGATAAAACACATTTCGAACCGAACACTGATTTTGGTAATAAAATTCAATGATTTGCAAGCGTTGCTCGTTAGTAAGTCTATTCATGATGAAATGTCAAAGCATACTGAGCATCTTTCTCTTTGACACCATGTCTGAAATCCCACGTGATCTGTCAAATACTAATGCATGAAAATCATAACCTCAAAAAAATCACCCTTTATATGAAAACAAATTGCAGATTCTGCAAAAGTCAGCAATTATTCCCAAGCAAAAATAAATGAAACAGCTGATGAAAAAAAGCATTGCCAATGTAAAAAGATGTAATGATTTAACATTAAAATTTTTAAGGATTTTAGAAAATTTACGAAGAATATTGAAATTTCATTATCTGGCAATGCTTCTTTTGACAAATATTCATGTCGAGAGTGTTTGAGTAACGTAAGCGACGTAATAGTGCGCGATGACGCAAAGCATAAATACAGCAAGCCAATTTTATCCGACATCGTTTGCAAACAGCGAAGTCTTCGTTTTACAGCAAGATGCCATAAGATCAGATCAGAATCAGATCAGACGAAATCAGATTTCGTGACGTAGATAGGAAAAGACACTTGCTCTGTTTTTCTCACTGGTTTTATATTCGTACAAGAAGAGACGGAATATAGTGCAAAATAGCTCCGAGCGATTTATTTTTCCGTTATAGTTCTTTGTTTATGTTATGCTCAGTGAAAAACAGCTGATTTTGACAATATGTCGATCATGACGTAGTAAGACATGTGCATGGCATAATCTTGTCGAGAATGATAGAAAAATAGATTGCGCGGATTGTAAAAATAACTTTCAACGATCTGCGCATGTACGTCACGATATACTTACGATATGAGCTTACGATAGGGCTGTCTGTCAAGTCTTGTTCAGAATGTGAACAAATATGAAACAATGGCAAAAGATTCAAGAAACAAACTTGATCTAGTGTGACGTCATGATCGTAAAAAATACTTTCGTAGCTAGAAATGTCAAAATGAAAAGTAAACAACATAACGGAGCTGCGCAATGCGTAATCTATTTTTCTATCATTCTTGTAATCTTGTGTATATTATTTTTGGGCATATAATGTCAAAATGTAGCGAGTAGGTGCGAACAATGTTGCTTCTTGTAATATTGGAAATTAGAAATCGGCAAACAATAGGGGTGTCCACGATGTGGTGTATTTGTTATAATTTTTTACAAAATATACAATATTTACAAGTTAATGTGAGAGAACCTTTAATAAATTTTTGTATTTTTAAAATCATCTGATTTTTGTTTGGAAACAGCGTTGCCAGATGGTCCGATATATCGGATTTGTTACGATTTTAAGCATTGGATACGATGATCCGATAGTGGCGGCCGTGGCGTAGTTGGTTAAAGTGCGTGGCAGCTATGTGAACTAACCTTGGAGACCCAGGTTCGAACCGCAGCAGCGACAGAAAATTATTTAAATTAAAATAATTTTTCTGTACGGCCGCCACCTCTCTGCAGACAATGGCAAACCTCAGAGAGTAATCAAAATGCCATGTAAAGCTTCTTGAGAACAAGAACATTCCGTTCATCGCCGTTCGGAGTCGGCGTTAAACATGTAGGTCCGTTTCTCGGTCAATTGTTTACAAACTTAATAACACGCACAACGCAATTGATCATAAGAAGCTAGGTCGAAGTCCTTTCAAGGGCTGAAATGGCCAGTTATTAATTTATTTTTTTTTTACGATGATCCGATATTTGGCCAAAATTCCTCAAAATGTTACAATTTTAGGAAAAATAGATCCGACGTCCGATTTCACATATATGTATTTCTTTATGCATATGAAATGAAAAAAATTTCAAATAAAAAAGATGGTGCCAACTTTGAAGAATTATTTTTAACTCTTTGAGCCACACTGGTGCTTTTCATCGCCCATACCTTAAAAAACCCTTTTTTAAATCAAAAACTTTGTATGCATACTCCTACGCCACCTGGGTGTTCACAACTTTACTAGCTTTACTATTAAGCAATTTAGAAGGCCAGGAATGCGTTAGTGTGTCGTTGGCATTCGTTCAAAATCGACTGGTGCTCTCATATACCCCACGTGTGGCTTCGTGTATATTTGTAGAGATAACTGAAATATTTAATTTTATTGAATTTATTTATTTTTTTACTGTTTTAAGGTATGTATGAATATAAATTGATAAATTAAAATAAAAAAATGTATTTTTATGTAAAAATTGATAAGTTTAGTGTCTGAACTCAATGAATTTGACTGAATTTGATTGAATTTGAGAATTTGACTTCTTTTTTTCTTTAAATATATTATTAAATTACTTAAAAAAAAGATACAGTAGTTTCGACTATGTCGTAACACAAGACGTAGAATTATTCAATTCGCTTTTGATGACATCTTTTTTAAAAATATTTATTCCATACACCTGAGGATATGACCTTTAAGAGAGTGCCGGAGAGGGTTAATATGTATCACTAACCCCCATTACTTTTGCAAAAGGAACATTTTTGCCTTTGACACCTATTCCCTCCGACCACTCCTTAGGGGCGCTCCCATACAAATTTTATGCTTTTGTCGATAAAACCGGAAACTGTCCATAAATAGGTAGAAAACTTAAACAAGCAAACAAAATTTGTTCAATGCTATCATTTTCAACAACCCATGTGTCAAAATTTCACTGTCGATAATATGCCCGGATATTCAATTGGCTGCGTTTGACATTTCAATAACAGATTCTGTTAAAAAAGCATGCCCCTCAAAATTACTCAGTATTACTGGGCTACGCGAGTCTGTTAAAAACAACATGCCCCCAAAAGTATGCTTTTTTTTAATTATAAGATTTATGTCTTCACGCTAGATGGCACTGTCTTCGCCGTCGAAAAACCGGAAGCCGTCGATAAATAGGTAGCAAGTTTAAGCAAACAAAAACATCAAATGTTGGCTTTATATATCATGTAATTGTGTAAAATTGATATAAGTTAGACAGTTCTAACATGAATTTTTGTCGCATTGAGGATCAAGCAGACCAACAAGTGCTAAGATCAACATTGTACGATTAGTACTTTAGGCCCACTAAAGGCTCAAAAAGTAATGTAAATACCGACACCTGATCACTATCAACCACCCTACTTACCTCCGAGAACGACGTATTCTACGTCAAAAAAAAAATGTGTATCATGCCGAAAAACCATCTGTAGTGTAATTAGATTGAGTACCAAATGTTTGTTTTATAAATTATTTTGAAGATATTTGTTTGTTATCGAATGATACCCAAATTATCGTGATCGGTCAAATATTAGCATAGATATAGTCGAATTTACATTAAAATTTCTTTTAGTAAATTTTTTTTTAAAATCGATAACTCGATAACTAATCGATGTATTGATAAATCCTTCGGTGAATCTTATTTTCTCAATGAGCTCTTCAAAACTGCATATTCAGATCTTGGGGCCACGGAAAACGTAATCGTGCCCATCTTGCTGTAAAACGAACGAAACGTGTATTTCACGAAGACTTCGTTCAAAAGCCAATAATCAGCTATTTTTGCTTGGTGTAAAACGTATATTGTACACAAACGAGAACAGCTGATTCAGTTACGAACGAAGACGTAACAGCAGTACAAATTTGGCTTGCTGTAAGAAAATTACCCAAAGCGGAACGTCAAAAAACGACGATAAACAATTTTCCATCGTCCACAAAATTTTAATAATGGAAGTTGCAGGAAATGCACTGCTCGTTACTATCACTTTTACTTTCGTTGTTAAAATTATAAAATGATAGCAGAAAACATTATAAAATACTATTTCACTCAAATTTAACTAAATATATGAAAACAAATTGCAGATTCTGCAAAAGTCAGCAATTATTCCCAAGCAAAAATAAATGAAACAGCTGATGGAAAAAAGCATTGCCAATGTAAAAAGATGTAATGATTTAACATTAAAATTTTTAAGGATTTTAGAAAATTTACGAAGAATATTGAAATTTCATTATCTGGCAATGCTTCTTTTGACAAATATTCATGTCGAGAGTGTTTGAGTAACGTAAGCGACGTAATAGTGCGCGATGACGCAAAGCATAAATACAGCAAGCCAATTTTATCCGACATCGTTTGCAAACAGCGAAGTCTTCGTTTTACAGCAAGATGCCATAAGATCAGATCAGAATCAGATCAGACGAAATCAGATTTCGTGACGTAGATAGGAAAAGACACTTGCTCTGTTTTTCTCACTGGTTTTATATTCGTACAAGAAGAGACGGAATATAGTGCAAAATAGCTCCGAGCGATTTATTTTTCCGTTATAGTTCTTTGTTTATGTTATGCTCAGTGAAAAACAGCTGATTTTGACAATATGTCGATCATGACGTAGTAAGACATGTGCATGGCATAATCTTGTCGAGAATGATAGAAAAATAGATTGCGCGGATTGTAAAAATAACTTTCAACGATCTGCGCATGTACGTCACGATATACTTACGATATGAGCTTACGATAGGGCTGTCTGTCAAGTCTTGTTCAGAATGTGAACAAATATGAAACAATGGCAAAAGATTCAAGAAACAAACTTGATCTAGTGTGACGTCATGATCGTAAAAAATACTTTCGTAGCTAGAAATGTCAAAATGAAAAGTAAACAACATAACGGAGCTGCGCAATGCGTAATCTATTTTTCTATCATTCTTGTAATCTTGTGTATATTATTTTTGGGCATATAATGTCAAAATGTAGCGAGTAGGTGCGAACAATGTTGCTTCTTGTAATATTGGAAATTAGAAATCGGCAAACAATAGGGGTGTCCACGATGTGGTGTATTTGTTATAATTTTTTACAAAATATACAATATTTACAAGTTAATGTGAGAGAACCTTTAATAAATTTTTGTATTTTTAAAATCATCTGATTTTTGTTTGGAAACAGCGTTGCCAGATGGTCCGATATATCGGATTTGTTACGATTTTAAGCATTGGATACGATGATCCGATAGTGGCGGCCGTGGCGTAGTTGGTTAAAGTGCGTGGCAGCTATGTGAACTAACCTTGGAGACCCAGGTTCGAACCGCAGCAGCGACAGAAAATTATTTAAATTAAAATAATTTTTCTGTACGGCCGCCACCTCTCTGCAGACAATGGCAAACCTCAGAGAGTAATCAAAATGCCATGTAAAGCTTCTTGAGAACAAGAACATTCCGTTCATCGCCGTTCGGAGTCGGCGTTAAACATGTAGGTCCGTTTCTCGGTCAATTGTTTACAAACTTAATAACACGCACAACGCAATTGATCATAAGAAGCTAGGTCGAAGTCCTTTCAAGGGCTGAAATGGCCAGTTATTAATTTATTTTTTTTTTACGATGATCCGATATTTGGCCAAAATTCCTCAAAATGTTACAATTTTAGGAAAAATAGATCCGACGTCCGATTTCACATATATGTATTTCTTTATGCATATGAAATGAAAAAAATTTCAAATAAAAAAGATGGTGCCAACTTTGAAGAATTATTTTTAACTCTTTGAGCCACACTGGTGCTTTTCATCGCCCATACCTTAAAAAACCCTTTTTTAAATCAAAAACTTTGTATGCATACTCCTACGCCACCTGGGTGTTCACAACTTTACTAGCTTTACTATTAAGCAATTTAGAAGGCCAGGAATGCGTTAGTGTGTCGTTGGCATTCGTTCAAAATCGACTGGTGCTCTCATATACCCCACGTGTGGCTTCGTGTATATTTTTAGAGATAACTGAAATATTTAATTTTATTGAATTTATTTATTTTTTTACTGTTTTAAGGTATGTATGAATATAAATTGATAAATTAAAATAAAAAAATGTATTTTTATGTAAAAATTGATAAGTTTAGTGTCTGAACTCAATGAATTTGACTGAATTTGATTGAATTTGAGAATTTGACTTCTTTTTTTCTTTAAATATATTATTAAATTACTTAAAAAAAAGATACAGTAGTTTCGACTATGTCGTAACACAAGACGTAGAATTATTCAATTCGCTTTTGATGACATCTTTTTTAAAAATATTTATTCCATACACCTGAGGATATGACCTTTAAGAGAGTGCCGGAGAGGGTTAATATGTATCACCAACCCCCATTACTTTTGCAAAAGGAACATTTTTGCCTTTGACACCTATTCCCTCCGACAACTCCTTAGGGGCGCTCCCATACAAATTTTATGCTTTTGTCGATAAAACCGGAAACTGTCCATAAATAGGTAGAAAACTTAAACAAGCAAACAAAATTTGTTCAATGCTATCATTTTCAACAACCCATGTGTCAAAATTTCACTGTCGATAATATGCCCGGATATTTAATTGGCTGCGTTTGACATTTCAATAACAGATTCTGTTAAAAAAGCATGCCCCTCAAAATTACTCAGTATTACTGGGCTACGCGAGTCTGTTAAAAACAACATGCCCCCAAAAGTATGCTTTTTTTTAATTATAAGATTTATGTCTTCACGCTAGATGGCACTGTCTTCGCCGTCGAAAAACCGGAAGCCGTCGATAAATAGGTAGCAAGTTTAAGCAAACAAAAACATCAAATGTTGGCTTTATATATCATGTAATTGTGTAAAATTGATATAAGTTAGACAGTTCTAACATGAATTTTTGTCGCATTGAGGATCAAGCAGACCAACAAGTGCTAAGATCAACATTGTACGATTAGTACTTTAGGCCCACCAAAGGCTCAAAAAGTAATGTAAATACCGACACCTAATCACTATCAACCACTCTACTTACCTCCGAGAACGACGTATTCTACGTCAAAAAAAAAATGTGTATCATGCCGAAAAACCATCTGTAGTGTAATTAGATTGAGTACCAAATGTTTGTTTTATAAATTATTTTGAAGATATTTGTTTGTTATCGAATGATACCCAAATTATCGTGATCGGTCAAATATTAGCATAGATATAGTCGAATTTACATTAAAATTTCTTTTAGTAAATTTTTTTTTAAAATCGATAACTCGATAACTAATCGATGTATTGATAAATCCTTCGGTGAATCTTATTTTCTCAATGAGCTCTTCAAAACTGCATATTCAGATCTTGGGGCCACGGAAAACGTAATCGTGCCCATCTTGCTGTAAAACGAACGAAACGTGTATTTCACGAAGACTTCGTTCAAAAGCCAATAATCAGCTATTTTTGCTTGGTGTAAAACGTATATTGTACACAAACGAGAACAGCTGATTCAGTTACGAACGAAGACGTAACAGCAGTACAAATTTGGCTTGCTGTAAGAAAATTACCCAAAGCGGAACGTCAAAAAACGACGATAAACAATTTTCCATCGTCCACAAAATTTTAATAATGGAAGTTGCAGGAAATGCACTGCTCGTTACTATCACTTTTACTTTCGTTGTTAAAATTATAAAATGATAGCAGAAAACATTATAAAATACTATTTCACTCAAATTTAACTAAATATATGAAAACAAATTGCAGATTCTGCAAAAGTCAGCAATTATTCCCAAGCAAAAATAAATGAAACAGCTGATGGAAAAAAGCATTGCCAATGTAAAAAGATGTAATGATTTAACATTAAAATTTTTAAGGATTTTAGAAAATTTACGAAGAATATTGAAATTTCATTATCTGGCAATGCTTCTTTTGACAAATATTCATGTCGAGAGTGTTTGAGTAACGTAAGCGACGTAATAGTGCGCGATGACGCAAAGCATAAATACAGCAAGCCAATTTTATCCGACATCGTTTGCAAACAGCGAAGTCTTCGTTTTACAGCAAGATGCCATAAGATCAGATCAGAATCAGATCAGACGAAATCAGATTTCGTGACGTAGATAGGAAAAGACACTTGCTCTGTTTTTCTCACTGGTTTTATATTCGTACAAGAAGAGACGGAATATAGTGCAAAATAGCTCCGAGCGATTTATTTTTCCGTTATAGTTCTTTGTTTATGTTATGCTCAGTGAAAAACAGCTGATTTTGACAATATGTCGATCATGACGTAGTAAGACATGTGCATGGCATAATCTTGTCGAGAATGATAGAAAAATAGATTGCGCGGATTGTAAAAATAACTTTCAACGATCTGCGCATGTACGTCACGATATACTTACGATATGAGCTTACGATAGGGCTGTCTGTCAAGTCTTGTTCAGAATGTGAACAAATATGAAACAATGGCAAAAGATTCAAGAAACAAACTTGATCTAGTGTGACGTCATGATCGTAAAAAATACTTTCGTAGCTAGAAATGTCAAAATGAAAAGTAAACAACATAACGGAGCTGCGCAATGCGTAATCTATTTTTCTATCATTCTTGTAATCTTGTGTATATTATTTTTGGGCATATAATGTCAAAATGTAGCGAGTAGGTGCGAACAATGTTGCTTCTTGTAATATTGGAAATTAGAAATCGGCAAACAATAGGGGTGTCCACGATGTGGTGTATTTGTTATAATTTTTTACAAAATATACAATATTTACAAGTTAATGTGAGAGAACCTTTAATAAATTTTTGTATTTTTAAAATCATCTGATTTTTGTTTGGAAACAGCGTTGCCAGATGGTCCGATATATCGGATTTAATACGATTTTAAGCATTGGATACGATGATCCGATAGTGGCGGCCGTGGCGTAGTTGGTTAAAGTGCGTGGCAGCTATGTGAACTAACCTTGGAGACCCAGGTTCGAACCGCAGCAGCGACAGAAAATTATTTAAATTAAAATAATTTTTCTGTACGGCCGCCACCTCTCTGCAGACAATGGCAAACCTCAGAGAGTAATCAAAATGCCATGTAAAGCTTCTTGAGAACAAGAACATTCCGTTCATCGCCGTTCGGAGTCGGCGTTAAACATGTAGGTCCGTTTCTCGGTCAATTGTTTACAAACTTAATAACACGCACAACGCAATTGATCATAAGAAGCTAGGTCGAAGTCCTTTCAAGGGCTGAAATGGCCAGTTATTAATTTATTTTTTTTTTACGATGATCCGATATTTGGCCAAAATTCCTCAAAATGTTACAATTTTAGGAAAAATAGATCCGACGTCCGATTTCACATATATGTATTTCTTTATGCATATGAAATGAAAAAAATTTCAAATAAAAAAGATGGTGTCAACTTTGAAGAATTATTTTTAACTCTTTGAGCCACACTGGTGCTTTTCATCGCCCATACCTTAAAAAACCCTTTTTTAAATCAAAAACTTTGTATGCATACTCCTACGCCACCTGGGTGTTCACAACTTTACTAGCTTTACTATTAAGCAATTTAGAAGGCCAGGAATGCGTTAGTGTGTCGTTGGCATTCGTTCAAAATCGACTGGTGCTCTCATATACCCCACGTGTGGCTTCGTGTATATTTGTAGAGATAACTGAAATATTTAATTTTATTGAATTTATTTATTTTTTTACTGTTTTAAGGTATGTATGAATATAAATTGATAAATTAAAATAAAAAAATGTATTTTTATGTAAAAATTGATAAGTTTAGTGTCTGAACTCAATGAATTTGACTGAATTTGATTGAATTTGAGAATTTGACTTCTTTTTTTCTTTAAATATATTATTAAATTACTTAAAAAAAAGATACAGTAGTTTCGACTATGTCGTAACACAAGACGTAGAATTATTCAATTCGCTTTTGATGACATCTTTTTTAAAAATATTTATTCCATACACCTGAGGATATGACCTTTAAGAGAGTGCCGGAGAGGGTTAATATGTATCACTAACCCCCATTACTTTTGCAAAAGGAACATTTTTGCCTTTGACACCTATTCCCTCCGACCACTCCTTAGGGGCGCTCCCATACAAATTTTATGCTTTTGTCGATAAAACCGGAAACTGTCCATAAATAGGTAGAAAACTTAAACAAGCAAACAAAATTTGTTCAATGCTATCATTTTCAACAACCCATGTGTCAAAATTTCACTGTCGATAATATGCCCGGATATTCAATTGGCTGCGTTTGACATTTCAATAACAGATTCTGTTAAAAAAGCATGCCCCTCAAAATTACTCAGTATTACTGGGCTACGCGAGTCTGTTAAAAACAACATGCCCCCAAAAGTATGCTTTTTTTTAATTATAAGATTTATGTCTTCACGCTAGATGGCACTGTCTTCGCCGTCGAAAAACCGGAAGCCGTCGATAAATAGGTAGCAAGTTTAAGCAAACAAAAACATCAAATGTTGGCTTTATATATCATGTAATTGTGTAAAATTGATATAAGTTAGACAGTTCTAACATGAATTTTTGTCGCATTGAGGATCAAGCAGACCAACAAGTGCTAAGATCAACATTGTACGATTAGTACTTTAGGCCCACTAAAGGCTCAAAAAGTAATGTAAATACCGACACCTAATCACTATCAACCACCCTACTTACCTCCGAGAACGACGTATTCTACGTCAAAAAAAAAATGTGTATCATGCCGAAAAACCATCTGTAGTGTAATTAGATTGAGTACCAAATGTTTGTTTTATAAATTATTTTGAAGATATTTGTTTGTTATCGAATGATACCCAAATTATCGTGATCGGTCAAATATTAGCATAGATATAGTCGAATTTACATTAAAATTTCTTTTAGTAAATTTTTTTTTAAAATCGATAACTCGATAACTAATCGATGTATTGATAAATCCTTCGGTGAATCTTATTTTCTCAATGAGCTCTTCAAAACTGCATATTCAGATCTTGGGGCCACGGAAAACGTAATCGTGCCCATCTTGCTGTAAAACGAACGAAACGTGTATTTCACGAAGACTTCGTTCAAAAGCCAATAATCAGCTATTTTTGCTTGGTGTAAAACGTATATTGTACACAAACGAGAACAGCTGATTCAGTTACGAACGAAGACGTAACAGCAGTACAAATTTGGCTTGCTGTAAGAAAATTACCCAAAGCGGAACGTCAAAAAACGACGATAAACAATTTTCCATCGTCCACAAAATTTTAATAATGGAAGTTGCAGGAAATGCACTGCTCGTTACTATCACTTTTACTTTCGTTGTTAAAATTATAAAATGATAGCAGAAAACATTATAAAATACTATTTCACTCAAATTTAACTAAATATATGAAAACAAATTGCAGATTCTGCAAAAGTCAGCAATTATTCCCAAGCAAAAATAAATGAAACAGCTGATGGAAAAAAGCATTGCCAATGTAAAAAGATGTAATGATTTAACATTAAAATTTTTAAGGATTTTAGAAAATTTACGAAGAATATTGAAATTTCATTATCTGGCAATGCTTCTTTTGACAAATATTCATGTCGAGAGTGTTTGAGTAACGTAAGCGACGTAATAGTGCGCGATGACGCAAAGCATAAATACAGCAAGCCAATTTTATCCGACATCGTTTGCAAACAGCGAAGTCTTCGTTTTACAGCAAGATGCCATAAGATCAGATCAGAATCAGATCAGACGAAATCAGATTTCGTGACGTAGATAGGAAAAGACACTTGCTCTGTTTTTCTCACTGGTTTTATATTCGTACAAGAAGAGACGGAATATAGTGCAAAATAGCTCCGAGCGATTTATTTTTCCGTTATAGTTCTTTGTTTATGTTATGCTCAGTGAAAAACAGCTGATTTTGACAATATGTCGATCATGACGTAGTAAGACATGTGCATGGCATAATCTTGTCGAGAATGATAGAAAAATAGATTGCGCGGATTGTAAAAATAACTTTCAACGATCTGCGCATGTACGTCACGATATACTTACGATATGAGCTTACGATAGGGCTGTCTGTCAAGTCTTGTTCAGAATGTGAACAAATATGAAACAATGGCAAAAGATTCAAGAAACAAACTTGATCTAGTGTGACGTCATGATCGTAAAAAATACTTTCGTAGCTAGAAATGTCAAAATGAAAAGTAAACAACATAACGGAGCTGCGCAATGCGTAATCTATTTTTCTATCATTCTTGTAATCTTGTGTATATTATTTTTGGGCATATAATGTCAAAATGTAGCGAGTAGGTGCGAACAATGTTGCTTCTTGTAATATTGGAAATTAGAAATCGGCAAACAATAGGGGTGTCCACGATGTGGTGTATTTGTTATAATTTTTTACAAAATATACAATATTTACAAGTTAATGTGAGAGAACCTTTAATAAATTTTTGTATTTTTAAAATCATCTGATTTTTGTTTGGAAACAGCGTTGCCAGATGGTCCGATATATCGGATTTAATACGATTTTAAGCATTGGATACGATGATCCGATAGTGGCGGCCGTGGCGTAGTTGGTTAAAGTGCGTGGCAGCTATGTGAACTAACCTTGGAGACCCAGGTTCGAACCGCAGCAGCGACAGAAAATTATTTAAATTAAAATAATTTTTCTGTACGGCCGCCACCTCTCTGCAGACAATGGCAAACCTCAGAGAGTAATCAAAATGCCATGTAAAGCTTCTTGAGAACAAGAACATTCCGTTCATCGCCGTTCGGAGTCGGCGTTAAACATGTAGGTCCGTTTCTCGGTCAATTGTTTACAAACTTAATAACACGCACAACGCAATTGATCATAAGAAGCTAGGTCGAAGTCCTTTCAAGGGCTGAAATGGCCAGTTATTAATTTATTTTTTTTTTACGATGATCCGATATTTGGCCAAAATTCCTCAAAATGTTACAATTTTAGGAAAAATAGATCCGACGTCCGATTTCACATATATGTATTTCTTTATGCATATGAAATGAAAAAAATTTCAAATAAAAAAGATGGTGTCAACTTTGAAGAATTATTTTTAACTCTTTGAGCCACACTGGTGCTTTTCATCGCCCATACCTTAAAAAACCCTTTTTTAAATCAAAAACTTTGTATGCATACTCCTACGCCACCTGGGTGTTCACAACTTTACTAGCTTTACTATTAAGCAATTTAGAAGGCCAGGAATGCGTTAGTGTGTCGTTGGCATTCGTTCAAAATCGACTGGTGCTCTCATATACCCCACGTGTGGCTTCGTGTATATTTTTAGAGATAACTGAAATATTTAATTTTATTGAATTTATTTATTTTTTTACTGTTTTAAGGTATGTATGAATATAAATTGATAAATTAAAATAAAAAAATGTATTTTTATGTAAAAATTGATAAGTTTAGTGTCTGAACTCAATGAATTTGACTGAATTTGATTGAATTTGAGAATTTGACTTCTTTTTTTCTTTAAATATATTATTAAATTACTTAAAAAAAAGATACAGTAGTTTCGACTATGTCGTAACACAAGACGTAGAATTATTCAATTCGCTTTTGATGACATCTTTTTTAAAAATATTTATTCCATACACCTGAGGATATGACCTTTAAGAGAGTGCCGGAGAGGGTTAATATGTATCACTAACCCCCATTACTTTTGCAAAAGGAACATTTTTGCCTTTGACACCTATTCCCTCCGACCACTCCTTAGGGGCGCTCCCATACAAATTTTATGCTTTTGTCGATAAAACCGGAAACTGTCCATAAATAGGTAGAAAACTTAAACAAGCAAACAAAATTTGTTCAATGCTATCATTTTCAACAACCCATGTGTCAAAATTTCACTGTCGATAATATGCCCGGATATTCAATTGGCTGCGTTTGACATTTCAATAACAGATTCTGTTAAAAAAGCATGCCCCTCAAAATTACTCAGTATTACTGGGCTACGCGAGTCTGTAAAAAACAACATGCCCCCAAAAGTATGCTTTTTTTTAATTATAAGATTTATGTCTTCACGCTAGATGGCACTGTCTTCGCCGTCGAAAAACCGGAAGCCGTCGATAAATAGGTAGCAAGTTTAAGCAAACAAAAACATCAAATGTTGGCTTTATATATCATGTAATTGTGTAAAATTGATATAAGTTAGACAGTTCTAACATGAATTTTTGTCGCATTGAGGATCAAGCAGACCAACAAGTGCTAAGATCAACATTGTACGATTAGTACTTTAGGCCCACTAAAGGCTCAAAAAGTAATGTAAATACCGACACCTAATCACTATCAACCACCCTACTTACCTCCGAGAACGACGTATTCTACGTCAAAAAAAAAATGTGTATCATGCCGAAAAACCATCTGTAGTGTAATTAGATTGAGTACCAAATGTTTGTTTTATAAATTATTTTGAAGATATTTGTTTGTTATCGAATGATACCCAAATTATCGTGATCGGTCAAATATTAGCATAGATATAGTCGAATTTACATTAAAATTTCTTTTAGTAAATTTTTTTTTAAAATCGATAACTCGATAACTAATCGATGTATTGATAAATCCTTCGGTGAATCTTATTTTCTCAATGAGCTCTTCAAAACTGCATATTCAGATCTTGGGGCCACGGAAAACGTAATCGTGCCCATCTTGCTGTAAAACGAACGAAACGTGTATTTCACGAAGACTTCGTTCAAAAGCCAATAATCAGCTATTTTTGCTTGGTGTAAAACGTATATTGTACACAAACGAGAACAGCTGATTCAGTTACGAACGAAGACGTAACAGCAGTACAAATTTGGCTTGCTGTAAGAAAATTACCCAAAGCGGAACGTCAAAAAACGACGATAAACAATTTTCCATCGTCCACAAAATTTTAATAATGGAAGTTGCAGGAAATGCACTGCTCGTTACTATCACTTTTACTTTCGTTGTTAAAATTATAAAATGATAGCAGAAAACATTATAAAATACTATTTCACTCAAATTTAACTAAATATATGAAAACAAATTGCAGATTCTGCAAAAGTCAGCAATTATTCCCAAGCAAAAATAAATGAAACAGCTGATGGAAAAAAGCATTGCCAATGTAAAAAGATGTAATGATTTAACATTAAAATTTTTAAGGATTTTAGAAAATTTACGAAGAATATTGAAATTTCATTATCTGGCAATGCTTCTTTTGACAAATATTCATGTCGAGAGTGTTTGAGTAACGTAAGCGACGTAATAGTGCGCGATGACGCAAAGCATAAATACAGCAAGCCAATTTTATCCGACATCGTTTGCAAACAGCGAAGTCTTCGTTTTACAGCAAGATGCCATAAGATCAGATCAGAATCAGATCAGACGAAATCAGATTTCGTGACGTAGATAGGAAAAGACACTTGCTCTGTTTTTCTCACTGGTTTTATATTCGTACAAGAAGAGACGGAATATAGTGCAAAATAGCTCCGAGCGATTTATTTTTCCGTTATAGTTCTTTGTTTATGTTATGCTCAGTGAAAAACAGCTGATTTTGACAATATGTCGATCATGACGTAGTAAGACATGTGCATGGCATAATCTTGTCGAGAATGATAGAAAAATAGATTGCGCGGATTGTAAAAATAACTTTCAACGATCTGCGCATGTACGTCACGATATACTTACGATATGAGCTTACGATAGGGCTGTCTGTCAAGTCTTGTTCAGAATGTGAACAAATATGAAACAATGGCAAAAGATTCAAGAAACAAACTTGATCTAGTGTGACGTCATGATCGTAAAAAATACTTTCGTAGCTAGAAATGTCAAAATGAAAAGTAAACAACATAACGGAGCTGCGCAATGCGTAATCTATTTTTCTATCATTCTTGTAATCTTGTGTATATTATTTTTGGGCATATAATGTCAAAATGTAGCGAGTAGGTGCGAACAATGTTGCTTCTTGTAATATTGGAAATTAGAAATCGGCAAACAATAGGGGTGTCCACGATGTGGTGTATTTGTTATAATTTTTTACAAAATATACAATATTTACAAGTTAATGTGAGAGAACCTTTAATAAATTTTTGTATTTTTAAAATCATCTGATTTTTGTTTGGAAACAGCGTTGCCAGATGGTCCGATATATCGGATTTAATACGATTTTAAGCATTGGATACGATGATCCGATAGTGGCGGCCGTGGCGTAGTTGGTTAAAGTGCGTGGCAGCTATGTGAACTAACCTTGGAGACCCAGGTTCGAACCGCAGCAGCGACAGAAAATTATTTAAATTAAAATAATTTTTCTGTACGGCCGCCACCTCTCTGCAGACAATGGCAAACCTCAGAGAGTAATCAAAATGCCATGTAAAGCTTCTTGAGAACAAGAACATTCCGTTCATCGCCGTTCGGAGTCGGCGTTAAACATGTAGGTCCGTTTCTCGGTCAATTGTTTACAAACTTAATAACACGCACAACGCAATTGATCATAAGAAGCTAGGTCGAAGTCCTTTCAAGGGCTGAAATGGCCAGTTATTAATTTATTTTTTTTTTACGATGATCCGATATTTGGCCAAAATTCCTCAAAATGTTACAATTTTAGGAAAAATAGATCCGACGTCCGATTTCACATATATGTATTTCTTTATGCATATGAAATGAAAAAAATTTCAAATAAAAAAGATGGTGTCAACTTTGAAGAATTATTTTTAACTCTTTGAGCCACACTGGTGCTTTTCATCGCCCATACCTTAAAAAACCCTTTTTTAAATCAAAAACTTTGTATGCATACTCCTACGCCACCTGGGTTTTCACAACTTTACTAGCTTTACTATTAAGCAATTTAGAAGGCCAGGAATGCGTTAGTGTGTCGTTGGCATTCGTTCAAAATCGACTGGTGCTCTCATATACCCCACGTGTGGCTTCGTGTATATTTTTAGAGATAACTGAAATATTTAATTTTATTGAATTTATTTATTTTTTTACTGTTTTAAGGTATGTATGAATATAAATTGATAAATTAAAATAAAAAAATGTATTTTTATGTAAAAATTGATAAGTTTAGTGTCTGAACTCAATGAATTTGACTGAATTTGATTGAATTTGAGAATTTGACTTCTTTTTTTCTTTAAATATATTATTAAATTACTTAAAAAAAAGATACAGTAGTTTCGACTATGTCGTAACACAAGACGTAGAATTATTCAATTCGCTTTTGATGACATCTTTTTTAAAAATATTTATTCCATACACCTGAGGATATGACCTTTAAGAGAGTGCCGGAGAGGGTTAATATGTATCACCAACCCCCATTACTTTTGCAAAAGGAACATTTTTGCCTTTGACACCTATTCCCTCCGACCACTCCTTAGGGGCGCTCCCATACAAATTTTATGCTTTTGTCGATAAAACCGGAAACTGTCCATAAATAGGTAGAAAACTTAAACAAGCAAACAAAATTTGTTCAATGCTATCATTTTCAACAACCCATGTGTCAAAATTTCACTGTCGATAATATGCCCGGATATTTAATTGGCTGCGTTTGACATTTCAATAACAGATTCTGTTAAAAAAGCATGCCCCTCAAAATTACTCAGTATTACTGGGCTACGCGAGTCTGTTAAAAACAACATGCCCCCAAAAGTATGCTTTTTTTTAATTATAAGATTTATGTCTTCACGCTAGATGGCACTGTCTTCGCCGTCGAAAAACCGGAAGCCGTCGATAAATAGGTAGCAAGTTTAAGCAAACAAAAACATCAAATGTTGGCTTTATATATCATGTAATTGTGTAAAATTGATATAAGTTAGACAGTTCTAACATGAATTTTTGTCGCATTGAGGATCAAGCAGACCAACAAGTGCTAAGATCAACATTGTACGATTAGTACTTTAGGCCCACCAAAGGCTCAAAAAGTAATGTAAATACCGACACCTAATCACTATCAACCACCCTACTTACCTCCGAGAACGACGTATTCTACGTCAAAAAAAAAATGTGTATCATGCCGAAAAACCATCTGTAGTGTAATTAGATTGAGTACCAAATGTTTGTTTTATAAATTATTTTGAAGATATTTGTTTGTTATCGAATGATACCCAAATTATCGTGATCGGTCAAATATTAGCATAGATATAGTCGAATTTACATTAAAATTTCTTTTAGTAAATTTTTTTTTAAAATCGATAACTCGATAACTAATCGATGTATTGATAAATCCTTCGGTGAATCTTATTTTCTCAATGAGCTCTTCAAAACTGCATATTCAGATCTTGGGGCCACGGAAAACGTAATCGTGCCCATCTTGCTGTAAAACGAACGAAACGTGTATTTCACGAAGACTTCGTTCAAAAGCCAATAATCAGCTATTTTTGCTTGGTGTAAAACGTATATTGTACACAAACGAGAACAGCTGATTCAGTTACGAACGAAGACGTAACAGCAGTACAAATTTGGCTTGCTGTAAGAAAATTACCCAAAGCGGAACGTCAAAAAACGACGATAAACAATTTTCCATCGTCCACAAAATTTTAATAATGGAAGTTGCAGGAAATGCACTGCTCGTTACTATCACTTTTACTTTCGTTGTTAAAATTATAAAATGATAGCAGAAAACATTATAAAATACTATTTCACTCAAATTTAACTAAATATATGAAAACAAATTGCAGATTCTGCAAAAGTCAGCAATTATTCCCAAGCAAAAATAAATGAAACAGCTGATGGAAAAAAGCATTGCCAATGTAAAAAGATGTAATGATTTAACATTAAAATTTTTAAGGATTTTAGAAAATTTACGAAGAATATTGAAATTTCATTATCTGGCAATGCTTCTTTTGACAAATATTCATGTCGAGAGTGTTTGAGTAACGTAAGCGACGTAATAGTGCGCGATGACGCAAAGCATAAATACAGCAAGCCAATTTTATCCGACATCGTTTGCAAACAGCGAAGTCTTTGTTTTACAGCAAGATGCCATAAGATCAGATCAGAATCAGATCAGACGAAATCAGATTTCGTGACGTAGATAGGAAAAGACACTTGCTCTGTTTTTCTCACTGGTTTTATATTCGTACAAGAAGAGACGGAATATAGTGCAAAATAGCTCCGAGCGATTTATTTTTCCGTTATAGTTCTTTGTTTATGTTATGCTCAGTGAAAAACAGCTGATTTTGACAATATGTCGATCAAGACGTAGTAAGACATGTGCATGGCATAATCTTGTCGAGAATGATAGAAAAATAGATTGCGCGGATTGTAAAAATAACTTTCAACGATCTGCGCATGTACGTCACGATATACTTACGATATGAGCTTACGATAGGGCTGTCTGTCAAGTCTTGTACAGAATGTGAACAAATATGAAACAATGGCAAAAGATTCAAGAAACAAACTTGATCTAGTGTGACGTCATGATCGTAAAAAATACTTTCGTAGCTAGAAATGTCAAAATGAAAAGTAAACAACATAACGGAGCTGCGCAATGCGTAATCTATTTTTCTATCATTCTTGTAATCTTGTGTATATTATTTTTGGGCATATAATGTCAAAATGTAGCGAGTAGGTGCGAACAATGTTGCTTCTTGTAATATTGGAAATTAGAAATCGGCAAACAATAGGGGTGTCCACGATGTGGTGTATTTGTTATAATTTTTTACAAAATATACAATATTTACAAGTTAATGTGAGAGAACCTTTAATAAATTTTTGTATTTTTAAAATCATCTGATTTTTGTTTGGAAACAGCGTTGCCAGATGGTCCGATATATCGGATTTGTTACGATTTTAAGCATTGGATACGATGATCCGATAGTGGCGGCCGTGGCGTAGTTGGTTAAAGTGCGTGGCAGCTATGTGAACTAACCTTGGAGACCCAGGTTCGAACCGCAGCAGCGACAGAAAATTATTTAAATTAAAATAATTTTTCTGTACGGCCGCCACCTCTCTGCAGACAATGGCAAACCTCAGAGAGTAATCAAAATGCCATGTAAAGCTTCTTGAGAACAAGAACATTCCGTTCATCGCCGTTCGGAGTCGGCGTTAAACATGTAGGTCCGTTTCTCGGTCAATTGTTTACAAACTTAATAACACGCACAACGCAATTGATCATAAGAAGCTAGGTCGAAGTCCTTTCAAGGGCTGAAATGGCCAGTTATTAATTTATTTTTTTTTTACGATGATCCGATATTTGGCCAAAATTCCTCAAAATGTTACAATTTTAGGAAAAATAGATCCGACGTCCGATTTCACATATATGTATTTCTTTATGCATATGAAATGAAAAAAATTTCAAATAAAAAAGATGGTGCCAACTTTGAAGAATTATTTTTAACTCTTTGAGCCACACTGGTGCTTTTCATCGCCCATACCTTAAAAAACCCTTTTTTAAATCAAAAACTTTGTATGCATACTCCTACGCCACCTGGGTGTTCACAACTTTACTAGCTTTACTATTAAGCAATTTAGAAGGCCAGGAATGCGTTAGTGTGTCGTTGGCATTCGTTCAAAATCGACTGGTGCTCTCATATACCCCACGTGTGGCTTCGTGTATATTTTTAGAGATAACTGAAATATTTAATTTTATTGAATTTATTTATTTTTTTACTGTTTTAAGGTATGTATGAATATAAATTGATAAATTAAAATAAAAAAATGTATTTTTATGTAAAAATTGAAAAGTTTAGTGTCTGAACTCAATGAATTTGACTGAATTTGATTGAATTTGAGAATTTGACTTCTTTTTTTCTTTAAATATATTATTAAATTACTTAAAAAAAAGATACAGTAGTTTCGACTATGTCGTAACACAAGACGTAGAATTATTCAATTCGCTTTTGATGACATCTTTTTTAAAAATATTTATTCCATACACCTGAGGATATGACCTTTAAGAGAGTGCCGGAGAGGGTTAATATGTATCACCAACCCCCATTACTTTTGCAAAAGGAACATTTTTGCCTTTGACACCTATTCCCTCCGACCACTCCTTAGGGGCGCTCCCATACAAATTTTATGCTTTTGTCGATAAAACCGGAAACTGTCCATAAATAGGTAGAAAACTTAAACAAGCAAACAAAATTTGTTCAATGCTATCATTTTCAACAACCCATGTGTCAAAATTTCACTGTCGATAATATGCCCGGATATTCAATTGGCTGCGTTTGACATTTCAATAACAGATTCTGTTAAAAAAGCATGCCCCTCAAAATTACTCAGTATTACTGGGCTACGCGAGTCTGTTAAAAACAACATGCCCCCAAAAGTATGCTTTTTTTTAATTATAAGATTTATGTCTTCACGCTAGATGGCACTGTCTTCGCCGTCGAAAAACCGGAAGCCGTCGATAAATAGGTAGCAAGTTTAAGCAAACAAAAACATCAAATGTTGGCTTTATATATCATGTAATTGTGTAAAATTGATATAAGTTAGACAGTTCTAACATGAATTTTTGTCGCATTGAGGATCAAGCAGACCAACAAGTGCTAAGATCAACATTGTACGATTAGTACTTTAGGCCCACCAAAGGCTCAAAAAGTAATGTAAATACCGACACCTGATCACTATCAACCACCCTACTTACCTCCGAGAACGATGTATTCTACGTCAAAAATATTTTCAGGTCTTAAAATCAACACTGAACGAGTTTATTTGAATTTTATTTGTAAAAAATCTTTGTTTTTTGTTTTTTGAAAAAGTGGGTGCAGTTTTTTGGCAGAATAAATATGTTTTTTGTAGCTAACGCTATGACTAATATTTTGTCTCTGCAGCAACGTATTTGATGCCTTCAAACATAAATTTTTAGGTCTAAAATAAAAAAACTGTAAAAGTTATGAATTTTTTAGTAAAATAACTAAAATTTTTCACATTTTTTTAACTTGGCCGCGCTCCTAAAGTCAGCCATTTTTAAAATATTAGAAAATAACTATACAAAATGTTGAACAAGACCAAAAATAGTAGCCATGTAAAGTTCTAAGCTTAAAATAAATAAAATTCGGGATTTTACAACGATTTTTTGACATGAGCTATGACATACCCCCATGTGGCTCTATGTTACTGGAGTGAGGCTGTGGCTCGAAGGGTTAATTAAAAATCATTGGTAGAACTTCTGATCACGAATGTCAACATAAAGAATGACAATTACATTCGCTGCATTGCTTTCAAAACTTTTCTTTGTGTTTGAATTATTTACTGTTATATTTGTGCTAAACTGTGTCGTGGATGAAAATAAATCTCTTATTTGGATATGGATAAATTTCTGATTAAAAACGTAAAAAACTAGTTAATTTTTGTTGTAAAATACACGAGTTTAATAATAATTTCTACTATTCTGTTAAGGTATAAGTAGTTTGTACCTCAAATTCTGCAGAGCAAATTCTCTAATTTTATATGTTTGTAGTATTACATTGCTTTAAGAAATGGATTATGTAGAAAATGTAATTTATTAAAAAATAAACATTAAATGTGGATCATACATCTATATTGTATTTTATTTGTCTTCCTTCCGACAAACGCGACGAAAATCCGACGGGCTGAAAGCAAAAGTTACGATGCGAAAGTTTTTCCCTGGCAACACTGTTTGGAAATATAAATTGAAATCATAATTTTACTGTAGGAAATCATAAGAAAATTGAAACAAAACACTTAATTATAATAATTTTTATTAAATAAACTCACAGCGCAGCCGGTAGCTTCCTCTGAGTTGAGTAGAAATGCTTTTGGAGTCAGCTGATCACATATACAACAAAATTTACAAAGATTACAATAGGGATTCGTTGTTGTATTTTGCTATAGGGTAATTCTTAACATTCTCTACAAATATCAAATTTATCAAAAATACACAATATAAAGGCAATACACCATTGCCTTTATCGTTAATACCCCTCGTTAATACCCCTTATTATTTATCTTGCCTTTGCACTTGATATTAGTTGCGTAATAAACATCAAATTTATTACTTCATTACGTCAAAAATAAAGTTTCCGCAAGTTCTCCGCAAGAGAAACAAGTTTTTTATTTCCTAAAATTTTTTGTTTTTATTTTTGATTTTTTAATCTTTTATTTAAATTTTTTATCCGAATATGATTTCTACATTTTATGAAGAGATCTTTCACAGGTCCGGGAAGTGCATTCGCTGTAAACAATTCAGCGAGTTTTTTTCTGTACTCTTTGCACACTAGAATGTTCCTACCGTTGCACAGTGCGCTTTTTTCAATTTTAGGATGACATTTGGGGTTTTTTTTTTTAATTTTGTAAATAAATAATAATCAAAGTTGAAACATTTTTAACAAAAATAAGCTCAATAAAACTCGAGCACTAAGTATATATATATCAAGGTTTTGTTTCCTGAATTTATTTTATGTTTTATTAATTTATTATAAAATACAATAAAAAATATTAAAAATAAAAATAGAATAATCGTAGAAACATCACTGCAAATTTTTCAAGGAATGAAAATTCAAGTTAAATTTAGTAGAAAATATCTAGTTAATTCAGCATTATTAAAATCAAAGGCTATAGCTATCATAAAATATAGTACTTCTGTTTCTGTAAAAACCTGCTGCTTCTAGCTGCCACCAAGAAAAACCACTTCATTTGAAAAAGGTCTTAAAAATGAAATTTTGCCCTAAAACGCACTTGTTTTCAAGACTGTTTGTCTGTCTGCGAACACGATAACAGCCGTCATTTTCAAGCTATTATCACGAAATTCGATATATAAGCTTGTATATAAATAAATATCAAGTTAAAAAATGAGGCAAATCAGATGAAAATACGCTTACCTCCCATGCAAAGGGACAGTAAAATTTCTTAGAATTCCACAAAAATTAATATATGGACTTGCAATTTTGCATATGATATTTAATATACACTCTGAGGATGAAATTCAACCAAATCGGATAAAAACCACGCCCACCTTCCATACAAAGTGACTTTATCAAAGAGGTAAAATCTCTTTAAATTCCACAAAAATTAATAAGCTTTAATATTTAATATGCACTCTGAGTATGAAACCACGCCTACCTACCATACAAAGTGACTTAGTTAAAAAACAAAAGCGAATATTTTTCTTTAAAACTATGACGAAAATGTTTTTACAGACATTTTACTGTCTGCTTAAAACTTTGAAAATACTTCGGTTCGGCCGTGGGGGTATTTTAACTTCGGCCCAGTCGAAGATAATTTCTTACTAGTTATATATTGTTTTAACGTAGAATACGTTATACGGGGGTGTTGATCTGGAGCACAAAATTTTGAGAAAATGTTTGTCACTTTCATTATAAGTTTTTAATACTTTATGCATGCATTGAAGAAAATTCAAGTATGGTCGTAACATATTTAATATGTCTTCTTTTGATTTGTATTTAAATAATCATATTGCTACATATAATTTTTTTGATTCTATAAGTAAATCAAAATTTAACTCCTTCAAATTTTGTATTAATTTTCATATAATTTGTATTTTATGTATTATAACATCATGTGTAAGAGCAGTACGATTATCTGTCTGTTCATCACAGAACCAGTGTGAGAAAGAGAAGAAGTATAATGACCAAGTAGCGAACGATGTGTACATACACAACATTGATAAGCGAAGCAGAGAAACAAAATTGTGCTTATCCAGTTGGCCACGTCTTTAAGACATCCTCAATGTCT
The DNA here is from genome assembly GCA_943735915.1 of Pherbina coryleti. NCBI lineage: Eukaryota > Metazoa > Arthropoda > Insecta > Diptera > Sciomyzidae > Pherbina > Pherbina coryleti. The sequence goes on from OX030949.1 coordinate 113,956,701, forward strand.
TACAGCCTTATTCATAAACACATTTTAGAGGCAGCGTAACTTTAAACGGGCTTTAAACAAGAAAACGTTATTCAAAAACATTTTTCGTAGTTGTTTAAAAGCTGCGTAACTTAAACGTCGAAATTAGCGTTTAAAGGTTACGTAAATACAACCATGATTTTTGTTTGTCTTTTCTTTTAATATCAAAGACATGCTCCATATGCGCCCTTTGCAGCATTTTTTTATGCCATTGTAAATCCATAGGAATTCTTAATTTTTGTAGAGATTTTCTATAGTTCAGACACAAACCTTACAATCATAAGCAGAAAATGAAAAAATGTTTATGAATAACAATGTTAGCAAGGTTGCATAGAAGCTGCGTAAAGCCTTAAACAGTGCGTAACTAAACAAGCGTTTAAAGGTTGTTTAAGGAAATCTATTGAATAAGGCTGCTAATGACTAACGTATTCTACGTCTGACCTATGCGTCCGTGTTATCTGACACAGGCTTGAGCTTTTTTGTTTTTAAAATTAAATTTTTTAATCTATTTTATTTTAAAGAAACAGAATCATTTTGGGAGGTTTATGTAAAAGTGGGCGGATCACGCCCAGTTTTGATAGTGTAATTTGTAATGATATGCAGCTACCTACCAAATATCAATGAAATGCACTGTACGAATCGAAAGTTATGCCATTTTAAACCATTATATACATGAATGTTATATGGGAGGTAGGCGTGGTCTTTGACTGACCATGCGTATTTTCAAAACTAAACAATGTATTGAAAAAAGTAATACACACACCAAGTTTCATTTGCTTAAATTTCTCTGTTAGTCCGTAATCGTTATTTTAGCACAGACGGACGGACGCACGGACAGACGGACACGGTTAAATCGACACAGGAGGTGAAGTGGATCAAGAATATATATATATACATGTTTGTACCGGAGATGTCTTTTATCTGCGTTATACATGGAAGAATGCATACTTCCTATACAAAAAGGCCTTGTATGGGAAGAGGGCGTGGTAGTTGACCTATAATTATAATTTTTGGTCTAATTACTTTTTACTTTGGCATAGAAAGCATTGGTACAAATTTTCATGATTCTAGCTCTTATAGTTTTTGAGATAATTGCAAATATCATCCTAAAATCGAAAAAAGCGCACTGTGCGTTGGCTTGATTAAAGATCGCTTCCAAATGTTTTATTTTTTCTAGAAAAAGAGCTGATGGCTTTTTCAGCCCTCCCTGTGAGACTTCATCCACCCATGTAAAGGATGAGTCTTTACTTTCGTGACGCTACGTATTCTAAGGCATCCTCGTGCAGTTCGTCAATTTTGTCATCCTTGAATATGTTTTCAATTTCATCTGGAAATTCATCGCTATTTATTTCATCCTGTTTGTCAACTATTTCAAGAATTTCGTCGATTTGAGCCTCGTTTTGAGTCAGATTTGTATAGGATGCTGATATCTATGTTGGTTTGCTGCGTATGGCCAGGAGAGTTCTAATATTCCGTGTTTCGTGCTTTATTGCAAAATATAATATGTTAACAGTTGCACAAAAAAAATTTATTAACTATTACCTAAAATATATTTTCTAAGCCGATATTTAAATTCTTTCTCTGGGATGATCATATGGACCTCCGTTGCTTCGCATGGCACCAAAAAAGTTTTCGAGAATATCCTGACTGAGCCTACTTGTGCAGATGTACTCAATGACGTACTTGCTCTTTAATTATTGGTATAATGAAATTAGAGAGGTATTGCTGAGGATAATTCCTATTTGGAATGGAGCAAGAGATGTTTTGTTTGGCAGAATTTTTTTAAAACGTATCAGTCAGGCTTTTCAAATGTTGTTCCTGAGAGTCAATGCTCTTTCCAAATGGCATTTTGCTTGGAATATTCGATGGACTGGAAAGGTTTGAATTCTGTAAATCAGACCAGCTATCTATTAACTCTATGAAATCAGCTGTTGCAATTGGGTTGTACACCTCCTTTCCAATATAAAAATACCTTATAGCACAGGCTTTAGTATTTGAAAATAGTTGAGCGGTGAGCATTGCTTTTTGTCTGCCTATAATACAAACGGGTTAGGGTCATTTCGCAGAATTGCAGAATATTGAAAAAAAAAAATCTTGAAAAACATTGAAACCCAAAATATTTCATCATCCGAGTGATAAGTTTCCAAATAGTACAGAGACTAATTTCAGAAATTGTCATATTTTGAAATAAATTGACTTTCAAAGTTTTTAAAATGTTTTTTCGATAACGAAGCGATAGGTATTTATTTTAATTTACCTGCGCCTTTAACAGACAAGTGTTCATCTGTTAATTTATATACGATGGAACAATCAGACACCGCTGCATACTGCAGCACTTGCTTAACTGTTTGTGATGTGACTAGTGTATTTTGAAAACACAGGCCTGTGTCTAAGAAATGGTTTCCTATCAGCTTAAGGAGGTGTGGAACATCCGCAAACATGAAAATTTTTTCGTCTTTGTTTGCTGGATTTGGAAACCACGTTTTGTCTTCAAAGGTTCAATTGAATTTAATGCAATTCCTAATATATTTAATTTCTATCTTACTCATGTCAACATCAAGCTGTTTCCAAAGTGCTTGGTTAGATGGACCCATGCCAGAAACGACAGCAACTATGGGGAATCCTGCTTCATAAAGTGACCTAATTATTTCAAACAACAAATCTTTCGTCATTTTGATGTCGAATCCATAGAAAACGGGTTGCTTTCATGATGCCTTCAGTCCCCGTACTATCGCCATTTGTACGTACATGGTGCTCTGACCATGTCTGATGATGGATCATGCTCATAAACGGATGCAACCGCCATCTCATCTAAGGACAAGACATAAATCCTCTCATCTAGTTCCAAGTTGTGTCCGAATTTCATACATTCCATTGAACATTTTAGAATTCCCTCTTCAAATTTCAGTTTCTGAACCCATTTGGCGGTCGTATCAACAGATGGCAGGGGAAAGGCCATTTTATATATAGATGCCTGTATGCTCTCGACCCTGCAGCTTGCAATGAAATCGCTTTGGATATATCCTCCCAGCACCATCGTACGATTTTTTCGGGATTCCTTTATATGAAGGATTTATATGAAAACAAATTTAACCTTCATCGGTCCTTTATTTCTAAAAACAAATAAGTTCTTTGTGTGTACATTTTACTAATTAATTTATTTATTAAAAAAAAAGATTTTTTAAAAAACCAGCCAAAATCTTACCTCGATTTGATGAATTTATATTAAAGAAATATCAGCTTGAAGTTGAAAAGTGTGTGTAAAATTTACACAAGGAACCGATTAAGGTTAAAAATGTTTTAATAATTATCTGTGCAGTCGTAAATTGAGGTGTACCTGTACAAACGTAAAGAGGATTTATTTTTTATTACCTCATCTTTTCAATTTGTCCTGGTGAAAAAATATTGATTAAGGATTAAGTATTGTTTTTCAAATCCATTTTAAGAACAGCAACATTTGACTCTAATTCAGCAATTCTACTTTTGCAATTGTTTAATTAGCTGGGCATCATAGTTGTTGGCAAATGCATCACTACAATATAAACACAATTCACTCAAAAGGCATTAAAATTAAATTAATTTCCAATCACATCAAGCTCTACCAAATTTTAAAAATATATATAAAAAAAAAATAAATAAATAACTGGCCATTTCAGCCCTTGAAAGGACTTTGACCTAGCTTCTTATGATCAATTGTGTTGTGCGTGTTATTAAGTTTGTACACAATTGACCGAGAACCGGACCTACATGCTTAACGCCGACTCCGAACGGCGATGAACGGAAAGTTCTCGTTCTCAAGAAGCTTTACATGGCATTTTGATTACTCTCTGAGGTTTGCCATTGTCTGCAGAGAGGTGGCGGCCGTACAGAAAAATTATTTTAATTCAAATAATTTTCTGTCGCTGCTGGGGTTCGAACCTGGGTTTCCAAAGTTCTTTGACATAGCGGCCACGCACTTTAACCAACTACGCCACGGACGCCACAAAATATATATACTTACATTTATAATTACTCTGTTTGTGTGGAGCAGTTTTTAAATTGCGCTGCAATCTCCTCAGCTAACTTTTCAAAAAGTACTAACGGCGCTGAACTTGGTGTTGCAATTGATGGCAGAGCACTTGGCATACAGTAGGTGGAAAAAATAAGTTGTCACACTTTTATTTTAAGTTTCTTATAAAGTATAATTTGTTGTTCGCCTTCACTGTAACTTGTTTACATATAAATGTGAAGAACCGTTATAAGAGAACACTTTTTCGAGCTGTTCTTGCATTTAATCGGCAAATTCTCAATGTATTCTACAGTTTGTGAACAAAGTCGAAAGAGAAGTGTTGCAAAAATATGTTGTCAAATTAAAAAAACAAATATTTTAAATGCCAATAAAGTAGAAGCCTACAGTGTTTTTTTTTTGCATTTCCTCAAAATAAGTCAAATCAAACAAAATTACTATTTAAATAAGGTAAATGAGTTTACTTGATGTATAGAAATGATAATTTAAGTGATAAACTGTTTTTATTTATTTACAAAGTCCTTTGAGCTAAGAAAATGGAAAAATTTAAGCAATTGGTTGACGAGGAAAGAAAAATAATCATTAATTTATTGAAGGACGGACATACGCAAAGATATATTGCAGAAAAATTAAATAAATCACAGACTTCTATTTGGAAGGTCGTAACTGCATATAGAAAAGAGAGCAGAGTTACCAGAAGGCAACGCCCTGGACGTCCCAAAGTAACAACAGAAAGGGTTGATAAACGCATATTAGAAATTTCAAACAGCGATCCATTCAAATCAGTCCCAAAAATAAGAGCCCAACTGATAAACGAAGGCAAAGAGGTTCCTTCAGTGTACACTATTCGGAATAGGTTGTGTCAAAATAATAAATATGGCCGCGTTGCACGCAAAATACCATGTCTCAGCAAAATCAATAGGGAGAAAAGACGTCACTTTTATGAAGAACATGTACTAAAACCTAAAGATTTTTGGCATAATATACTGTGGACTGATGAGTCCATGATAAGACTAAAATATTCACACGGCATGGTGTACGTTTGGCGCAACCCCAGTGAGGAGCTATCATACAAATGCACTTTACCTACTGTAAAGGCCGTAGAAAAGGGTTTAATGGTTTGGGGATGCTTATCATCAAATGGAACTGGTAACATTATACTGCTACAAGGAAAAATAACTGCTGCTGTGTATTTAAATATTTTAGAAGAACACGCTATTCCTGAAGGCATTCGACTTATTGGACCGAATTTTATACTGCAACAAGACAATGCGCCTATACACACAGCCAAAAAAGTTTCTGAATATCTTCGAAACAAAAATATAAACGTTCTCAAATGGCCACCGCAAAGTCCTGACTTGTCTCCAATAGAAAACGCCTGGGCTATTCTTAAATTGCGTATATCTGAAGAAAAACCGCAAAATCTCAATGAATTGAAAGAATGCGTTCTTAAAAATTGGACAAATATTTCTAAAACACAATGCATTAAACTTGTGGACTCTATGGAAGATAGACTTGGTAAATTGCCTGCTTGTAACTATGGACACTGCGGCTATTAAGGAATTGACAACTTACTTTTGCAATATATATTTATGAAATAATTTATTTTTGTACTGATATGAAGGAAATTAATGTTATGTTTTTTATTAATTATGACCCTATAAACTATTTAAAAGTTTTCAAACAGAATAGTATGTACAAAAGAGAAAAAATATATAATAAAATAAATTTTTTTAATAATATGACTTTTGACAACTTACTTTTTCCACTTACTGTAAGTCTTAGCGTGAATTAAATCCGTTGTGAGGATTTGTTTCTCACAAATCCTGGAATGGTCGTCTAAGACTACGCCGCAGCTTTTCATCCATAGTTGACGTTTTGTAAATTTTGAGGTGGACTAAACACTTTATTTTAAACACTGGTTATTTTCTCGTGTCTTGCACCGACTGTATATTTTTCTTTCTATTTTCGTTTTTACTTTTTTCGTTCTCTATTTTTGACAGTTGGTGCAAGACGAAAATGTTGTTACTCCTACCTTGTATAATTGTATTATGGTTTCAAGCACAAAAACATCTGATTGTTTATAAAACGTAAACTGTGCCGAATTTATTTACACCCATTTTCAATTATCGACTTTTAATTTTGTTTATTGTTTATTTATTTATATTTATTTGTAATTTGTTTTATTTATATTTCTTCTCTCTTTTGAGCTAGAAAAAGTACGGAAACACATTCTATCAGCTTGCAAGTTACTACAATCGAGTACGGAAACATACCTCTTATTGTTAGCCCATGATGTTAATGGCACCATACATGAGTATTAAAATAGTGCTCGGTTTTTCGTTCTGAAATGCTGATAATTTTTTGTTTATTATCAGACGAGTTTGATTTTTTTGAACCTGAGTATCAACTCAACTACAAAACTGATCAGTTATTCCGTACCTTAATACCACTCGTTTTCTCTTCTTTTCGAGGAAGTTGACAATACTGTGAATATTGGTTACGTTTAACCCTCATCGGTAACTCAGACCCATAACCCTAAAAGGTTCCTTAAGTATGCGCGCGCTTACATACAAAAAACTCAAGAATGCATTGAATTTGTGATCTGCACAGATGAATTTCTTGCATTTATCTCATCTTGTTGCAAACACATTAGAATTGTTTTTGCTAGTAAAAATGTAACATCGCCCAAGCTTCCGTGTTGGTGACGCATGCTGAATTGGATGAATTGGAACACTTGCGACATTTGTTGAGATTATTGGTGTTTCGGATTGTGCCACTCTTGGACCACGTATTCGCTTCGCGATGAATGGTTTAACCATAGCTTCTCCAAGCTCAATCAAGACAGTCTACGACGAATATTCCTGTTACTGTTTTTGATTGAAATTGAAGTGAAATTAACGTACGCATTAACTCCACTTATATCAAGTAAATTGCAAAACAATGCCATAGGCCATCGATTGATCTTTCGATAAGTGCCAACCATTTGATCAAGCGTATCTACACCGCCTTTATTTGTGTAAAAACAGGCTTTTTCCGCATATTTCTCAAAACTGGTGGAATCTCAGTTCGATTCTGCCGAATTGTTCCGATAATGGCTATTCGCCGTTTATGTAACTCCTCAGCTAATTGATATGTGGTGCAGAAATTATCACAAGTTGCATTTCTATCTGAAAGGCCTTCAAATAAATCGAGCACAACTCTTTGGCCTTGGTTTCTCTCAGGAGCAGCATTTCTAGCATGCCCCACATACACATGAGCAGTGTGGACGTAATAAGATTTCGAATCACATAAAACCCACATTTTTACTCCATATTTTGCCGGCTTAGATGAAATGTACAGACGGAAGCTGACTCGACCGCGAAATACATACTATAATGCATGTAAGAATAGACATGTATGCGTGCACATACTAAGAACCTGTACGTCAATAAGTTTACACGAGCATTTCCAAACGTGAGCGCCACCTGTAGTCGCGTGAAATTAGTAGATTCCATCGAACAAAGCTATCGCAGCTAAAAAGAGGGTTAAAAAAGGTCTAGTTTAGCGTAGTAAAACAAACAATTAGATCCATCTCAATTCCTTTCAGAGTAATTACATACCCAACTAACAGTTTTGCTTCGTATTTTGAGGTTTAGAGAATGATGTAAGAATATAACATTTGTATAACCCTTTTCACATGGAAGGAAATGTTAAAGGAGTGCTTGCCCGCTATAGTAAAATGCAGGAACATTCTATGAATGAAATTTTTCCACTTTTACAGAAAATCGAGTCGATTTTTCTACAACATAGGGAGATTACTAATAAGTATTTTCTCTTATCAATATTGTATAAACAAATATGAAAGCTTATATTCGAATATGCGAATACAAAATAAATGAAAACACGTTTTTAGTATTTAAAGTTTGACAGTGGTCATCAAATTCTATACAAGCATACTTTGTTTATGTATAAAAGCTCATTGAAAGCTTTGCACTGAAAAAAAAAATACTACTTGAGTCTCAGTCCAGCTTTCATGCAAGACGATGGTTCGCTTGTTTGATTATTCAGTGGCGCCAAAAATTTTCATCTGGTGCATTACAAATCTAAGGGAGATGCGTGAGGGGGAAATGTTTTAAAAATTTTACGATTTACGTATGCTTACTACTGTTCATAATAACATAATTCATTTCGAAGAAACATATTAACATTCACTATTTTATGCACTGTTACAAAAAAGGAGAAAACTTTAAAATAGTAAAGGTAAATTTCATAACTTAATTTCAATTTTTAAATTTCAGGTTTTATTTAGAAGTGACAATACTTACTATACGAAACTGTGTCTTTGTTTTGCTTTTTTGTTATTTTTTAATTCTTTAGGTTTTTTTTCGTTTTTGATTTAATTTGAAAAAAATCGTTTGAAAAAAATATTTGTTTACTTCTCTAAGCGCTTTTATTTTCCAATTTAATAAGATTATTTATTATTTGGAATACTTGGCCTTAGCTATTTGTGATTGTTTTTTTTTTTTTTGTAATTTTTTAAGAATTTGTTTTTAATATTTTATTTCTTTCTTAGCGTGGATTAAAAAAAATTTTTTAAAAATTCACACAATGGAGAATTATCCGAAATCATTATAAATTAAATTATCCACCTAGAAATTATGGTTTGTTAACGGACTATTTTTATCTATAAAAAAAGTAAACGAAACATAGGTTTTTTATAGTTCATAATACAAAAATATAAAATTTATAAAAAAGCATTAAAAAAAAAATAAATTTACTCCAAATGCAACTTAGGCCGAAAAACTTATATTTCCTCATTTATGGGTATATTTTTAAGAATATTCTCAACATCTATTTCACCATTATAACATTTTATTCGAACCAAGTCCTCTATATGCTCGTCAGATAATTTATTTCGTTGTTTCGACTGAATAAGTTTAAGCATTGAAAATGCACTTTCACATAAGAAGGTGGTACTGAACATGGAATACATGGAGCAGAAATAGTCCGGTAGCACACCATACATTGAGGTTCAGAAAAAATATTTTCTGCAAAAAAGAATTGCAACTCCCATTCAAGTAGAGACATTTTGCATAGAAATAGCAAAAACTGATATTTTTATGAGTGTAGCATAAGTTGCGTATGTGCAGCAAAAAAACAATCTAACAAGCATGCATGTGCCGCAGGTCTGTTCTGCATGAAATTTCAATAGATACTTACGCAGTTCAGTGCTCGTCCGTGAGTTAATATGTATACATGATTCAATTATAATAAGGTTATCCAGATATTTGACGTACCCTTATTTTTTGTAAACAAAAATATTTTTACGCTCTTGAAAAAATGGCAGCCAGGGTTGTGTGGTCTTTCCGAAAAAAAGTAATGTTTCAGTGTTTTGTTGTGCTTTTTTATAGAAAAAAAGTACTTTTTCTATATGTTTGTGCTTCTTTTAAAAAGAAAAAAATCAAGTGTGCAATACTTTTATCAACTGTATTGACGTGAAGATAGTGCGTGAATTTTCGTGTGAATATAGTGAAAATTGAATTAAATTTCTGAAGCGTCTTTTACATTTAATTACTTTGTGACTTTATAGTTTCATAATTAATTGTTTTAGTGAAAATAATTTAAAATAAAAAATGCCTTCAACGTGCGGGATATGTAAAACTTCTTATGTGTACAGCAGTGAGCACGTGCTAAAGTACGCTGTGCCGTTGAATCCGGTAGGGCGTCAGCGGTGGGAACAAATATGTGGGATGCAGTTCTCAGCGTCAGCTAAACTATGCGAAAAACATTTCGCATCCAGCGATTTTTCAGAAGCAGTTGGAGGAAAGCGCAGACGGTTGAAGAGCGGTGCTGTTCCCACACTATTTATACCACAAGTGACAAGTTTTGAACCGAACGAATCCAAGTAAGTAATAAAAAAAAAGTTCTCAAGTTTTTATACGTTAATAATTTTTTCACAGTTCTAAAACCATACATATGGAATATATGGCTGTAGAGGAGCAAGTCAAAATGGACTACGGTACACAGACGGAGTAAGTGACTTATGCTTACCCTATAGGCCAAAACACTTAGAAGGCATATTTTCAATAAGCACATAAGCATAAGCATATCCATAAACCGTAAAATATAGTCCAATTGGATTTATTTATTATTTTAATTATTTTTAATTCAATTCAATGCATAAAATCCAGTATATTTTGACATATTTGACAATTTTTATATATTCTATGCACGCCTGCAATGTGTTTTGTTTGTTATGAAGTTTCAGACAATATTAGGGCAATTCATAATCTTGTGTATTCGAGATTGTAAATCCGTGAAATTGTACAAATTTTTCAGCAATTGAGAACGGTTTGATATAATTATGATATATATGATTTATACATGAAGCCATGGTATAATTATACAAGGTAGGAGTGACAGTTTTTTCGGTTTGCTCCAATTGTCAAAAATAGTATAAATTAGAGAACGAAAAAAGTAAAAAAGAAAATAATATATATATAGGCACATAACATTTAATGGACGCAGTTTGTGAGAAAATAGGCAGTTGTCAAGGCTACCTTGTAATTATTGTATCTTGCATGAAGCATCGTGTATGACGTGTTTTGGGTCATATATGATGTATCATATATTACAAAATAATGAAAATAAAAAATTCCAAAAAATTAAACAAAAATTAATTTTATTTAGATCTGAAATTGTTGAAGCTGGAACAATTTTTGAGAACCGCATTTTGAAAAAAAAAATTGAAGAGTTGCAGGCAGAGAACGCAAGGCTTAAGGAGCAATTGGCGGATATAAAGTCGTTGAATGCAAATATCAAAAATATTTTTACTGCGGGACAAATCAAAAGGTTACACAATCCCAGCATCCACACTAAATGGTGTTGGGATGATATATCAGCTGCGATTACTCTTCACGCAGCTGGGCCCAGGGCATATAGGCATTTACGACAAAAAGGGCTCCCATTGCCTTGCCTGTCAACTTTGCACAGTTGGGTACAAAAAGTTGGATTTGAGGAAGGCATTCTGAATCAAATAATTGATTTGCTGAAGAATGTAAATGAAATTCCGGCGGAAGACAAGCTGTGCATTATTTCATTTGACGAAATGAAAGTTGCTGCGTGTTATGAGCACGACACTTTTACTGGTTGCATCCGGAAGCCTTCCAATTACGTCCAAGTAGCAATAATCCGCGGCATAAAAGCTTCGTGGAAACAGCCGATTTTTTATGGGTTCGACCAAAAAATGACAAAAGCCTTACTATTTCAACTCCTAACTAAGCTGTACGAAGCTGGTTACACAGTTGTAGGTATGGTGTCAGATATGGGATCATCGAATCAAGCATTGTGGAGGGAGCTTAATGTCTCCATTGGTAAGATTCTTTACGACTTAATAGGTTCTTATATTAATTGAATGAGTGCGTAAAAAATGGTAAAATGCACATTTTCCTTTATATTATTGCTTTTGGTAGATCAAACCTGGTTTCAACATCCATCAAATTATAAAGAAAAAGTGTTTGTATTTGCTGATGTTCCACACCTTCTAAAGCTCGTTCGGAATCATTTTATCGACAGTGGGTTCGTCTTTGAAGGCAAGATAATCACAGCTCAGACAGTGAAGCAATTGATGAACTTTACTTCTACATCAGACACATCAATTGCTTTTAAATTGTCCGATGAGCATTTGAATGTCAACAATGCTGGAAGACAAAAAGTTAAACTAGCTGCGCAACTTATGTCAAACACAACAGCAAATGCAATAAGGCGGTGTTATTCAATTGGCCATGACATGTACAATCCCTGTGAGTGCGCGGATTTCATCCAACTCACAAATGACTGGTTCGATATATTTAATTCGAAATTATCAACCGCCAACAATATTGAAGCGAAGAAGCCATATGGCCTTGCTCTTTCCTCTCAAAGCTTCATAATTAATCGTATGAGCCAAGTAATGTCGCAAAACATCATACCAAACAGGAAAACATTGGCGCCATTTCAAAAAGGCATAATTATATCAAACCAATCTCTTATCTTTTTGTATGATTATCTCAAAAAGAGATTCGGCTTTGAATATATAATAACCTACAGGTTAAACCAATATGTTTTGGAAAATTTCTTTGGAAATATTAGAAGCAAAGGAGGTCTTTATGATCATCCAAGTCCGATGCAGTTCAAGTATAGACTGCGGAAATATCTATTTGGTATGTAAAAGCAAACTTATAAAGTTTGTGGCTTCTTTTAAATGCTTTTACATCACAATGAAATTCTAAGACATTACAATATATTTCCATTTTTTAATATACTTTAGCCAGAAACACAGAAATCCTCAAGACAAAATTAAATGTGGAGGTAGATGATACCCCATGGCTTGATTTATCTTCAGCAACAGCACTTCAGATGAACAATCTCGAAGAAGCGACAATATCGCAAGCACTGTGCCAAGAATTCCTCAACGATAACTTCTGTGATCCTGTCATTGAGCACCACATTTCCGAAGTTCAGGAAGATGCTCTAGAATTTATATCTGGGTACATTATCCGAAAGCTTACCATCAGAAACGAATTCGAGGATACAGACTCTGCTACTTTTACATGGGTAGATCAGGTGTCGCAAGGTGGTTTGTGCAAATCCAAGCCACAATTCCTCGTGGAAATAAAAAAATTAGAAGACATTTTCAATATGTACAATGGAGCAGAAATTTCTCCAGTTCAACATTTAGGCGATGTCATGTTTAGAACCGTCCGAAATGTTACACTACCGGAAAATGTCGTCAAACTCTTTTTTAAATCCAGAATAAATTTTAGACTGCGTGATCTCAATAAAAAAATGCGAGAGCAAAAAATTACTCAACGATTTAGAGATAATAAGAAAATGAGGAAAATATTGACATAAAGTAAGTGAATTCTTTATATACTATCTGTATTCTATATAATATGTCTTTTATTATTTCTTTTTAAGATGTTCAGCTCATCAACGGATCGCCTTCCTATATTGCAATACCAGACATACACCAATGAAAAATTTAATTGTTACACTTACCTTTATATGTTAATAAAAGTGGGTTTTTTTTCAATTTTCCCACTATAAAAACCGAAGTCTTTCATTTTATATAAAGTACATAGTGAGCAAGATAAGGTTTTTGTGGTGAGCTTGGCAAGGATTCTTAACTGATGCTGATTCCACTTCAGTTTATTTCATCAGTGAATAATTAATTTAATTGAATTTTGAAATTTTATACATTGTCGTTATAGAGAAAAAAAATCAATAACACTGATTTTTATCTTCTATCAAAAGTAAGTATTTTTCCCAAAAGTAATAAAAGTCCAAATTTTCCAAATTATTATATAAATAATAATCATTATATTTACATATACATTTTTGGCTAAACAAACGATTTCAAAACTCTGCACCACAGATTTAAAAACATTCTCAATAAATTTTACCTCTAAACTGACTATATTTTATATTATTATATATTCGACTAAACATTATATTATAACTTATTTTAAATCAAATCTCAAAAACAATAAAAAAATTCATAAAAATTTACTGTGAACTGTATATTGCATAATAAATTTTAATTTTTCAATATAATTTTGTATAAAAAATGGGGCCTTTCATTTTTAAAAGATCATAATAAAATTTTGGTTCAAAGCAAACAAGTAGTAGAAAACGTAGTAGTGAAATGTATCTTTACTATTTTGTACTACGAAAAAGTATGATATTCAGACAACCGAGTGATTTTTACGCCATTAAAAAATGGCTCTTTTGCTCTCCTCTTCAAATAAGGGTCTACATTCTTATTCTTGTGAGTAAACGTCAAATATCTGGACAACATTATATTATTGAATCATGATATGTATACAGAAAGCTTTTAAGCACAAAAGCTCAAATGCCCGCGGGCATAGGCTTTGATCAAAGATCATATAATATAAAGATGCGCCACGGCCATACAAATCAGCGACACAGTCAAAATCGAATGTGGATTTATCATAAATCCACTTTAAAGCTTTGTGAGAGTCAGTGAGCGAATGACTTAAAGCTTATGAGAGCGGGAGAACAAGCAAGCGACTATTGTGAGTATAATATTGAGAAGCATAGAGAGCACATGAGATTGTTTAGTTTACGAAAGATCTCAACAAACGATGTGTCTGCAAACGAATTGTAGCTAAATTGTCTTGAGTAAAAAAACAAAAATGTAGGCATGATTTGTATTTCAATACCCTACGCACATTATAAAAAGGTAATATATTACATATCGTCACCTAAAATGCAAAATAACTTAACGTCACTTTTGAAAAGTTTACAGGAGAAGAAAAAATGATTTAAAATTCAAACAACTTGAGATATTGAAACAAAATTTTCAAATCTGGATTAAGATTAAACTAGAAAAATAAATTAGATAAGAAAAAATCTGTACTTTAAAGTGCACTTTATGCTATGTATCTTACGTTATTTTGAATTGCTATTTTCTGAAGCAAAATAATGTATCATCATTTTAAATCTATATGAAAAAATAAAAACGAAAATTTTATATTTCGTGTTTTTTATTTTGTTTTTTTGTTTTAATTACTAATATACTTGTTTAAACAAAATAGGTACTTCATAAAATTTGCCTTAAGACAGAAAAAAAACAAATTATTTCTACTACTTAGAACTACTACTACTATTCTACTATTTTTTTTTGACAATTTTTTTTTTTGACTCAAAAATAAAAGTCAAATTTTAACTATATTTTGGACCGAAAAATTAAAAGTCATATTTTAACTTTTATTCTTGACCGAAAAAATAAAAGTAAAATTTTAACTGTTATTTTTGACCAAAAAAATAAAAGTCAAACTTAAACTTTTATTTTTGACCAAAAAGAAATCGGTCAAAAAATAAACATTATTTATTGAATTCTTTGAAAAAAGTCATAACAGTTACAGTTACAGAAAAAGAGTTGAAAATTTGCAAATTTGAATTTAAATTATTTTTACAATAAAAACAATGTTTGTCCCTTTTTTAGGAAAACTCCAATATTTCAGAACTTTTGAAAAAAATAATTAAAATATACCTATACCATAAAAATTTTGAAATTAAAGTAAAAACTTTTGATTCAAAAAATAAAAATTTTGAAATAACAAATAAAAATGTTTTCTCAAAAACTGTAAAATGTTGATTCAAAATGTTAATAATTGTTAAAATAAAACCTTTGAAAACAAGCTTTTAATGTCTTAAATGAAAAAAAAATTACATTGAATTGAATGTAGCTCCTTTATGTTTCACAGATTTTTAATTTTATCGATAAATTCTTCAATGCATATAAAGATGAAATGTAAATATGTACGTCATTCAAAAGTTAGAAATTTTAAAATTATAAGCAAGCATTGGTTCTGTTGCATATTTTTTCTTCGATTCGTTCGTTCGTGTGTTTTCCATAAAAATAGTTGGAGCAAAAGTAAAGTGGAAAATAAAAAAAAATAAATTATGGAGTCACTGCAAGATTTGCTGCTGGAATGGGACTTGCAAGAAATCTACGAATGTGAGTGTGGCGCTTGCTTAAACCTGAACAATTTTGTTTTTACATTTGTAACATTTCATTTCAAAAAGCTAAACGATATTAAATCAAGATTTTAAAATTAAAAAAAAACATTTTGTAGTATTTGATTATACAATAACCCATTTTGTTCCAACATTTTTTTCAAAACTTTTACACATTGATTTAAAAGGGGAAATTTTTTAAAACAATAGCTTCAGCTATTTCCATACAAAAGAATAAACTTTTGAGCAGTGGCGTTCCTAGGGGGGGTGGGGGGGGCGGTCCGCCCCGGGTACCACCATTTTAGGGATGACACCATTTCGATATTTTTTTTAATATCTCAAACAGAAAAACAATTACATTACGTTAAAAAATATGTGTCCCATTTTATCGCATCGAAATTATTTCTAACAATTTGTGTATCAGTAGCTTCATGCGAAAGGAGTTTTTCCAAGATAAAATTAATTAAAAGGGCTTACACATCGGCGAATCTGTTCGTCGAACAACATGGCGGCGCGAACGTGTGTGAAAAAGCTAGCGTTCAAATTGAACGAACCTGTTCGTCACACAAGCCATTGATTTTTGTTGTTTTTTGTCATCATTTTCGGCAGCATTCCTTGTTCGACAGAGAAAATCAAAAATTTTTGTAAACACGGCCAACGTGTGACAAACTGTCGAACATCGCTTCTTAACTAGCGAACTTGTGTGAACATGGCCGCCGCGTGATGAACAGATTCGCCGATGTGTAAGCCCTTTAAGACTTATTTAAGGTCTTCCATGGGACAGGCAAGGCTTTCCGATCTTGCTATTTTATCCATTGAAAACGAGCTTGCAAGTAATATTGATTTCGATGAGGTTATTTCAAATTTTGCAGATCTTAAAGTAAGAAAAGTTAGTTTTTAAGACAACGCCATTAATAAGATTTCTTTGTTTAACCTTATACGTACATATACAAATATGTACCTGAAAATGTAATTTGTTTGTTTAATTTGTGTAATTTTTTTGTGTAAGTTTTCTTTTTTACCTTAGGCCTACATATCTAAATATGTAGACTAGGGCGGGTCAATTTGTTCGGATGAGAAAAAACCAATAATGCGTATAGCAGAAATGTAATCTATGATGAATTCTTAGAAAATTTCCCCAAGAAACCATAGGTCTAAAATCAATCCCAATATCGCGCATATCGAGGTCAAAACTTGTATATGAATTAAAAAACAATTTTATAGTTTAAATAGAAATTCTGACGAATAGTCCAAAAATGGCAGCGTTTATCATTGATTTTAGACTTGTTGAAAAGGAAAATTTGCCAGCTCTCCGAATCTGAATTCATTTTAAAAATATTTTTTCTTTTAAACCAAATATTGCCAATCTAATATTTTAATATTGTAAAAACTAAAACGACTTAAATTTACAAAAAATCTTTTATTGAATCAGTACAAAAAGTGTAATTTTAGACTTTTAAGTCTTGTTTGCTCTCAACGCTGGGTATTTTAGGTCGACATTTTGCAGCTACTGCCATAACAATGTCTCGATTTTTTTTCAATTACGCGTTTTGAAACACTTGAAAGTAACTGAACAAATCGCCCAGTTCCCTGAATATGCGATGGAATTTGTGGATCTGGCAGCGGTGAATTTTCAAACTCTAGATAACTTAGCATGTGCTCGTATGGATGCATGTTTTCGCATGTGTTTGCGGTGAATGGAGGTTCGGATTAAATGCTGTCATCATCTATGTGTATCAGGGATGGAAAAGTAGGTACAATTGTACCTTTTTCCGACGTTTTTGACCTTAAAGGTACATTAGGTACAATAGCTTCATTTAAGGTACATTCCGCCTTCGATTGAACGAATTTTCCACTAAATAACTTAAA
The DNA here is from genome assembly GCA_943735915.1 of Pherbina coryleti. NCBI lineage: Eukaryota > Metazoa > Arthropoda > Insecta > Diptera > Sciomyzidae > Pherbina > Pherbina coryleti. Next base: position 113,974,099 of record OX030949.1, read on the forward strand.
AACTATATTTTGTTCTTTAACAAGTAGTTAATTTAACAACTACTTGCTTTAAGACCAAACATTTTGTTGTGGCAACTCTATTCTCTTTTCCATTCCACACTATTGTGAATAGTACACATAAAAAGAAGAAAAATAAGCTTTAAGAAGTCTTCCTTCCTTTCTTAAGCTTCAAGAACTCTTCCTTTCCTTAATTTCATTCCTTTATACAGAGCCGTTGTTGTTGTTGGTTATTTTATTCATTAACATACTTGGCCTTGAGATCGATGATTGATTAATTGGAATCAAAATTTTAAGTGCGCAATTTTATCGCTTTATTCCTTTTTTTAAGACCAAAATAACAAAGTGATCTCAATGAAAAGAATTTCAGTTGCACATAGTGTTAATTTTTTGGTTTTGTTATAAATATTTAATTCATGATCTTGATAATTTATGATTTATGATCAAATGAGAAGTTCGGTAAAAGTCTTTCAAGGAGTGAAATGGCCAGTTGACTTTATGTTATTTATTTTTTTGTATATTGAATTAACATACATTGTATTTATGTTTTAAACAAACATTTTTTTATAAAAACAAAATCAATTGTTTTTGTATATTTTTAGGTACATTTTTAAAATTATTTTAGGTACATTTATGCCCAAAAAGGTACATATTTTTTGAGATATTAGGTACATTTTAAAATTTTCATTTCTCATCCCTGTTCTGTACACAAATTTTCATGCTAATCGGATGAGTAGTTTAGGATTCTATTGCGTATTTACATACAAAACCTCTTTTATGTATAGATATACATAGATTAAATTACATAATTTATTAATAATATAATTGATATATAATTAATTATATTTATATAATTAATGGCATTTCTGCACCCACATACGAAAAAGGGTGTCACAAAATCAAGAAATTTAAATAATTTTAATTTTGGAAAATCTCTTTTTGATTTCCTACAATTTGACAGAATTTATTTATTGCTAGCCTTTTTCCGTTTCCTTCCATTTAAAAAAAAAAAGCAATCAAATTCAGTAAAAATCCAATCATATGATCCAATCGAATGAAAAAATAAAATCCAGGGCAGATCATCAAAATCATATGAATCGTATTAAGTGAAATATTTGGATATCAATTCAATCCGAAATAAATATCAAAACCACAAATCAATTAAATAATTATTCACACAATATCAAACAAAATACTGTGGTAAGAAAAGAAGGGAAACAATAGAAATGCAATTGAAAAAATTCAATGACTATTTCAATACCAAGAAAAACGTTTTTTTCTCCGACGCATAAAACAAGCCAACTGAACTCGTTCGCTATCAAAATCATAATGAAGAGAATGTAAACAATTGATGATGAGTAGATCATGCGGTGAGGAAGGGCATGGAGAAACGGAAAACTTTTCTCTCAAGCAAGAATTAAAAGCTTTTTCATATCGCACTCACAAAAGCTATCGTGTTGGTCTGAAAATTATTTGTTACATTTTAATGTTCTACGTAACTCATCTTTATATTATATGATCTTTGCTTTGATGATCACTGATTTAAACCAGAGAAGGGCACGAACCTCAAATTTGAGGAATGACGTCACATTTCTGTATACACATATAGCAGTCAGCGTTGATCAGCAGAGCTCAGTATGCTACGAAACTTCAAGTAGGCAAGTTCGCGTTCGTCTGTTTCGCTTTTTTATATGATTTTTTATGCTCTTCTCTGCTTTAGGTACACTGTAAAACAATCGACATGGTTTGAAATTTGAAATGGAATGCTTTTTTTCGTTAAATGCTAAAAAAGAGTTGGAATGCTTGCTGTGTGACAAAATAACTGCTGGTAATCGAATAGACAATGCAAGAAGGCATTATAAAACATTTCATTCAAAATTTAGAAAAATTAGCAATGATGATCGCAGGCAGTTATTTATCATATTGAATCAAAGTTTCGCTGATTCTGTGGTTGATAATAATGTACAACCTGACCTTAATTTGATAAATTTTGAAACTTATAAACTTAAAGCGTCATATGTTGTGGCTTCAGCTTTAGCAACACAATGCAAACCCCTTGATGATGGGCTATATATAAAAAAAGTTATGAAGTCTGTACTTCATTAAATTAAATTATTTGAAAGTCCCTTAACTTGCACTATTGAACACTTTTCAAAGGATATACAAACGGAGTTAATGGGTTTGCGAAATAATATTTTTTTACCAACTGTGTCTGGCATTGACTTTTGGAGACATATTGATGAGTCGATTTATCCGAATGTTATGGAAAGTATATACAAGCTTTGCTCAATGTTTGGAAGTACGTACATTTGTGAAAGTTCGTTTTCTTATTTAAAAATTATCAAGAGCAAGATTCGTAACAAATTATCAGACGAACATCTCTCAAACTTGATGTTAATCAAATGCTGCGAAGAAGAATTAAATTTAGACGAGCTGATCGAATGGGATCATAAACACAACAATGTGTAAAGTTTGCATGACTAATGTAAATTTTAGTTTTATTTATTTTTTGCCTTTTCTGCACAACCGCAGCTTTCAGTGTATCAAGCTGAGTGCGACACATATAAAAAAAAAAAATAAAAAATAAATAACTGGCCATTTCAGCCCTTGAAAGGACTTTGACCTAGCTTCTTATGATCAATTGTGTTGTGCGTGTTATTAAGTTTGTACACAATTGACCGAGAAATGGACCTACAGGCTTAACGCCGACTCCGAACGGCGATGAACTGAATGTTCTTATTCTCAAGAAGCTTTACATGGCATTTTGATTACTCTCTGAGGTTTGCCATTGTCTGCAGAGAGGTGGCGGCCGTACAGAAAAATTATTTTAATTCAAATAATTTTCTGTCGCTGCTGGGGTTCGAACCTGGGTCTCCAGGTTCTTTGACATAGCGGCCACGCACTTTAACCAACTACGCCACGGACGCCACAATATACATTGCGACACATATACATTGACAGAATGTCGGTGTGTGGTGTGCCCATCTCTGATTTAAATATATATAAATTTACTTAAACAAATTTCAAAAGCATACATTTTCTTGTGTCGATGCTTCTTAATTCAGACACAGATTCTACTTCTATTTACAAATATTTCTGTTTCCCTCAAATATTGATAAAAAAAAAATAAAATAAACTGGCCATTTCAGCCCTTGAAAGGACTTTGACCTAACTTCTTATGATCAAATTGTGTTGTGCGTGTTATTAAATGTTTGAAAACCATTGACCGAGAACTGGACCTACTAGTTGTATGCCGACTCCGAACGGCTAATGTGCATGTTCTTAAGAAGCTTTACATGGCATTATTTATTCTCTGAGATTTGCCATTATCTGCAGAGAGGTGACGACCCAACAGAAAACTTAATTCAATTGAACCAGGGTTCTCTGGCGTATGGGTCACGCACTCCACCCACTGTGCCACGGCCGCGACTTATAAACTTATATTATTAATCTTTAATTTACTGCTAGAAACCCAGCGTCTTGGAAACCACGTCATTGTTGACAACATCTCCTCGAGGTTGTTAACCCTTAAAAGAACAAGGCGCCCAATTTTTACCGAAAAAATATATTTTGTGTAAAATTGAGTAAAAATAAAAACAGCGTTTTAAGTTTTGAAAATTTTTTTTTTTTTTAAATTTTTTTTTTAAAAAAAGTGGTTGTATCTATAAAGATACAATATGAATTTACCCACACCTAAAATCCCTATTAAAATATATCAAAATAAAAGAAATGTGTTATGAAATTTTTATTAATTCATTTATTTTAAAAAGTTAAAATGATCAAAAACTGCAGGGAGTGCACACTGTATCTTTAAAGATACAACCAACTAATTTGACCTAGTGAGGTGCCAAATGATCGAAATTTTTTCGAACCACTTAAAATCTCTAAAGGACATGTTTTTAAAGCAATAGAGTTTCTATCTTTACGGTATATATTAAAATTGTTAGACAGAATTTCAGTATTTAAAGTACTAGGTTTAAGCCACTCCTCACTGAAAGCAATAATGTCAAAATGAAGATTATGGCTTAAAATGTGTAAGTCTGTAAGTATAGTATTTAAACCACGAACGTTCTGATATAAGGCTAGGAACTGAAGGCAACAATCTAGTTTTTTGGGTTCACGCTGTGAACAGGTAAGATAGCCAGTGAAGTTTGAGGCGGTGATTTTTGAATAAATTCATGCACCAAAGTATTTTCCGGCCAAAAACCTTGATCCAGAACATTATTGAAGAGATCACTAGGCAAAGTAATTTTAAAAGATGAAATAGTGCGCTGATAAGAAAATCTCAGTTTGTGAACCGAAATCTTCTTATTAAGAAGGTTTAACTTAGAGTTTAAATAATATATGATATCACCTTCAGATGTATCAACTGCAAAGCGAGAAACAAATATAGATTTTGCTGGCGGAATAACTACAAGTTCCTTATAAACAGGTAGTTTATTGCTGCTATTCGATATTTGCTTCGGTATAGCTCCAGTAGAAACCGAACTACGAGAGGAAGGAATAATATTAGTACTGGTAGCAATGCTAGGAGAAACAATAGAAGCACAAGTCTGAGCATATGTTTTTTTTGCCACAGGAGGAGAATTATCATTTGCGGGAACTGCTGAAGAAGGTACAGTTAAAGTTAAATCAACTGATACTGCAGCGTTAGTAGGCGTCAACTGATCCGTAACAGACTTTTTCAGTGGTCCTTCAGGTGGTAAAACTGAGGCAGGTGAAATAAGATCAATATTTGATGACAAAGGCAAGGCTATTGCAGTAGATTTTGCTGAGCTTCGAAGATTTTTGTTACTTCGCTTTCGTTTTGGAGACGCAGAAGCTTCATCCAAGACCTTAAACTTTTTGAACAAACTTTCAAATTCAGCCAATCTGGCCTGAGCCGCCTCTAAATCTTTCGACACTTCCAAGAAGCCTCTTCTAGATTGTCTAATAAGCTTAAGGATATCAACATCCGTAGATCTGCAATCAACACATGACCAACGAAGTCCTTTGCCTTCGTTGATTGCATCATAAATTCTTGCGTTCAACGCTGTGCACTTGAAGTGAAAAAATGAATCGCACAATCAGCAATTTACTATGCGGTCGGATTCGTCTTTTATAGCACAATTACGGAAACTGCAGAACATTTTAAATTTGAAGTATTAATAAAATGCAAAAATAACCACAAAAAAGAAGATACTCGGTTTTCCAATAAAACAGTTTAATAAGCACTGCAAAGTTATTAAGTGCAGCCCTGGTTATGTATATTATAAACAAAACAAATTGCTCTCATTCGCTTGCACACAGAAAACCTGTTTGTAGTTAAAAGAAAATAAGCTATGGTATTAAAACTTCGAAATATATGTGCAAGAAGAATATGATAATTCGCTCTCGCACAAAGAATAAAATAATGTGTATATTAAAATTGACACAAAAATAAACTTTTGAATAAAAAGGATTAATAAGAATGCTGGCACACTGCGAGATGACCCAGCAAAGATGATCAGCCAAATGTTGTTTTAAATTTAATTATTAATTAACTTTAAAGAACTTAAAAACTTTGAAACTTGCATTTTTTTAGAGTAAAACACGTCAGTTTGAAAAGAGAGCAACGAAAGAACTGACCCTCACGGGTTCCTTGTATGCGCGCGCATACAACGTGCAACTTTAGTTGGTGTTAGGTCATATATGCTTTGATGGATTACAATGAAAATTTGTAAAATATCTAATTTAGGGAAGGTTAACGTAAAATTCTTGATACACAAGAGAGTGTCCCTTATTTTGCGATTTTTGGAAATGTCAAGGGGCTGAAAGGTTTTTTTATGCGTTTCTATATTCTAAGAACGAAACCAAAAAAAATTTTTTTTACGATAACGTTTACCCGTGCCAATCGGGCCCGAAAGTTTCGAAAAAATGTCCATATTAGACCATATTTGCACAAATTAAAAAAAAAATTTTTTTCTGCTTTTTATAAATGTTTGCATGTTTTGGAACACATACATAAGAAATATGATATCTACAAAGTTTTTTTATGGTGGGCGTGGCTACCGCCCCTGCTGCATCGAAATTTCTCCCGCAGTCTTTTCCCACTTTTTCATGAAATTACTGCAATTTAGGTATTAAAATCAACAATAAATACATACATTTTTATTATGCTAAAAGTATTATTACATCATAATATTTGTCATCATAATTTAACCCTCCAGGAGGCATACATTTTTGGTTTTTGATATTTTTTATTTAACAAAAAAAAAAAACTATGATTTGGTTGAAAAGCCGCAATAAGACTTCTTGTAGGTATTAGCTCGTTGCGCGCCCGCCGCAGGGTAAAATACTAGTTTTTTTAATTTATTGTTAATTTTTGTAAATACATTATGTGAAATGTAATAATACTTTTAGCATAATAAAAATGTATTTATTAATTGTTGATTTTAATACCTAAATTGCAGTAATTCCATGAAAAAGTGGGAAAAGGCTGCAGGAGAAATTTAGATGCAGCAGGGGCGGTAGCCACGCCCACCATAAAAAACTTTGTAGATATCATATTTCTTAAACATGAAAACATGCAAACATTTATAAAAAGCAGAGAAAATATTTTTTTTTAATTTGTGCAAATATGGTCTAATATGGACATTTTTTCGAAACTTTCGGGCCCGATTGGCACGGGTAAACGTTGTCGTAAAAACATTTTTTTTTGGTTTCGTTCTTAGAATATAAAAACGCATAAAAAAACCTTTCAGCCCCTTGACATTTCCAAAAATCCCAAAATAAGGGACACTCTAATACACAATTATGTGATATTTGAAAGGCTTTTATTGTAGACGATTTACTTTGTATGTATAATTAATGGATTTACTTTATTTCTGAATTGGTTTTATTTTGCTTTGTTCGAAAATAAAGTGTTCATATGAAAACAATCAAAAAAACTTAATCTTTGTTTTTTTTTTGGGTTTTTTGTTGATTTTCTTTGTGTATGCGTACGCATACAATGGAACCGTTTTGTATAAAAATTTAAGGAAGCCGTGAGGGTTAAACTATGACGAAAATGTTTTTACAAATAAACACTTTTTTGACTGCTTAAGACTTTGAATATTCTTCGGTTCGGGGGTATTTTACGTGGGGGTATTTTATCTTCGGCCCAGTCAAAGATCATTTCTTTCTAGTTTTTTTTTTTTGAATACGCATCTACATAATCAGAGTAATATTCTTATTAAATTTAATATTTCTAGGCCAATTTTCTCGATCAGTGAACGAGTCAGAACGCTCTATGAAATTATTATATGGGAATCTTTAAACGATTTTTCGTTGGGAAAAATTGTATCGGAGTTATATGATCCCAAAGATTTTTTAACTCAGAATTTCACGTAGAATCCGAAACTGAATGTTACCAGCATGAAAATGTTCGCCCAGAATAAATTGCTCCTACCTAGTATATGGGGCATTTCATGTGAAGCGGACAACGAAAAAAAGTAAGGTTATGAAATTCGTTCATATTGGGTATATTTGTACTTCTAGGGGATATGAAAGTGTTCACATAATATTTTTTTGATTTCAGGTCTAACTGTTAAGATATGGGATTCTATAGAATTCACCAGATTAAAGGCAAGGTTTTTTTTTAAAGGCATAGGAAATTTATTGTTCTTTTTGATTTTTTAATCAGTTTTTAAATTTTAATTTTTTTTCAGTTTTAAACCGGAAGTAAGTATTTCAAAAATTTTTTTCAACAACTGGTGGCCTCGGTAGTCGAGTTGGTAGCGTGCTCGACTGCCACCCCAGAGGGTTCGATTACCGGCCAGGCCGTGGTCCTTCGCTTTAAAAAACCTTTCTTAAATTTTCTATCCTTATTTCTAATGAACTGAAATTAAAAATTCATCAATATTTACAACTTGAAGTTGTAGCTGATGGTAGAGATTTTTGTGGATGAGATTGCCTTATAACTTGAATTGACTGAGGTAAAGGCATAACACTTGCCTCTGATTCAAATTCACATGCTTCTGTGGCTTTACACCACTCTTAGAACATCCTTCACGTGTTTCACTTGATTGCCCTTTCCTTCCCACTAATCTATTACCCCATTTTCAAACCAAGGCAGACTTGACCGAATAGGTATTCCACCTGAAATCCTTGGTTCAAAAGCTAAAAAAAAAAAATAAAAATTGCAGAATGGAATCTAAATAAGTTTAAGAGATAAATCAATTAAAGTACGTACATGTCGCTCTGAGCATGGTACTTGTCGGTTATTAAAGCCTATCGGTGATATAAAAACTTATTTGGTTATACTTAAATAATATTAATTATGTATTATTTTCTTGCCTATTTGTGTCATTATAACTTTATTTTTATACCCCCACGTTTAAAAAACGTAAAAGGGGTATATTAATTTTGTCACTCCGTTTGTAACGCCCATAAGGAGGCGTGGTAGGTATAAAAAAGTATATATATTCTTGATCAGTATCACCACCTGGGTCGATTTAGCCATGTCCGCCAGTCCGTCCGTCTGTCTGTACGTCTGTCTGTCTGTAATGACGATTACAGCCGTAGTTTTCAAGCTATCATCACGTAATTCGGTATTTAAGCTTGTATCTAAAACATAAAGATTAAGTTCGAAAATGAGCCAAAATCGGATGAAAACCACGACTACCTCCCATACAAAGTGACTTTGATCAAAACGGTAAATCTCTTAGAATTTCACAAAAATTAATATATGGACTTGAAATATATTTCCAAATGAACTTTAATATATAAAATGTACTTTGTGTTTGAAATTCAAATAAATCGAATAAGAACCACGCCTACATCGCATACAAAGTGACTTTCAACGAAATCGAGTAAAACCACGACTCGAAACCTTTTGGGTCAATTTCAATTATTTTTTTTGCATTTTTTTCGTTATTTTGTCCTTTAACCATCCCTCCTAAATTTAAGTATCTACTTTTTTTTTGTTTTTTTTTATATAAACAAAAAAGCGCGATAAAATGTACCTATTGTTTTAACCTTTTTAATTCAACTTCTGCCATAATTAAAAAAAAATCCCACGGGGGTCTTGCGTAGGGGGGATGCTTTATATAAGTTCTATGCTTCAAAATGGCATTTGATTTTTTTGTTTCCGATACATGGGAAAGGTCATATCCATCGAACCGTTTTGAATGTCTTTTTTCAATGCCATTTTTCAGCGCCCTCTATATAACAGGCAGAACTGTATTTAAAAAAAGAAAAAATATTTTTATAAAGTATTTTTTATGTACAATAACCTGTATAAATTAAAAAAAAATAATAAATTCTTATATCTAAAAAAAATTTTTTAAAACAGCTCCTGTTTTTGGTTGTTACGCGTATATTATACCTTAAGGGAAGGGTTCCCTCATTTTGGACTAAAAAATCGATTTTTTTTTTTGCAAAAAATGAGAGCCACATATGTGTAGAATATGTGTGTAAATGGATTTTTCGATCCGACGAACATTTTTCGAATGGCAACGTCTTGAAGACACCTATCTCACGCGCGCTACGTCCAAACTAAACTTTTAAAAAAACTTCAAACGCGCTTATCTCGAAACCACGTTTTCCGATCTAACTAAAACTCTCAGGCCTGATCTATTGATCCGATTCTCTTTATCTAAGAACTGTTTGGAAGTGCATGCTTTTTTGTACGCCCTGAACTAACATCATGTATAAAAATTATTTATTTATATTTTTTTAACGTTTTTGAAATGGAAAAAACAAGCAAAATTTGAACTTTTAGTTCTAATGTTCATTATTCAATGAATTTTACATGGATAATAACAATTTTAGTTCCAGTCATAGAAAATATCATTATCTTTAAGTAATAACAACAATTTTTGATTTCAGTCCACCACAAGAAGCGGCAGAATTTTAGTTAGGACACCATGTTTCGCGCGCAGGGGCCCACGGAAATGTGCATTTTGTAGCCGGCATTTTGAATTTTTTCAACTTTTTCACTTTTTTAAATTCTCTGATAATAAACTAATATAATCATCAAAACCAAAAGTTCGTACGCCTTTTCATTGTCCTACAACAAAAATACAAACTTTGCCTTATTTTTGTCCATAATGAGGGAACCCTTCCCTTAAATGAAGAAGATAAAATGATAATTTTTGGTGACTTTAACTGTCCTAACATTTCCTTTGTCACTGATGAAGATGATGACTATCTTCTTCCAGTTAAGCTCTCTAATTACACGTTTTACAGCAACGATCTGCAGCAAGTTGCTGCAATTCCCAACCTGAACGGTAGGTGATTTAATCTTTACTAATTCCTATGGGAAAGTGAGGGTTGGTCCAACCAATGAAGCAGAATAGTTATTTACCAATACTCTTCACCATACTGCCTTCACATTAGAGATGTCAAATACCAATATACCTTTTACTCAATCCTCAAATAACTCAATTGATTATGACTTTCTAAATGCGAATTACGAAAGCATAATTATCGATTTAAATGGCATAAATTGGGATGCTCTAAGACACCTGAGGAATCAACGCAACAAGCTTTACAAAGTCATAAAAAATAACCTTCAAGTTAATGAGGAAGTAAAGGCGCGATACACTGAGCTGTCCAAAGACATATTTACAAATTTTACACCAACCTAATTCGAGAGAAAATTCTTGAAGATCCTAAAAAATTCTTCGACTTTGTAAATGTCTAGCGTAAGTCAGCTGGTTACCCTACGACCATGTTCAGAGGAAACGTTAGTTCTTCCAATCCTGAAGTGATATGTAACCGATTTGCAGACCATTTTTAAGATGTATTTAACGTACATTCATCCCAACATCAAATTATGCCGACCTGTCAGATTACATCATTCTTGGTTGATATAATCATACTTACGCAAGAAGAAATTTCCACAGCTATTAAAGAACTTGATCCAAATATATCTCCTGGTCCAGACCTCATACCGTCATGATTTCTGATTAACTGTCTAGACCAACTCCTCGTGCCCTTATGTACTCTTTTTAATAGATCCTTGCATCTTGGTATTTTTTCATCTTATTGGAAATCATCCCATATTATACCTATATACAAAAATGGCGATAAGAGGTAAGTCGTAAATTACAGAGGTATTTCTATCCTGTCTGCTTTTCCTAAGCTTTTTGAAAAAATTATATGTGAAAAGCTTACATACCTATACTTAACGAGCAGCAACATGGATTTCGTAAAGGCTCAATGGTTACAAATCTTGCAATTTTAGTTTCTGATGTTCTTACTGAAATGGAAAGAGAAAGAGTCAAGTAGACGCAGTATACACAGACTTCAGTAAAGCATTTGAGTGCGTTGATCATAATATCCTTACTCTTAAATTGCAAAAATTTGGAATTACGGGGACTATGCTCAATTGGATTAAATCCTATCTGCCCGAAAGATCGCAAGTTGTTAAGTTCTAAGGTATATTATCTAAAAAAATCCTCGTGTCTTCTGGTGTTCCGCAAGGAAGTCACCTTGGCCCACTCCTTTTCAATATCTTCATCTCTGACCTATCGGTAGTATTGGGGGACATTCTGCATCTTATGTATGCTGACGACCTAAAGATGTACTATGTTGTTAAGTCGGAAGAAAATACAATTTTCTTGCAATCAAAATTAATTTCCTTAGAGCAATGGTGCAGTAACAATAAACTCTCTCTTAACACTTATAAATGCTATATTATCAGTTTTTCGCGTAAAAACTTAATAAAAAAAAATGGTTACTTCCTTAATAGCGTTGAACTAAATAGAGCCACTCATATTGTAGATCTTGGTGTTGCCTTAGATAACAAGTTAAGATTCAACGTTCACTATCAGGCATGTGATAGAAATCGTTTTGGTACGAAATAGCTAGCGAAACCGATTTGACCTGTCTTTAAGGTACACTAATTTTGGTAATTTTTCACAGTTTTGCACAAATTTGTGAAGTTCACTTTCACTCGAATTTAATAGATTGAACTTTAACGAATTTAAATAAACTTAACACGTAAAACGGTGGCGTCCGTGGCGTAGTTGGTTAAAGTGCGTGGCCGCTATGTCAAAGAACCTGGAGACCCAGGTTCGAACCCCAGCAACGACGGAAAATTATTTGAATTAAAATAATTTTTCTGTACGGACACCACCTCTCTGCAGACAATGCAGATTCATCAAGACAATGGTAAACCTCAGAGAGTAATCAAAATGCCATGTAAAGCTTCTTGAGAATAAGAACATTTCGTTCATCGCCGTTCGGAGTCGGCGTTAAGCCTGTAGGTCCGGTTTCTCGGTCAATTGTGTACAAACTTAATAACACGCACAACACAATTGATCCTAAAAAGCTAGGTCAAAATCCTTTCAAGGGCTGAAATGGCCAGTTATTTTTTTTTTTTTTTTTAACACGTAAAACAAATTCGTAGAATTACAATTTCGTTTGCGTTTTGAATTCGAACGATTTCCATCACATGCCTGTATGATAAAGTTTTATCCAGGGCTTGTTAACAGCTTGGATTCATCAAAAGTCCTAGGTCCCTAAAGCCCTATATTGTGCATTAGTTCGCCCGCTACTTGAATATGCTTGCATAATTTGGAATCCAGCTTTTGAGACACACAGTGAAAGTTTTGAATTAATCCAGAAGCAATTCTTGCTCTTTGCGCTGAGAGATCCTTTTGTCCCCAGCGATTTTACCAACTTACCCCCATATGAACAAAGGCTTCGGCTTCTTAATCTGATGCCTCTTTCGTCAAGAAGAACGTTACTGAGTTCATGTTTTACATTTAATATAATCACTGGTGTTAAAGACATTGAATATTTTTCTAATAAATTCACATTTAACGACCCAGTAAGACGAACCAGGCATAAACGTCTCTTAATTGAATACCAACACCACACCGTTTATGGACACAACGAGCCCATAAGTAGATGCTGTAGAGTATTTAACAACATTAGCCACTGTTAGTCCATGTTCCTTCCATGTCAAAGCATACATTTAAGCGTATACTTTCCGATTCCCTATTCCCTTCTTAGATTTATATAGTATCTTAAGGATAGATAAGCCCTCTTATTTGCTTTCCTCCTCCTTTTCTTTTTGACATGCTTTCTAAAATCATGTCAATCCGGTGGGCGGTGTAGGTCCACTTTGCGTATAAAAATAAATAACAAAAAAAAAGGAAAGAGGAGAGAAAAAAAAATAAAAAAAATCCTGTCAAACTCTGTTTAGCATAAGTTAAATAAGTTAAATAAGTCAACATGTTGGAATAAGTCTTGCCGTGTTTGACCAATAAATAAATAAATAAATAAATAAATAACTGTACTGAAAGATAGGCTCCAGTACAAATTAAGTTGAAAATAGGGTAAACGACACTCATGTACGTTGTTCGATCTCTCTAAAAATTTGCACCCATACGTTATTTTTAGTAGTGAAGGGATATATATGGTACTTTTTATAAAAAAAAAATTTACTTTTAGATGGGCTCCAGTACAAAAACACACGAATTTTATAGCATACCGCTATTTGGGAAACCAGGAATTTATTAAAAAAAAATTAATGTTTTTCTGCATTGTCTTTCCGACCTATTTCATTATTTAGGGGTAGAATTGGTGTTAATTTAGGTCCATACATTCCGATACACCCTAATATTTATACATGTAGCCATCATATTTTTTGTTTTTGGTTCTAAAAAGGCAACTGACAATAATTCAATTATATTTTTACGCCACATTTTTTATTTCCCTTTTACGACAGCTTTTTTTATTTCCCTTTTAATCAACGTTTCGCAAGTTTTGGTAATTGAAATAAATTGAAAGCAACATATAATTTGTCAAATAAATAATTAAAAACGTAAATTGGAATTTCATTGGAATTCACCAAATACTCCAAAGTGGTGACCCCGACGTAATCAATCAGAAATATCACGATATCATTTTCGGTTTTCACCGCGTTCCTTAACACATGCGTGTGAGTTTACGGATGGCAACTCAGTGGGTGCTCCCGAAGACTCTCGTGGCCAAGTGCAACAGGCTATAGAAGCCGGAGATTTGCAAACTGATTTGAGCGCATACGTCGATGCAGTAGAGCCGCCTAGAATAAATCCGCCTTGCATGACGTCTTCTAACATTGAGTCTTATTTTATGTAGCTGAAATTCTGGTTTGCTGCTTTTAACGTGACGCATGATCTTAGAAAATTTAATTTGGTCGTGGACCAAGTTCCTCCTAACACGCTCAATTATCGATGCAGCTTCGCAACAACATCGGTACAAGCATATTAAAACGAAATTAATAAGTCATTTTGCAGACAGTCAGCAGAGGCGCTTGCAGCAAGTTCTATCGGACATGCCCCTGGGTAACCACAAACCAAGCCTGCTTTTTAATGAGATGAAAAGACTTGCTGGTGACTCACTCGGAGAGCTCGTATTATTTTATCTAAGGGCATCATCGCGTCTACCACTGCATGCACAAGCTGCAGTCATTGCGTCGAAAGGAGATAGTGCATACAAAATGGCTATTGCAGATGCAATTGGCGATTCCATGAGTCTGCGCAACGTAAACGCAGTGTAGTTGACCTTAACTACAACGACAGCGGCAATTCCACAGACAAAGCCATCGCCGCCTGCTGTCAGTCTCGAAACGTTGTAGCACGAAATCGCGCAGCTAAAAAAAAACAATTTGAAAAGGTTATGTCACAGCGCGGGCACGATCATCCTCAGTCTCGCTGTCACAGCCGTGATAATCGTTACACACCTCGTCGCATGGACGAAGAATGCTGGTATCATTTTAATTGTGGTCCTAATGCTCGCAAGTGCAGGGCACCATGCACAGTCGCCCATATAACGAGCACGCCCGCTCGTACGCCAAATGGCAGCTCATGCCTCAATTTTGCTAATCACACACCAGGGCTTGGCGTTCGCTCCGGTGCTGCATCAATATACCGCCTTCAAGAAGCAGACACCACCAATGTTTCTTGAATTCCTCATAGATACGGGCGCTGACGTTTCAGTAGTACCTCAAACGTCACGTTTAGTTAAAATCAAACCAACATCAATGCAATTATTTACCGCTAATGGCATGCCAATCAAAGAATACAATAAAGCGTTTCTTAAAGGTAGCTTAAGCCCACGAATAGAATTTATATGGACTTTTGTTAACGCAAAGTTTTCAACAAACATAATTAGAGCCGACTTTATAAGCCATTTCGATCTTTTAAGCGACCTTAAACGTAAACGCCTTATCGACAACAGTACTAATCTTGAATCAACAGGTTAGCTTGGATAAATTTGTAGTTTTTCAATAAAAACCATTAATAACACACATTTCGCAACCTAGTACTGCAATCCAAACATCAGTTGTTCATGGATTTCACACAGAGGGACATCCAGTTTTTGCTCGACCATGTCGTCTTTCGCATAAAAACTTGCAAGCCGTAGAGTAGCCAGCCCTCTACACATGGTGCAAAATCTTCGTGAACTTACGGCAATTTATCTAGCAGTGCGGCATTTTAAGTTTATGCTGGAAGGGCGCCTATGCTATATTTAGACAGATCATAAGCTGATTACAGTTGCGTTTTATCAAAATCTTGAAAAAGCCACTAGTCGGTAAGCTCACCAACTGTATTGTATTGGCCAAGTTACGATCAATATTCGATTGAGGGTAGAGAAAATGTGACAGCCGACCTTCTTTCCGGAGTTGCAACGTTAGATGCAGTTCCTCCAACAAACTTTGACGATCTGGCAGATGATCAGCGGAATGACAAGGAGCTTCAACATTTTTTAAAGCCAGGTAGTTCAATTGAAACAATTTACCAATCCAGGCAGTGCTAAGCAGAACTGTACTGTGACTATTTGACAAATAAAAGTAGACCCTCTATTACAATGAAATTTCGAGTAACATTTTTCCGAGCAACAGCCAGAATGAGGGCAACAGCCAAATTAATGACGCAGTGATTTCTCTGGCCAAATATTCGGCGTAACAACTTGTCATTCGCGAGGCGATGTCTTCAGTGTAAGAGGTCGAAAGTAACTCGTCACACGCTTTCGCCCCTTGTTCATTATTCTGAAACCAGTGACCATTTATAACACAAAAACATTGATCTGGTAGGTCCATTTCCACGATCATAGATAGGTTCACACGATGGCCAGAAGTTATTCCAGACTCTGACATAACTACTGAAACTTTAATACGTTAGATATTGAGGTTTGGAGTACCTACACGCATAATTTCGAACTGGACCAATGAGCTGATGCATACCACCTACCTGCGTACCACCCACAGTCTAACGGAATCATCGAAAGATGGCACAAATCTTTAAAAGCCGCTATCTTTTGTGACAACCCTGACCGATGGTCTGAACATCTTCCGACAATTTAACTGATCTAGTGCACGTCATACAAATAGAACATAAAGGCGTTGAAACTGAAGTTTGAGTTTCTTATCGACAATCCAAACAATAAGGCGGCATCTGAACTGATATCCGAACTGCGGGAAATAATGCGGGCCAGCCACATCTTCGCACTCAAGATGGCAAGTTTTTGTTCACCAAAACCTAGATACGTTGGATACCCACATATTTTTACGCAATGACTCAATACGCCTATCACTATTTCGACCTAACGATGAAAAATATTTTAAAATCAGTTTTAATGGAATAGCTAGCAATTTCTCAATTGATATATTTAAGCCGGTCTACGTTGTTGACGAAAGAAATAGTTTAGAAACTACCGATTCATCAAACGCTGCGGCCGCCGCTCAGGCGGCAGCTGTAACAATATCTGAACGACATGTTCAATACCATCTCGTTTTTTGTGATCGTAGTCTTATCTAGATGGAGGGTACTGTAGCAGTCAGATTTTTTTTGGTACTGAAAAGGCAACACTGGAAGATTGTTAGCAACGCTGAAAATTATTCAATTATTATATTTTTACTACACCTTTCTTGATTTCCCTTTTGAGCGAACGCTTTGCAAGTTTTGTAAATTGAATTAAATTAAAAGCAACTTATAACACAGAGCGACACGAAAAAATAACTTCAAATATCTCAATGGTTTATAATAGTGGATGGTCTATATATTATGCCCTTATACTCAGTTTTACCTGATTAGGTCAAATAAGAGAGAAATTCAAGGTCAAACTTCATTTTAACCGAAAGAGTTAATATCTTTACCGTTTTAAAGATATGCGCGTAAATGTGTAATTACAACATATGTATATGAAAAATATATGAACTTAAGAAGAAATAGAAATAAAAAAATTTTTATTTTAACCGTTTTAATTTTTCATATATGTTGTAATTACACATTTACGCGCATATCTTTAAAACGGCAACTCTTTCGGTTAAAATGTTAAGGACAGTTTTGAAGAAAATTGTTGGGTCTATTAGTTTCATTTGAATGATTTTACGCTAGGGCTTACATTAACGAAGTTACCACCGTTGGTAATCTTTGAATCCGAATATCTTTGGATGCACACGTGCAATTGTTGTGATCTTTTCACAGGTGGGTTATTTTATTTTACTTAAGGTGTACATATGCAAAAATTCAGCAAAATCTGATTGTTTTTGAAGACAAATACCTAGTAACTGAACTGTTGAAAATTTTATTTTTTTTTTAAAAAGCCCTGTTTTCGAAGAAAATATTAAACCCCTTACGTAACTTTTTGAGCAAAAAATGGTCTCAAAATGTAAGGAATCATCCATTGCAAATATTTAGATGCAATAACTACATAGAGTTTGAATTTAGTTGAAGAGTTATAAGAAAAAATTTGTGACTTAAAGGTGAAGTTTGACCTTGAATTTCTCTCTTATTTGACCTAATCCGGTAAAACTGAGTATAAGGGCATAATATATAGACCATCCACTATTATAAACCATTGAGGTATTTGAGGTTATTCCAATTGACCCTTAAATTGTCGCACAGTGTAGTTTGTCAAATAAAAAATTAAAAACGTAAATTGGAGTTTCATTGGAATTCACCCACATTCCAAATACATAAGTAGAGATGTGTTCTAATACAACGAGTAAAATGTATCGAATAGGGTTGCTGAGCAAACCAAAGTGAGCTCACTGCTTCAAATGAATGCTCGAATCCTGAACATAGTATGTTTGTCTATTTATTTAGTTTATATGTATTTATTTTCTTCGCTGTTTTCAGGTTTCCGAAAATTACATTCCCATTTCACTCGAATATGGAAGCCAACTTCACATTGTGGGAACTACGCGCCGGCCGGAAATATATAACACATGCTCCAATAAGTCCAGAGACTAAGTAATAAAAAAAATTTTTTTTTTGCAAATATTCTTCTTTATTCATCAACATAGGTTCCTTCAAGAGCAATACATTCATTCCACCGCTTTTCTAACTTTTCAATATCGGTTTTATAGAACGATTTGTGCTTCGCCTCAAAATACGCTTCAGTTTCAGCCATCACCTCTTCATTGGAGCCAAATCTCTTGCAGGCAAGCATTTTTTGAGGTCACCAAAGAGCCAGTAGTCGCTGGGGGCCAAATCTGGCGAATACGGTGGATGAGGAAGGAATTCGAAGCCCAATTCGTGGAATTTCGCCATCGTTTTCATCGATTTGTAACACGGTACATTGCCTTGGTGAAAAAGAATTTTTTTCTTCTTCAAATAGGGCCGATTTTTCGCGAATTCATCCTTCAAACGCTATATAATAATCGCTGTTAATTGTTTTTCCCTTTTCGAGATAGTCGATGAACAAAATTCTATGATGACCAAAAATCCCAAAATACAGATGCCATAACCTTTCCAGCCGACTGTTGTGTTTTTTGTCGCTTTGGCCTGTTTTCATCTGCTGCTCTCCACTCAGCTGACGACCGTTTTGATTCCGGTGTGTAATGGTGGATCCATGTTTCATCCATTGTCACATACCGACGCAAAAATTCATGTTTATTCTTTGTAAACAGTCCCAAACAGCTCTCCGAATCATAGATACGTTGTTGTTTTTGGTCCGGTGTGAGAAAACGCGGCACCCATTTGAAAAGCAGCTTTCTCATCGACAAATATTCCTGTAATATTGTTCCCACACTGCCTTTCGATATCTTCAGAGCCTCAGCTAGCTCGCGCACCTTCACTTTACGGTCGGCCAATACCATTTTGTATACTTTTAACGTAGAATACGTTATACGGGGGTGTTAATCTGGAGCACAAAATTTTGAGAAAATGTTTGTCACTTTCATTATAAGTTTTTAATACTTTATGCATGCATTGAAGAAAATTCAAGTATGGTAGTAACATATTTAATATGTCTTCTTTTGATTTGTATTTAAATAATCATATTGCTACATATAATTTTTTTGATTCTATAAGTAAATCAAAATTTAACTCCTTCAAATTTTGTATTACTTTTCATATGCTTTGTATTTTATGTATTATAACATCATGTGTAAGAGCAGTACGATTATCTGTGTGTTCATCACAGAACCAGTGTGAGAAAGAGAAGAAGTATAATGACCAAGTAGCGAACGACAACCATGATAAATACAACCATGATTTTTGTTTGTCTTTTCTTTTAATATCAAAGACATGCTCCATATGCGCCTTTTGCAGCATTTTTTTATGCGGCGGCCATTGTAAATCCATAGGAATTCTTAATTCTTGTAGAGATTTTCTATAGTTCAGACACAAACCTTACAATCATAAGCAGAAAATGAAAAAATGTTTATGAATAACAATTACTATGTTTCCATGGCGAGTTAACTCGGGGTTAGGGTTTTCGTCGAGTTAAGAAAATGGCGTTGCTAACTCGATGGTGTTTCCATGCACAGCATTGAGTTGAGTCGAACTTGTCAATTTCATTTGACATTTTTGTTATTGTTTTACTAGCGAAATGGATGCTAATTGGCAGCATTCACTTTGACAGATAGAACCCAGTTTAATCTTACAAGTTTCGTGAAGTTTCGTGGATTTAGCGAAACTCAACTCAACTCGCGTTTCCATAGCGAGTTAACCCCGAGTAAACCCCGAGTTAACTCGCCGTGGAAACATAGTAAATGTTAGCAAGGTTGCATAGAAGCTTTGTAAAGCCTAGTATGCTGTAGAAACGAAAATTTCTTGGCATATAATTCTACACCCGAAATATTAGTGTAGAGTCAAAAATTTTTGTGTGGAGAAAAAAGCAACTACAGTACGACCTAGCTCAATGCAACTGATAGAAATTCGGCCAGTTGACGTAGTTAATGTTGAAGAAACGCAATTAAACTTCTAAACATAAAGCTTTATGGCTCTGAATCCTAGATATTGTAGTTTTATGTATTAAGATATGCACTTAGTTTCCTTAAATATTCTTTTAAGAGATTTTTCGTACATCAAAAATGTATTTTACAAGAAAAGAAGAACTGAAAGTAAATAATATAAATCTTTATGGAAGTGTATGCATATGGAAGTTGCGATAATTGTGCATTTTTTTTAAGTTGCGTTAACTGAGTGAACAATATAAATTTTTGAGTATTGCGATAATCAAGTGTTGCGTAAAGCGAGGTCGTACTGTTTTCTTATTGAAATGTCAAAATTCTGGTGCCAATTAAATGCCCGGACATATAATTGACAGCGAAATTTTGACATTTCAACTCTCCACATGGTGGTTGTACTTGCTAGCATTGAACAAATTTTTCACCTCTACAGCGTACTAAGTAGCGAAAAAAAAATTCCGCTGCCTTTTCGCTGTCAAAAACTCAATGCATTCCTTATGGAAAGTTTCTTTCCGCTTCTACAGCATACTGGGCTTAAAGCCTTAAACAGTGCGTAACTAAACAAGCGTTTAAAGGTTGTTTAAGGAAATCTATTGAATAAGGCTGTTAATGAGTAACGTATTCTACGTCTGACCTATGCGCCCGTGTTATCTAACACAGGCTTGAGCTTTTTTTTAATGTTTTGTGGAACAACTGCCTCATTTGGGCGTCCTGAACGTTCAGCATCAGTTGGTTCTGTACGACCAAGTTTAAACTCAGTATACCATCGACAAATGGTTGCTGACGGAGCAGAGTTGGAATAATATTTTCGAAGCCATTGCTGAGCTTGGACGGTATTTTTTCCCATAAAAAAACATTGATAAATCAACACACGGAATTGCTTTGAATCCATTATTTTGAAAATATCAATAGGTGCGTCACTTAAATCACTGCAACTTCTGAACTAAACGTTAGATTGTTATGCAATTTTTACACGTATTGTTTGAAGGTCGGAACTATCGAAATATTATATCGATTTTTCGTTAGAGGTGCCACCTAGTAGTTAGTCTTGGGACTTATTTGACCATGTGTTATATGAGATGGTTATGGCAGTGTGAAGTGGAACTTGCGACCAGCATTTAACCACAACGGAAACTGGACCGATTAATAAAGCTGAACGGAACGCATTAGCATCACGTGTTCTACGCGTTGCGTAACAAAAGCAACACCATAAAAAAAATGTACGATCTCTTGCTTTTTTCATAATGAAAAATCCGTTTTGCTCCAAGGAAAAGTCACTGGCTATTAACGAAAGCCGCCATTTATTTAAATACATCCAACTGATACGCTCCTTGCCAACGGACATTAAAAAAGTCGTCCAACCAAGCGTTAAACGGAATACTTATGGCTGCCATCCAGAAAACATAATTTTGTCAATGATCACCGATTAAAATAAAAAAAAACTCGCTCTGCTGGATACGGGAATATTTTTGCAGCTCCTCAAACACTTTCAGCTACATACGTAAATTCTGCATTCCAGCGTTCTACAAATTCTGCATAGATTGCGAGTCGTATACGACGATGATTGAATGGGGTAAGGTACATCTAACGGAGCCACCATCACTCAATTCATACCGACTAAAGACCCTTCCTAGGTAACAAGAAATAAATTATTGTTATGTTGTTGACAATTACTATTCAAATAATATTCTGGTTGTAGCTTTTCCATATCATTCACAGAACACGGAACGCTTCGTTAAAACTGTGAGCCAATCGTGCAAGAAAGGCATTTATAAAAATCTTTTCGAACATATTTTCAGCTTCCTTCAATCACGTCAAAAATATTCAAAACTTGAGTAGTGCCAATGCTTGTTTGCAACATACATCTTAAAAAAAATTAATTTAAGTTTTTTACTTACTCTTTTTTTATTCAAGGTAAAAAAATTTCTAATTCATTTCAATTAAAACTGGACCCAAAATTATTAAATCTTCTATATAATATTTTTGCTTGTTTGTATGTATGTATGAATGTTTGGAATAGATTCCTAAACTACTTAACAGATTTTCATAAAACCTATATCAAACGATTCCTTGAATTACTGCACTGAACATTATGGCGTATCGAACTACATTTTTTTTCGAATTTCACATTCTAAGAGGTCTCAAAAGTTGCATTGGGTTGTCAAGATCACTCAAAAAAAATTTTAAGGAGGAAAAGGGATGTCTTCCTGTCCCGCAAGGACAAAGTTGTTTTTTGAGGAAAACATTAAAAAGTAACGATCTTAAAATTTTTTTACTTTTATAAAAAAAAACTACGAATGTCTTAAAGCCAAATTAAGTATAGGCTTAAACTAACAATATATTGTTAAGCACGATGCCATTCACGATTTTTATCCACAGTGTTCTGTGTGAAGGAAATTCGAAGCTAAAGTTGTAATCAAGATAGCACAGAAGTTTTGATTGTTACCCAATATTCTAAATTTTGGTGGTATTAATAATAGTGTTAACGTATTCCTTCATTTTGGCGAATTAATAATTATCATAAATTTTGCATATGTATTTTCCTATTTTTGATAAATGCAAATTTTCAACTTTTTCAAAAAAATAAATATAAGATTTTATATCTCGCGTAACAGAAATGGTACCGAAGAAACTTTTCTCAATTTGGATTCTTCAAACATTTCTGAACAACACCCTGTGTAAAAGTTTTAAATTAAAATATCAGCTTAAGGCCATGATTTTATTTTTGCAACATTTTCCGGTACTTATCTAGATAAATTGCAGCAAAGCGCACCGGGAAAAAGCCAGTTATTTATGAATAGTGAGCGTAGCTCTAGTCAGACTACACCCATTTTTAATACATTTGCTGACGACAGTAAGGATACGAACCAAACTACCAAATTTTAGCCCAATACGACCAAAATCGTTTGAAATATAAAATTTTTATTAATTTTTGGGCGGTAAAAGGGTATGGCGTCCAGTTTTTCATACAGTTGTCGACAGTTAGCATACAAATTTAAGTACAAAATTTTAAATAATTTTTATTGATTGTGTAAAAGGGGGAGTGTCAATCAATTTTTCGTACAGTTGCCGACAGTCAGCATACAAACTTAACTACCAAATGTTAGACTCATACCGCCGAAACCGTCTGAAATATAGCATTTTTATTGATTTGTGGGTGGTAGGTATAGCAAAGTAAATATAGCCTATGTTCAGCGCAGTAATTCAAGGAATCGTTTGATATAGCTTTTATAAAAATTCGTCTAGTAGTTTAGGAGTCTATTCCAAACATACTGTAGTGATTGTTCCTAACAAAAAAATATGGCATATTATAGCGTGTCGCATTGTAGTGTTTATGGCTATGTGCCCCAGTGTCTTGAGAAAAGAAATTTGAAACAGGCATAAAGCCGCTTTAGTTCAGTTTTCGAATCTACTTTATTATTCCAAAATTCGAGTTTTTATAAAAAATTTTACAAGTATTTTCTTAATATAATTTCCCACTATTCTTATACATGTACAACTTTAAAAATCATTTCCACCCATCTATTTTGAGTTCGGCTGCTTAGTGGTCAATTAAAAATTATGATTACTTAAGCATAATTATATTTGACCAATAAGAAATTCAAATAAAATAATTTACGGTAGCAATGAATTTATCTCTATTATTTCATTTAGTGCGGCAAGTCGATGACGTTGCCTTCAAAGTGTAATACGATCCTTTAGCCAGCAAGTCAATGCACGCTGCTACTGAAAGCCAAACAAAAATAAAGCATAGCTTGTCTTTTTCATTTATGTTAGGAAATGTTAATTTTGATATTTTACTTTAATTTAAATTACAGTAGTGGCTGGCATAATGACCGCATACATGTAAGTTCACTACACCCTAACCCTTAAGCGAAAAATTATTTTTGTGTTAAGTGTTAAGTTAAATTGTTTAGAATAATGTCTTTAATGTATTTTATTATAGTAAATGTATTTTGAATTTAATTCTTATTCTAAGCTCTAATTCTATCATAATTTAATTAACAGTTATATTTTTTTAGATTATTTTTGCGGATTTTTCTTGTTTCACACTTTATTTCTAAATAAGAATTAACTCCATCAATGTTTCTGACTTTGTAGGGTCCATGATATGGGCTCTGATTTTTTTTCTTATTTCCTAATTTTAATAGAACCAAATCTCCTACCTCTATGTCTAATTTATTTGCCTTGATATTACTATTTTTCTTTCTTTTTTCTTTAATTGCATTTATCAATTGCCTTACTTTGTTTATTTATGTTCTTAACCTTATCTTGAGTTCACTGGCGTATGAGTCAACGTCATAAATTGGAGTGTTTTTGTGTACTTCACTTGGCATGTACGGTAGTTTCCCCAAAACTAGCTCGTATGGTGAGAAGCCGGTGTCTACATTTGGTGATGTATTGAAAGCAAATGTATAAAATGGTATCCATTAATCCCACTCTTGGTCTTGTGCAAAGTTAAGCATATATTCGTTAAGAACTCTGTGATTACGTTCAACTGTACCTAATGTCTCATGGTGGTAGGGTGTCGAAAAATTCTGTTGAATGTTTAATTGTTTGCAGATGTTTCGCATTAATTTATTATTTATTTTAATGCTTTATTTTTTTTATTTTCTGATTTTAGTACTTTAAAACTTCCATATTTGAGAATAAATTGATTTACTAGTGTTGACCCCACTGTGGTAGCGTCTTTGCTTTCCATTGGGTAAGCCATAACAAATTTTGTGAGTTCACACTGTGCTGTAAGTATGTATCTATAGCAGGGCTGGGCATTCTAACACAGTCACATTTTATTTTGTCTTGTTAGTATTGGTGCTCTCTCGAATTGAGCACACTGAGCGAAATACTTGTCACAATTATCTAGATTAGTAAGTTTTTCTTTTTTATTTTATGTTTTTATTTTTAGTACTAGTAATATGAATGAATAATGTAAAAAATCTTAATTGGTAATATGAATGAATTATATGAAACCTTAATATATACGAACAATTATTTTAATATTATAATATCTTAATATATGTGACCCGGTCTATGAAAAGGTGCCTTATGACTCAAAAAATTATTTTTCTTTTTTTGTTTGGTTCGGATAGAGTTTGAGAAGCTCTTTCACATGGTGAAAAGCAGAAAGTCCTAACTTGCTTAGAAGTGTACTAAAAATGTAGAGAAAGAAGAGCACAAATAAAAGAAAAACTGAATTTTATTGAATTTTTTATTTTTTAATAGCTGATTTCTCGAAATTTTGTTTTTGACTCATAAGGCACCTTTTCATAGACCGGGTCACATATATGAATAATTTAAATTAATAACCAAAAATATGTAAGTAAATAATAAAAAATTAAATAAAATAAGTAGGCAAGTAGTCAAAAAATTAAGTATTAAAAAATTAATAAAGAATGTGAATGAGCAATACAAAAAGTCTTAATAGCTAATAAGTATTAATTATATGAAACCTTAATGTATACGAATATAAAATTCTATAAACTAAAAAAAATATGTGCGTAAGTATTATGAATCTACAATAAATTGATTTTTCACGAGTGTACATATAATTTACAGCGCAAAACGACATAGTTCCTTACAACATCAACGTCAGCGAACGACTGAATTATATTCTCTTCTGTTGTGAGCTTTATGTACATGTGAAAAGTTACGCTCACAGAGAGCTCAGTGAGCTATGGAGTGCCCTGAGCTGATCTATAGCCATTAGATATTCTCAAAGGACCCACTAAATCGACTACTACTACTTCAAAACTTGTGTTTGGTGTATTTGTTATGCATAATGGCTCCTTAGTGCAGTGGTGCTCACAACATGGTTTCCCATAGCCCGCGGGCATCGTGTGTTGTTGAGCTTTTGCACACGAAGTAGCAGTCGGCTCGCTGTGTTGGTACACTGCATGAACCAAGAAATAAAGATCATGCAAAGAAAAGAGCCGCCATATTGTAAACAAAACAAAGCTGGTAGGTCTGACGTCATCGGTCACAAATTGTTTTGTTTACGTGTAGCGATTATATGTGAAAAATTATTTCTTGAAGTTTTAAAGAATTATTAGTGTTTATAATTCAGTAATTTTTTGTGTTTTTTATAAAAATGAATTGTGCTGTAGCGACGTGCAATAATTGCAACAGCAAAAAAAAAAATACTTTAAATTTCGTTACTGTATGAAAATACAAACAAACAAAGTATTCAAAAACTTTTTTCGAGAATTAAACTTGTTAATTTTATAACTTTCCACTTTTATTTAAGTATTCACATGTTTTGCATGAAAAACGTATGCAATATAGCTTTTTTTGTGACCGATGACGTGGCACGAAAAAAATACTTTTTTCTCGCACTGCTGATTGCTTGATCTTGTCTTGTTGGTTCATGGGTACACTGCGTAAAAGTTTGTTTTTTCTGCTGTGCTTTAAATTTAAAGTCAGTATGCTTTGAGCGTTCATAAGGTGAGGGTGTTGCTCGCTGTTTTATTTATGAATTTACGTAAATATATTGCAATGTTTCAGGAAATTTGGTGTTTACAATTTTTATTTTCAGAAAATTTTTATTGTGAATCACAATGTATGGTTTGCTTTCGTACAGTTACTATGAAAGAATAAAACCTTAAAAGGCACTATCTCTCTTGTCATTCACAACTGCATTTAATGAATAGTGAAGTTAAAAAACATTTTGTAAAAATGTTAAGAGAGTCATTTATTGAAAAAATTTTTATTGATTATTTTGGCAATGATTTGAATGACTGTTATGTTGTTGAGAATGATAAAGATGATGAAGTTGATTATGATGATGGTGAAAATTATAATTATGATAACAATGACGATTATGATAATTTGGGCATTGATTTTACTTTTGTAAATGAAGCAATGAATATCACAAAAAAACAATTGCTTAAAACCTCATATCTAGTAAGCCTAGCTTTGGCACAGCAATGCAGGCCATATATAGATGGAATTTTTTTTAAAAATCTTAGCAAACTTGTATTCAAATGCTTTGGTGAGAAGGGAAAAGAAATCACAGATATCTTGGACAAAGTTCCAATGTCACGATCGACAATAATGCGTCGCACTGAAACAATAAGTAATCATATTTTTGATTTAATAAAAACCAGAATGTTTGATTGCAAATATTATTCTGTTTGTCTTGATGACACCACTGATATTAAAGGTGTCAGTAGGTTAATGGTATGTATAAGAACTGTAACCGAAAAGTTTGAAATTGTAGAAGATGTTTTTAGGCTCATTGGACTTCATAGAAATGTTACTGGTAAAGCGGTTTTTGAAGCTATTCAAAGTAGTGTATTGTTACAAACTGATATTTCAAAACTCGCTTCACAGTTTGCACAGTTTGCACCGACGGAGCAAATGCGATTTTGGGTACAAAATTAGGTTTCGTTGGGTGCTTACATAGCAATGGTATTAAAATGTCAAACTTTCATTGCATTATTCATCAATTAACATTAACAGTAAAATCGTTAAGCTCCTTTCCTGCAATGAAAACTGCAATTGCAATTATAAATAAAATCAAGGGAGGCCACAATGCTCTCAGACACAGAAAGTTTTGCGAATTTTTGAGAGAAATTGAAGCAGATCATGCTGATATATTGCTTCACACTGAGGTAAGATGGTTAAGCCGGGGCAAATGTTTAAAAAGACTTTTTGAACTAAAAAATGAGGTTTTGGAGTTTCTTAAAACAGATCTATCTTTAGAAAGTAAATTATTAGTAAGTTGCTTAGAAACACCTCAATTTCAATTGGATTTGGCTTTCTTAACAGACATTACAGAAATGTTAAATAATTTAAATATGACTTTGCAAGGAAAAAATAAGTTTATATTCGATCATATTTCTGCCGTAAAAACATTTCATAAAAGATTGCTTAATCTTCAAAAAAATATTAGACGAAATAACTTTGAAAATTTAATGAGGACAAACGATTTCTTAACTTCTAATCAATATAATTTAAACACTTCACCATTTTTAAATATATTATCAACTATTATATCTGAATATGAGAAAAGATTTTCAGATTTTGCTAAAATTTATAGTCTTGTAGAATTGCACAATAACCCTATTAACTGCGATATTGAAAAACAACCAATTTTTGTTAGAAATGAATTAGAAAAAATGCAATCTGATGTTATGCTTCCATTGACCAGCGGTACTCTGTTTTGGAAAAATATTCCATATATTAAATATCCAGTCCTTATTCACGAAATTTTAAAATTGTATTCCATGTTCGGTAGTACATATTTATGCGAAGTTGGTTTTTCCTTAATGAACGTTATTCAAACAAAGCATAGAAACACTTTGACAGACGGTCATTTAGAAGATTTGCATCGGATCAAGTGTTTTCAACAAGATATAAATTTAGATGCACTTCTTTAAATGGTTAAAAAAAAGTTTACTCTGTAGTGGTAAACTTTTTTCCTTATAACATTATTTTGGATTTTTTTTAATAACAATTTTGTTAAGTGAAATGAAAAATACTTTAATTTGGAATTTATTTTAATTAAAAATGTGAAAGTTAGCTTTGAAAGAAGAAATAATTATCAAAGAAAATTTTTTTTTAAAATTTGTTATTGAAATTAAAACTAAACAAAACGAAACAAACTAAAACATTTAAAATTTAATTAAAACATTCGAACAAAAATATATTAATAATAGATATTAAAAAAAACAATCATACATTCTATTCATCAGTTTTACCTTTTCTTTCATCTTTTCTATGTTAAAATATCGAAAAGCAAAATAAAAAAAAAAAAAATAAAACGTTGTATTGAAAATACAACACTAGATAATACATATTTCCTTGCTCCAAATGTTGCGAGAGCTTTTAACAACTTCTTGTTTCAGTGTAAAGCTGTGCACTCGGAAAGCTCTCTTTGTTGTTGTTTGAACCGTGCGTTGAGCACCACTGCCTTAGTGTGTCTTGTTTGTTTGTTCAAAATACATTTCTTGCAGCTGGAAAAAAATGTCTTTACCATCTTTACCATATTTTTCCAAACGTACTGTTGTTTTAATTTCAATATTATTTTTTTTACACCAAAATGCCCTCCGCCAGACGAATTATGATATTCTTCAATTAGTTTAAGTTTGAATGCGTCATATTGCACTCTTTGGGGACTTTTGTAGATTAATATATTTACTGTTGAGCGATTCTTCTTTAATTGTTTTAGTTGCAACATATTATATATTCTTTTAAATTCATGCTCAAATATTTTATCTTCTTCATTTAGCGCTAATTCTTTAATATTCATCTTGTGTATTTCTGATAATAGCTTCTCCAAAGAGAAATGGAGTCTATTTAGATTTTCACTACATCTCACAAGGAATTAATTTTTAGTTTTATTAATTTCTATTTGGGTACCCTTATTATCGCTCATTGTTTCAAATTTTACCTTTTTTATATTTCTGATATCAGTTATGGATGTACATACAGTCCCAGATATGAAGGTGATCAGTCTTCGGTAGAGAGCTGCATTTCTCCTTTCCTACTCCATTTGCTATATCATTTTTAGCATACATGCCCCTTGTTATTACCAATTTTTTTTTGCGGATTCATCATTTGTTTTTGGTATCATTTTTCCAGTAAGTCCGAGTCTATTTTTATTCTGAACAATGCATCTGCATTTGTATTAATTTTGCATTGCTTGTAGACGATTTCGTAGTCGTAGTCAGAAAGTTCTAAACGTATTCTTGTTGATTTTGAGGATGAGTTCTTATGAGAGAATAGGGAAATTAAAGGCCTGTGATCCGTAACCATAACAAATTTACGTCCAAATAAATAAGGTCTAAAAAAATGTATTCCCCAATAAATGGCTAACAGCTCCTTTTCAATCACAGGTTTGTTTAATTCATGTTTGTTTAGTGTTTTGCTTGCATAGGATTTTAGCAGGTCTTTACCTATTTCTCGTTGTGACAGTACAGCTCCTAACGCGTAATCAGAAGCGTCTGTCGTCAAAATAAATGTTTTTTGAAAATCTAGGTATTGAAGAACTGGTGGATTGATTAGTTTTAGTTTTAAGGTTTCGAATGCCTTTTGACATTCGTTTGTCCAGATGAACGGTTGTTTCTTTTTGAGCAAATTATTTAAACTTTTGACTATTTCTGCAAAATTTTTGATGAATCTTCTGTAGTAATTACAAAATACTACAAACCTCCGCACCTCATGTACGTTTTTTGGTGTAGGATATAATTCTATTGTTTTATGTTTTGCCGGATCTGTTTTGACACCTTTTCTTGTAATTAGATGACCTAAATATACTACCTCTGATTTCAAAAAATTACATTCGCTAGGATTTAGTTTTAGATTATATTTGTTAAGTCGTTCGAACAGTTATATAAGACTGTCATTGTGATGTTTAAGATTGAAACTAAATACAATTATGTCATCGACGTAAAGGAAAGCTTTTGAT
This sequence comes from Pherbina coryleti, assembly GCA_943735915.1. Taxonomy (NCBI): domain Eukaryota; kingdom Metazoa; phylum Arthropoda; class Insecta; order Diptera; family Sciomyzidae; genus Pherbina; species Pherbina coryleti. The sequence continues at coordinate 114,004,638 of OX030949.1, forward strand.
TCTAAACCTGATAGTGCTATAGCTAGCATTCGCTAGAAACTATTGGATGAAATTTTTAAGCCGAAAGGCAAACGTTTGAAATGATAATGTCTTTTTGCTATTGAAAATGCTGTTATATGCTTTGAGTCTTTATCTAAAGCAATTTGGTGGAATGAACTTGTCATGTCCAAGGTTGAGAAATATTTGGCTCGTCCTAGTTGGTCTAGTACGTCTTCTAGTCTAGTCAAAGGAAAATTGTCATTGACAATCTTTTTGTTTAATTGTCTGAAATCGACTACTAACCTCCATTTCTTGTCATCGCCATCACCTTTTTTTGGTACTATTAAAAGTGGTGAATTGTATGCACTTGTAGATGGTTCAATTAGGTCTGTTTTCAAGAGATCTTCGACCTGTTTATTTATTTATAATTATCGTTATATTGTGGTTGCGGTAGTCTGTAGTTTTTTATGTAAACTGGAGTCTTGTCTATTAATTGCAACTTTTGTGAATAGAAGTTGTTAACAGAAAGTGGTTCATCATCTAAGTAAAATATGTTTTGATATTTTTTTAAAATTTCAAAAATTGAATCGTTTGCCTCTTTGTCAACACTGTCAATGTTTAAAACTTTTACTTAATCTCTGAAACGTTTGCTATCATTTTTTGTCTGTGAAAACTCAGAGGGTTTAATAATATGATAATTTTTTAAGGGTTGTATTTGAATATCAAGGTGTGAAAATTTTGCTTCTTTTTCAGTTGTGTTCAGTAGTTTTATATGACAAATACCTTTTGCCGGAACGATGGAGTTTCCTATAAAAATTCTTTCTTCAATTTCTTCATTTAAAATAACGCTGTCTTCGGCTAAGTTTGGATTTACCGCTCTGATCGCGGTGGTATGCAAATTTCACCTACTTGTGTTTGTTTGGTAGACTGTTAGTTTGATGGTGTAAGTTTCAAAATCAATAATACACATATATTTCTACAAGAAATCTGTCCCAATAATTCCGTCTGTCACGGAAAATTATGGATTAAAGCTATGTTTTCTATTTCTAATGCTATTTTAGTTATTCCTAGAGATTGAACTTCCTCATGTGTGATACCTCTTAACTTGCAAGTTCTGTCTGTCAAAATTTCTTGGTTTTCTGGTAAATTTTGTATTTTACATATTGAGATATCTGCACCTGCGTCAATAAAAAAAGTTAGTTTATTTTTTGAGTCTTTACATATAAGGGTAACATAATTTGTTAAATTATTTGATGAAGTGTACATTTTTAATCGTGGTTTCCCGGAAGTACATACTCTGTGTCTGTGTTGTCTTCCGGGACCTGTTTGTTTTCCGATCGAAAACATTGACTTGTCTATGGTTACTTTGTGGATAATTGTTAGAATTTCTACTTTGTATGCTTCTATGGTTGATAAAACTGTTTGTGCTTCCACGTCCTCTTCTATAGTCGCTTGGACGTCTATTAGGGTTTTGGTTATTATATGACCTGAAATTATTACGATTGTTTCCAAATCTGTTGTCAGTGTTATTTGACCTGGAATTATTTGGGTTAAAATCACGATTGTTCATCCTATTATTAACGTTCCTATTGTATCTGTTATTTTGAAATTGTATGTTATATTTCCTTGATATCTATTGTTGTGTCGTTCATATCTAGGAAATGTTCTTTGAAACGTAAAATTTGGGAAGGGCATATGTTTTTTTCTCATTCTAATTCTATATTAACCGCATCTGTTAATGTTTTAGGTTGTGCAGCAAAAACCGTTCCCTTGTAGTTCTCATTTACACCGTTTTTGAACACTGTAAGTGCGTATTTATCGTTCATTGTTGAGATAACTTGTATCAGCAACTCTGTATCATTTGTTGTAGCTGGTAGTTCTTTTATTTGCATTTCGCTTAATTCGCTTACTAATGTTAGTATTGTGTCATTAAAACCTGATACCGACCCCTTTTGTGATAAAGTGGATAATGTTGTATGGATATGTGGGATACTTTCATTACTTTTATACGTAGATGATAATTTTGCTTTCAACTCATCAAATGTTTTTGGCTCTGATAACTCACAAATTAAAGTTCTTACTATACTTGACAGTTTGATACTGCAAATGAACTCAATTAAATGTTTCTTGCCTTCTTGTATAATGTTTGCTGTTTAAGAGGAAGAAAGTGTTTCCTACTTCTAGAGACTTAAGGGATTTGGCCACAAGGCCTGTTAAAATCACCCGCAAGGCTTTGATTCATTGATCTGCCACAAGGCAGTATTTCAATATGTTTTATATTGATCAAGCCACAAGACTTGGTTTGAATAATAGAACGACTTGTGTTTTTAGTTGTGATTCTAAGATTAATTTTATTTACAATCAACTCTGGTTTTTATAACAAAATATTTGAGTGAAAAGTTACAATATTTTCTTTTCACTCAATGTAACATTTTTACTCAATAGATTCTTAACATATACAAAAATAAATGAAATCTAAATACTATTCTTACACATCTGCTTACTATTAATTTTTACTTAATGTCTGTTTGACATTATATCCATCACAACCCACTTACAGGTTACAAACCCTAGTGACATACTTTCGGCAGCGATCTGATTGCACAATGCATAACATGAATCATGCCGCTAGTAGTACTTGAGCTTGTCACCGTTTGCGCTTCATGCTTTGGTTTCGCTGTTCGTATGCAGTGAGACCAACGCAGAGCGTTTGTAGCGTTGTGTGATATGTTTATGGTTGAGGTAGGTTAGTGCTAGCCATATGTGCACTACACTTGATTTAATCCATTATGTATTAATTCAATTATTTTTATTATTACAATTATTATTTTCAATTAAATATAGGCACAGCCTTAAGTGCTAGTTCTAGGTTAAAGTCCCTCATTTTGTATTCCTCTATGTGTTTTAGTAATAATGATTTTGTTTCTTTTGATATATTGCAATATTGTTCTTTTAACTCTTCTTGGTTTTCCGCTTTCAATGAAATTTGCTGGAACTGCTTATTTAACGATTCTAACTGCTCTAGTTTTGTTTTGACTGTTTGTGGTGTATACTTTTTAACGCCACTCTTTCTTACATTATCTTTAATAGTTTTAACTTGTTGAAAAATGTTTATTTTATTTTTTTTTTTTAAATATTCTGAATCTCTACACATAATATTTTGGTTTTTGCGTAGTTCTTAAGATACGAATATATTTTGTGACATAAGATAATACTAAGTACTACAAAAATCAGAGTTATAGTTACTATTTTAAACATTTTGTATTCTGCTTATGCGTTTTTGAACATAAGCTTTAAAATATACGCCTATTACTAATATTGTTATAACTATAGTCATTGCTGTCTTCTGGCTCTCATTTTTTGTAACTACTGATCCAACGTTGTTTTCTATTGTTTCATTAATTGTTACAGTATCCTTGTTCTTCAGGTCAAACATGCTGAGGTATAAGTAGGTTTCCTGTATGTTAGGTATGCTCATTAAGTCTTGCGGTTATAATTCTTCTTTTCTTCCTGGATTAGTTTTGAAAGTCTTTGTCGTGATTCGAGTTCCGTTGTTATCGCAAGTATTCTGTGAAGTTCTGCGATTCTTTGCCTAGTTCGCACTTTTCGTCCTCCTCTTGGTTTTTCGGGCTTCTCTGGAGTTTTTTCCTGTGTGCGTCTTAGTTCAATTTGCGTCTTTTTGATTCTTTCTCTATACTCTTCAAGAAGTAATGGCTTAGGTCCGGTTCCTTTCGTCTCAGGAATGTACTCTGGAGGTTTTTCTTGCGAAGTTGTTACAGGTTCAGGAATATATTCTTCAATATTTTCGGTATTATGTTTCTTAATTAAATCCAGTACACGATTAAAAATACTATCGAAACCCTTGTCCATTTAAAAAATTTTATTACTTTTTGATTTGCAGTTTTCAGAAGATTTTTTTTTAGAGACGGCAGGATATGGCAGGATCGCCATGTGGTGATTGTTCCTAACAAAAAAAATATGGCATATTATAGCGTGCCGCGCTGTAGTGTTTATGGCCGCAGTGTCTTGAGAAAAGAAATTTGAAACAGGCATAAAGCCGCTTTAGTTCAGTTTTCGAATCTACTTTATTATTCTAAAATTCGAGTTTTTATAAAAATTTTTACAAGTATTTTCTTAATATAATTTCCCACTATTCTTATACATTTAGGTTAGGTTAGGTTAGGTTGACGTGGCTGTCTCCTATGAGACACACTTAGGCCAGTTTGGCCCGTTGTGATACCAGGGGTTAATTATTTCCACTCTATCTGAACCAGTTGGAGCTATTTATGAAGCTTTGTATTCGGTAGACCGAAGTTTTTGAGAGTTCGTCTAGATCACTGTAGAACCAGTTACCTAGGAAGAGATGGCGCTTTCTGGCCAGCGCTGGGCATGTGCAGAGAAGGTGTATTGTGGATTCAACCTCCTCCTCATCTCTGCAACTTCTGCAGAAGTCGTTATGGGGAATATTCAGTCTTCGGGCATGGTTTCCAATCAGGCAGTGTCCTGTTAGAACGCCTATTACGATATTTATTTGGTCCCTTCTAAGGGATATTAGTTCTTTTGAGCGTCTTAAGTTCAGTGTTGGCCAAACTTGACGCGTTATACTGCATGTACTACCCGTTGACCACCTGATGTTGGTGTTTTCAAGGGATAGCTCATTTATCAGTAGCTTACATGTTGCGAGAGGTATTCCAATTTGTTCCTTATCTGTCGATAGGGGTTTGATGGTACCGTTTCTAGCGAGTTCGTCTGCTTTGCAGTTACCTTGGAAGTCTCTATGTCCGGGGATCCAGCACAGGAATATATTGAGCTGCTCTGCCATTTCGTTTAGAGATCTGCGGCAACTTAGGACTGTTTTTGATGTTATTTCAACAGATTCCAGGGCTTTCAAAGCGGCTTGACTATCAGATAGAATGCAAATATCTTTTGCTAATATTTCGTTCACCTGAAGCCAAATAACTGCTTCATGTATGGCAGTGACTTCCGCTTGGAAGACACTGCAGTGGTCGGGGAGCCTAAAGGCATGGTTAATGTTTAGGGATTCGGAGTAGACTCCTCCCCCTACTTTGCCATCTAGTTTTGATCCATCAGTGTAGATTCTAGTGGCATTGTTTGGTGGAGGGCTTCCAATCTCCCATTCGTATCTGGAGGGGATTGATACATCAAACTTTTTGTGGAATAAAAGTTTTTGAGTGATGTAGTCTATGTTCTTGGGTATTTGAGGAGTGAGTTTCCTGGTGTCAGAGTGTCCTATTGTGCCCTCTTTCCATTGGGGAGTGGCTTCTAGACGGATCGCTGTGTTTGCAGCTATTCGTTTTGTTAGGATATCTAGTGGAGTTAGATGGAGCATAGTATCGAGTGCGTCAGTAGGAGTGGTTCTAAGCGCTCCATTGATGCACAGTAGGGCGTATTGAATTAAAATTTTTTTTCGAATTTCACATTCTAAGTGGTCTCAAAAGTTGCATGGGGTTGTCCAGATCACCCTAAAAAAATTTTAAGAAAAAAAAGGATGTCTTCCTGCCCCGCAAGCACAAAGTTGTTTTTTGAGGAAAACAGTGAAAAATAACGACCTTACAATGCTTTGACTTTTATAAATAAAACTACGTATGTCTTATAGCAAAAGTGAGTATAGGCTTAAACTAACAATACATTGCTAAACACGATGCCACTCACGATTTTTGTCCACAGTGTCCTGTGTAAAGGATATACGAAGCTAAAGTTGTAATCGAGATAACACAGTACTTTTGATTGTTACGTAATAGTCTAAATTTTGGTGGTATTGATTATACTGCTAACGTATTCCTAAAAGTTGCCGAATTAATAATTAGCATACTTTTTGCATATGTATTTTCCTATTTTTGAGAAATGTTCGCTTGAATGCAATTTTTCAACTTTTTCAAAAAAATGAATATAAGATTTTATATCTCGGGTACCAGAAATGGTACCGAAGAAACTTTGCTCAATTTGGATTCTTTAAATATTCCTGAACAAACCCTTGTCTAAAAGTTTTAATTTAAAATACCAACTTAAGGTCACGATTTTATTTTCTATTTTGATAGTTAAAAAAAAAATACTTCCTAACATGAAATTTAACAATTTCATCTAAAAATTATCAAAGTAGAAAATAAAATTGTGGCTTTAAGCTGGAATTTTAAAATAATACTTTTAGACAGAGTGTTGTTAAGAAATATTTGAAGAATCCAAATTGAGCAAAGTTTCTTAGGTACCATTTCTGGTACCCGAGATATAAAATCTTATATTCTTTTTTTTTAAAAAGTTAAAAAATTGCATTCAAGTATAATAAATGAATATGCAAAAATTATGCTAATTATTAATTCGGCAACTTTAAGGAATACGTTAACACTATAATTAATACCACCAAAAGTTAGACTATTACGTAACAATCAAAAGTACTGTGTTATCTCGATTACAACTTTTGGTTCGAATATCCTTCACACAGGACACTGTGGATAAAAATCATGAGTGGCATCGTGTTTACCAATATATTGTTAGTTTAAGCCTATACTTACTTTTGCTTTAAGACATACGTAGTTTTTTTTATAAAAGTCAAAGCATTGTAAGGTCGTTATTTTTTACTGTTTTCCTCAAAAAACGACTTTGTCCTTGCGGGGCAGGAAGACATCCTTTTTTTTTCTTAAAATTTTTTTAGGGTGATCTGGACAACCCCATGCAACTTTTGAGACCTCTTAGAATACGATCTAAATTTTTCGATACGCCCTAATGCACAGCTCTGCTGACCGTTGAACTTTGGGAAGTATATTGAGGTGTGTTTGTTTGTTTAGTGCTGGCCACCAGACTATAGCACCGTATAACAATATTGGCCTAATAACAGCTGTATAAAGCCAGTGAGTTACCCTAGGTTGTAATCCCCATTTGCTACCCACTGCTTTCTTACATGTGTATAGGGCTATATTGGCTTTTTTGGCTCTCTCGAGCAGGTTGGGTTTCCAATTTAGTTTCCTATCTAAAATGAGACCCAGGTATTTTGCTTGATCTGAGAAGTTTAGTCTTGTATTTCCCAGTTTTGGAGGACTGATAGTGGGCAAGTTGTGTTGTTTGGTAAAGATCACTAACTCGGTTTTATCGGGGTTAACGCTAAGTCCACAGCCGGTAACCCAGTTTGCGAGAGTGTTAAGACAATTTTGCATAATATCTCGGGGGGTGGACACATATTTACCTGAGGTGACGATAGCAACATCGTCGGCGTAGGCTATCACCCTGCACCCCTCTCGTTCTAGTTTACCCAGTAGTTCATTTACCACTAGGTTCCAGAGTAGAGGCGAGAGAACTCCTCCCTGAGGTGTTCCCCTTGGTACAGATCTTAGCGTGGATGCTGCTCCGAGACTCGCGCTCATAATCCTGCCTACAAGCATTTGATTTATAAGTGCTATCAGCGCAGAATCCACCCTAAGCTCCGTCAGCGCATTTGTAATAGCCTCCGCCTTGACATTGTTAAAGGCACCTTCTATGTCAGTGAAGGCTATCATTGTATATTCCTTCTGATGAAGGGACTTTTCAATGATAGATACAAGGGAGTGGAGAGCCGTTTCCACATATTTGCCCTTGGTGTAGGCGTGTTGTGCGGGTGAGATAGGATTTACTTCTATTTTTCGTCTCAAGTAGATGTCTATTAGTCTCTCGAGAGTTTTAAGAAGAAAAGATGAGAGACTGATTGGTCGAAGGTCTTTTGGGTTTACGTGCGAGCTTCTTCCTGCCTTAGGTATAAAGAATACCTTCACGTGTCGCCATTGTTTTGGGATGTGATTTAGGTCAAGACAGCTTTGATAGATTATCATAAGCCATTGGCTTATGATGTCGTAAGTTTTTTGAATTCCAATTTGGGCTATGCCGTCAAGTCCTGGAGACTTAAACGGTTTGAAGCTTTCTATGGCTTCGATTGTTTAATTATTTGTAGAGAGTTGTCAACGGATGGAAAATGCACCTCTTGTGTTGGAGCATTCCCTATCTTTGAAAAGCCCGGGAAGTGAGTTTTTACCAAAATATTAAGAGATTCTTCACTGCTGGTGGTCCAGGTTCCGTCTTCTTTTTTCATGAAGCTTGGGTTAGGTGGACTAGATGCCAGAATTTTCCTAAGTCTCGACGCCTCGGAGGTTTGTGATATTTCTTCACAAAAATTTCTCCAGGATTGTCGTTGAGCTTTGCGGAATTCTTTTTTATACTCTTTTAGAGCCATTTTGTAGATTGTCCACGCATCTGTGGATCTAGTGGCTTTTGCCTTATTGAAGAGTTTTCTGCTCTTCATTCGGAGCTCTTCTAGTTTAGTGCCCCACCAAGGTGGCTTTTTCTTTCCTTTTGGTGTTTTGAGCGGGCACGCAGTGTCAAGAGCTTTATTCATTGACGCAGTGAGTTTGTCTACTAAGTCATATAAGGAGTTTTTACAAGTGGGGAGACAAGATGGCCCGTTAGGAAGTTCTGTCATTAGTGTTTCTGTATAGAGATCCCAGTTGACTTGCTTGAGATTACGGAAACTACGTGATCTCGGAGCAAAGTCATCTATGTCAAAAAGAATATATCTATGGTCAGAGAAGGAATGTTCTTTTGAAACTCTCTAATTCTTGATTCTATTAGATATATTATCGGAAGCAAGAGTAATGTCTAAAACTTCCTGCCTATTGCTAATAATAAAAGTAAGTTCACAACCCACGTTAATAAGATAAGGTTAGTAGTAAGGATGTAATCAAAAAGAGACTCACCCCGTTTGTTGGTATCTGAGCTTCCCCAGATCCCATGGTGGGCGTTAGCATCGCACCCGATAATCAGGTCCTTGTTTTCTGCTGCCGCTTTGGAGACCAGGTCTTTTAAGACGTCTTCCGGGAGGACTTCGTGGTCGTGGGCCAAGTATGCAGATGCAAGCCACAAGCTGTTATGGCCCGTCTCGACACTTATGGCCACAGTGTCCTTGTTGCTGAAATTAGAGAGAGTAAAAACACTCAGATTGTTTTTAATTAGAATACACGCCCTCGGTTTACCTTGCGCTTTGGTGTAGATAAGCGTGTATGAAGGGGTCCTGAGTCCGCATACCAGGCCGCAGACTACCCACGGCTCCTCGGATCAGGACAATATCTTCTCCGCCCTTGATAAGACGGAGAGTGAGACTGGCGGACGCAGCCTTTGAGTGGCGGAGGTTAATCTGTACTACTCTCAGCATTAGCGCTGCTAGTAGTGCAACTAACCTCCACGACAGTAATGTCGGACTCATCGTCCGATTTGAGGAGGTCATCCTCTAATGAGGATAACCGGAGGGATTGTGCTAGCTCTGTATCAGAGCTAGCCTCATCTGGTGCAGGAGTGCAGGATTGCGGAGATGAGACGTTCTTAATTGAACTGGAAGCCTGCTCTTCCTCCAATAACGCCTCATCTTTTTTGAAGACCCTCATTTCTATGGAGGTAAAACCATAGTCTACCACGTAACCTTTGGATGACAAGATAGCCAGGGACTCCTGATTGATGACAAAGGTTGCCGATCTGAAGTCCCCTTTTGGCTCTTCAACCCTTGTCACCTTCCAGTTACCTGTAGGCAGATCATGGTTTCCCAACTGAATTAGCTCCAGGATTGTTTGAGGGTCAGAAGGTTCGGCAGGGATCCGGGAACGCGCTCTTGGCCGGTTAGGGATCTGATCCCTTCCAACAACCTCGAGTTTAGCGCCCGGCCATACCTTCCCTATCCTGGAGATCGCGATCTTGTAGAGGTCGACTGACCTCTGTTCGGCGTAAGCGATCAGCTTCACGTGGCCCTGATGCCATCCACTGTCGCGACAAGAAGGGCCTTTGCCCGGAAATTCCTTCATAATTGGAATGAAAATAGTAGCCATTTTGACTACTACCTTCCTCCATCTTTCAGGCGAAATGCTACCATCCGGATCACTTTTGTCGGTGACCGCAATGGTTATATGCCCAGCTAAGACATCGCTGAAAAGCTTTGGAGTGGTTGTGTTACCACAAATTTTTTTAGCCATCGGCTGAGAGACCTCCTCAAGAGATCTCTGTCGCTTTGCAGGCGTTGGTTTTGGGGGAGCCTTGACTTCTCCTATGATGCCTACCGCCCACTTCAAGGAAGCTTTCTGCTCCACGGTACGCTGGTTTTCCGGTATGCGCAAAACGCGGTCCCGTACTCTTAGCGCTGCTTTCCGTGCAGCTTTGTCTGTCCTCTTCGTGGGTGGCGCACTTTTAGCCGAGGTAGGCTTGCTACTTTCACTGGAGCCAGGCTTGGTGGCCAGAGCAGCAGTTTCCGTCGCAGGTTTTTGTGGAGGAGCGTTTAAAGACCGCATGTCTGTAGGGCGTTTGCCCAATTGAGCGTTTAAAGACCGCGTGTCTGATGCAGCTGGAGGCTGCATCTCGTTGGCATTTTGAGACTGCAGTCTTGTGTTGTTTTGTTTAAGGCACTCATCATCTGGTTCGTGCGACCACTCCCTCCTCGTTAGGCGAAGAGAGTTAAAATGATAGGCCCTGATACCCATCCTCGAGCGGAATCGGAACCGCATTCAAAAGCAATGCAGCCTTCGCGTGGAGCCCCGATCCAGCCCGAGACTCGGTTCAGGGTCTGCCATTACAGTGGTCAGTAAAATAGTGGGGAAAAGATGTCCACCGCGCCCTAACCCCAATGCCGCGGTAAGGCCACAGTTACTCCCTGAGGCGGCCAGGTATCAGAGAGACTCCGTAATAATACAGGCAGTTTTATACTCCCTGCCTGCAAACTATCCAATGGGCACGGAAACGCATAACACCCTGGATTAGGGAGTCGGTAGGATAGCTCTTTGTGCATTGCTCTTCTACAGCCTGTATGACATGGGTGACCCTACCAGGAACCGAAGCTCCAGTCATCATAGCCCGTTGAGACTTTGCAACCTAAGCCCCTACACCACAACAAGGTGGCTATCCAGAGTAGGAGTTCTTCGTACATTCTTATACATTTACAACTTTAAAAATCATTTCCACCCATCTATTTAGAGTTCGGCTGCTTAGTGGTCAATTAAATATTATGATTACCTAAGCATAATTATATTTGACCAATAAGAAAATTCAAATAAAATAATTTACGGTAGCAATGAATTTATCTCTATTATTTCATTTAGTGCGGCAAGTCAATGACGTTGCCTTGAAAGTGTAATACGATCCTTTAGCCAGCAAGTCAATGAACGCTGCTACTGAAAGCCAAACAAACATAAAGCACAGCTTGTCTTTTTCATTTATGTTAGGAAATGTTAATTTTGATATTTTACTTTAATTTAAATTACAGTAGTGGCTGGCATAATGAGTACATATTTAAGTTCACTACAATACATACAAACAAACAAAAATATAATAAAGATATATCAAGAAGAAAAATTATAGAAATTGATCCTAGTGGGCGTGGATTAGGTCCAGCCCGACCAACTTTTTCCCAAGGGTTTGTTTTGATACATTGCACCTTCATAATGAATTTTATCATTCAATCTTACACCTACATAGCATATTTTATCATGAAAGCATTTAAATCTCAGGAATAATTATTATTTATGAATAGTGGTCGTAGCTGGTGTGAGATTACACTCATTTTTAATACATTTGCTGACAGCAAGTAAATTTTAGTCCAATACGACCGAAATCGTTTGAAATGTACCATTTTTATTGATTTGTGACTGTAAAAGGGGGCGTGGCACAATTAATATAGCCTATGTTCAGCGCAATAATTTAAGGAATCGTTTGACATAGGTTTTATTAAAAATCTGTTAAGTAATTTAAGAGTTTTTTCAACTTCAATTTATTATGAAGGTGTAATGTATCAAAACAAACCATTAGGAAAAATGTTATGAAGGTGCAATGTATCAAAACAAACCATTAGGAAAAATGTTGGTGCGGCTGGACCTAATCCACGCCTACTAGGATCAACTTCTATAACTTTTCTTCCTCTTTGTCAGACGGTTTCGGTCGTATTGGATTAAAATTGGTATGTGGGTGCCATGAGTCCAAGTGGCAAACAATTTTTAATTGTCTTTTGCTTTCTACACGAATTATTAATTTTTACGTAATTTAAGGCACAAATAAAATTTTCGGAATTTTTAGCCTTTTTCTAGCTACGCCGCATCTATTAAATAAGAAATAGATACATCAAATATTTAGTGTGGGCAGTGTTAAGCAGAGTTTCCAAAACAATAAATAAGCTTGAATAAATTATTTTTTCAAGCAAAACTTATATAAATTTATCCAACTATAAAAAAGAAAACAGAATCTATTTATCCTAGAAGAAACTTCTTTTTAAAAATTAGTTTTTCCTTCTTTGCTGTTAATTTAAAAATAAAAAAATAAATAACTGGCCATTTCAGCCCTTGAAAGGACTTTGGCCTAGCTTCTTATGATCAATTGTGTTCTGCGTGTTATTAAGTTTGTCCACAATTGACCGAGAACCGGACCGGACGCCGACTCCGAACGTCGATGAACGGAATGTTCTTGTTCGGCGGGGTGCAATAAGGCCGAATTGGCTTTATTTCCTTTTCAAGGGGAATTAAGGGCGAAATTGTGAATTTGGTTTTATATCCATTTGAAAAGGAAATAAAGCCAAAAACAAAAAATTCAGAAAAATGGTAATAAGGCCGAAAAAAAGTTTTTTCAAACTAAACATTATTTTTTATTATTATTTTTAATAAAAAGTACGCACCCTGTTGTTTCAAAAGTAACTGGACTCAGCGTAGGTACTCATTTTGCAAGAAATATTGAAAAATAGAAATATAGCCCAAAATATTGGGTATTTATTCATAATGAATAATTGTCCAAAAATACGATGATCAACCGCCCAAACGAAAGAAAGAAGATATAAGGATCCAAATTAAATGCCAAATTGAAATATGAAAAAACGCCCGAATTTTTGTTTATAGCAAAAAGTTAAGAAATTTCAAACTCGTTATGATAAAATCGTTTACCCTTGTACGGAAGGTAAGAGAATAACATTCCGTATAAGGGCAAATCTTTTTATCATAAAAAATACACCATTTGACCTTATCCGGAGATATGGTTATGTTTATGGACACTTTGTTCATGAAATAACATCAAAAACAAATTTCAAACTCGTTATGATAAAATGATTTGCTCTTGTACGGAAGGTAAAAAAAAAACATTCCTAATAAGGGCAAATGAGGAGGTACTTTTCAAAACATGATTATTCCACTTTTTGTGTTTTTGCACAAATTGAGAAAATAGTTTCTTGGGTATGCCCCTATATATTTAACCCGAATTTTGGTGCATTATTAAAGGCGTAAATATTAGTCATTGTTTTGTGTAGGATTTAAAAAGTTGGCACTTCTATATTTGGAATAAATGCATGATTTAAAATGGAATAATCTTGTTTTGATGCGGCTGGTTGGAATAGTCATGTTTTGATTCAAACCACTGTGGATTAATCTTGTTTTGCTGAAAGTAATTAGTTATCAGATATATTAAGTTGAAATAAAACAACATTAGATTCATTTTAAGCTTACGAAATTAAACATTTTTTTTTATTGTTTTTTTTAAATTTTTACATTGGGTTCATCCTTAAATAACTCAAACTTAAAAAAATAATTCATAGTATTTTTGTTTTTTTTTTTTTTAAATTTTTACATTGGGTTCATCCTTAAATAACTCAAACTGAAAAAAGAATTCATAGTATGTTTTATATATTTTTATATTTGTTTAGCTATCTCATGTTCAAGGCAATCGCAATCCTCTGTAGGTTCGTGATCATTTTCGTTGTCACATTCAATGTCGTTTCTTTCATTCATTATTCTGTTATACCAAGACAACTCTTGGTTTTTAGCCCACTTATTTCCGAATTGTTTAACAAGCAAGTTTCTCAAATCATTTTTTTTTTTCCAAACTCAATTGCTTTTTTATTGTTATTTCCTTTAATGTGAAATTAACCAAACTTTGAAGTCGTTTCAGAAGGTATAATTTTGAATTTTTTTCATTATCCGTCGTAAATTTGTAATTTTCAAAAGTTTGAATGTGACATTGAAGTTTGTTTCTATTGTTTGTGTTTTTAACAAAAGTAATTCGTTTTAGAGTCTGGATATTTTTTATTTTTCTGAAAACCTTTTGTAATTCCTTAATATCGTACAACTTCCAATCCGATCCCAACTTTTTTACTTGTCCAAATTGAGAATAATATTCTATATATTCTTCTGGGGTTGTAATAATCGGATGACGCCTAAGTTCCTTTTCCACACGACCAAAAACCCGGTCAGCAGGCAAGAAGCTGTGCCCTCTGACAGGAAAAACCAGTTGTATTTGTTTAAGGTTTTCTGGTGATAGCTGTTGGAGCCAGAACAAAAGTACATGAACAATATGTGAATTTTTATTCTGGCCCCCACACCCATCACAAAACAACCTGATACAATTAATCCTTTCAAAATCATGAGTATTTAAAAAATTTAGCAAAGCAGAACCAATTTCTGTAGCACCTCTGTTAGCCTCTAATTCTGTCCAAGTATAAAATAAAGGATTCCTGGTATCTTTTCCTACAACACAAAAAATATAAAAGCTAATCTGTCTGCTGTAAAATGCTTCTTGAATCGAAGTGCGAGGGAGCGGTTGAACTTGCTGAAGGTCAAAGCAGAAAGTTAAAGTGTCTTCTTGTTCTATTTTCATTAAGTCATAGAATGATTTTGCTCGTGTGCTATGTATTCTTTTTTCAGTCATAAAATTAACTTTTTCATTATCTTTAGCCGTTTTTATTTTATTTTTTAATAGTGTGCAGTAAGTGCAAGCATCAGAAGAAGGCGACTGAAAGCCGATGCTAAAGTTTTTAATAAAAACTGACCTGAAGAATGATTTTTTTGCTCTAAGCGGAATTTCTACTGAATCATTGTACATTTTTTGAAGTTTAGCTATACTTAGTTCACAACTTAAGTATATACGTTTGGACTTTGACCTATTGTAATGACTTTCAACAGCTGGAAATTTATTGATAAATGATACAATGTTCTGCTTGATATCAGCTGATTTCCAGCTTTTTCGGTCTCCTCCTCTTCTTTCATTTATTATTTCACCATTGCCTAGCTTTCTTACCAGAACATCCACTCTTGCCCTGCTTAAGCCCATACATGTTATAAAAAATCTCTTGCACACTGCCTTAGGATGACTTTTTCTTGTTAGAAAAAAAGTGGCAGACCTTTGCTTAGGTCTGGTCTTCTGAGAAACTGATTTTCCTTGGCGACGACGCACAGGGTCATATACTGAAATAAATCTGGATAAATGAGAGTCCTGCTCCACCTTGGACTGGTGTTTGTACAATGCTTTACGATTTCTCAAAATATCCTTGGTCCGGAAATGGTTGCAACCAAATTTACTCCCTTCGACATGATTACAAGGCTTCACAAATGCCAGTGCACAAGGGTCACAGTCTGAGTAGTCTCTAAAATAGGAAAATAAAATAAAATGTAATCACGAAACAGATTAGTAGATAGATAAGACAAAACTAAATGTATAAGATGAAGCTGGTAATACTAACTTCTTTTTATTTTGCCGTCCACGCTGCCTACTTCTTGAGTCTATATTAATATCTTTTACTGTACTTTGATACTCCATTTTCCAAAGTTTATTTTATTGGGCAAACACAATTCACAAAATACCACTTTAATGCACTCTGCAAACCGAAATTCGTTCCACGTGTTCAGTTGATAATGACAATCACGATATGAAGTTAGCGCGTGGGCGTGTTTACACAAGTGTTGTGCAGTCATTCAGAAACAAAAATTAAACGAGTGTTGTATAGTCGTTCAAAAACAAAAATTACCGCTTGCCAAATGAAGAAGCTAAAGAAGATAACTGCTGAGTGTAAAATGTAGGGATAAAACATGTTTTGTTACAATTTAGACTTAAATTGTTATAAACTTCTGGATTAATCATATTTTGTTCCAAAAATGTATATTTGAAATGGATAATGTCATTCTGAAGTGGAATAATCTACTTTTGATGAAATCATGCATTTTTCAATTATTTTCCTAGTGTAATTATTGACATTTTGAAACATTTTATTTTCGCAGAGTATTCTATTCAATGCTACCAAACAAAAAAAAATAAAAAAAAAATTTTTTCCAAAAGTTTAATAATCATGTTTTGAAAAGTACCTCCTCAAATCATTTTGTCATTTTAAGTTCATCGGGCTTAAATTCCGGGAGCCAAAAATATACTACATTAACCGTTAATTTTGGCACTTTGGGCGATTTTCTCTTTGGCGATTATTCGCACAGCCGTCATTTATATCCACACTTTTTTCGGAAAAGTCATATATAAGTACCATATTCCTTGAAGGAAAATACTTTGTATCTTTAATTTAAGATGGCGTTTTAATATTGGCTCCTTTTAAAGGGAAATAAGGCCAAATTGGCTTTATTTCTTTTTTAAATGGAGTCCGCAAATACGACCTCATTTCCACTTATAGCGAAATAAAGCCGAATTCTCAAGAAAATTTACATGGCATTTTGATTACTCTCTGCGGTTTGCTATTGTCTGCAGAGAGGGGGCGGCCGTACGAAAAAATAATTTTAATTCAAATAATTTTCTGTCGCTGCTGGGATTCGAACCCGGGTTTCCGGGTTCGTTGACATAGAGGCCACGTACTTTAACCAACTACGCCACGGACGCCACAATTGCTGTTAATTTAATTCAACTTAAATTAAGGGGGATTGTATATCCAGAGGCCGAAAAAAGGTCATGTTTGTGAAGTTTTTTAAGAAAATCTAAGGGATATTTTCAAATGAGGGTTTTTATACCTAAAAATATACACATTCAAGAGTATGTTTAGTTTTTTTTGTTTTGTTGTTATAATATTAAGGTAGATACAGCATTTTGTATAGAGCGCTGTGAAAAGCGGTAAACAAGATTGCTCCTCCTAAATTCACCTGAAACAAAAAAAAAAAGAAAAATATTATTAAACTAGATACTTAAAACTTGTCATACTTGTAATTGTCATAGCCGATTTTGAAAATATTGATTTTTCACAAAATTACTAAATTACTCAAAACATTTGTTTTTGAAAATACAGCGAAACAAAAAACTTGTCCATACAAAAAGTGGGTTTTTGACCAAAAAAAGGAACTTTTTAAAAAAAATTACAGAAATCCTAAGGGTTAACACATTGCGAAATCGTTTTCTGGCGGGTACAACAATGACGCAAGGTACATTTTAGACCGAGTTTATCGAATATTTTTTTTAGCGACCCGACCTAATGAACATATCTTGAAAACTACGAAAAATTTTAGTACAACGGATATTTAACGCAACATCGTTGCTCAAAATTGAGAAAAAAAACAATCAGAAATTCAATTTTGTGACTTTCGATTCAAAATCTCAGCTGTTTTTTAATACATTTTGTTATATTTTTTTTGTCTTAAAGTTTCATCAAAATACTCTGAAAACCTTATTGCTAAAATACCGTTAGTTGAGTATATATATTTTAAATATTTTTTTCAAAAAAGTTCTGAAATATTGAAGTTTTTCTCAAAAAAAGTCTCAAAAATTGTTTTTTTTTGTGTAAAAATAATTTAAATTCAAATTTGCCAATTTTCAAATTTTTTTCAGAAGCTATAACACTTACCAGCAAAAGTTGTTTAAATTTTATGCAAAAATTAAAAATCGTTTTCATTAATCAGAAAACAAGGCTTACCCCTTAATTTTTAGAGAACAATTTTTTCTCAATATTGTGGATTTATATTTTTGAATAAATTTACAAGCTAAAAAAAGAATTTATTGGAAAGAATTATCTTAGTACCTCTTACCAATCAAAAGTTATTGCCAATAATCTATATCCATATCATTTGCGGTTTGCTTGCTTATCTATCTTCTATAGATATAAAAAGCAAAACATTGCCTGTGCGATGGCTAGAAACTCCTAAACTACTGAGCCGATAGAGCTGAAATTTTGGCAGTCGGTTTTTTTTTAAGTACGAGATGGTTTAGGGAAAAATGTCTGCCACACCCCCTTTTACCGCCCACAAATCAATAATCCGACGGTTTTGGTCGTATTAGACAACATTTGGGTAATTTAGTTTGTATGTTCACTGTCGGCAATTGTACTAAAACTAGGTAATGTCCATCTACTAGAAAACTAGGATAGGCACTGTATGTGTATGTGTATGGGAGTGTGACTCCACCCATACAATTAAAATTTTTAATGTCGAATAGCTTTCTTCGGTAAAAGTTTTCATCTCCGGCCAGTTTCAAATTAGCCCAATCAGCAAAAATGCGACGTAAACGATGGTCATTTGGCTTTAATTCTTGCACGAGCTGTATTTTATATCCTTACGTAAAATTTTTTCAGGTAATCGAAGAACAAAGGCAACAAGTTGAGAATGGCGACGAATCGACATTTCGGCGTCTTCTTCAAAACTTCGCGCTACAGCAGCAATATTCTTTTCGGTACGCACATTTCTTTGTCTTGTTGATGGTTTCGAATCGAAAAGAGTAAAATTAGTGCGAAAACGATCAATAACTGCACGAATTGCTTGCTCACTAGGTCGATAATGTTGAATGTAAAATGGACGAAGTGCTCTATGAACTTCGCGAACAGATTTATTTTTTTCAAAGTAAGTTTCCACTATTTGGAAGCGTTGTTCTGGCGTTAAACGATTCATGATGATTTGCCAAACCTTACTGAACAGAAATGTCAACACTAGTGTCCGACCGAATGTGAAATTTTGGAATGTTTGGCCTAGTGAAAGTATTCGGCCGAATACCGAAGCCGAATATTAATAAAATTTTTTTTAAGTACAAAAAATGAGAAAATTTAGTTTCGTTATTTCAGTAAAAAAAAGACAAATATTAAGTTCGTGTTAAACGCATTAGTTTTTCTGCCTGATTTCTGTCAGCATTGCATTTCTGTAACTTTTACGACTAGATATAAAATTGATTATATTTTTTTCATGTCATTTTGCTGAAACATAATATTTCTGTAATTGATTCAGTAATGTCAGGATGATATAGAATATACTTAAATCGATTTTAGATCTATGTAGTCGAGAAAAGCTACAGAAATTCAATACTGACTGAAATCTCGCAGAAAATTTCTAGCGTAACTCGGTTTTTTTTTGATATCATGTATGATGAATCGAAAGCAAGTGAGACGGACGGGTAAAAATCAAAAATGTTTGAGTTTTCTGCCAGTTCGTTCAACATGTACGATCTTATCAACCCATGTCGGTCGGTCCATGATACATGATTACAAGGTAGGGTCATATTGGAGAGCGGGGTGAGCTAGTTGTCAAAATCAGCTGTCAATTTTTAGTTCTTCTAATTCTTGTTGTTGCTTTTTTCGTTTGACGTTTGTAGCTTCTAAAGCTTTGTTGTTGCAAAATTGCTCATTTGAGCAGCCATCTTAAAACGAGTTTACCTTGTAATTGTATCATGGGTCGGACTCACTGCATTTATCATTTGAATAAAGTTTTCAACGAACTTATGAAAGAACAGAAGAAAGAGAAAAACAAAACCAACAAGTGTTTCAAGTATGGAATTTGGAATGGAATTCATCGTATTATACTGAAATTTTCCTAAAGAATTATAAAAATATTTTTAGTCATTACAAATCAAAAATATTCGGCTATTTAGGCCGAAGCCGAAACCGTAGCCGAAAGTTAAAAAATCGGCCGAATATGCCGAGTCAACACCCTTTGACATTCTCAATTGTCAAACCATAGACAACAACCATCGACTCTTTTCATGCAGCTAAAAAAACACCCTGTATTCTTTTTTAAGATCGGACTATAAACGCCAAAGATATGAAGAAAAACTTAAATGCGCGACCCCTACGTTCGATCAAACAAATTTTTTTCAAAATTTTCTTTCAAAAATGCTTCAGATTAAATGGTGTGCGGCGTATTTTTTTCAATACGGTACATTTTTTTCAATTTTACATATATTTAATCTTATATATCTTATATATATTACGCAAACTCAAAATTTGTCCGGCGTAAGGCTTTTTAAGTACAAGTCCAATTATAATAAATGTAGTATAGTTTGATAGGCTTAGACCTGTAGATATGCAAACTGAACTTTTTATTTCTAAAAACTTTATATTTTCCAACACTCCTATTCCGGCGTTAAAGTGACAGTGACAAAATCGTGACAAAGTCCGGGGAATGACTATTGTCATGTTCTTCTATTCTAGCAGATAAGTGACATATCAAAAAATTCAATTTGTCATTGCTTTCTGTCATCACCTACGGAGCAGGCGACAAACGAATTTTTGAAACGCTTTTTCTTTAGAATTCGGTGTTTTGTAAAATCTTAAAAACTATAAATTGTTAAATTGTGCGAAAATAAAAAAAAAAGTAGATAAACAATGAGAAAATAATAATAATAATATATTCGTCCATTCTTGCCGAAAGAAATAATAGAATAAAAAAAGCGAAGGCTGAAGCATTTGAGAGATACAACCAATCCCTTTTCTATGCAGGAATCGGTGTTTACGGATGTTTTTGCTGTTACGCTTTCGCTTAGGAGAGGTCTTTAGAAACCTCCAAGAAGTCCTTTCTCGATTGCCTTATAAGTTTAAGTATTTTCAAATCGGGTGCTCTGCAATCTTCGCATGCCCAACGGAGACCCTTATTTTCACCCAGTGCGCCGGAGATACGCGCATTTAGTGCTACACACTTAAGCCCTTACCAAAATAGACGAAACGAGACGATTGCAACTTGCCGACTTTGCAATCGTTACGTCTGTTTTGACATTTAACCTAAAATGAAACGAGTTCCTCTAATCGTCTGAAAAAAGAAAAAGACTACTCTGCACAGCTGTTGTTGACGAGTTGAGACGCTAAAAGTTCGGTTCTTACGGAACAAACGGTCTCGTCACACCGTTTCGTTCAGTTCGTTGAGTTTACGTTTGCTTATTTGGGGCAACAACATTGAATTGCATTTAAGCGAACATTTTTGTCTTCACTCGTTACGTAGCGACTCGTCTATTTTGGTTAGGGCTTAAAACATTCTGCAAGTTTGTTGTTTTTTCTTTGTCATTCAGTATTGCCAGATGCAGTGTTACTTTATTATAAATACATAAGAAATGAAATATGCCTATTTCAACTTAAAAAACTCCATTCTGGCAGTTCCGCTCGAAAACATTCAGCAATGGCCAACTCACACGGGATTGCTTGATTGGCAATCGATGAACTTTTCTTACTCTCTTTCACATTCTGATTGTTGGTAGCTCATACGACACACCAATCATAATTTGACATTTCTTTGAAAATTTTATTTCGCCACTTAGCAACATTATTCAGATTGCTGATTGCCGACAGGTACAGTAATCTCAAAATGAACAAATTTTAATTGCTGCAATCTGTGTTCATTCGCTCTGGCTCTCAGAGTTTTTGACAGTTTCACATTGAAAGTAACAACAAAACGACTAGATTGTTTGATTGGCAATCACCGTGTGGGTTGGGGACAAGAAAATTAAAATAAGTTAATCAAGTCAAAGAGATACAGTAAGTTTTAGTTACTCTCTCATTAATTGTGAAGAAATATAGAGCGCATAAACTTCATATAAAAAAACTTGCAAAACATGCTGAAGGTGATCAGTCAATCCACCTTTAATAGAGCGCTTACAAACAACGAAATCAAAATCATAGAATATACACAAACACATATATTGACTTCCTATATTACGGCCATTGATTACGGCGCTTGTAATATATATTTCTGTGCTTATAATATAATACTAGTAATATATATTTCTACATAAATATATTAAGTAACTTATTTATAGAATCGATCAAATTATTTATTCAATAAAAAATAATTATAATATATAACTAATTTATATACAATTTTTCTGATAAAAGCT
Organism: Pherbina coryleti; assembly: GCA_943735915.1. Classification (NCBI taxonomy): domain Eukaryota; kingdom Metazoa; phylum Arthropoda; class Insecta; order Diptera; family Sciomyzidae; genus Pherbina; species Pherbina coryleti. Next base: position 114,026,445 of record OX030949.1, read on the forward strand.
AAATTTTACTTAATTACAGATAAAATGGATGGAATAAAACTATTTGGCGTTCCTGATATGACAACAATTTCGGATATTGACGAAATTGGCATTAATAAAAATTTAAAACTCCGATATCAAAATGACTTGATATACGTATCCTTTTCAAAAGTTAAAAAAAATTCTTTTCAGTTTTATAACAAGTAAACTGTCCGTTTCGTAGTATAAAAAAATTTTATAACGACCCACATGTAGCTTAGAAGGGTAGCATATTTTGACCGTTAGTCAAATCTGTCGTCAAAAAAGTGAAATTTTTGACATGAAATTCGCATCCAGACAGACTTGGTATTTAAAAAAATATTTAGTTTTTTAGTTATATTTATTTACTGAAGGGGTTAAACTTTCTTATGAATTTTTGAAAAAAAATTACACCTTTTGAAGATGTTTTTTTTTAAGAAACTATTACATTTATTTTTGTTTTTGACAGATATTTAGCATAACAATAAAAAATGCTTTAATATTCTCTCTACAAAAGGGTACCCCCTTGCTTATTGTGAGTTTTAAATTATTGCGTAATTTTTATTTTATTATATTTTTTGAGATATTAAGTTGGTTAAAAAATTTAAATACTAAGTTATGTAAAATTTGCAATAATGAAAAATATTTAAAAAATCATTGATACTATATGATAATTTGCTCTATGAACATTTAATATCAGATGCTTTGTTACATAAACAACATTTTTCATTTGAAAATTTAAAAAAATAAAACAAAAGTAACTTTAAAAATTGTTTGTGCTCAAACATTAAATCAATATGAAATAATTGTGTCTACGTGCTAACAGTGATATCGACTAATAACTGTTGAAACTTGCAACAACAAAATTGTAACAATTATTAGCTCAACAAATTGGATACCGCTATTTGCGTCTTTTTAATACCTTTCGTTTGATACCGAATTTGTATATATTTTTATAATAGCAAAGTTATGGTAAAAAAAGTAAATTTTCGATTGAGCACATATAAAAAAATACGTCAACCTTAGAATTTCATCCTCTAACATAGAGTTGGGCAAATGGAGCACATTACGCACAATGTACGCCAACTGTGCGACACAGGCGCACAATATGCGACAGAGCTTGCTGACTGAGTGCTAAGTGTGCTTGATGGGGAGGGGTTGTCATGACTCGGGTGAAAGAGAGAAAAATTGAGCGAAGAACAAGCGAATAAGAGAGTTCACTAAGGGAAAAAAAATATTAAATTTTTTTCCAAATTTTAAATCCAAAAACTTTTTTAATTTATCCAAAAAGCGAGTCATTTTTGCACCAATAACGCATTTGCATAAATCGACTACGTAAATATTTAAAATTCATTTAAAAACTTTTTTAATTAAATAAAATATTAAAATATTTAAACAGAAATAGTAAAAAAATATATTAAAATTATGCACGAATTTTTTAAATATCTATTAATAATTTACTATTTGAAAATAAAACTATCACATCTAAAGGAAATTTATATAAAAAAATATTGAAATTAAAAAACAATATATTCAAATATTTCTAACGAGCTACGTTCATTTATGCCATTAGCATGGTTACTTTATTTTCTTTTTTCGTTCCATAATATTATACTATTTTTGACAGTCGGTGCAATATTATGACACCATATGTCAAAAATAGTATAAAACTATAGAACGAAAAAAGAAAATAAAGTTACCATGCTAATGGCAATAATAAAACAAACTAATAAAGCAAAATATACAGGCAAATGACAATTGGTGCGACACATTCGTGGGAACATGTCGAGTTGTCACTCCACCCTACATAATTGCATTATTTCAGCACGTAATCGCTCGTACGTACGGCCAAATATCCCTGTTATACTACCCTTGCAACAAAAACGAAATGAGAATTATAAATGCTGTTGCTGCTTGCTTGCATGGAATATGTGTGTACGTGTGTGGTATAAATAAAATTCAAATACGGGAAAAAAACGAGTTGTAAGGAAAATATTTGATTTATCCACGTAAATATTTAAATAAAATTGATACTCAGGCATAAATAATAAATAAATAAATAACTGGCCATTTCAGCCCTTGAAAGGACTTTGACCTAGCTTCTTATGATCAATTGTGTTGTGCGTGTTATTAAGTTTGTACACAATTGACCGAGAACCGGACCTACATGCTTAACGCCGACTCCGAACGGCGATGAACGGAATGTTCTCGTTCTCAAGAAGCTTTACATGGCATTTTGATTACTCTCTGAGGTTTGCCATTGTCTGCAGAGAGGTGGCGGCCGTACGGAAAAATTATTTTAATTCAAATAATTTTCTGTCGCTGCTGGGGTTCGAACCTGGGTCTCCAAAGTTCGTTGACATAGTGGCCACGCACTTTAACCAACTACGCCACGGACGCCACAACTCAGGCATGGATAATGTTAATATGCATTATTTCCCTTAGTGTAGCACTGAGGGCATTATGATTTTCGCAAAGCAGACTAAGAATTAACTCAAACAAAAATTATTGTAACATATTATTTGCTCACTTGCTAATATTTAGCAACTCTGACATAAAATTAATTCACTTAAAAAAGGCTTGAAAAATTTCAGAATTCCAAACAATTAAGAATTAACTCAAACAAAAATAATTGTAAGCAACAAATTATTTGCTCACTTGCTACAATTTTAGCAACTCTGACATAAAATTAATTAAAAATAAATAACTTCAAAACAACCCTGTTATATATCACAAATGCCAAAAAGTATTTCAGATATTTCTATTACATGGTATAATAATACAAGGTAGTATTGACAGTTGCTTGGGCAACGACCATCTGTCAAAAAAAATGTCTAGAAAGAGAGTGTACAATTATTGTTGATGTTTTACGCCATTGTTTGCGTTAACCAAACATTTGCTTGTAAAATATTTTCTATTTTATGTAATAATAAATAGTAAGCATTGTAATAATAGTGATTTATTATTACTTTAGCGAAAATAATTTGTCAACTTAATGTGATTTAGTGCAAACATAAAAAAAAATGTGGAAAACATTCAAATGCAGCAACCTCAGCAGCTGCATATGCATATGGACGAAATGCAGATGAAATGAAATAAGTTTTCAATTAAAATTGTGCATAATTGAATAAAATTTAACGCTTCCGACTGGAAAACGTTTAGCACAAATCACACATAGTCTTTTCAAAACTATCATTATTTTATATTAAACGCACAAATTTTGTTTAGGTTATGTTTTTCACTTTCGTTTCACATTATTCCACGAACAACTGTTTTTGACAGATGGTTGTTTCCTCGTTGCTGAGAAAATCAGTAGTTGTCAATACTACCTGTATAATTGTATCATGTATCTATTATTTTCATAAGGACTAAAGCTGATATATTTCTAAAAATAATTTAAGTTATAATGAAATAATTGAAGTAAAAACAAATTCTTGGATTTTACATTTTGTAAACAAACTTTTATATATATATTTTTTTTTGTAATTTATAAAGTGAAAACTGAAAAACAATACGAACAATGCATTGTTTTTTTTTTTATGGTAAACTTTTTTGGTACATATGTTGCAAACAAATTTGGGGCAGTAACAATTTCAGTAAAAATTTGGTAAAATAAAATATTTAATATAATAATAAAATATTTATTAGCCATAATTATTTAGGACCGGGAAATACGATTTATAAAAACGAGTTACCACTCGATGACGTAGATTACGACGCATTTGTGCACGATTTGGAATATGAATTAACAACAACAAAAGAAGACATCAGAAAAGCTGATAGAGAAGCAATTTCATCATTTATAAAAGACTATAAAAACCGGTGAATTAGCTGAATTAGCTGGAATAATTGGAATAAGTTAAAAATATGGATTTGAATCTATATTTGGAGTAACTTATCCAAGTATGAGTGAAAGAGAAAGAAATTTTCCACAAGAAATATATGCTTTACGTGAACAACACATTGCTCAAGAGTGGAATAGAATTAAAGACACACCAGATAAAGGAGGATATAGAAATTTTGCTGACTTTAAGCACTCAGCTCTAATAGTACAAGAAATATATAAAGAATATAGATCTGGTGGATTTTATTATAATCAAATAAGACAAAGATACGATAACCAACAAGCTGAACCCTCCCGAACCAAAAACGATTCTCCCTCTCGAAAGCGACAAAGAATTGAAGAAAATCCAAATTCAATTGACAAAGGTAATACAAATATTGCAGAAGCTGAACCCACTGTTAATATATCTGGTGATCATCTTGCTAGTGATATTACTATGCAAGAAAATATTGAGACACAAAGTGGTTCGAGTCGTGGACCGAATACTGGAGCGAGGCTGGGTGCGTCGGGAGGAGGAAATTGCTCTAATGGAACATCCGTTTCTGAGATAACTTGGATTAGGCCTAGTGAGCCATGTAAATCAAATACATTATCGTTTTCAAAATCAAGAATAATGATTAGTTATGGTTATAGTACTGAAAATATACAAACAGATAATGGAACAGATCATGCTACAACATCATTACCTTTAATTCCTGTTGATTATTTGCCTTTTTATTTAAGTGAAGCCGAATATAATATGTTACCAACAACATCAACAGTAACAAGTGTATCTTGTTCAGTTATTCCGTTAGGAACTAGAACAGCATTTGATGTTGGTACAACAGTAAGTGAGACAGCAACATCAGAATATGTTCCAATTGGTCTAGTAGCAGACGGTGTTAATGTAAATTTTTATGGTAAAAATTGTCAATATAGATCCAATTATACTGATCCTATAAAAGTTGCTGGTATTAAAGATATCGATCCTAAGGAAATGTATAATAAATATTATAATCACATTAATTCTAATGCATTGTGCGTACCGCAAAATATAAACGAATACTATGCACATGAATGGAATAGAAGTGAAAATTCGGATACAAATAAATTTCCTGATTATTCAATTCTTAATAAAGGATGTGTTAGAATGGATGAAAAAACTCATGTTTTTAATAGCTGTTGGTCAAAGTATTGCCAATTATGAATATAAACCAAAACGTGGCATTATTAAAAAAGGAAAAGAACATTTTGTGCCTCAATCCAGAAGTACGAATAAAGTTTATACAAATAAAACTAAACCATATAGTACAACATTACAATTTTTTAAAAGTGGAAAACATATTGTAGCTGGTGATATTGGTTTAGGAAAAACACATACTATACCTCTTTTAATAAATAATATTAATGATGGTTAATATTATATTATGGTTAATATTATACTATGGTTAATATTATATGACATACCATCCAACAAGTGGAAGTTTTGGATATAATGCTCAACCCCAATTACATGTTGGAATAATAGCAACTCCTCAATTAAAACCAACAGAAAATAATATATCTTATTTGTAATTAAATGTAATTTCTTAACAAATGTCAGCAGATATTATGCAGATGGTCAAACTTTATTTGGTATTACTGTGGATACTAATGGAGCTGTAAATATAACATTAAAAGAAGAAAACGAAGAAGATAATGCTGAAAAATTTAAAATTATAAGAAAAACAAAAAAAAAAATTTATATTTCATACATTATTTTATTATTTTATATTTTTTGAATAAATAATAACAAGATAAAGGAAATGGTTTTTTTAAACAATTTTTTAAAAATTTACAACTTTTCCATTGGTAAGTATACATTCTTGATCTAAAAGCTGTATCATTAGGGAAAACATCATTATTTGATAATACAATAATCGGAGTTCTCATTATAACAGCATCATTTGAATATTTTACTTTTGCTGTAACAGTATCACCTCCAAATAGCATTTTTAAAGTTTCCGTAGCAGAAAGTTCTAATAAAGGTTCATTCCAAAGAATAATACGTTTATCAACGCATTCCATTAAAGGAAAAGAACAATATGTATTAAAATTTCCTACTTGTCCAAAATTTAAACAAAAATGTATAAAAGTGTCAAAAAAAATTTTTTTCCTGCATTTGGAGGTGAAAGTATGAACATTGTATTTTTTTTTTTAATTGTTTTGTCTATTATAAATTTTCAATTTTTTTAATATCATCATTAAATTGAAATTGTAATAGTTTTTCTAAAACATTTATAAAATCTTCAATATTATAATAATAATTAGATACATTTCCAAAAGGTGCATTAAAAATTAAATTTTGAGGTTGTAAAGTTTTATAAGGATTATACTATACAATTCTATAAAACTTAAATTATTAATGAAATTATTTACAATTCTTAAACAGTTTCTTATTAAAACTGAATTAGTATCATAGAATTTATATTTTGAAGTTAACCAAACACTTGTACTTAAAATATGGATAATAGGAGAAGTTGGATATGTTTTCAAGAAAATGATGATTTCATCTCCCTTTCCTCTTTTTTCGATCCCTCCGTCTGTTGTATATCTGTTGATACTGCTAACAGAAGCTTCATCAACATCATGTATTTCCTGTCCGCTGGTGATTGAATTACAAAAGTTGAACGATAACTCGCTTCCCTCCACCACTGATCCTTGGGCTTCTTCCACATCTTGCCGTAATCGTAAACATCCAATTTCACTACTTGGAATCCACGTTCTCCCGGCGATGTCCAATTGCAAATGGTATCGTTCATCCTAAAAAAGAAATATAAATTTATTTATTATTTAATAAAATTAAATTTCTTGTTACCTTTTCAAAATAGATTGCGAGATGAACCCAGTGTTCGAGCGTGTATTTCCAGCTCGGAACGACTCTTCGAGAGTATCTTCTATGGATTTTAGGTTCGGAGATTTTGTAAAATCTGCATCTACAGGATCCATTTGAGAAGTTACAGTCGTGGACGACGTGAATGTGGTCTTCGTGTTTCGCGATAAAGAGGATGGTCCCAGCAAATTGTTGGTGTATGCTGTTGTGATCCAATCTGATGTCTCTGTCGTCAATTGGCGATCCAAAAATATCGTGCACCACTCGCTGTTTAATATTGTTCCGACTAATTCCTTCAGCGAACACTTGTTTAATTCGATCTTTTGCGCTGATAGGACCTTTTGGGAAGATGATAGTATTTCCATCAAGGTCTGTAGATATCTTTTCGCTTGCAGTTGTTTGTCCTTTAAAGCTTCTATCAATACTCTCTGACATATGTCCGAAAATATCAATAGAATATTCGGAGTCCATATTATCATTAGTGTTGATATCAAAGTAATTAATGCATCGTCCTCCATTTCCGTCGCTTCTGCCATTATTGCGTCCACATCTAATTTTTGTTTCTTTAATCCTGTTTTTGTTGCAATTGATTTCCTTTTTTTAAAATTTTTTTTTTCTCCAAATTCTCTATTGGAATCTCTTCTTTTTCCAATATGTCTAATTTTTGTCCAGGAGTGATTTCATCGGTGTCCGTACAATTCGGACTGTCCGAATCCGTAATTTCCAGCATTTTTGGGTGTGATTCTTCCAAATGTAATTTGTTCATCTATTAAAAAATAAATAGTAAAATATGTAATAATTAACAAAAATATTACCTTTTGTATTTTCACTTTCAGGAGATTGATCTGGAGAATATTTATAATCAGTAAAATCACTTTTATCACTTGTATTTGTGTCTTCAAATTCTCTAACCATTTAAATTTAAAAAGAAAAATCTTCTGTATTTATACTTCTTCAACAACACGAAAATAAATTTATACGCAGTAAAATTAATAAAACAAATATCTGCTACGACGATGACGACGACAAGCGCCAATCAGAAATCAACCAATCACAACAAGACGTTTGCTAGTCATGGCTTAGCTAGATCATGGCCTTCGGCCGATCGCTGCCGACGCAAACGGCTTGTTGATTTCTTTGGTTGATTTCTGATTGGCGGTTGTCGACGTCGTCGTCGTAGCAGAAATTTGTTTTATTTCTGCTTTTTGTTTTTTATTTTATTTATTTTTGTTTAATGTTTATTATGTTTTGTTTGTATAATTTGTTTTATTATTTTATTTATCTCAATTGCTCTCAGTACCTACCAAAACCAATTTGCTTGCTCAGTGATTTCAAATAAAGGGCATTTTATAACTACTCGTTAATATTCGGCATATAATGCACAGGTCGAGTTTGCATGTGCATTTTTCACTTAAAGCCAGAAAGTTTTAGTTATCTTTTTACTTTTAAAATTTTATCGTCCAAGCTGAGCAATGGCTTCGAAATTGTTATTCGGGCTCTGCTCCGTCAAAAGCAACCATTTTCCGTCAATAGCAACCATGGTATGCTGAGTTTAAACTTGGTCGTACAGACACAAATGATGCTGAACGTTCAGGACGCCCAAATGAGGCAGTTGTTCCACAAAACATAAAAAAAATACACAAAATGGTAGTGGCCGACCGTATAGTAAAGGTGCGTGAGCTAGCTGAGGCTCTGAAGATATCGAAAGGCAGTGTGGGAACAATATTACAGGAAAATTTGTCGATGAGAAAGCTGCTTTCCAAATGGGTGCCGCGTTTTCTCACACCGGACCAAAAACAACAACGTATCGATGATTCGACAAAGAATAAACATGAATTTTTGCGTCGATATGTGACAATGGAATGAATGAAATGAATCGTTGCGTCCGTGGCGTAGTTGTTTAAAGTGCGTGGCCTCTATGTCAACGAACCTGGAGACCCGGGTTCGAACCCTGCAGCGACAGAAAATTATTTGAATTAAAATAATTTTTCTGTACGGCCGCCACCTCTCTGCAGACAATGGCAAACCTCATAGAGTAATCAAAATGCCATAGAAAGCTTCTTGTGAACAGGGTTTTCTTTATATTTCTTGTCGTATTTTTTTAAACACGAACAAACTAACACACATGTTTGCGGGAATTGAGTATCTAGTGGAGCCACGTGATTCAGTAAAAAAATAATTTTGATTGGCTTCCGGAACTAGTGCAAAAAAATTTGAAAATCATGGTTTTTTACCAATCCTTTTTACGAAAATCTCTCAAAATTGCGCAAATATTATCCGATTTTGACGAATGAGGGCTCATTGAAAAGGCCTTGTGTAGTTTGTATTAATTCTTTCATGGCCAGGACATATTAAAATATCATCTTTTTAAAGACTAATTTTTATTCAAGCAATTTCAACAAGCTTTTTCCATTAAAATCGGACAATTTTGCGTGTGACCATATAATTAATTAATTCATTTGTATTAATTGTTAAAATATCCTAAGAACGTGTCAAGGGCGTATACAGGGGGGTGCAGGGGGGCACTTGCCCCCTCAACTGAAAAATTTTATATATTTTTATTTTCTATGTGTATATGTTACATTTTTGTTTATATGTTACAAAGTTTTAAACTCTTAAGTTCTGATTTCTTAGGTGGTACGAAACTTAGTTTTATCTGAGTTTTGTTACTTTTTGTTAAGATTTCATTAACTACTTATGTGCATAGTTCATATAGCAAATTTGAGTAGTGCTACGACACGCTCCTTTACGTTTGCATAACTAGCCCTGAGTAGCGATCAACAACCGATTTTGTTCTCTAATTATCGTCTGTTGTGCAACTATTGTTTTTATTAATTGTGTTGTATATGTGGAGTCTAAATATTATTTGAGAAATCAACACGAAGTTCTTTGATGTGTGAATGGCAAAATGTATCAACACTTTGTTCCTCCCAAAAGTTGCGAGGCGGCCCACAACCTTTGTTAAAAACAATATTGATAATTTTAAACAAAGTGTCAACGCTCTTTGCCAAAGGGAGCTAGAGACGGGTAGGTTTCAAAAAAGCCACTGAGTCCAGTCTGAGTCCGTTGTTTAGTCGTCTGGGTCTAACGATGTCTGAGTCGTTATCTAACTACACTCAAAGTGAGAGCAAAAATAACTTACTCTCACCGAGTATGTATTAGTTTACTTGAAATGAAAATTAAATCATTCTCATCCCAAGTCTAGCTACTGTCAATTATTTTTACTAATCAAAATCTAATCTGTTCTTATATATAATTGTAATAAAATATATAATAAATAAAAAAGACATAAGTAATACACAAAAAATTTTTAATAAATAACTGTATGATAAAAAATAAGTAGCGATTAAAAATAAAGCAAGAAAGAAACTAACGAGAAATAATAAATAATATACTATTAATAGTAAACAATGTATAATAAATAATAACACTGTGAACAAAACAACAGCATGCCACTATATAGGTTCGATGCTATGATCAGTGGTGAGTAAAACCTTAGCGCGGTTTCGCAAGTTTGGCGCCCGTTTCATTTTTATGGCCCATTTTATATTGTGGGTTTTAGTGATTTTGCCAAAAAAAAGTACTATCAGTTTTTCTTCAATAACTCCGTCAGGAATAGAAATATCGGTTTATTGTCTTTGGCAAAGTTGTAGCTAACAATCCAATAAACAAACATGTAAAAAAACGTACTTGTAAAATAATTTGTTGTATTTTTTTTTAATATAAATTTCAAAAAAACTTATTTTTTTTTCGTTTTTTTGGGCATAACTTGAAGGGAATCCGAATTTTTCCTATACTATCTTCTACAAAATTGTAGCCGAAGAAAAATTTAATAACTCTTGTGAACATACTTATCTGATCTGAAGGTGTCTTCACTACTTAAAAAGCTCAAAAACATAATTTTTTAAGCGAAAAATATTAATTTTTTGGGCTGTTTTCTCAATTTTTCGACGATAACTCGTAAATTAAGCAAATTTTTAACCAAATATCTTCGAAAATATTGTAGCCGAAAAAAATTAAAAAATTCTTGTGAACATACTTATATAATCTGAACAGGTCAACAGTAATTAAAAAGCTTAAAAACACCATGTTTTTTATTTAAGATATACTTTAGTGATAAATGATGATAATGCAATTGTTATGGAGCTATAAAATGAAGAAGTTTATTTGATGCAAAATCTAAAAAATTTAATTCAATACAATAAAACTAATCAATACTTAAAGCCCATTTGTGGCAATTTCATAACAATTAACGCGCAACAAAAATTTAAAAAAAGAAAACGCGTTTTAAGTGCAGCATTTAAGAAAGTGTATAAAAAATGCTATCGGAAGAAAATAATTGAAAATAGAAAATGGGCACCCAATTCAGTGTGTACATTATGGTACAATGAACTTTTTGAGAGGGAACAACAAACGCGAACATTCTTGCGCTTTGAAACACCGATGATTTGGAGCAATCCTGGAAGAAAGCACAATGAATCCAGCTGCAGATAATTAAACGAATAATGAATGAATTAAACAGATAATTTACTTTCTGAAATAAAAAATTATTTGAATAAATATTAATATATATAAGACCTAGCTCATCTAAAGAAGAAAATGGTGGGTTAAATGAAAAAAATCTTGAATATTAGGATAGGATTTTCTCATTGCTTAGTAGGAGCTTAACAATAGGAACTAAGGAAACCGAAAAAATATAAAAAGATATTCAACCCGATGAAAAAAGTGGAAAACGACCTATTACCTAATGCCTGGTTAAAGCAGTGTAGGCATGGGTGTAGGCGTGGGTTTCCTTTACGAATTCTTTTCGCTTACCACCAAGTAAGCTCATCAGAAGGATTTAAAAATAAAAATTATTCTACCGACCCTCTATAGACTGTATGTTACACATTCAAAAAAAACTAAGGCTAATCAAAAGAAATTTTTAAAATTAAATAAAACATCCATGTCTAATTAAGGTACTATTACCGTCTTGAATGCTAAAAAATAACATATATTCAACAATTTTTTTTACTTTCTTTATTATATATGGTGATCAAACTTTTTTTTACAGTATTAAACAGTTCTTGAAGATTACGAAGAAATTGTTTTATTTTTATTTTCTATTAATTATACATTAAATATAGGGCGCTCAAATTTTCTTCTCAAAAAAACACTGCTGCATAGCGGACAGTAACATAAAAACAACATAAAATGCAAAAAGAGTTACAAAAAGGAAGTGCTCTTACGTGATAGTTTACCAGAAAAATTGAAAAAAACATTAAAAATAAAAAAATGGCGGACATTTGAAAATTTTTTCAAAAATCGGCTTTTTTTCGACCTTTTTTCAGACTCAAAAATTTTATATATGTTTTTTGTGGTCAAATTGTGTTAAACTATCACACAAAATATAAAAAAAAACAAAATGCTGCAAAGTTTATTAAAAACGGCCTTGTGGATCCGGAGATTAACTGTCTGCCAGTTAAAAAACCTAAACTCGAGAAAAATGCGTGTGAAGTTTTTTTACACCTGCGAGCCGAGAGCGCGCTTCAATTGAGTCGTTATATCTCGGCACAGGCTTCGAATTTCGATTTAATATTTTAGACAGTTATTATTGAAGTTATAAAGACTCTAAAAATGTATAAAAACAAAAATTTATTTTTTGAAAATTCTAGACGGTAATAGTACCTTAAAAAAACATTAAGCGTGTTGCTCTGTTCATAACTGAATGAGCATTCAAGAAAAACGAATATAAAAAAATTTTTAAAACACAAACACAAGAGAATTATGCACTCTTTTTATATATTATACACACACACACATTCATACAAGCAAAAGAAAAAATCAAAAAAGCTATTTTAAATGACAATAAAATAAAATAAATACCTTTAAAATATCTTTTTCAGTCTGCACGGATCTTTAACTATATTTAAAAACGAACGACAATTATTTTAAATTTTTTTAAATACATTTAATAAATGTAAATATGATTTTGTAAACCAAAAGTTCGTTGTACTGGAAGTTAAATTGAAAAATATAAATTTTCATATAATAATGTTTACAAAGTTTTCCAAAATCTCAGGCAATAAAATTTAATAGGTAACATTCCAGGCTCATTTTCATAAACGTGCACACCAATGCATACCTTTGCTCCCCTCGAAAAATTCCTGCGGACGCCCATGGAACGTGTGCTTATATTTTTTGAGAGATTTTCGTAAAGGATTGGTAAAAAACCATGATTTTTAAATTTTTTTGCACTAGTTCCGGAAGCCAATCAAAATTATTTTTTACTGAATCACGTGGCTCCACTAGATACTCAATTTTTAGAGATAAAAAATACGAAAATACGATATCTTAGTTTTTCATCCCAAAGATTCAAATTGAGTGTGGTTTTTGACTTTCAAAAATGAGCCGGCCTAGTGGAGAGCAACCGATGAAAACAGGCCAAAGCGACCAAAAACACAACAGGCGGCTGAAAACGTTATGGCATCTGTATTTTGGGATTTTTGTACATCATGGAATTTTGTTCATCGACTATCTCGAAAAGGGAAAAACAATCAACAGCGATTGTTATATAGCGTTTGAAGGATGAATTCGCGAAAAATCGACCCCATTTGAAGAAGAAAAAAATTTTTTTTTCACCAAGACAATGCACCGTGTTACAAATCGATGAAAACGATGACGAAAATCCACGAATTGGGCTTCGAATTCCTTCCTCATCCACCGACAGATTTGGCCCCCAGCGATTACTGGCTCTTTGCTGACCTCAAAAAAATGCTTGCCCGCAAGAGATTTGGTTCCAATGAAGAGGTGTTGGCTGAAACTGAAGCGTATTTTGAGGCGAAGCACAAATCGTTCTATAAAACCGATATTGAAAAGTTAGAAAAGCGGTGGAATGAATGTATTGTTCTTGAAGGAACCTATGTTGATGAATAAAGAAGAATATTTGCAAAAAAAAAAAATTATTTTTATTACTTAGTCTCTGGACTTATTGGAGCATGTGTTATATATTTCCGGCCGGCGCGTAGTTCCCACAATGTGAAGTTGGCTTCCATATTCGAGTGAAATGGGAATGTAATTTTCGGAAACCTGAAAACAGCGAAGAAAATAAATACATATAAACTAAATAAATAGACAAACATACTGTGTTTGCTCAGCAACCCTATTCGATACATTTTACTCGTTGTATTAGAACACATCTCTACTTATGTATTTGGAATGTGGGTGAATTCCAATGAAACTCCAATTTACGTTTTTAATTTTTTATTTGACAAATTACACTGTGCGACAATTTAAGGGTCAATTGGAATAACCTCAAAGATCTCAATGGTTTATAATAGTGGATGGTCTATATATTATGCCCTTATACTCAGTTTTACCGGATTAGGTCAAATAAGAGAGAAATTCAAGGTCAAACTTCACCTTTAAGTCACAAATTTTTTCTTATAACTCTTAAACTAAATTCAAATTCTATGTAGTTACTGCATCTAAATATTTACAATGGATGATTCCTTACATTTTGAGACCATTTTTTGCTCAAAAAGTTACGTAAGGGGTTTAATATTTTCTTCGAAAACAAGGCTTTTTTAAAAAAAATAAAATTTTCAACAGTTCAGTTACTAAGTATGTATTTGTCTTCAAAAACAATCAGATTTTGCTGAATTTTTGCATACACCTTAAGTAAAATAAAATAACCCACCTGTGAAAAGATCACAACAATTACATGTGTGCATCCAAAGATATTCGGATTCAAAGATTACCAACGGTGGTAACTTCGTTAATGTAAGCCCTAGCTTAAAATCATTCAAATGAAACTAATAGACCCAACAATTTTCTTCAAAACTGTCCTTAACATTTTACAAAACCGATATAATAGTTACCGATAGTTAGAAAAGCGGTGGAATGAATGTAAACAAATATTGTCGATGAGTCACGAATGTCACGAATGAACGGAAACAAGTCTTGATTTCAGTTAAAAAATTTAAAAATTTTGCGATAGCACGCCCGTATTAAATGTTAAGAAAAAATAATATTAGTTGCGTGTTGAGCACAAACAACAGATTTTCATAACAAATTTTCTCCGTACCGTTTAGGTGTACTATCAGTTAAACTAGCTGAACCCTAAAAACGGAAGTGTGGAAAAAAGAAAAATTACAAAAAATAACACAACCTCAACATGCTTTGATAGCAGAAAAACACAGTCATCGAATATCGAAGATGCACATGAGTTCAAGTATGACACTATCAAGGTTAACGTTGACACAGGGTGCATCATAAGTAGATAAGAACTCAGTCAGCTTCTAAATCAACTTTAAAATTAATCCTTTAAAAAAAATGTGTCTTTTCTTTAAAAACAGATGTTTTTCTTTATTTTTTAGTTTCGGTGTTTTTAAAAACTGGTGTTTTTCTTCGGTTTTTAGTTTCGGGGGAATAACGGAATTGACAAAATCGGTTACCCGAAAAGGGGTTTTGTTTTTAAAAGTCCCATCCCTATCACAACGTTGAATTACATCAGGGATTGCCAAAGAGTGATTTTTGAAGAGTGCAACAACAATTACAACAAAAAACCAACAACAACAACAACAAATCAACGTATACGTAGTACGTAAGAATTAGTAACATAAAAAACATAAACAAAAAGCAGTCGGGACCAAACCATACGCAAAATTACCAACAAGAAACATTCAGCGTAGCAAGAATTGTGCGCGATCGCATGCGCTATATTTACCAACAACGACAAGAATAAAGTACAACAAACACACGCTGCATTGTTAAAGTGGAGCTGCGCCTGTGAACGATTCGGCGAATTACAACAATCATAGAAATATTGAAGTTGTTGTAATAGAGTGGAAAGAGTTAGGCGTTGGCAATCGCTGAATTACATAGCCGGAAGATATCGCGTAAATTTGATTTAATTGAAAAAATGAATAATTGCCATACGTTAAAAAAATCTGTGCACAGTACAAAATTTTTATTTTGCGTTGTTCAGACATATTTAGACTTATAGCGTGGAAACCGTTAGTTTGTGTTAAAACTGTTAAGTGTGTTTTGGTGTAAGCATATTTTCTCCCTGACAAAGAGGACAGATATATTGGCGATAGCCGGTTTCGGTGAACTTTGAACCCGAATATCTTTTAACGCGTACCTGGTATCATATGTAACTCTTGACAGGTTGTTGTTAGTTATGCCTTAATTTAAAGGTTTGCATCAATAAATTCTTCCTAATTTTTTTCGAAAAAAAAATAATAAAATCACCCTGGCAATGAAATAAATAAACCCTCGGTTAGAGTCAAAAGTTACGTCGCAGAAAAAAATTCAAGATTCAGCAAATATTTTTTCGATGAGGACTTTTAAAACAATGTATAAAACCCCTAAGGTTAAAAATTCGTTCCACTATAATGTACCATGTGATGTAATAATTGTTTGTAAAATTTCACTCCTCTATATAAGAAAAGGTCCTAAAATCATTTGTTGTAAAAAGAATCATTAAAGTCGCAAAATCGCTGGAGTGGAATGTTGTCACGTTTTTGATACTATTCCTGCAGATCTCTGTGATTCAATAATAGATTTTAAAACAACCTTATTTAAAAGGCAATTCATCAGTTTCTTCTTAGTATTGATTTTTTTACCATGATGTCTTTCTAAGTATTCTTGTAGACTTATACCGGATCCATTCTTGTTGCTGTTAACCCATATAAAGAACTTTCAGTTTTTACCAATGTAAGTATTTTTAAAACACAAACCAAATGTTATTATTAATTATATATCCCGTGGGAGTGAGAAGAGCAATTTATGAATGTCTGACTTGAATACGAGAGAGAAATGTTAGTAATGAACATATCCATATGTTGGTAAGTAAAGATAATGTACCTCTAAAACATAAAGTAAAAAGACCTCCAAAATGTTAAACAGAATTTCGCAAGGTGTGAAACCATTTTCGTATATGGGTAATTCCACGGTGTCGAACGTGACCGTTGTACACATTTAAAGCGAAAAAAAGGTCAGAATAAAACATATTTTAGATTCATCTTTTACATAATCGTATAGATCCTCAATAGTACTATCACTGGTGGTTTAGTCTTTTGAGGCGAAATGTAGTTTATAAAATAAGGACAAAAAAAAGGAGCGGTTCGAACGCGACAAAAACAGAAGTAGTTTTTGGGAACATCTGTAAAAACATGAGAATCAGCGAAATCAAACACATCATGTTATAGATGAAAATTTAAAAATGTTACAAAATAACAAAGTTTTCGAATCCTCTTTATTTGATAGAAATATCATGGGTAGTTTTTTTCATTTAATTTTTAGGTTTATAATTTATATATATATGGGTAATTCCATGAAATTTCGCCAAATCAGCGTCACCACGGGTCTCCGGAATCGCTGCGCCAGGTTGATCATCGACAGTTGGCATGAATACTAGATGATTTTCATAGATTTCAAATTTCGGAACCACCGCCCCTGCTCTACGGTACACTAGCAAAGCTCAAAAAACAACTGTTTTAGGCCATGTGTTAAAAAAAATCATATCTCGGCGTAGAAATAAGATTTCAAACGCGTTCTTACGCCATTCTCTTTGTAATAATACGTACTTTTTAGTAAAAAATTGCAAAACTCAAAGTAACGGACTATAAATGTATTATTCATTGATATATGCATACGTATTTAAGCCTTTTTACAGCATCTTCTTGGGCTTATAACTTTGACGAACGATAATATTTTCTAACTTCCCGGGTTGCATTTTGTTTGTTTACTCAATTTCCAACATTTTGCGACCCAAAACGATCAGTTTCGACCATTTGTTGCCTAGTTATAGCGCTTTGAAGTTTGCATTTTTCTTCATTTTAGCCATTTTAGCCATTTTTACCTGCTTATATCTCGCTTCTACCTTGATTTTTTTTCAATTGATTCCCGCCAAAATTTAGTTTCAAACACGCATAATATGATCCAATAGGTCCGGGGGTGTTATTTCGATATATTACATGCTAATGAGGCCAGGGAAATCTGCGCAAATCGAGTACATTTTTATACCCCTATGTTTAAAAACGTAAACGGGGTATATTAATTTTGTCACTCCGTTTGTAACGCCCATAAAGAGGCGTGGTAGGTATATAAAATATATTTATTCTTGATCAGCATCACCACCCGAGTCGATTTAGCCATGTCCGTCTGTCTGTCCGTCTGTCGTCACGATTACAGCCGTAATTTTCAAGCTATCATCACGAAACTCGATATTTAAGCTTTTATTTAAAAAATAAAGGTCAAGTTCGAAAATGAGCCAAATCGGATCATAACCACGCCTACCTCCCATACAAAGTGACTTTATCAAAACGGTAAAATCTCTTAGAATTTCACAAAAATTAATATATGAAATTGAAATTTTGCGTATGAGCTTTGATATATAATATACACTCTGAGTATGAAATTCAACTAAATCAGGTGAAAACCACGCCTACCTCCCATACAAAGTGACTTTACCAAAAATGTAAAATTTCTTTAAATTCTCCAAAACTTAATATATGGACTTGAACTTTTGCATATGAACTTTGATATATAACTTGTACTTTGTGTATGAAATTCAACCAAATCGAGTGAAAACCACACCCACAAACAAAAGAGAATATTTTCTCTTAAAACTATGACGAAAATGTTTTTACAAATAAACATTTTTTTGACTGCTTAAGACTTTGAATATACTTTGGTTCGAACGTGGGAGTATTTTAGCTTCGACCCAGTCGAAGATCATTTCTTACTAGTTTATTTTTGTGTTGCGGATATAATATTCTCTCGGGTCCTGGTGAGGTAAAATTGTCGATCACAACGTTGAATAGAATGCACATTGACTCTTTAATATCTATATGTAATATGAAATTTCTACACATCGTACGGAAATTTGCATGTGCACGTTAGTAGGAGTAGATCAGATTGTAAATGTAAAAATTAACTGTAAGTTAAACCTGTAAGTATAGATTCTATTATGGTAAAAGTCTTGTCTGATGAGAAAGACTCTAAGATCGTGCAGATCATATAAAAACATTTATGGTTTATGGACATTTTGCAAATTTTTGTCTCAGTCATCAATCAGACATCAAGTAATGAATTTTAATGTAGAAAATTTCAATTTTCATTTTCGTTATCAATTTAAAAATATGTTATCAAAATAAAGTCAGAAAACGTATCAGTTAATTTTTACATTTACAATCTGATCTACTCCTACTAACGTGCACATGCCAATTTCCGTACGATGTGTAGAAATTTCATATTACATATAGATATTAAAGAGTCAATGTGCATTCTATTCAACGTTGTGATCGACAATTTTACCTCACCAGGACCCGAGAGAATATTATATCCGCAACACAAAAATAAACTAGTAAGAAATGATCTTCGACTGGGTCGAAGCTAAAATACTCCCACGTTCGAACCAAAGTATATTCAAAGTCTTAAGCAGTCAAAAAAATGTTTATTTGTAAAAACATTTTCGTCATAGTTTTAAGAGAAAATATTCTCTTTTGTTTGTGGGTGTGGTTTTCACTCGATTTGGTTGAATTTCATACACAAAGTACAAGTTATATATCAAAGTTCATATGCAAAAGTTCAAGTCCATATATTAAGTTTTGGAGAATTTAAAGAAATTTTACATTTTTGGTAAAGTCACTTTGTATGGGAGGTAGGCGTGGTTTTCACCTGATTTAGTTGAATTTCATACTCAGAGTGTATATTATATATCAAAGCTCATACGCAAAATTTCAATTTCATATATTAATTTTTGTGAAATTCTAAGAGATTTTACCGTTTTGATAAAGTCACTTTGTATGGGAGGTAGGCGTGGTTATGATCCGATTTGGCTCATTTTCGAACTTGACCTTTATTTTTTAAATAAAAGCTTAAATATCGAGTTTCGTGATGATAGCTTGAAAATTACGGCTGTAATCGTGACGACAGACGGACATGGCTAAATCGACTCGGGTGGTGATGCTGATCAAGAATAAATATATTTTATATACCTACCACGCCTCTTTATGGGCGTTACAAACGGAGTGACAAAATTAATATACCCCGTTTACGTTTTTAAACATTGGGGTATAAAAATGTACTCGATTTGCGCAGATTTCCCTGGCCTCATTAGCATGTAATATATCGAAATAACACCCCCGGACCTATTGGATCATACTATGCGTGTTTGAAACTAAATTTTGGTGGGAATCAATTGAAAAAAAATCAAGGTAGAAGCGAGATATAAGCAGGTAAAAATGGCTAAAATGGCTAAAATGAAGAAAAATGCAAACTTCAAAGCGCTATAACTAGGCAACAAATGGTCAAAACTGATCGTTTTGGGTCGCAAAATGTTGGAAATTGAGTAAACAAACAAAATGCAACCCGGGAAGTTAGAAAATATTATCGTTCGTCAAAGTTATAAGCCCAAGAAGATGCTGTAAAAAGGCTTAAATACGTATGCATATATCAATGAATAATACATTTATAGTCCGTTACTTTGGGTTTTGCAATTTTTTACTAAAAAGTACGTATTATTACAAAGAGAATGGCGTAAGAACGCGTTTGAAATCTTATTTCTACGCCGAGATATGATTTTTTTAACACATGGCCTAAAACAGTTGTTTTTTGAGCTTTGCTAGTGTACCGTAGAGCAGGGGCGGTGGATCCGAAATTTGAAATCTATGAAAATCATCTAGTATTCATGCCAACTGTCGATGATCAACCTGGCGCAGCGATTCCGGAGACCCGTGGTGACGCTGATTTGGCGAAATTTCATGGAATATATATATAGACAAATTAGACAAATTTTTTGTAACGCCATCACGAAAGAACTGTATGTGTATTTTTGTATTTGATTTTTAATATATTTTTAAAGAAAAGTTTGAAATACATGAAAAAATAAAAAAATGTATTACATTAAATTGTTTTTTTTTAAAGAATATGCAGTAGCAGCTGCTTCTATTTGGCGACCATCGCAAGAAAAGCTGTGCAGTCGTTGGATACCTGAAATGCTTCTTACACTTTTCATTTAATATTAGGGACTCCTTCTCTATTTGCTCTGATGATATGAAATATAGTTGTATGCCGTGAATGCTATTTTTTGCACATTCAAAAAATGATTGAGCGTGTAAGGTTCGTAATATTTGGAGGAAAGAAAAAGTTAGTATAATTTTAAAAGCTTACTAAGCTTTGTTGTGTTGGCTAAAAAGCCGCTCTTACATTGTTTTTTTTTTTGGTTTAGTTCTTTAGCAGCTAACCAAGCTACTTTATTTGGTTTAGTTGTTTATGCAGCTAACCAAGCTACTTTTGCAAGAAACAGACTTTTGAGTTTCTCTGATCTAGTCTTCTAGAATCAGAATTATAATTATTTTATTTTGGGATCGACTCTGCCTTTTATTGGCAAATCGATCACATGCCAATACATATTTCTGGAATTCTCTTTCCAGAAACTCTCTTACAAATATTTCTTACATTCTAATTGTAACATGTAAATATCTTAATTCTAAGTTCTCACCAATACATGAATCCCCATTCCTATTGGAATATTGAAAGAATTATGCAAACGCGGCATAATTCCTTTGTCACAAGCTTCTGTTTGGACTTTGAGTTTGCGAGCACTTACAATGTGTCAATGCTTCGCTTACTCATGACTTTGTTTACAAAAGTCTAAAGTTTCTGGCTGAGCGTGACTAAACGTTGCAGTGGGTCATTGGGTATTTTACAAACGTATACAAATGTATACAATGTTTGTTAATGACTAAACTACATTGTGGTAGGTTAGTGTGTAAATTAAAGTGTGTGCAATAAGTACACTTCACCCTTGCCCTTAAGAAAAAATTTATATTCGAATGAGTGTTCATGTATGAGGAGATAAATTTTTAAAATAATTGTGATGATCTAGTGGAAAATTAAATTTCACTATGTTAGTGTTTATTATTATTTTTGGTAGACTATTTTAGATGTAAAATGTAGGATTAAAATATTACTTAATTCTTATAATTATTATATAATATTAATTTTTTTTTTTTTTTTTTTTAATAGTTCTTGTACATGAATAAAATGTATGTTTTTAACTGTTAAATTTGAATGAATATTTTTATTTTTGTTTTCATAATAAGTAATCGTTAACTTATGTGTCTATTGTATATTTAATCAAATTATTATTATGCATTTTCTTAATTTGTCCCTTTATTTTTATGTAAGTATTTACTTCTTCTGTTTCAACTACTCTATATGGTCCATGATAAGGACTTTGATTTTTCTTTCTATTGCCTAATTTTACTAAAACTAAGTCTCCTATTTCTACCTTTAACTTATTTGTTTTTATGTTGCTATCTTTTTTTCTTTTATCTTTTACGTTATTTATGAGTTGTTTTGCTTTATCAATTGACGTTTTTAATCTTATTTTGAGTTCATTGGCATATGAGTCAATGTCATATACCGGTATATTATTATTTTTTGTATCAGTTGGCATATATGGTAATTTGCCAAAAACTAATTCATAAGGCGAGTAGCCTGTGTTTATATTTGGAGAAGTGTTGAAAGCAAAAGTGTAAAATGATATCCACTTATCCCATTCATTATCTGTTGCAAAATTAAGCATGTACTCGTTGAGTACTCTATGGTTACGTTCTATGGTTCCTAATGTCTCGTGGTGATAAGGTGCTGAAAATGTTTGTCTTATGTCTAAATATTTACAAATGTTCTTCATTAGTTCGTTCACAAATTCAGTTCCTCTGTCCGATTTAATAACTTTGAAAATACCATATTTTAGAATAAACTGATTTACGAGGGTTGATGCTACTGTTCTCGCATCTTTGCTTTCCATTGGATAAGCCATGACAAATTTTGTCAGTTCGCATTGTGCTGTCAGTATGTATCTGTATCCGTTTGAAATTGGTCCTACAGTATCAATTGCGATTACCTCAAAACTAGTGTTTGGTGTATCTGTAATAACTAATTGTTCTTTTGTATGTCGTATCTGTTTATTTGTTAGACATTGCTTACAGTTTGAGACGAATTTCTTTACCATTTTAGACATATTTTTCCAAATATATCGCTGTTTTAATTTTAAAATTGTCTTCCTAACTCCTAAATGCCCTCCGCAAGGCGAGTTGTGATATTCTTCAATTAGCTTGTACTTTATTATATCTTCTTCTATTCTTTGGGGACTTTTATATATTAGTATATTTACTCCTGAGCGATTTTTCTTTATTTCATTATGTTGCAACATATTATACTTTTTCTTAAATTCATTCTTCTGCACGTGTTTAAATATTTCATCTTCTTCATTTAGCGCTAATTCTTTGATGTTTAGTTTGTGCATTTTTGATGATAGTTTCTCCAAAGACAAATCGAGTTTGTTTAGATTATCACTACATCTCACAAGTACTACATCTTTTAATTTAATTTCTATTTGGGTACCCTTAGTATCGCTCTTTATTTCAAATTTTAATTTCTTTATATTTCTGACGTCAGCTAAAGATGTGCAATCCCATATGTGAAGGTGATCAGTCTTCTGTGGAAAGCTACAATTATCTTCTATTTCCTCTTTGTCTGCCATATTTCTTGCAGACATGCCCCTTGTTATTACTAAAGTCTTCTTCGCGGATTCATCGTTTGTTTTTGGTATCATTGTTTTCAGTAAGTCGGAGTCTATCTTTATCCTAGATAATGCATCAGAATTTGTGTTTATCTTGCCTTGCTTATAAACAATTTCATAATCGTAATCTGAAAGTTCTAAACGTATTCTCGTCAATTTAGAAGATGGATTTTTGTGAGAAAATAATGAAACTAAAGGTCTGTGATCAGTTACCACTATAAATTTGCGTCCAAATAAATATGGTCTGAAAAAACTAATTCCCCAATGGATGGCTAGTAATTCCTTTTCTATCACTGGTTTATTTAGTTCATGTTTGTTTAGTGTTTTGCTGGCATATGAAATTGGTAAATCGTTTCCTATTTCTCCTTGTGAAAGTACTGCGCCTAATGCATAATCAGATGCGTCTGTCGTTAGAATGAAAGGTTTCTCAAAATCTGGATATTGTAAGACTGGTGGATTAATAAGTTTCCTTTTTAATGTCTCGAATGCATTTTGACATTCTTCTGTCCATATGAAAGGTTGTTTCTTTTTGAGCAAATTGTTTAAACTTTTGTCTAAATTTGCAAAATTTTTTATAAATTTTCTGTTATAATTACAAAATGCTACGAATCTTCGAACTTCGTCTGCATTTTTCGGTGTTGGATATAGTTCAATTGTTTTGTGTTTTGCTGGGTCTGTTTTGATACCATTTCTTGTAATTAGATGACCTAGATATACTACTTCTGGTTTAAGAAAATGACATTTATTAGGATTCAGTTTAGGGTTATATTTGTTAAGTCGTTCAAATACATTTATGAGATTTTCGTTGTGGTGTTTTAAGCTACAACCAAAAACTATTATGTCATCGACATAGAGAAATGCTTTTGATTCTAAACCGGATAATGCTATTGTTAACATTCTTTGAAAACTGTTGGATGATATTTTTAATCCGAAAGGTAAACGTTTGCAATGATAATGTCCTTTTGCTGTTGAGAATGCTGTCATATGTCTTGAACTTTTATCTAAAGAGATTTGGTGAAATGAACTTGTCATGTCTAAAGTTGAGAAATATTTAGCTCGTCCTAGTTGATCTAGTACATCTTCTAATCTAGTTAGTGGAAATTTGTCATTTACAATTTTCTTGTTTAATTGTCTGAAGTCAACTACTAGTCGCCAATTTTTTGAATCATTGTCACTCCTTTTCGGTACTATTAATAATGGTGAATTGTATGCGCTTGTTGATGGTTCAATCAAGTCATCTTCTAATAATTTTTCAACTTGTCTATTTATTTCTTCGTGTTGAGAGTGTGGCAGTCTGTAATTCTTTATGTATACTGGTGTATTATCTGTTGATTGTAAATTTTGTGTATAAAAATTGTTTACAGATAAATGTTCGTTGTCTAGATGAAAAATATGCTGATATTTGTTAAAAATTTTGAAAAGAGATGTTTTTGCTTCATTGTCCATACCGTCAATATTAAGTATTTTTGTTAGTTCTTTTAGTCGTTGGTTGTCATTTGATTTCAGTGTTGATTTGTTTTGTCTTACTATATTATAATTGTTCAAAGGTTCCCATTTAATGTCTAGATGGTCTATTCTTGCTTCTTTCTCGGTTGTGTTTAGAATTTTAACGTGACAGTGACCTATTGCAGGTGCAATTGAATTTCCTATAAAAATCCCTTCCTGTATTTCTTCGCTTAAAATTACACTATCTTGGTCTAACTTCAGATCTATAGCACATATTAATTCAGATCTTGGTGGAATACAAAGTGTTCCTATATTTGCTTGTTGAATATTTATTGGTAAAGTTACTTCTTCTTCATCTATTGTCATTTTAATTGTGTGAATTTCATAGTCAATAATACACATATGTCGTTTTAGAAAATCTGTGCCAATTATTCCATCTGTGGCAATTGGAAAATCTGTATCTACAACTTGAAAATAATGTTTTGTTGTACTGTTTTCTATTTTTAATAATATTTCTGTTCCTCCTAATGAATTAACCTCTTCTTTTGTAATTCCTACTAGTTTGCATGTGTCATCTGTTAAAATTTGTTGTTGTTCTGGTAAAACTTGTACTTTACATATTGAAATGTCTGCTCCGGTGTCTATTAGAAATGTTAGTCTGTTTTGTGAATTATTGCATTCTAGAGTTATGTAATTCGTCAGTTTGTTTGTTATATTGTACAATTTTAACACTGGTCTCCCGGAGTTGCTTCTTGTGTGCCCTCCGGGGCTTGTCCGTTTCCCGAAGTGTTCATCACGTTTACTCGTCTGTAATTTCCTCGATTGTTTCTGTAGTTGTTATTATTTTGTGTATTTCTATTGTAATTTTGAAGTTGAGACCCTCTTTGATTATTATTTGTTGATCTGTTATTATTATTATTATTTCGAAAATAACTATTTGTGTTCGTTCGGTTGTTGTTATTAGTTTGGTTGTTATTATTATTACTGTAATTATTATTGCGGTTGTTAGTTTGTCCAAAGTTTCGGTTGTTTTCGTACCTATTAGAATTGAAATTGTTGTTCCTATAGTTAGATCTATTGTTATTTAAATGTATATTATAGTTTCCTCTAAAACTATTATTTCTTGGAAAAATTCTATTTATGTGTAGAAGTTGAGATTGATTATTTCGATTAGAATCATTTTCTAGTTCTGATGCTATATTGACTGCATCATTAAGTGTCTGTGGTTGTGCTGCATATACGGTTGATTTATATTTTTCATTTAAGCCATTTTTAAATATAGTCAATGCGTATTTGTCATTCATTTTTGTAATGATTTGTTTTTCTGTCTCGGTCGCTGTTGTTGGTAAATCTTTGATTTGCATAGTGCTTAACTCGCTTATTAGTGTTAAAATACTTTTATTAAAGTTCGAAATTGAACCTTTTTGCCTTAAATTAGATAGTGTTGTATGGATAATTGGAATAGTTTTGGTACTCTTATACCTTGCTTCCAACTTTTCTTTAAGTTCACCAAAAGTTTTTGGTTCGCTTACTGCACAAATTGATGTTTTTACGTTATTTGACAATTTAACATTGCAAATGAACTCAATTAAAGATTTTTTTCCCTCTGTGTTTAACACATTATGAATAAGTTCTGTAATTTTTAAAAATGAAGATAGTTCTTTGTATTGTCCATTAAACAACGGTATCGCCTTAATGGCTAATTCTAAATTAAAAGAAGACATTTTTACTTCTTCCTTGTTTTGTTCAACTTCGGTCGTTTTATTTTGTAACTGTTCTAATAGCAGTTGTTTGATTATTGTATACGTTTTATTAAACTCAATTTTTAATGCATTAACCTTTGTTTCATCTGTATCAATAATAACGAGTGCTTCTAATTTTTCTTTATACTCTTCTATTGATTGTAACTTTTGTAAAATTGTCTCGTAAGAGTATCCTCTTGCTGCACTTTTCTTTAGGTTTGTTAAAATAACTGTCAAACTTTCAATTATGTCCTTCATTTATTTGCTCCTCTCCTAAATTGGTGCAAAATTTTTTTTATCATTCTACTTGTTTCTTCCGTAGTGTCAGGATTAATAACGTCCTCTATCGTTGGTTTTCTGGTCATGCCTATCGTTTCCCAAAATTTAGTTAACCATTCTAATTCTTTTTGTACGTCGCGGGGTTTGGGAATTTTTATCATACTATCTGCGTTAAATGGTGGTAGTGGATTTTACCTAGCTGTTTCGGTTTCTTACCTAAAGTATGCATTATAGATCAAAATTTTGTTGATTTTATCTTAACATTTATAATTCCATTTTTTTTTTTTTTTTTAAACTTGAGTTGATGCATTAACTTTACTCAACTGTTTTTGGACATATTTTTTTATAATAGCTATTTATTTTTAAAATCATCAGCACAGCTAAAATGAATACTAATACATATCAAAGATTATGGTCAGTGACCACAATGCTGCTACTAGTGTTGTTATTCAGGGCATTTGTGTTTTCCTTTTTACTTTTTGTATTGCCCATATTGAGTTATTTAAATTAAGTTAAAATTAATTTTTATTATTTTTCTCTTTTTTTTTTTAAAAATTGCGTTCCTTAATCTTTTCTAAATTAATTTGTTGTTTAAAAAAAATTTTTTGCTCTTTGTTTAGCGCCAAATTTGCCAATCGGTGCAAGTCTGCTATTTTTTGTCTGCTGGTAGTTGCAAACTTCTCCCACCTATCGAAAATTGCGTCCACCTCCTCTCCGTTGATTATGTCGTCATCATTAATCTATTATTGTTTTCAAATAATAGTTCGCAGGGTCGTGTCCGCAGGATCGCCATGTAAGGTTCGTAATATTTGGAGGAAAGAAAAAGTTAGTATAATTTTAAAAGCTTACTAAGCTTTGTTGTGTTGGCTAAAAAGCCGCTCTTACATTGTTTTTTTTTTTGGTTTAGTTCTTTAGCAGCTAACCAAGCTACTTTATTTGGTTTAGTTGTTTATGCAGCTAACCAAGCTACTTTTGCAAGAAACAGACTTTTGAGTTTCTCTGATCTAGTCTTCTAGAATCAGAATTATAAATATTTTATTTTGGGATCGACTCTGCCTTTTATTGGCAAATCGATCACATTCCAATACATATTTCTGGAATTCTCTTTCCAGAAACTCTCTTACAAATATTTCTTACATTCTAATTGTAACATGTAAATATCTTAATTCTAAGTTCTCACCAATACATGAATCCCCATTCCTATTGGAATATTGAACGAATTATGCAAACGCGGCATAATTCCTTTGTCACAAGCTTCTGTTTGGACTTTGAGTTTGCGAGCACTTACAATGTGTCAATGCTTCGCTTACTCATGACTTTGTTTACAAAAGTCTAAAGTTTCTGGCTGAGCGTGACTAAACGCTGCAGTGGGTCATTGGGTATTTTACAAACGTATACAAATGTATACAATGTTTGTTAATGACTAAACTACATTGTGGTAGGTTAGTGTGTAAATTAAAGTGTGTGCAATAAGTACACTACAAGCGTCCGATAAAACCACATTTTTAGACTTAGTTATTTGCCAAACTTTTCTTTTTAATACCGCACCCACTCCATCAACAGCACCCTTTCCATGCGATGTTGCGAAAAAATTCCATTGCATAAAATTGCATTGTATTTTTTGCATAAAGTCAGGAAGGCTCGATAAAATGTATTTGTTTTTAAACTGCGAGCTGCATCCGTCAGAAAATATGAAAATTTTGGATAGGCTACCATACAGGACTTTAAATTCTGATAAAAGATTTATCAAAAAACAAAAAACATCGTCTTTGCTGTGGCTTAGCTTATCACTGATGATGGCGAAAGACATTGCCTCTCCCAAAAACCAAGTCACACAGGTGAAAATAGTTACTTGCCGGTAACTAAAATGTGCACTCTGCACCTCATTTTGAGTTGTAAGGCGGTAATTTTCAGCGAAATCGATTTGAACTACTAGTTCGAAAGGCTGTAAACCTTTCTTGATTTCCTCAAAATGTTTCTGTTGGGCTCTTTTAATAAAATAATGAAACTTAAACGAAGATAGCTGCGCTTGAAGTTCGTACATGAGGTCTGATAAAGTACCAACGATTTCTGATAAGGCTATATGATTGTCTATTTTTCGCCAATTTCGCCAGTTCACATCGTCTTCCATATTTAATAAATAGATAAGAGGAACTATGTCTTTTATGTCAAAAACGCATTTCTCGCAATCGCCTGCCATGCATTTTTCACTGGAAATGTCACAACAAACGGACTCTAAGAAGGTTTGATAATCGGTTGGAAAATTCTGTATTAATTTTGCGCAACCTTCTAACAAGAAGGCGAAATTTGCATGATACATGCAAACACACATGTTATGCGGCATCTTACTCGACAATTGAACATAGCTTGGTCTATATTTAAAAAAGAGCGACTTGCCAACTGCCTCATTTCCAAACTCCTCTTTGTACAATTGATAGGCCTCAAGCACCGTCATCAGCATGAAGCGTTTTGGAACTATTATTCCATTTAATATAATAGTGTCCTTTTTTCCAGCAGATTGTACGCTTATATTGTCGTTAATATAAAAATCTTTGACGGCCTCCATGACCTTGTTGTTGAATTGGCTAATCTGCTTGTCATTATTGTTATTTACATATTTTTCGTTCAAAACGTCGAGAACTTTTAATTTTTTTGTTATGTCTCTTGGAAGTGCATTCTCTACTTTTTTTACGGCTTTATACAATGTCTGTTTATGTTACATTTGTAGGGCGCCGAGGGACTGTTTTGTATTTCTCTTTTTTTCTCTCGACTTCTTCTTTGCCGAATTCGGTCAATTTCTTTCTTCTGCTCAATCATTTTGTTATCAGCCAATTGTTTCCACTTGTTTCTATTTTTCTTCATTCTCTCCTTGTTTTTTTAATAGGTAAGTTTTTAGTTTTAATGGATTTTTTTTTATACCTTCTCTCCATTTTTGGCATTTTTCTTTGTTTTTTGCACTACGGCTTTCGCTCATCTGCATATAATAAAGATATAAACACATCTATATAAATATATACATTATGGTGGAGCGATTTCGACTTCATGAATTTCAAATTCGAGCAGAGCGTACATACTTAAATTATTTTTTTTTTGCGAATTCAATGGGCTGTTTACCGTAAGCAATGTCCAATGATGAAATTCGTAAAACCCCGAAATCGCTCTATTTATGCGTACATATCTAAACCAAATTTACACTTACGGTGTCGAACGTGACAAACTTCAAATCGCTACTGATAATTGTGTTTTTATTTTTTCAACCCGATTTTTTGTTTATAGTGATAATTACTTCAAATGCTATATGTACGCCTATTTTGATGCACTTTGTTTAAATATTTCTGGTCTACTGATAACTAATGCTTCTTTACGGTGTCGAACATGACAATAGAATTTGTAGTAGAGATAAGCCAAAAAGTACCGTTATTCTTCATTTCTTTTGATTCGTCTCTTCTATTTAAGATTACTTATGCTCTTAGAAAGATTATTTATAATAAGCCTCATTTCACATAAGTCTCTTTTTACGAAGGAAATTTAAAAAAAAAATGAGCAACTAAAAATGTTAAAATGATCCAAAACTACAATTTGCCACTTTGCAATGGTTTTTCGTAAACTGTTGAGTATATATGTACATGTGAAATTTTTTCGTTTTATTAAAATTTGACTATTTTTGTATAATAATATATTACATTAATGTGATTTGAATAACTTTTAATTTTATTATCCCGGTAGACCATTTGGTGGAATTGCCCTATAAATTATACAGAACAACAGCAAACAAGGTCTAGATGTTTGTCGATCTTACATAAATAAAAAATGCTTTAAAAGATGGTATACTCGGACATTTTTCTATAAAATCTAATTTGTTTATGTGAAGCAAGTTTGAAAA
Organism: Pherbina coryleti; assembly: GCA_943735915.1. Lineage (NCBI taxonomy): Eukaryota > Metazoa > Arthropoda > Insecta > Diptera > Sciomyzidae > Pherbina > Pherbina coryleti. The sequence goes on from OX030949.1 coordinate 114,057,066, forward strand.
TTAATAAAACTACTTATATGTTCTAGTATTAAAAACATGTTATAACCTCTGCTCATATATGGAATACTTCCAGACTACATAAGATTTTTTCTTTATATTAGTATATTTAAATATATGAAAATTACTAAACAAAAGAAAATGTCTACCCGTCACAGGGATGGTTGTTAGAAAAAAACGGGTGCCCAAAACATAAAACAAAACAAAATATATTTGTTTGCATTAATCACTGCGTAGCTTGTATTGCATTGCATTGTATAAAACAATTATAATAACAACGCGTGAAATATTTAATTTAAGCAAGAAATATTCGAACCAGCAAAATTTTAACCATACTAATTAAAACAACACGATTACAATGGCTACGATCAGCAAGTACAATTGTTGTGCGATTGTTGAGTGCGTGCCTGTTGAACGTTTCAGTTTCAGTTTTTGATCAGCTGAACATGTTGTGAAAACTGTCAGGTTTTGGTATCATTTTTCTGAAACATTTACTCAACATGTTGAGCACAACAGTTGTACCTTAGAGTGGGTCGAAAAAAAAGGTTTGAAAAGTGCACCCCTTATTTTAAAGATGACCTCGAGACAACTCCAAAAACAAAAAAAATTTTTTGGACCCCCGGAAAAACCGCCAAAATGGTCTTTTTTCCCATAACTTATGCATTTTGTGTCCAATTTCAAAAAATGATATACCGTTAAAAAAGGCTTAGCTAGCACCACATTTCTTCTCAGAGCTTTTGGACTTTTAAAGTCATATTCATCTGGTAAATCCTGTCACCTCAACTTAGCCCCCCTTGAAATACATTTTTTTATCATAAACTTACAAACATGACGCCTTCCATATGACGCTGCCATAACTCATGAAGAACTTTTATAACTATTGGTATATAATTACATAATTATGATTTTTTGGGACACTTGAATCACCGTTAGGTTTTAAAAACAAAATTAAAGAAACAATAACAAAGACTTAGTTTTAAGAAATTTAATAAAGAAAGTTCTATATTACAATTTGGATCTGCTGTTTCATTTTTGTTTCAAGGCCAAATAAAGTACTTTTTGGGCGAGATGTGAACAAATTTTCAAGAAGTTTAATTTTATGATAAAAAAAAATTGTGTTCAAGGGGGGGGGGGGTAAATTGTGGTAACAGGGTTTACCAGATGAATATAACGCTGAATAATAACGTTGAAGGCATTGCAACATTTTCCGGTACTTATCTAGATAAGGTGCAGCAAAGCGCACCGGGAAAAAGCTAGTTTCTTATAAAACTAGAAAATAATTAATTAGGTTAGAAGTATAAGGCCGATGGAATGTTGAACTTTCTTATACCTCTGATCACTGAGACTCAATATATTGCAATGATCTCTTATCGTTCTCTGCTGAATCCTTTCCTCATGATTGTTACCATATTGGACCACAAAGCTGCCGAATCCATTTTTATAACAATATAAAATTTAACTATAACAAATTATGTTTATTTACTTCAATTTTCAATTTCCCCTTTGTGCATGTTCTGACATTTAGTGCCAGTAGCTGAATATAAAACTGAGCAACATTTACACTTTAGCGATCGAGTTAGAGAGGGGCATTTCACTTTCGGATCGCATTTAACTTTCGAATAGCATTGTTTTTCGAATCGCATAACGGATTAAGGCCCCTGCTTACATATATCATATAGATTGGATTTTAAAACATGATAAATACGAAACAAAAATAAAGAATGTTTGAAGCAGAACAAAGCCCGTTTTCAAAAGGAATTTAAAACAGAAGTGAGATTTTTAGCTGACTACGTAAATCAAGGTTTTGGTACCACAAACGATGGCAATACAGCTCGGCGTTTTTTCGGCGATATAGAGACATCAGCCGATATAACATAAGTTGATAAGAGGCTTATTTTTATTTATTTATTTATGCATACTTTATAAATTAATTTATAAGGTATGAGTACGTGTAGGGCAGCTGGGCCATATTACACCGATGTTTGATAAGATAGTGTTTACATTACATATTATTCATTAATTAAGTATAGAATAAGAACTACATTTGGGAAATTTATATATATCGTTATATTCCATTTGTTAAATTTTGTTTTCTAATAGCTTCATAAATTGTTTTAATTGTTTCTTTGTTTTCACAGTTCAAGGAAGTGACAATTGGTTTATTGATTTTTGAAATAGGACAATCCAGCAATATGTGCAAAACCGTTAAATCCGTTGAGCATAAGTGGCATTGCAAAGGCTCAGTTTTATTAAAATAATGCTTAGTGCTAAAAATTGTCTTTCCGAGTCGAATTCTTGCTAAAGTAATGCATTGCTCTCGGGTAAAATTAATGTTGTAGTTTGGCCTGACCGGACACGGATTATGGGTTCTCAAAAAGGAACCTGAAGATCTCCAACTTTCCAATGCCACGTTTCTCTGATACGCAGTAAAATACCTGATAATAATTGTGTCTATGCACGGTATTTCAGCAACCAGGGGCAATCGTAAAGCTTCTTTTGCAGCAATATCCAAGTATTTGCCAAGTATCCCAATGTGACCAGGAATCCAGATGATTTTTATGGGGTTCTCATCATAAGTGCTTTTAAAGATGTAGTTTAACTACCAGCTCCACTGGCCAACGCCTTTAAGACGCTTAGACTGTCTGAACATATCAAAGTCTTCTTTTTGTGAATGGTTGCATATTTAACCGCAAAGTGTATTGCACCCAGCTCAGCATGAAACACGCTAGAGTCAAAAGGCAGCAAGCTTTGTTGCAGAGTATTAAAAGATGTTGAGTACTATCGCACGACAGCATAAGAGGTTGCACCTTCAAAATATGACCCGACGGTCATAAATTAGAGACAGCTTCAGAAAAAATTTTTCTGAAAACAACAGGATTTGTTTCCTTTTTTATGTGTTGACTTAAATGCTCGTCTTTCACAATATTCGAAACTGGAAAGGTACCAGTAGTGTGTCTTGGCTTATAAGGAATTGGGATATTACATCGACCCTTCGCTGATTGAAAGCGTAAACGATCAGTCGTGTCCTAGTCAACATTCTAAAAATTTATTATGCTGGAACAAAAGTGTAAATAGTGCTGTCATCTGATATCAGATAAAGACAATATTCAGTGCAGTGCTGGTTGTAAATTAAATTTCCACCATAAATATGTAGGAATTGACAAAAAACTATTAAATATTGTAAACTTTAATCCAAACTTATTCTGGCTTTGTAATTCGTGTGCAAGCATACATAATCTTGGTGTAATGTCGAAATTGAGCGCCATCGACGAGCAAGTGACAAGCATCTCAAAAGAACTAAGTGTAATAAAAAATTCTTGTACTCTTAGGGCCTTACCAATAGTCAAGAGCTAATGCTAAGAAAAAGCTGGCACTAATAAGTATAAGCTTTTCGTTAGTAGTCATCTTTATATTTTTCCGTACCAATAAACGAAATCAGTATTCGCTTTCAAAGTATAAGCTTTAATCTATTGTGAATGTGCTTTGCCTTGTTTGACAGATAAAAATTGACATTCTACTAAAATACTTAGCATCAGCTGAAGCCGATACTAATACAAAGTATGATACTAGAGCACATGTCGATATTTTCTCTTTTATTGGTATGAACGTTTTTAAAGTAAAAGCTTTAATCGGAAATGTCGACACTTTCTATGAAAGTAGCAGACTATTGGTAAGGCCCATTGTGTTATTAAAGAGTCCGCTAACAGTTCAAAATTTAACTCAAAACCGGTTTCTGCAACCGCGCCATCAGAGAACTTAATAGCCGATCATTCGGAAATATTAAATTCTAATTTGGTCAGTGCTTTCCACGATAATGAGTTGACCGCAGTTTCTGAGCTTCAGCAACAAAAACTTCAATCAGAACAACATAAGCTTCGTAATTCCTTTTCGCTCAGTGCTCTGCAAGGTGATGATGAGTCGACCCATGATTTTCATTTCCAACAACAGCAACGTCAGCCTACTGAGCTTAGTACCAATCATCCTATGCAGCAGCTAAAACAACTAAAAAAAAAAAAAAAACAGCAACCACAACAAAAACAACAACAACAGCAACTAGAGCAAAATCGTAAACAGCAAATTCAACGCCAAACTGCGGGCAGTGCATGCAAAGGGAGTACTCTTCGTGCTGCTCCAAGAAAAGTTAGTGTCCACAATTCCAAATTAAATTTGAGCACAACTGTTGATGAAGTCAGAGCACACATCGTGAAAATTTTTTCGGTGCATTCGGATGATGTTCAATGCTTTACCCTTACAAAACGAAATGCTGATTTATCCAAGCTAAAATCACTTAGTGATAATACCATCTTGTCATCTCAATGAAGTTACTGAAATTAAATACTGGCCTGCGGGAGTTCGTGTTAAGAAATTTCAACATAAAAAAAACTCACAAGAAACTTCAGTCACAGTTACATCTTAACGTCTGAGTCCTCTTCAAATGTTTATGCACGCTCTTCATCTCTACACTCTCTCTTTGAAAACATTGAAATCGTTACAACAGAAACATCGCCTGGTTTCTCTTTACAACAACAATTAACAAAAAATTCGGGAATAAATTCAACTCTTAATAAAAATATAATAAATTACAAAATATACTACCAAAATGTCAGCGGAATGCGAACAGAATCATCAAAATGTTTGCTTGATTTATCATTGCATGAGTATGATATTGTATAGGGTGTTTTTTTTAGGGGTTTGTTTTTCGAATAGAGATAAAACACAAGAAAATCGTTTTAATGTCCATCAATTTGGCTTTATTGGAAGGATAATTTTATGCCATTAATGTTTAAATATGATTTCGGGCATGTGGCCGCCACGGCTGGCTCGAATAAAGCCAATTCTACAGGTCCAATTTTCAACCACTTTTTCGAGCATATGGGGCCGTGTGTCGGTAATAACGCCACGAATGTTGGCCTCCAAGTCCCCTAACGTTTCTGGTTTGTTGGCGTAGACGAGCGACTTCACATATCCCCAAAGAAAATAATCCAATGGTGTCAAATCACACGATCTTGGTGGCTAATTGACAGGTCCATTCCGCGAAATTATGCGCTCATCGAATGTTTCCTTCAATAAATCGATTGTGACGTGCGCTGTGTGGCATGTAGCGCCGTTTTGTTGGAACCACAACTCATCCACATTCATGCCATCCAATTCGGGAACAAAATAGTCGGTTATCATGGCTCTATACCGGTCTCCATTAACGGTAACTGACTCTCCAGCATTATTTCGGAAGAAGTATGGCCCAATGACTCCACCAGCCCATAGAGCACACCAAACAGTCAGTTTTTGTGGATGTAATGGCGTCTCAAGGATCTCATGTGGATTCTCTTCACTCCAAATGCGGCAATTTTGCTTGTTGACGTAGCCATTCAACCAAAAATGAGCCTCATCACTGAACAAAATTTTGCGATGAAAATCAGCATCGAGATCAATCTCATTTTCGGCCCATTTGCAAGCGTTGTTCTTATGTCAACCTGTTCATGATGAAATGGCAAACCAAACTGAACATAAATGACATAAGAGTTGCCAGATTTGACCACAAAATGACAGTTTTATCTCTATTCAAAAAACAAACCCCTAAAAAAAACACCCTTTAGTATTGACTGAAACATGGCTTCATAACGACATCTCCAGCACTGAATATTTCGACTCCTAGCGGGCTTCAACTTGAAGTGCTGCTTTTGGAGTTGCTGTAAGGATTCCAATCGCTGTTCCAAAGCATTTTCTAATGGCCACATTCAATTTTTAACCGACTTCAAAAAGGAGGAGGTTCTCAAGTTGGTTGGTTTGTCCGCTTTTTCAACGTTAGTTGCTGTCGTCCATCCATACATTGTGATGCAATGTTGAAGTGTTCTATAGGTCAATGCCTTGCAAATTCTAATGGCTGTATCAATATGTGGTCCCTTTTTTCTGGAGCAAATTACTTTTAAAACATAATTGATTTTGTTTAACTTGCTAACCAAAAAATTAGTTTGCTCATTCCACAATAGACTTTTCATAAAAATAACTCCAAGAATACGTAACTGGTTTTTAATTTGAATAGATGATGACCATCGACTCTTATAGTAATTTGCCTGTTGTTTAGGAAAGACAAAATAACTTAATTTTTTGAGAGTAATTTTTTAGGTATACCCCATTCGTGAAGCTCCTTTAAAATAAAAATTAGCTACAACTCTGTCAAAGGCTTTTTCCAGATCTTCGGATAAAACAACGCTGAGATTTTTTGCCAAGACTATCTTTTAGGTGTGTTTCCAGCTGGTGGCATAAAGTGTGTACTCCATGATATGGCATGAAACGCATGTTGTTCTGGTAAAAAATTTTCTTTTGAAGAATTCCATAATCGTTTCGATATAATCTTTTCCAATATTTTAGAAAGGACAGGTAGCAATGATATAGGGCCTTCGAGTTGATTTGTGTTCTTTCCAGGCTTAGGAATAGGTGACAAAATTGCTTTCTTCCAATCATGAGGATAAACACCTGATGCCAGTATTTTATTGTAAAGCTTTCAAAGTCTAATCTTAAGTTTGTTCGATGAATTTTTTACCATCGCATACGTGATTTTATCAGCAGAGGGACTGGTCCCTTTAATATTACGAAGTATGGAGTTCAATTAAAGTACGGTGATATCATTGGCAACACACGAAATTTCCGGTGATACATCAGACCATATTCCTATGTCAATTCCAAGTTTTTCTGGTATTATCTCTTGACTAAATGATGCGTCAGATGCAATAAGACACCAGAATTTCCAAAATTCATTTGCAATGTCATTGGGATGCGTGATTACGTTGCCTTCTATAAAAAGAGATGGGAAATTTGTCATCTTAGTTATTCTAAATTTTTTAACTTTATTCCACAAATGCCTATTATCCATCATGCTATCTAAAGAATTTAAAAAAAGGTCCATGTGTTTCGCTTTGCTTCCTTGCATCCTCTTTTAACTTTGGCACTTATCTTCCAGTAGTTGAGGAAGAATATTAGGTTCTGTCTCTTCTAAATAGTAACCAACCTTGAATTTTCAGACGAACTAGCTTTGCAATATCAGAATTAAACCACGCTGGACTGTTTCGTTCGTGAAATTTTTTGCTTATAGGTATAGATTCATTGGCAAATTTTCTAATTATTCTTTTAATTTGTGCTGCTTCCTTATTTACATTAGTTGATTCAATGAAATCAGTAGAGTTGGTTATTGTTTTACAACAGTATAACTGCCAGTTGGCTCTTTTGTCATTGAATCTAAGAAAGAATATCTTTTTGTTTGTTGTCCTACGGTTGAAAATTGAGATTGGAATGTGGTCGCATATTTCAGGTTGTGGAGAGCAACTCCACGTGAGAGTCGGTGCAAGTTCATTGGTCCCAAAACTGCGGTAAGAGTATTTCTTGTCCTAAGCAGTGTTGGAGATCCGTCATTAAGAATGGCTAGATTGCGCTCGTCAGCAAAATTCTCCCAAATAACCCCACTAGGTGAAGTTATGTTAGAGCCCCACAGTGTATTTTGTGAGTTAAGATCCCCTACTATAAGATGGTGACCTGTGTTAAAAACATGACTATCGTTTACAAGATCAGGCGTCAGGTAAACATCTCCCTCCTTGTAGATGTTAGTTAAATGTAAATCTCCTTTAATTGCTATTGATTGAAATAACAGGTTGTTTGTAGATATCTTATGTTGTGTAACTTTTATGTTATTTTTAACTAATATAGCTATTCCCGACATAGCATAAGTAAAATCTTAATTACACAGTGCAACACGAAAAAAAATAACCATATACGGACGCCACTACGTGATAAAAGACTAAAAAAAAAGACCCGTGTCTCCCAATTTTTCCCAAAGTCATGCACTTTTTTGTTTATGGGCCGCCAAAGATTTGGGGCCTCGGTATCATTTTCGCAAAGAAGTGATCATTTTCTCGGGCTCATATCTTGCAAAGCGTTCAGAATTTCGATTTACTCTCTGAGGCAAAGTTGTAGCTCTTGTCATAAAGAACATATAAAATCAAAAAACTTCACCTTCCTGATCAAAATCGCAAAAAACTTAAAAAAATTTGATTTTTTTTTACCTTTTTTCCCGTGTTCAGGTCCATAGGTAGCAAACCGTTCAAAATTCAAGGAAACAATCAACTACAAAAATTTACCTAAGATCTCAATAAACAAATTTCTAGAACATATAAACTTCCTAGAGATGATTCTTAACACTGTTTAGGTAGCACGCAAAAGTGAAAAATTTGCCGAACATTTTTTAATTTGATTTTTTTTACCTTTTTTCTCCTGTTCAGGTCCATAGGTAGCAAACCGTTCAAAATTCAAGGAAACTGTATAATACTTTCTTTTGAAATAAATATTACACACTCTTTGAATGCTTGTAAGACACTCTCGTCTTTTTAACACCGTTAAGGTAGCGCTTAGGTAGCCGCAAAAGTGAAAAAAGTGACGCGGTGAAAGTTATATAAAGTGCTACAACATAATTCGTACACAACAGTGGCAACTGACAGTTTCAGTATGCAGTGTGAAAAATTGATTTATTTTGCTACGTTTGCGGTCATCAAACCAGAAAACAAACATCTACAAGATTTCAGAAGGAAAAGAATCTTTTAATTAGTGAATTCAAAAGAGCATATACATTGTTTTTCGACGAAGTGGACTTGACCGGTGAAAATTACACACCTAATACAGTGTGTCGCCAATGTTATAACAATCTCATGGCATGGTTGAGTGGAGGCAGAGGTACTATGAAGTATTGTAAGCCGGTAAACTGGATTAATCGCCCAGGTGATCATGATGCAACCAGTTGCTATGCATGCGTAAATTACACATGTCGTCTAAATCGACATGCTGAGAAGAACAAAATTTATAAAGCAACTGCAACAGCCACACTACCAGTACTTGCACCTGAAAATTTTGTATCACCAAGGCCGCCAACTCCAGATCGTACTACAGAATTTACAGCAATGAGTACAACAAGTGGTGTTACTTATGAAGATCCATGTGATACCGATTATGAGCCCCAACAGGGAAGAGATGGACCACAACTAATAACACAAATGGAATGGATTTCATTGTGGCCATATTGGGATTATCGCAGCGACTTGCAATATTTTTGACAGCTATTTTAAAGCAAAGAAAACTCACACGTGCTAATGTTAACTCTACGGCGTACCGCAAACGACAAGCTGAATTTCAGATGCTCTACACTCTAAATGATGACAATTCGTTCGCTTACTGCAACGATATAAAAGCTTTGGTGGTAAAAATGGGAATGAACTACATCGCTTGTGAGTGGAGATTATTTATTGATGGTTCTGTTTCAAGCTTGAAAGCAGTGTTGTTGCATGTGTCGAACCGAAAACCTTCCATTCCGCTAGCAATGGGTATCAACATGAAAGAAAGCTATAAAACATTGAAAGATATAATGGAAAAAATCAAATATTACGAAAATAAATGGAAGATTTGCTGTGATTTGAAGGTCATCAACATTTTGCAAGGGATCATCGATAAGGGCGGCTTCCCAAAATTCTTTTGTTTTCTTTGTAATTGGGATTCACGGTCACCTCTGAATCAATTCCAATGTAATTCGTGGAGGCCAAGAGGAAGTGTGGATGAACAAATACAACAACATAGACTGAAGAATGCACCTATAATTGACAATACTCAAGACATCTTGCTGTCACCGCTCCACATAAAATTGGGAATTGTTAAAAAATTCATCGAAGTGGCCGTTGTAAATTGTCCAAACGCATTCGACTATTTGAAAAGCGTTTTCCCAAAGCGTAGCGATGACAAAATTAAAAAAAGGTATTGTAGTAAATTTAAAACGAATTTTTGTTCACCTAATTGTACTATTTACACTATGTTAATGTTTTCTTTTCTGTCTTTATTTTTTGTTTTCATTTAACAGGCGTACTTAATGGCCCTGACATTAGAAAGCTATTCAAGAGCAACTTTGATTCATCGTTTGATGAAAATCATTCAATGGCATGGATTTACCTTCAGCGTGTATGCACCAGAGTCTTGGGAGGGGATCGAGACGCGGAACCGGAAGCAAGAGAATGGGTGAAAGAAATGCTGCATTATTTTGAGATAATCGGCGCATCGATGACATTAAAGCTGCATTTTCTTCATTTTCATTTTGACGATTTTATCAAACAACTCCCTACCGAATCCGATGAGCAAGGAGAACGGTTTCACCAAACCACAATGCCCATGGAAAAACGCTACAAAGGCAAAAACCTTTGGTGGTGGAGTCACAAGATCACCCTGTATGATGTTAATGAAGTATTTGAAGAAGAAAGAGCTGATGATGGAGGGCAGTCTGGAAGCAACGTGCCTGTGGACACCATAAGTTCTGAATCAGAGTCAGATTCGGACGACGATTTGGATCCACAACTTAAGAGAGCGCGATTTGCAAGTCCAGGGCCATCAAAATTATAAACATAATACGAATACTTTTTTTTTAATATTTTTGTAATAGATAGCATAGTATCTCAATGTTCAAGTAAATAAAAAACAAATGAAATTAAAAAACGGTGTTAAGAATAATTCCCAGGAGGTTTATATGTTCTAGAAATTTGTTTATTGAGATCTTAGGTAAATTTTTGTAGTTGATTGTTTCCTTGAATTTTGAACGGTTTGCTACCTATGGACCTGAACACGGGAAAAAGGTAAAAAAAATCGATTTTTTTAAGTTTTTTGCGATTTTGATCTGGAAGGTGAAGTTTTTTGATTTTATATGTTCTCGTTCTTTATGACGAGAGCTACAACTATGCCTCAGAGAGTAAATCGAAATTCTGAACGGTTTGCAAGATATGAGCCAGAGAAAATTATCACTTTTTTGCGAAAATGATACCGAGGCCACAAATCTTTGGCGGCCCATAAACAAAAAAGTGCATGACTTTGGGAAAAACTGGGAGACACGGGTCTTTTTTTTTTAGTCTTCTATCACGTAGTGGTGTCCGTATATGGTTATTTTGCCATGACTTAAAAAATTAAACACAGTGTTATCAAATGCGTACGATTTGTCCCGTACCAACAGTGGAATGCTCCCATATGTATTTTAATTTATTTTTTTATTAATATTACTAATATAAAACTCACAAAAAATAAATATGACTTTTTGGTTGAAAATGAAATTTTGAATTGAAATTTTTTGGGCTTATACTTATTACAAACGCGATATAAAAATATGTCGCGTGCTATGTGTCCCGTGCTACATTACACTAAACATTAATAAAAAAAAAAACAGATGCAAGTATGTCAACATGAGAACTATCATTAGAAGGCCACATTAATCCATTCAAGTTTAAAATTAATCGTTTAAAAAATTTGTTTTGCATTTCGCAGATTTCTGCATTTTTCTATATGCAGTGGAAAACGAGTTCCATTTCCTGGCGCGTGCTAGATCTCCTGTTAAATGCCAATATATTGGAAACAAAAAAATCTACTGAACCTACATTTTTTACCAAACATATTGCTTCTAAAATGCTATCGAAAACTAAAAAAGCAATAATTTTTTTTGAGGTTTCTTTATTTTTTTCCTCCTCGAATGTCGCGTGCTCGACCATGGAATTGCCCATATCTTAAATTTGTTGTTAATATCATCAGATCCCGTTATTGCGAGCTTGCAGAAACCGACAAAAAGCAATCGCAAAGCACTAACTGAAGATGCTTTAAGGCATGTTCCTACTTGGTGCGCTCGGTACTCGAGTAAAAATGCATAAATTTCTTACAGGAAAACGGTAAGAGATAATAGGAAAATTTTTTTGGGGTGAATAAATGCACTAAAAAATTATTTAAAAAAAATTTTTGTTTATTTTTATAAAAATTTTATTTCACCCCAAAAATTTTTTCCATTATCTCTTACCGTTTTCTAGCAAAAAATTTTTAATTTTCACTCGAATACCGAACGTGCCAAATAGGAGCATGCCATAAGCTATTGAGAATTTCCAGACGTAAACTTCAATACAGGAATCCATCTTCATGTGACAATGAATCAGGAATTTACACGACATTTTTTGTTGTAATATGTATAATAGCATTAAAAACACATTATTTTTCTTTAATTCTCTTTGTATTTTAATATTTGCATTGAAAATAATTTTCGCCATGTTCATGCCCTATCATGAAAAATGTTCTCCTGGGCATTGTAAAAGCAAGTTTCCGTTTTTAAGATAAAGCTCGAAAACTTTTTGGAAAATTTTAATGCAAATTTGTTCACCAACTTTTAATATCAATGAGTGTTAATTGAAAAAATGTAATATCTTTATCTGCTATCTTAAAAGCGGAAACTCCCTTTTAAAATTCCCGGGAGAAAATTTTTCATGATAGGGTTGATTATTTTTCTTTAATTCTCTTTGTATTTTAATATTTGCATTGAAAATAATTTCCGCCATGTTTTCATAATTTGGCCCCACTGTCCGTCGTTAAGTTTAGCTCTTATTTGTTAGAAAAAATATTGAGCATGTGAAGGTTGCGGTTGCATCCCCCCAGGTCAAAAAGAGCGAGTGAACCGAGTTTTAAAAGCTGTGTTGGATAAACTTATCGAGCTAATTTAGCATTCCGAATATGATATCTGATGTTGAGTATGCCATAAATAATTCCGTTCATTCAACCACTAAACAGACACGAAACCAGTTGCTTTTTGGTGTTTCTCAGCGAGGACAGAAAATTGACTTGTTTACTGAGCATTTGGATGTTGAAATGTTGAAATTTAAAAGATCATATAAGAATACATAACGTACGCTCGAATGATAGATATGTATGTGTTGCTCGCGATATTGAGAATTGTAAAGTTTCTGAACTCGCCTATGATAGTTTTTTTTGTTTTGGGGGAATCCCTCGGGAATTTTCGGCAGTCACTCAGAGATTGACTTCAACCTTTTTTAGTATGGTTGCTCAATGTACTTGTTTATTTTTAAGTCTATTCATAGTAGGTATATATCGCTACCTCAAAATACGGATGTCCTAAATGTAATTTTGTGGTTTTGAGATTATAATCTATCCATAATAAACCTCACACGCTCTTTCTAATAGTATCATCAGTTTCTTCTTAAACCTTATAAATTCCCAGATATTCAGCATGTATTTTATCGGACGACACAAAATTGTATCGTCCTGAGCATGTATTTTATTGTATGTGCACGAAAAATTATCATACGACGTTTGAAAAACGTAAACGGGGTATATTAATTTTGTCACTCCGTTTGTAACGCCCATAAGGAGGCGTTGCAGGTATAGAAAAGTATATGTATATATTCTTGATCAGCATCATCACCCGAGTCGATTTAGCCATGTCCGTCTGTCTGTCCGTCTATCTGTCTGTCTGTGATCACGATTACAGGCGTAATTTTCAAGCTATCATCACGAAATTAAAGGTCAAGTTCGGAAATGACCCAAATCGGATGAAAACCACGCCTACCTCCGATACAAAGTAACTTTATCAAAACGGTAAAATCTCTTAGAATTCCACAAAAATTAATATAAGGACTTGAAATTTTGCATATAAGCTTTGATATATAACATGTAATCTGTGTATGAAATTCAACCAAATCAAGTGAAAACCTCACCCACCTCCTTACGAAGTGACTTTATCAAAAAACAAAAGCGAATATTGCCTGTTTTTACAAATAAACACTTTATTGACTGCTTAAGACTTTGAATATACTTTGGTTCGGCCGTGGGAGTATTTTAACTTCGGCCCAGTCGAAGATCATTTCTTACTAGTTTAATGTAAAATTATGATTTCTCTTATTGAAAATACAATTGTTGCACGTCATACAATTTTGTTTGCACTTATTTATACAAATTATGTAGAACAGAGCGAACTCAGCAAATAGAAGTAAACACAAGCATCTTCGAACCATATGTTTTGGAACCATTCTAATGATCACATTAAAAAAGTAGACGAACATAAGATAAAGAAGAAATTAATTCAATTGAGAAAATAACTTCCTACTTTGATAATACTCTTATAAAAGGTTTTTCATTAAGGACTAGACAACTTTTTTTTTAAATAAAACGCAAACCATTTAAGATATTTCAAAAACTTTATTATCGGCTTGAAGTACAATCAAAAAATTTATGAATGGAACTCGACTTCGTTCATATGGCCACCGCGGGCACGTATGCAGCGGCCGATTCGTTGGACCCAATTTTCGATGACTCGGCTACACAATTCGGCCGAAACGGCCGCTATTTCGTGTTCAATGTTGACTCTAAGCTCTTCCAACGTCGTCGGCTTGTTGGTATAGACCAATGACTTGACGTAGCCCCAAAGAAAATAGTCTAGAGGCGTTAAATCGCACGAACGAGGCGGCCATTCGGCCCATTTCTTGAGATAACACGTTCATAAAACTTACTCTTCAATAAATCGATTGTAACGTGTGCTGTGTGGCTTGTGGCACCGTCCTATTGGAACCACATGTCGTGCAAGTTCATATCTTCCAATTTGGGCCAAAAAAAATCGGTAATCATGGCGCGATAACAATGGCCATTCATAGTAAAAAATATGGTGCAATGACGCCGCCGGCATGCAAACCGCACTAAACAGTTATTTTTTGTGGATGAAGTGGTGATTCATGACATTGACTGAATAAATTGATATTGACAGTTGATTAGTGAAAGGGTGAGTTCAGAAATTTAATTCAAAGTTGTCAAGTCCCTATTGGAGAACCCTGTACTACGTAGACAAAGCGCTTAGTATTTTGAGAATGGCATAGATAAGCAGTGAAAACGGCAACGTCGTACTTGATCCAAATGATCTTTTGAGTAAAAAATTAGGTATCTTTAAGACAAAAACATCGATATATTAATTTTTAAAATCGGACATTAAACACTTATGAAGAGAAATGTAAATGCGCGTAGGTTCGGTCAAAAAATAAAATTATCTGAAAAGCCCTGCAAACATGCTTCGGAAAAGAAGGTGTACGGTGCATTCTGTATAAAAAACCAAAGATATGATAAACAAATGCAAAATTACCCTACGTTTTGCAAGAAAAACTTAAAAATATTTATTTTTAATTATTTTATGGGAAAATTCGGAACATTTTTTTAGTAAAAGTTTAACGATTTTTTTACGAGTTTGTCATATTTGAAATTAAAATGGTGACTTAAGATGGTAAAAACTGAGATATTGTGGGTAAGTACTACTAGGGTTGTATTTGAGGTCAATGCAGAAAAGGAGGTCTATAAGAGATTAAAGATTAAAATATCGTCATATCATTCTTAAAGATTGGATGGTAAATTCCGAAGCTGGAAAGAAAAATGTAAATGGGCGACCTCTACGTTCGGAAAAAATTTTTTTGGTCGAACAATTTTTTTTTAATATTTTCCAAAAATGATTCGCATAAGAACGTTTTCGGTGCATAAGAAATAAAATAAAATAAATAATTTCGGTGCATATTTTATAAAAATAATGCGATATAACAAAATATGTAACAATTTTCTATACGTTTTGCAAATATATTAAAAAACATTTTTTAAAAATATTTCTAGTGGAAATAGCGAAAAATTTCTTTGGTTTAATGATTTTACGAGCTTTCCATTTCTGAAATCAAAATGGTACCTTAGGATGGTAGAAACTGAGGTCCGCTGGGTCAGTACTATGAGGGGTCAACTGAGGTCAATGAGTTCTAGAGATAAAAAATAGGTCTCCCTGAGAAAAAAACATAGACATATTATTCTTTAAGATCGGACAGTAAATACCGAAGTTATAAAGAAATATGTCGATGCGCGACATCGACACCCCTACGTTCGGTCCAAAAATAAAAAAAAAATTTTTTCGAAACTTTCTTTCAATAATGCTTCAGATTAGCTGGTGTGCGGCGACATTTTTTTTTGTCTATTAGGCGAGACGGTCTAACGTATTCGTTTAAACGCAGCTGGTGAAACAACGTGCAATAATGCCGTGGTTATGCTTACCAAACATGTTTGGTGTTCATTTTCGTCAATTTCTTCTCTTCACTGATATGTTTGTTGGGTGGTCATGCTATGTTTGTTGAACAGTTGCATTACATGTAATAATGTGTCAAAACACAAAGTTTTGTAGTTTTATACATACTACCTATTTATTATAAAACTAGCAACTCTCCGCGGCTTTGCCCGCGATGTATCTTAAATAAAATAACGCATTTTTTTTTAAAAATTTGTCTTATTATCGTTTTAATAGGTTTATTTTTTCCATGACATATTAATTGCAATCATGTAAGACTTTCTGTATAAACAATGTTTTTTATGTGTTTGTGTTATTCGTAAGAATAAATTGATATGATGGATTACCTATCCTAGAAAGACCAACATATAACTGCCCGGAAAAGCTGCTTTCTCGTAAAAAAATAAAATTTATTCATAGTCTTTACATTTGTGTCGATCTCACATCAAGTTTTTTGATTTCCAACTGATTTTCCAACTGTGGCGTCCGTGGCGTAGTTGGTTAAAGTGCGTGGCCGCTATGTCAACGACCCTGGAGACCCGGGTTCAAACCCCAGCAGCGACAGCAAATTATTTGAATAAAAATGATTTTTCTGTACGGACGCCACCTCTCTGCAGACAATGGCAAACCTCAGAGAGTAATAAAAATGCCATGTAAAGCTTCTTGAGAACAAGAACATTCCGTTCATCGCCGTTCGGAGTCGGCGTTAAGCATGTAGGTCCGGTTCTCGGTTAATTGTGTACAAACTTAATAACACGCACAACACAATTGATCATAAGAAGCTAGGTCAAAGTCCTTTCAAGGGCTGAAATGGCCAGTTATTTATTTTTTTTTAAACTGATTTTCTGGGGTGACTCATAACCGGGTTCAAATTTTTTTTTAGCAAAAAAATAAGGTTTTAGGCAATCGTTCATAATTTGTTTGCTTGTAACTAAATCGATAGGGTTTCTTTGGGGAAAAGTAAGCTTAAAAAATTAAATTTCGTTTGACAAAACAACCATGGGCAAAATATTAAGCACAGACAATTTTATGTCGATTTAAGGAAACATGGCTCATAACCGGAGACATTCCCCTACATATTTAACCGTATTATTAAATGGTTTGAAAATACATTTTATGCAATGCACTTCGGCTAATTAACACAATTTGTAGCTCAATTATATAAAACTCGTATTCGATAACGTGAATGTTTCGAAAGATATTGGTTGTAATAAGTCCTTACCTTTTCAAATGTAAATTTATGTTTATGGAATAAATTAAAAATACTTTTTTATCCCTTTCAACAAATAAAATCAAATTAAGTTAAAATATTTTCATAGGTATAAAAAAAATATAAAAATATGAAAAAAAAGTTATTCAACCCATACCAATGCGCAGCTTCAAAGCGATGTAATTTGCATCGAACGGTGTTCCAATTTAAGCTTAAACTGTTACCACAAACTTCATGCACTTCTATTTTGCAGCTTAAGAATTCTGCACGCAGCTATTCAACATTTTGAATAGAAAAACTCTTTCTGAATAATGAAATATTGAAGCAGCAGCAACAAACGACGCGCTTGGAGAAAATGCCTTAAATTTTTCATTCTGCTGTTAGCGAACAAAGAGCTATCTCTCTCTGCTTCCATGCAGAGAATCTCTTTTCTGAGCATTGAGCAGCATTTTGTAGCGAAACCAAAGCAACATTCTGCTAGCTGCAAGCAATGACAGCGTCGAAGCCAATGAACAAATCAATGCTTGCAAGAAAATGATTTAATTTTTCAATAAAATATGAATTTTACGACCAAAATATTGATCTTAGATCCACGTCACCATCAACTTTTTTGTTGGAATCGGCAAGATCATTCATTTGTCCATATATTATATTCACTTATCTTTTACGGTTTAAGCAGAAAATGGAAAAAAGCGCCAAATTTTTCCAAAAATACTGAATTTTGCCGGTTTCTTAGCCAATAACTTCTAATTTTTTAAATATTTCAAAATTTTAGGTATACGGTGTCAATCTACAATTAATTACGATTTGAAAAGTGTACATTTTATTTAAATCCGTTCAGCCGTTCTTGAGTTTACTTGCATCAACGCCAAAAAGGCAATATTTCAAGTTTCATTTTTATGTGATAGTAAGATGAAAAAAGAAATTAAGAATTAATTCATAATGGAATTGTTTATGCAAGGGGCATTATATTTTGAAAAAAACCAACGTCGAATCATTTTCCAACATACAATCGAAGTTGCTGAAGCTATGTGGCAGTCGAAAAAATGTAAGACGAGCACATGTATGGTGAAGGAATGGAGGAAAATGAGATCAGAAAGTGTTTAAAATTAGAAAGAAATAAAATTTAAATTTATTACACACAAATTTTCCCGTCTTGCTTGCACTTTGTGGTAAGGGTTGTGTTAACGCCCAAACATAATTAGTTCTAAACCGCCAATGTGCACGGCAGTTTGTAGTATAAGAGTATATGAGCAACGGGTTCTCTCTCTACCTTGCATTCACTGCTTTTGCCTTTTTTTCATATAACTTGCCTAGTTTTAAGTTATTCTTTTTGTCTATGAATAAATAGTTATTGTACAGCATTCAAGCAGAGCTTACTTCTTATTTTTTAAAGCGCAGCTTAACTCAATTTTGAGTACAATATTAACTCCCCCAGTACAAACTAGTACTGGAGTCAACATTGGTAGCAGAGCAAGGTTTCTATTAAGAAACTTAAAAATAAAAAAAAAAAAAAAATAAAAATATCAAAAATTTCACTAAAATTTATGGAATTAGTTGGAACCAAGACTGCTAGAACCTTTGGACTTTTTTCTCATCGTTGGAACTTTCGTCATTTACGCTGCTGAAGTTACCATCAACTCGCCGCAAGTTCGACAGTGGATCCAACACTTTCCTGATAAAGGTAGAAAGTCAATTTGGTTGTGCAACGAAAAGCTAAAAAATTTGTATTGCTATTTGCAAGCTGTTAGCACGTTCTTTTGTGGCATAGGCACACGGTGTTTCTTGTTAAGGTACATAGGTGTAAAGTCTAACGGGTCGCTATATACTTCGGCTAGAACTGTACATCACGCGATCGTCAAAAATTACATCATTCTTTCAATACAAGTATATTGCGTCATTAATTTTCAAACGGTTTAATTAAAATTTGTATTTAATTTTTTTTGTTGCAATTATGGCGCCAAAGAATAAACATGCGGCCTTATGCCCAACTCGCGAAAATCTGATAAACTCGCTGGAAAAAATACAGTCAATGATTGACAAGAAATCAAATACAATGACAATTGCGGAACTTGAAACTCGAGCTAGTATAGCGGAGTCGATATTTTCGCAATTGAACAATGTTCAATCAGAAATAGAACAGCATGAAGAATCCAGCGAGTTTTCGAAGCGTCAAGTTTACGAAGAACTATACTGCGAGGTAAAATCGCGCATTTTAAATTGCATTTCGGAACATAATCGCAGAAATTCGAGTCATTTGGATTCAACGCATTTTGGTTCGCATTTTGGTTCGGTTGCTCAAAATAACACTATGGCTTTTGCTCGTTTAAGATTAAAATTTCATCATTCTCTGGTAAATATACGGATTGGACAAATTGGTTCAATACATTTTCATCGTTTATTGATAACGATTCGGACTTAGATAATTTATCTAAGTTTGTTCATTTGCGTTCGGCGTTGGGTCCGATTCCGTTGCGTACTATTGAGTCGCTAGAGCTCACAGCAGAAAATTATACTCACGCTCTTTCTCTTTTAGAAAATCGATTTGAAAACAAATCTATTATTTTTCAAGCGCATGTAAAAGAGTTATTTGAAAGCCCGCGGCTTACTCAGCAAAACCCTTCTGTTTTAAGAGAACTAATTGATCATGTGAATTCCCATCTCAGGGCTCTCAAATCGTTAGGTAGTACTGAAGATGTTGCAAACGTTATCATATACTACCTCATTCGATCAAAGGTTGATTCTGAAACATTGAAAAAATGGGAAGATCAGGTGAAAATTGAGGAGTTACCGACTTGGGATGGGTTTTCAAGATTTTTAGAGAATCGTTGTACTGCTCTTGAGAACCGTGAGTTCAATGAGTCGATGTCTAGGGTTGAATCGAAAAATTATAGTCAGCCACCAACAAAACATAACACTAAACACGATATAGTGAAAAAATCGCAGTCTTTCTCGCTTATAACGTATAGAGAACGGGATGAGATGACGTGTCCATGCTGCAAGAAAAATCATAACGTGCTGAATTGCTCAGAATTTTTAAAGTTGTCGCCCATTCAACGGTATTTTGAAATCAAGAAACATTCTCTTTGCGTATTATGTTTACTCAAGTCGCATCCAGTTAAAGAGTGCTCAGCTAAACATTGTACTGAGTGTGAAGGCATACATCATGATTTATTGCACCGAATTGGTAAACGGAATGGTAATTTAGTTTCAGCAGTTGAAACAAAGTCAATAACAACTTTAACAGAATCGCAAAAGGAATCCTCAAATCCCGATTTTCCAAGTTTTTCTCATTCGAGCTCGTTGTATTCATTGCTTTCTTCGAATTCAGTAAAATTTCTCGCAACTGCAGTCTTGTTTGTTAAAGATTTGTCAGGGAAACTTGTAGAGTGTCGCACGATTTTAGACTCTGGTAGCCAGTTGAATTTCATAACTGCAGATCTCGCGAATAAATTAAACTTGAGCGTGGAATACGATCAAATTTCGATAAGCGGCATAGGAAGTGCAAAAACAGAGTCGTTGGGCCAAGTCAGTGCCGTAATTCGGTCTAGGCTAACAAATTATTCCGATGCTCTCCAATTTATGGTTATGTCGTCTATCACTCAATATGCTCCAAATGTAGTACTCGACGTTAGCAAGTGGAATTTGCCTAAAAATATTGAGCTTGCCGACCCGAAATTCCATGAATCGAAGACGATTGATATGCTTCTCGGTGTTTCGACATTTTTCAAACTTCTATCAGTTGGGCAAATTAGTTTAGGCGATAATATGCCAATTTTGCAGAAAACTCTCTTAGGATGGATTTTAGCTGGTGAGTACATGCACTCAAAAATTTTGAATTCGGTCGTAGTATCCAATAGTGCAGTGGAGGAGGATAAAAGACTGTCCGAATTAGTAGAACAGTTTTGGAAATGTGAAACAGTGACCTCAGAATCATCGAATTTAACTCCGGAAGAACAGGACTGCGAAAACTATTTTTTGGCCACTGTAAAGCGAACACTGTCTGGGCGATTCGTAGTTCGACTGCCATTTAAAAATCCACCAGTAGGAGTTGGAGAGTCATATTCGATAGCGTTGAAAAGATTAGAATGTTTGGAAATAAAATTAGGGCGTAATCTACACTTGAAATCTGAATATAAAAAATTTATTGACGAATATCGCGAGTTAGATCACTTAGAAAACGTGACGCATGTGCCTCTTGTAGATTTCAAATATTTTATGCCACATCACGCTGTTTTACGTCCCACTAGTACGTCGACCAAGTTGCGCGTCGTTTTTGACGCTTCTTGCAAGTCAAGCAACGGGTTTTCCTTAAATGACAATTTACTCATTGGACCTAGAGTACAGCCTGAATTGTTTGATATTCTAGTTCGATTCCGTCTTTACAAGTATGCGCGAACTGCCGATATATCAAAAATGTATAGGCAAATTTTAATTGCTGCAGAAGATTGTAATTGGCAGTGTATACTTTGGCGCGAAAACAATTCGCAAAATGTAGATATTTTGCGTCTAAAGACTGTAACTTATGGCACTAGTTCAGCGCCTTATTTGGCAGTGCGTTGCTTACAGTTTGTAGCTCAGAATTTTCATGAAAAATATGCACAAGGTAGCGAAGTTTTGCAGAAAAACGTATACATGGATGATAATTAGCAGGCGCAAATACAATTCATGAGCTTATTATTTTAAAAAATGAGATAACAGAACTTCTAAATCTTGGCAAATTCGAGCTGCATAAATGGAGATCGAACACTTCGTTCACAATTCAGGATTTAGGCTCGGAGCAAGAGCAAGAACCTTTAAGCATTGAAACTAACGATTGTGCAAAAACTTTAGGTGTTTTATGGTATTCTAACCAAGACAAGTTTGGGTTTTCTTATGGCAATGAATTTGCAGTAAAAATTACAAAGTGAATAGTTCTTTCAGAGCTTGCTCAACTTTTCGATCCCTTAGGACTACTCAATCCAATAATTGTTCTGGGAAAAGTTTTCATGCAGGAGCTATGGCTCTTGAAGCTAGAGTGGGATGAGTCGTTACCCCAAAATCTACATGAAAGGTGGCTTAAGTATCGCCACGAGCTAAAATTGGTTTCAGAATTTAAATTTCCGCGAGCTGTGGCTGATATTTCTGCAACAAAACGCATAGAGTTGCATGGATTTTCAGATGCCTCCATACGAGCATTCGGTTGCACGATTTATGTGCGAACAATAGACGATAAGGGAGATATTTCTGTAAATTTGCTAACTGCAAAATCTAAGATTGCGCCACTGAAATCTACTTCTCTGCCGCGCTTAGAATTACAAGGTGCTGTCATGCTCGCTCAGCTGATGAATCGTATACAGCAAATTTTATCGATAAATTTTAATTCAACTTTTTATTGGACTGATTCGGTTATAGTTCTCCACTGGATATCGTCGCATCCCTCACGGTGGACAACTTTTGTCGCCAATCGCGTCTCGCAAATTCAAGAACTTTCTAATGCTTCTGAATGGCATAAAATAGAGTCAAAATCTAACCCAGCAGATATTGTATCTCGGGGTATGTGGCCTAGCGAGCTTAAAGATAACGCTTTGTGGTTTAAGGGCCCTCCTTTCTTGAATTCAGATGTTGCAAGCTGGCCTCCGCAAAGATTCGTTTCAAATATGGACAATACGACTGTACTGGAATGTCGTCAAAATAATATCGTTCTCACTATAAATCCAACTTCGATGGTGGATTTGGTTTCAAGCTGCAAATATGTTAATTGTTTTTTGAAGTTGAATCGAGTTTTTGCTTACATTTCGCGCTGGGTCAATAATGCTCGAGATAAACTAGCTGGCGGTGTAATTACACCATATTCAGCAGCGCTAAAGGTCTCAGAACTCATAGTAGGACTTGAGTACATTTTATTTAATATTCAACAAATTTCATTCGCTTGCGAACTGCAAGCAATCAGTTCCAATCGTATTATAAAATCATCAAAAATTCAAAAATTAAATCCGTTTATGGATCATTCTAAAGGCGTTCCAATTTTGCGAGTAGGCGGCAGGCTTTCAAAATCCGAACTTGAATTTACAGCCAAACACCCGGCAATTCTGCCGTGTCAACATGCTTTTTCATTTGCGCTTGCAAGCTATTTACATAAAATAAATTCGCATGCTGGTCCTCTAGCACTATCAGCATTTATTAGACAACGGTTTTGGGTTATTAACGCCAGAAAGGTTACGCGAAAAGTAGTAAGATCATGTATGTCATGTTTAAGGCAACGACCAAGGGCTATAGAACAGCAAATGGGCAATCTACCAAAAGATCGCGTCGTGGGCGGTTCCCACCCTTTTCAAAAAGCTGGTATGGACTTTGCTGGTCCCATAACAATACACGTTAAACTACGAGGTAAACGACCAACAAAAGCCTATTTAGCCATATTCGTGTGCTTTTTGACGAAAGCTTGCCATATTGAAGTAGTTTCCGATTTATCTACTCCAGCTTTTCTTTGCGCACTAAAAAGATTTTTTGCTCGACGTGGTTTGAGTTCGGATCTATACTGCGACAACGCTACGAATTTCACTGGAGCCGCCAGAAAGCTAAGAGAACTTGCGAATGAGTTTTTCAACGAAGTGGATCAAAACAAAGTAAGCGATATCTGCGCAGAACGTGGCGTAAATTTCCACTTCATTCCTCCTCAATCTCCCCATGTTGGTGGACTTTGGGAGAGTGCTGTCAAAGTAGCAAAGTCGATGCTTGTTCACCATATTAATGGAGCGTCTCTCACGTTCGAGGAGCTTACCACTGTCGTCGCTGAAATAGAAGCGATCATGAATTCTAGACCCATGTATCCAGTATCGTCTGATCCGAATGACTTGGAAGCCCTTACACCAGGTCATTTTCTGACTGGCAGACCTCTTAACTGTATTCCCGAACCTTTCAATGAGGATGAGTTAAATGTCCCACCAGTCAATCGATGGAAACGGATTCAGCATATAAAACAGATATTCTGGAAAAGATGGTCCAAGGAATATCTTTCGTTAATGCAAGAGCGCCGGAAATGGACTACTACTTCCGAAAACATTCGGATTGGAACTTTAGTCATAGTTGCCGAAGATAATCTTCCGCCACATAAATGGGTGCTGGGTAGAATTGAAGAAATCTACCCCGGAGATGACAGACTTGTTAGAGTCGTCTCCCTTCGAACATCATCAGGTGTCATTAAAAGAAACATACATAAAATTTGCCCACTACCTATTCTTCAGTGATGCTGTCAAAACTAGAGAACACTAAGTTATTATAAATGACTAAAATTAATTTATGCACGGTTATTTTTTGCATGCGAATTATTGTATAAATTAAATTTCTTATATGCATGCAGGTTATTATAGTTTAAGATTATATATACGATATCACTATTCATTTATACCTTGAATTGTTAACTGGGAATTATTTATTTTTACTAATACTTTATTTCATTTTTCAACTTTATTTCGAAAGAATGTGGATACTTTCAAGGTGGGGAGAATGTTAACGCCCAAACATAATTAGTTCTAAACCGCCACTGTGCACGGCAGTTTGTAGTATAAGAGTATATGAGCAACGGGTTCTCTCTCTACCTTGCATTCACTGCTTTTGCCTTTTTTTCATATAACTTGCCTAGTTTTAAGTTATTCTTTTTGTCTATGAATAAATAGTTATTGTACAGCATTCAAGCAGAGCTTACTTCTTATTTTTTAAAGCGCAGCTTAACTCAATTTTGAGTACAATATTAACTCCCCCAGTACAAACTAGTACTGGAGTCAACAGGTTGCTTAAGCACACAATTAATTATAATTTTTAATTATTATGTTATGCTATGTACCGCTAGTTTACATGGAGCTAAAAAGGTTCGCGCAAAACAACAACAATTTTATGAAAACAAAAGCGCAAACAAAAAATACAGTCTAGCCTCTCTAAAGTGGACACTACAACAATGTTTTTGCCAATTTGAAAGTTTTAAATAAGTGCACTGTTTTTTTATAGCGAACGATTTTACTAAAAAAAGTTTCATTGTTTATAGTTTTGCACCGCACTTTACTTTTTACTACTTTTTTTATGCTATTATACAAAATGACTGCAGGCAACACCGGTAGTTCGGTGTTTGGTGTTTCGATCAGCAATCAAAAATGTTCGGTCTGAGAGCGAGAGAATGAATTTGAGAAAAAGTTCATTTCTCAGTTTATACGTGAAACAATAACAACAAAAAGTGTTCGGCAATCATGTTCGGTAAGCATGACCACGGCATAAGCGAATATTTTTAAATCATTACGATTCTTTGCCTTAAAAATGGGTGAGTTTATAATTTTGAATTGAATTTATAATTTTAATTTTTTAATCGTTATATCACAGCGGCAACCATAATGCCGAAGGCCAGTTACCTACGAGGAAAAGGTTTAAATCAAGCTGTACCACAAAGAAGGCTACTCTAATCAGGAAGTTAGAAGAAAAATAAAAGATCTGCGGGAGTAATTCTTTTGTTTTAAGAGAAAGACATAATTACGGCGTTTATAAACCTACAAATGGGAATCAAAAGTTTTGAAGCCGTCAAAATAATCAAACAAAAATTATTGGAATGCCACTCAGATCAAAAATATATTGGATCGTCTAGTGACGGCTAAGCACATTGCCCTCAACAGAAAACGTAAAGTGGAAGAAGCCCAGGTGAAATCCCGTAATGAAGTTACAACATAAAGAAGCTCGCTTAACATTTGCACACAACCACATTCACTGGACCACAAGGAGTGGGACAATGTTGTGTTCTCTGATGAGAAAAAATTCAATTTGGACGGTCCAAGCTCGCACGCATGTTATTGGCACGATTTAAGAAATAATGACGTACCCATGTCAAAACAAAACTTCGGTGCGGTAACATTATAGTATGGGCAGCGTTTTCAGCTTCTGGCAAGGCAAATATTTGCTTTGTTACACCGAAAATGATTTCGTTGTTATACACCGAGTTGTTGGACGACGCACTCACCTCATTTTTGGATGAAAAAAATGGATGAAGACAGCATTTTACAACAAGATAACGCCGCTATTCATGTTTCGAAGATTTCGATGAAGTGGTTCCAGGAACAAAACATACCACTTTTGGAGTAGCCGGCATGCAGTCCCGATCTGAACACCATAGAGAACCTTTGGGGTGCATTTCCCGTAAAATGTAAGGTAAAAACGCAGAAGGGCATAGGGTTGACACCGTGCTTGAGTTTAAACTAGCTATCAAAGAAGCCTGGAAGCATGTATTGAATTATGAGCTTATAGAACTTGTGCAATCCATGCCCAATCGTTTATATGGGGTCTCCTGAAAAGTTAGGTTTTGCTACATACGACATCCGTTTTATAAGGTAGCGATATGTATACTTTTGTTCGATTGAAATTTAAGTTCGTATGTATAAAATGCTATAATATGTTATATTACGTATGTATAAATATGCTATAGTGTTTATGTAAAGATTATCTCGTTGATTGATCGAGTCGATCGAACGTCAAAATGGCCAAGTTGTTGTAGGTGGCAACTCTGAATGTTTTTGCTGATGACAAGGCGGAAAAAATGTAAAATCGTATATGCAACGCTAGCGAGCTGTAAAAAAGAAGAACATTCTGGCATTCAAGTAAAAACGTGACAGGAAAAAAAATTTTATTTATTCCTAAAAACTGTTAGTTCGGACTGTGTTTTTAATTCTGTTATTAATTTTGCGAATTTAAAAATTATTTTTAATTCAATTTTAATTATATAACTTCTCGAATAAACTAGCTAATATTTCCGGTGTTACTCGGGACTTCATTTTAATGTTATTGTTTTATTTTATATTATTTTTGCAAATACAATGTCTTCTATCGAAGCTGATTATATTTTCTATATTTATACAGTGAAAATTAAATTTTCGTAAATATCTCTATCTCAGCGACACTTCTCGGGTGCAAATTTCGCCAGTCTATTTTTATTTATATCTTATGTGGTATGAATTTAAGCCGAATCGGTCCATAAATGAGAATTTAAGACAAAAAGGCGACCCAGTGCCACTTAGAAGGGTCTAACACAAATAAAAACAATCTACTAGGTGGCACCTCTAACGAAATATCGATATAATATTTCGATAGTTCCAACCTTCAAACAATACGTGTAAAAATTTCATGACAATCTAACGTTTAGTTCGGAAGTTGCAGTGATTTAAGTTGTGTGTTGATTTATCAATGTTTTTTTTTTATGGGAAAAAATACCATCCAAATTGAGCAATGGCTTCGAAAGTGTTATTCGGTCTCTGCTCCGTCAAAAGCAACCATTTGTCGATGGTATGCTGAGTTTAAACTTGGTCGTACAGACACATATGATGCTGAACGTTCAGTACGCCCAAATGAGGCAGTTGTTCCACAAAACATTAAAAAAGTGTACAAAATGGTATTGGCCGTCCGTAAAGCGAAGGAGCTAGCTGAGGCTCTGACGATATCGAAAGGCAGTGTAGGAACAATATTACAGGAATATTTGTCAATGAGAAAGCTGTTTTCCTAATGGGTGCCGCGTTTTCTCACACCGGACCAAAAACAACAACGTATCTATGATTCGGAGAGCTGTTTGGCACTGTTTACAAAGAATAAACATGAATTTTTGCGTCGGTATGTGACAATGGATGAAACATGGATCCACCATTACACACCGGAATCAAAACGGTCTTCAGCTGAGTGGAGAGCAACCGAAGAAAGCAGGCCAAAGCTACCAAAAACACAACAGTTGGCTGGAAAGGTTATGACTTCTGTATTTTGGGATGCGCATGAAATTTTGTTCATCGACTGTCTCGAAAAGGGAAAAACAATCAACAGCGATTATTATATAGCGTTTAATTATTGAACTATAAAATTATTGGAGCGTTTGAAGGTTGAAATCGCGAAAATTCGGCTCTATTTGAAGAAGAAAAAAATCGATGAAAACAAACGGAACAGATCGATGAAAACAATGGCGAAAATCCACGTATTGGGCTTCGAATTGCTTCCTCATCCACCGTATTCCTCAGGTTTGGCCTCCAGCGACTACTGGCTCTTTGCTCAAAAAAATGTTTGCCGGCAAGAGATTTGGCTCCAATGAAGAGTTGATGGCTAAAACTGCAGCGTATTTTGAGGCGAAGCACAAATCGTTCTACAAAACCGGTATTGAAAAGTTAGAAAAGCGGTGGAATGAATGTATTGCTCTTGAAGGAACCTATGTTGATGAATAAAGAAGAATATTTGCAAAAATAAAGTTTTTTTATTACTTAGTCTCGGGACTTATAGGACCATGTGTTAAGTAGTGTGAATATAAGGTGGATAGCTTCAGTGGTTCAGTCGTGAAGGTGTTCCTATCACTTGTTCTTGAGAAATATCAGCAACCTAAAGTAGAAAAATGGAAATAGTGAAAAAAGCAGCGCACGTTCTAGCAAATAAGGAAATGGTTTGTCCAACTTTAAGGTGAAAAAAAAAAATTTCCGAAAAAACAAAACTAAATTGAGAACTAGTAAAAAATGATCTTCGACTGGGCCAAAGTTATAATAGCCCCAGGGCCTAACCAAAAGTTATTCAAAGTCTTATGCAGTCAATAAAATATTCGCTTTCGTTTTTTGATAAAGTCACTTTTTATGGGAAGTAGGCGTGGTTTTCACTCGATTTCGTTGAATTTCGTGCTCAGCGTGTATATTAAATATTAAAAGTCATATGTATAATTTCAAGTCCACATATTAATTTTTGTGGAATTAAAAGAGATTTTACCTTTTTGATAGTCACTTTGTCTGGGAGATTTGGCTTATTTTCGAACTTGACCTTTATTTTTTAGATAAATGTTTAAATATCGAATTTCTTGATGATAGCTTGAAGCTTGAAAATTACGGTTGTACATGGACATGGCTAAATCGACTCGGGTGGTGATGCTGATTAAGAATATAAATCCTTTTCTATATACAGAAAAGTAGCCTCCTTATGGCTGTTACAAACGGAGTGACAAAATTAATATACCCCTTTTATGTTTTTTAAACGTCGGGATATAAAAATGTAGCATTCTTTATTGAATTCAATTTATAAAATATTAAAAATTTCTTGAGCGAAAATCTTAAAATGCGGAAATAAGAAGGGAGATAATCACATTACAACAATCGAAAATATTTCTTAAAAGTAATAGCCAACAGTTTGATAAAGCAAAAGTTAATTTCCATTTTAAATAAGTAAATGTTCAATGGCACAAGACATAACGTCATAATTTTAAATTTTTTGCAAAAATCTAATAGAACTTACTTCAAAAAATTTGTCAGAACATTGCAACACAACCAAAGCATAACAAAGAGCAATTTCAGAATTTCTGTAAAAAAATAGCGCAGCAGATTTTCCATTACATTTCAAAGACAAGTTCATAGAATTTAAATCATTAGAATTAATTTACTTTCCAATAAGTCACTTGATAGCATGCAGCCGGCACATTGTTGCACATATTTTTTCTATAATTGATTACATGATTTTAGTCTTAAATATGTATATACTTTTTTGAGAATGTATTGATCTTTAATAATTAAAATAAACACAACGTTATTTTGTTAATTTTCATGTCCAAGGAATATGTTTTCAAATATCATGGTAAAAAGCTTGGGACAATTGATCCACACGTTTTTGCTTTGGCAGAAGCTGCACTGAAAAATATTGAGGACGAAAAAATAAATCAGGTAAATAATTAAACTGTCTGATATTTATCTAATATTTTTAACACGTTTTTTAAGGTATTTATCTTGTCAGTTGATTCAATACATACTTTTAAAATACTTTTTAAAAAATGTATTTTCATGAAGCATTCCTGGAGGGTTTAGATCAGTGATGCACATGAGAGCCTTACGGAGCCACTCGGCTTTCACATACAAGTCTTGTGTGCGAAGGTACCGAGCTTCTGCGACGCTAGCAGAGTATCAGTTTGCGTTTGTACTTCGTGGGGTAAGCGTTTCATGCGCAAATTATTTCGATAAATTCTTGAATGGGAATTAAATTATTTTTTTTTATTTAAACCCCCTTATTACGAGCCTCAATATTTAATTTGTTTAAGATTTTTAATTTTATAAAAGCAAGCAATCTAAAACGCCACTATGAAAAGGAGCACTGCGATTCCGATATGTAAAGAGTCTTCCATTAAGGACTTGACAATTTTTTTTTAAATAAAACGCAAACCCTTTGAGATATTTCAAAAACTTATTATCGGCTGAAGTACAATCAAAACCTTAATGAATGGCACTCGACTTCGTTCATATGGCCACCGCGGGCACGCATGCAGCGGTCGATTCGTTGGACCCAGTTTTGGATGACCCGGCCTCACATTTCGGCCTAAAATGGCGCTATTTCGTGTTCAATGTTGGCTCTGAGCTCTTCCAATGACTTGACGTAGCCCCAATGAAAATAGTCTAGAGGCGTTAAATTGCACGAACAAGGCGGCCAATCGACTGGCCCATTTCTTGAGACAACACGCTCATCAAACTTACTATTCAATAAATCGATTGTAATGTGTGCTGTGTGGCTTGTGGCGCCGTCCTGTTGGGACATGTCGTCCAAGTACATATCTTTCAATTCGGGCCAAAAATAATTGTTAATCATGGCGCGATAACAATGGCCTTTAACAGTAACGTTACGATCGTTATCGTCGACAAAAAAATATGGTTCAATGACGCCGCACAGTACTTTGTCCCATAGGAATAAATCAAGATTTTTGTTGTAACAGAACCTAACAAAATTGGTAACGTTTTTTAGATAATACTTTCACTAAGAAGAATCCAAATTTTTATTGCAATTGAACAATTTTTTTAATATGTTTTCAATTAAGCTTAAGAAAATAAAATGAAAAATTTCCAAAAAAATATAAATTTTTTAAATATTTTCAAAAAATTTTTCAAATTTTGAGAGCAAATTAAAAAAAAAAAACATAAAAAACATCTCTTTCATTTTCAAACATATTGTTATACATGTATTTATCTTTCAGATTCGAAAATTTGAAAACCGTTTTCAACCGATTCTTGGAGTTATCGCATTTTGAAAAATGGTCTAAAAATCATATTTTCCTCTAATTAATGGAAATTTCTTTTTTACGCACCTTGCAATGAAAAAATGATTCTTTTAATTTTTTATTATATTTCAAGCAAAATATTGTATAAATGACTGTAATATGTCTCAAATTTTGTTGATAAAAAAAATAAAAAATTTCGAAAAAAACAAACATTTTAAATATTTTTGCAAAAATTTGCAAATTTTGACAGCAAATTAAAAGAAACAAAAACAACAAAAAACATCTCTTTAATTTTCAAACACATTATTATATGTGTATTAGTCTTTCAGATTCTTAAATTTAATAACTTTTTTCAACTTATTTTTGGAGTTATCGCATTTTGAAAAATGGTCTGAAAATCATATTTTCAACTAATTAACGAAGCGTTTGGAGAGCAATTTACTCCTTAAAAAAGTAAACAAACATATTTATGGGTCACTTATTTCAGAAATGACCTAAGTCAATTTTTTGTTTTTTAATTAACGATATCATTAGGTAAAAAAGTATGTGTATTTCTCTGAAATCATTTAATATTTACTTTTAAAATAATTTAGACTTAGACCATTTTCAAAGTAATCAGTATGAATTTCTTGTAATCTATGCTCAAAAGGTGGACGTATTTGAGCATATTTTTTGAGCATAAAAAAAGGTAAATTCGTTTTTTTAGAGGTACATTAAGCAGTGATTTTAATGTGAAGTTTGATTTATATTTTTATAATAATTTTTAGAATATGAACAAATTTTTTATAATAGTTTGTTTAAATGCTGCTATTCAAATACAGGTTGAAAATAAATAATGACTATCAATTTTAAAATGTAGGGTATTCTTATGCTTATTTATTCTTGTTGTGTTTACTGTATATTCTTTAGCGAAAACAAAACAAAAAACGAAAAGTGTTATGTTAATATTTAAAAATAAAATGAAAATATAACTATCTCCGTTATATAAATATCTCCTTACAAAAACAACCTTTTTGTAAACTATGTTACATTTCGGTACTTAAATATGCATGGATATATTTATTTGTATCTCTGAAACTAAAAACAATATTTCAAATCGGTTTTCAAATATTAAAAAGTTAAATCCATAACGTAAGACAAAAATAAATAATTTCTGAATTGAATGTTTTAATAATTTTTTTTATTTAATTTAAAATAGAGAAATTTGGATATTTAAACCTCATTTTTAGTAAGAAGTAATAGATTTATGTTTAAACTGATTTCATTTCTGAAATCAGAGAGCACATATTAACTGCTATGCAAAAGTTCATAAGAATCGAACGACTTCTTATATTTATTCCTCATTTTTGTATGGGCTCAAAGTACTGTGCGCCGCCGGCATGCAAACTGCACCAAACAGTTCGTTTTTGTGGATGAAGTGGTGATTCATGAAGCACATGTGGATTTTCACCCGACTAATAACGCATATTTTGCTTATTGACGAACCCATTGAGCCAAAAATGAGCTCCGTCACTGAAGATGATTTTGCGATGAAATTCATCATCTTGACGCATTTTTTCCATAGCCCAATCGGAAAACGTATGTCGCCTCAAATAGTCCATCGGCTTCAATTCTTGAGTCAGCTTGATCTTGTATGGGTGTAAACCAAGATCCTTACGCAAAATTCGCCAGAAAGTGGTCGGGGCGATGCCCAAGTCTTGAGAACACCGTGGAATTGACTGTTTTGTATCGTTTGCTACGGACACTTGAACGGCAGCGATATTTTCGACACTTCGACCAATCCGTTGTCTCATTGGCACGGCACATTTTATAATTTGCAGACGTTGTTCGTTCGTGTTCTTTACCATGATGAAAACATTGAGTTTACTGAATAAATTGACAGCGACAGTTCGATGATTAGTGAAAGGGTGCGTTCAGAAATTTAATTCAAAGTTGTCAAGTCCCTATTGGAAGACCCTGTACAAAAGCGAAGAGCGAAAAACAAAATTGGCTGCCCTGAAAAAAATTATGGCAGAGAACAATTTCAAGCCTTGACAAGATTATCCTTCACCATCAAAACGTAGAAGGGATACAGAAAATGAAAAAGCTTCATATGTTGTAGCATTTAGAAGACCTTACGCAATTTGTGTTGCAATCAGAAAAAGTATTAATTTTAGTATGATTTCAAATAAAATCTTTTACGCACTTGAGCGTTCAATTACATTCAAGCGTTATCGTAAGCTCATAACTATAAAAAACACTTTAC
The DNA here is from genome assembly GCA_943735915.1 of Pherbina coryleti. Classification (NCBI taxonomy): domain Eukaryota; kingdom Metazoa; phylum Arthropoda; class Insecta; order Diptera; family Sciomyzidae; genus Pherbina; species Pherbina coryleti. The sequence continues at coordinate 114,090,433 of OX030949.1, forward strand.
CGTCTCATTATACTCAATGAGAGTAAAAGTATTTGCGAAAGTATTGTTTGTATTGGAAGGTCTGCCAATGCTGTACATCACTGGTTTAGATTAAGGAACTCGACTGGATAATGAGGGACATCGTTAGGGCAAAGAGCATATAATATAAACAGGTTTCATGAACTTAACAGAGCTCTGTTAATGTTAATTATATGCGTTCGAGTTTAGATCCGATGACAGCTAATTGAAAGCTATCACCGTGAATGACATTTTTTCACTCTCCCACGAGCGCATCAACATTTTTTGAGAGGGGCAGCTAGAACTTGAGACGAATCCATGAATGAAACTTCCACTATTTTTACCGTTTTTCATTTGTATGTATGGATGTGTGTCCGCCTCAAAAAACCCGTAAGTTACAATCTTTTTTGTGATAGATTACGTGAAAAGATAGATTGTGATAGAAAAACACCGTTAATAAAAAATTAACCTGAACAAATTTTGACAAAATTTGGCTTTTTTTTAATTTATAAAGTTTTTTGCGTCTCCTGTAAAATTTTTTAAATGCAACTTACGGCTATTTTAAATTCATATGACGATATAGAGTATCAGATTTTCAATGTTAAGAAGTCAGTTTACGAGCTATCAACTCACTATTTTGAAGGGACATAAAGAAGGGACTGTTCTCTCTATAGAGCCGTTTTATGTAAAAAGGGTACATCTCACCTTGAACCCTTAGTGCATCTACCTCTTCAATAATTAAAGTATATAAAATTTTTTTTGTGACGTCATTTGGTACGTGACGTTGTCATGAAGCGATGCGAGAAGAGTAGGACCATTTTGCTTGCAAAATAACATGATCTGTAATTATCTAACAAAATTATATATATTTGTAAAGTAAACACTTGCGCCGAGGCAGTGTCTTATAGTTTTTTTAAAAAATTTTTGTTCGCGTCTTTAAATTGTTAATTGTTTGAGTACATAATGAGCTGTAAATTTATTTTCAAATTCAAATTTCAAATTGTTTTCTTTATAAATATACTTTTTTTAGATGATTACAGAATCGCTTATGTTATATAAAGGTACCCTTAAAGAAATTTAGCAACAAAGCTTAAATACAATGCCACTTGAAGAAATACTATAAAGCTTCTAGAACTAGATTATTTTATCGATGGATTAATATAGAAAAGGCGTCACTCGATTTTTTGTTACTTTCCAAGAGAAGAGATGAACTGAATAAAATCAGGAAAACTTTGGATATAAAAACTTTTTTAAGGCTGTTTTTATTTAAAATAGGCAACAACAACAACAAAAAAGTGCGTTGATTTTTTTAAGGGAGATGTATTTAAGAGTGGTCTAGTAAATGAGTTACGTTTTTCTTTATTAAGTCATCGATATGTATGTATACTATACCAGTTCAAAAATATATGAGGAATATTACGAGTATTTTTTTTCTTCGGTGCGCGTTCATTTTCTGAAAGTTCCATTCCTAATGAGAAAAAAAATACATTAAGACCCGAAAGAAATTGACCTCTAGACATTGCGGAAATCGATTAAAAGCCATTTTGGAGCTATTTACGACTTAAACCATTTTGAATAATGTGTTATTCAAAACGAAACACTATGGAATATATTTTGATGTAAAATCATATGTAATAATCTAAACTTTTTTGATTTATTTTATTGTTTAAAATATGTATTTAATATTTTTTAATAATGCCCGTTAAAGTTCGAAACGAAAACAACTTTACATTTTATTTTTAAACTGTTTGATAAATTCATAATTTTTATCGATTTGTTGCAAAATATTACATTTCATTATATTAGATGCATAAAATTCTAAGTTGAACATTAACTTTAACAAAAAGACATGCACAGAGGGATCAATTTTCCGATCACTCTATTTTTATAATGTGGTCATGCAGACTTAAAGACAAATGTTTAATTATGAAGAATCCATTAAGCTTTCCTTGAAATTTAATTTTTTTTTTATTAGAAAAAAATTAATCAAAGTCATAGGAAAACCAAAAGTTCTATGCTTGCTATCTTGATTATAACTTTAGCGTCGAATATCTTTTTTTCATAAAAAAACAACTTTGTCCTTGCGGGAGAGGAAGACATCCCTTTTTCCTTAACCCTTTTTGTGATCTTGACAACACCATGAAACTTTTGAGACTTTTTAGAATGTGAAATTCGAAAAAATTGTAATTCGATACGCCCTTGTGGGCAGGCCTTATTTTTTTTTATATTCTAAGAAATTTTTGATGTATCTCTGACTGATGACCAACCAAGTTGTTCACAGAAAAAGGGAAGGTCAGCTAAGGAAATCAAAGATTACAGTGATCGTGCTAAAAAATATAAAGCTGCTGACTTATCGTCCCAGTTCTCACAAGAACATGAGTGCAAATTTGAAATCAGCATTTCACATTCCATTGACAACTGCGTTAGCGTTAATGATTGATGCAGAGCTTACTAAGTACCAATACGAAACATGAAATATGTTCTCCAAACAGAAGGTTATGACATTTTAGCTTCAATTAGCTTGCAAAGTTTGTTGGATCACACTGCAAAGCGTCTTTTTCAAAGTTTTACAGACGAGCAAACTGATGTCAGTGATAGCAATATGCTATTAGTATCGATGGTGCCCTTAACTTTTCAGTCGAGTACTAAAGATGAAAATGGGCGATGGATGGGCGTAATAAAAGCCCATAATCAACCAGGTACTATCGTCCGAATTCTTTTGAATTTGCTAAGAAGACAAAAGAAAACGTTATAATAATTCTCGAGAAAATTAAGGCCGATATTACTGCTTTGGCAAAAACGGATGTTGTAGTATGCAGTAAAAAATTTTGTGTTGAACACAATTATGTGTTTACAATGCTGGATGGCTAATCGTTTACTCGTGTTATCTGATCCTTTCATAAGTAGTAAACGTCGTCAACCACAAAAAAACTTTTGGAACTGAATGATGTAGTTAAGGAAATGATAGTTAATCAGTATTGTTAAACAAATAATGCTTTTGCTATTCATTAATTTATATTAGTTAAATAATACGTATATTTTGTCATATAATCTATATATGTATATAATTCCATGAAATTTCGCCAAATCAGCGTCACCACGGGTCTCCGGAATCGCTGCGCCAGGTTGATCATCGACAGTTGGCATGCATACTAGATGATTTTCATAGATTTCAAATTTCGGAACCACCGCCCCTGCTCTACGGCACACTAACAAAGCTCAAAAAACAGCTGTTTTAGGCCATGTGTTAAAAAAATCATATCTCGGCGTAGAAATAAGATTTCAAACTCGTTCTTACGCCATTCTCTTTGTAATAATACGTACTTTTTAGTAAAAAATTGCAAAAGCCAAAGTAACGGACTATAAATGTATTATTTATTGATATATGCATACGTATTTAAGCCTTTTTACAGCATCTTCTTGGGCTTATAACTTTGACGAACGATAATATTTTCTAACTTCCCGGGTTGCATTTTGTTTGTTTACTCAATTTCCAACATTTTGCGACCCAGAACGATCGGTTTTGACCATTTGTTGCCTAGTTATAGCGCTTTGAAGTTTGCATTTTTCTTCATTTTAGCCATTTTAGCCATTTTTACCTGCTTATATCTCGCTTCTACCTTGATTTTTTTTCAATCGATTCCCACCAAAATTTAGTTTCAAACACGCATAATATGATCCAATAGGTCCGGGGGTGTTATTTCGATATATTACATGCTAATGAGGCCGGGGAAATCTGCGAAAATCGAGTACATTTTTATACACCCACGTTTAAAAAGCGTAAACGGGGTATATTAATTTTGTCACTCCGTTTGTAACGCCCATAAAGAGGCGTGGTAGGTATAGAAAAGTATATATATTCTTGATCAGCATCACCACCCGAGTCGATTCAGCCATGTCCGTCTGTCTGTCCGTCTGTCCGTTTGTCGTCACGATTACAGCCGTAATTTTCAAGCTATCATCACGAAACTCGATATTTAAGCTTTTATTTAAAAAATAAAGGTCAGGTTCGAAAATGAGCCAAATCGGATCATAACCACGCCTACCTCCCATACAAAGTGACTTTATCAAAACGGTAAAATCTCTTAGAATTCCACAAAAATTAATATATGAAATATATAAAAACATATCAGTTAATTTTTACATTTACAATCTGATCTACTCCTACTAACGTGCACATGCCAATTTCCGTACGATGTGTAGAAATTTCATATTACATATAGATATTCTCGTTCTGGGTCGCAAAATGTTGGAAATTGAGTAAACAAACAAAATGCAACCCGGGAAGTTAGAAAATATTATCGTTCGTCAAAGTTATAAGCCCAAGAAGATGCTGTAAAAAGGCTTAAATACGTATGCATATATCAATGAATAATACATTTATAGTCCGTTACTTTGGCTTTTGCAATTTTTTACTAAAAAGTACGTATTATTACAAAGAGAATGGCGTAAGAACGAGTTTGAAATCTTATTTCTACGCCGAGATATGATTTTTTTAACACATGGCCTAAAACAGCTGTTTTTTGAGCTTTGTTAGTGTGCCGTAGAGCAGGGGCGGTGGTTCCGAAATTTGAAATCTATGAAAATCATCTAGTATTCATGCCAACTGTCGATGATCAACCTGGCGCAGCGATTCTGGAGACCCGTGGTGACGCTGATTTGGCGAAATTTCCTGGAATTACCCAGCTTATGTTTGTAAGGCCGCAATAGACTCCTAAACTACTCATCCGATTAGCATGACAATTTGTGTATAGAAGTTTTTTGGTACGGCGCGTGTTTGTGGGCTATCAATTTTGATCCACCTTGAACACCAGAGGGCGCTGTAGTACAAATTTTTTACAAAACTACCTAAAACTCATAAACTGCTAATGCGATTAGAATAAAAAGTGGTATACAGTGAGTTTCATGTACGCTGAGTTTTTTTCTGCTATCTTTTTTGACCTATCTTGAACACCAGAGGGCGCTGTAGTACAAATTTTTCGCAAAACCACCTAAAACTCCCAAACCGCTCACGGGATTAGAATGAATTTGATATATTTAATGCAACATCGTTGCTCAAAAATCAGAAAAAAACAATCAGAAATTTAATTTTGTGACGTTCGATTCAAATATCTCCGCTGCTTTTTTATACATTTTGCTAAATTTTTTTTGTCTTAAAGCTTCATCGAAGTACTATGAAAACCTTATTGCAAAAATACCGTTAGTTGAGTATATATATTTTAAATATTTTTTTCAAAAAAGGTCTGAAATTTTGGAGTTTTCCTCACAAAAAGGCTCAAAATTTGTTTTTGTTGTAAAAATAATTTAAATTCAAATTCGCAAATTTTCAACTCTATTTAAAAGTTATAACATTTGTAAGTAAAAGTTGTTTCAATTTTACGCAAAAATTAAAAACCATTTTTGTGATTCAAAAAACAAGGCCTACCCCTTGATTTTTTTTTTTGAAATTTTTTTTTTTCCTATATTGTGGTTTCATATTTTTGAATAAATTTACAAGCTAAAATAACAATTTATTAAGAAAAATTATCTCAGTATCTCTTACCATTCAAAAGTTATAGCCAATAATTTATATATGCAAAAAGCAAAACGCTGTCTGTGTGATGGCTGGAGACTTCAAAATTACTGAGCCGATGGAGCTGAAATTTTGGCAGTACATTTCTTTCAATTACGAGATGGTTTGAATTTCTTTCACACCTCCTTTTACCGCCCATAAATCAATAAAAATGATATATTTCTTACGGTTTTTGTCGATTTGGCTACATTTTGGTAATTTAGTTTGTATGCTCACTGTCGGCAACTGTACTAAAACTCGGCAATGTCCATCTACTAGAAAACTGGGATGGGCATTATATAAGGGGGTGTGGCTCCGCCCATTCAATAAAATTTGTATTATCGAATAGCTTTGAAAGTAAAAGTAGCAGTATTTACATCCAAACTCAAAATGGAGTTACTATTTAGTGATCTCCTGCTACTGGGAAACTGTAACGGGCAGTGGAAAATGACAATGGTGTTAAACTAAGGGTCTAAGAAAAGTTTCGAATATAATTATTATGTTGCGATATAATTGCTGGGTGCAGCAACGCGCGCCGGGAAAAAGCTAGTTCTTCTATAAAATTTTTATTTTTTTTTTTTTTTTTGTTCCAGTAGGGGTTAATTAAAAGTTCATTTTGTATTGGTGGTAGGCGGTTCCATTGACTTATCGGGATTCCATTGAATTATGGAAATTTTCTTTATTATATACTTCTAATCAAGCATGCAAAATTTCATTATAATAGGACCACTCCTTCTATTTTTTTCCAATAAATGTATGAAGCGATTCCACTGTACATCGCAGTGCCAAGGATACCAATAACACATAAAATAAATAAAAAACAAAAAAAAAAAAGGGGAACAAATGAGATCGGGAAAAAAGTTAGATGTCGCAAATTTCTTTTATGTCAGCTATATTGCGGACACACATCATACATACAAATGAAAAGCAGTAAAAATAGTGGTAGTTTCATTGGAAAATATTGGAAAATTATGAGCATTCCAAGTAAGTTTGTTTCCTATCATTAAGGCTTAGGTTTTTCAATAAAACTTATTAGATTACACTAGCACTAGCTAATTAAGTAGATTACTCTATGAGAAAGCAGTTTAGCTTTGGTGTCAACTAGTCTTAATTAATCTTTTTGTGACCAACGTTACATGTATTAAACGCAAATATATCTTGAATATTGTTCTTAAAAAAAACAAATAAATCGATTAAAATTAATTTTTTAATTAATTAAGGGGACCTGACACCTTAAGAAACTATAAATTTCAATCTACAAATTTGTCGCAAGACAGCAATTCTTTGGATGATGAGCCGCAGTCATCTTTTACGATACGATAAAATAAATCAGATTTAATACAATTATAAAATAATTAATAAAATAATGAATAATTTAATAAAATAACAATAATTTCGTATAATTAAATACCTATTTATTTAAATTTATTTATTTATTTAAGCCATTGTAATGTAACAACGATAACATGTTATAAATATGTTTATTAAATGAATATTTTTTTTTACAAAACGAATTTTGAATTAAAAATAAATACTTTTTTAAATTAAAAAAAAAAAAACTTAATTATTTAGCTTATCTCAAGTTGTTCGGTCGATAAAAAGGTACTGTGCACTAAGCCGTACCGCTCTATACGAAAAATAAATAAAATCTAAATATTACCGCCTTATATCAACTGTTATGTCGAGAAAATTACGGGAGTGCAAACATTTTTTTGTGGGCGTGGCCAAAAAAAGCGGAATCGGGTTTTTGTCTCTAACTCGGTTGCTTGTAGTCCGATTTTAAAAATTTTATATATAGTTGAAAAGGTTATAGAAAAGACTAAGTTTATAATTAAAAAATCTATGAACTGCAACGTCATCTACACCTAATCACAAATTTTAGTGATGAAGAATTAAAGCTCTTAAGAAAGTATTTAACTTTTAAGAAAAAAACTCTAAGTTTTATTCACATTCAAAGTTATGTTGGTTTTAAATTTCAGTACATATCAGCACTCTGTCGGCAAAAACGAAAAGCGTATAAGTTTACAACAATAAGATGCGAGGCTGCAATTCTCACGGTAAACGGACAGCGAACCCGATATAATGTGCAAAAACAACAACCTTTGCCTACGTGAGGAAATATGCTGACAGAATTCCAGACTAGAGCTCTGTTTGTTTTCTTTAATTTATCAAAAAATTGTTCAGTTTAGTTTCTAAGTGGATACGAATAAAAACAGACATTAAGTCCGAAAAATATTTTTTTTTAATAAAATAAAATCAAAATTCGTTAACTGGCGCCCAACTTGGGGCATGCGTGAGTGTTCTAAAATTCTTTAAGAATAGAAAAAGAATTTTAAGCGAAAAGACACTAAAGATCATTAAGTGGTAATCAATCCATAAAAAGGTGATTTGAAAATTGGAAAAAAATGCCACTAAAAAACACTAAAGTGGTAACTAACCCATAAAAAAGTAACTCAAAAAGTAAAAAAGTGTGCTAACCACGCCACTGAAAACACTAAGTGTTCCAATAAACAAGTGTCTGGTGCATTAATTACAGCACCAACAGCTTATAACCAAAATGCATATAAAAAAAAAAAAAAAAAAAAAAAAAACTGGCCATTTCAGCCCTTGAAAGGACTTTGACCTAGCTTCTAATGATCAATTGTGTTGTGCGTGTTATTAAGTTTGTACACAATTGACCGAGAAATGGACCTACATGCTTAACGCCGACTCCGAACGGCGATGAACGGAATGTTCTTATTCTCAAGAAGCTTTACATGGCATTTTGATTACTCTCTGAGGTTTGCCATTGTCTGCAGAGAGGTGGCGGCCGTACAGAAAAATTATTTTAATTCAAATAATTTTCTGTCGCTGCTGGGATTCGAACCCGGGTCTCCAAGGTTCTTTGACATAGCGGCCACGCACTTTAACCAACTACGCCACGGACGCCACAAAATGCATATAGCATAAAAAATAACTTAGAAACGAGGCCCCCGAGTAGTGAAAACAAAAAGGAGCAGGAGAACCAACTGCAGCCGCCAAGAAATTTTTTCAATGGAACTCAAGCATGCCCATCTTTAAAAAATTTTTTTGTTCAACTAATTGAAATGATTATATTGAATAACTAATGTAAGTTTATTTTTGAAAATAATATGAAGATTAATTATGAAGAAAGGCGTCCGTGGCGTAGTTGGTCAAAGTGCGTGGCCTCTATGTTAACGAACCTGGAGACCCGGGTTCGAACCCCAGCAGCGACAGAAAATTACTTGAATTAAAATAATTTTTCTGTACGGCCGCCACCTCTCTGCAGACAATGGCAAACCTCACAGAGTAATCAAAACGCCATGTAAAGCTGCTTGAGAACAAGGACAAACTTAATAACATGCACAACACAATTGATAATAAGAAGCTAGATCAAAGTCCTTTCAAGGGCTGAAATGGCCAGTTATTTATTTTTTTTTATGTGAAGATTAAATGAAAATTATATAAAAATTAATTGAGATATTTTACGAAAATTAATTGAATAAATTTTATATTGAAAATTAATCGAATATCGAAAGTGAGAAATATTAAAACAAAATAATTTAATAATTAAATTTGAAACTTAAAACTGAATCTGAATTAAGAAAATTTAAACGAACCAAATTTGAAAAAAATTAAGCGATATCCAAAGAAATATAAAAATACAAATAAATTAAATTTAAGAAATATGACTAGAATTAGCTAATTGTCTTAGCAAGAATTTATCTTTTCATTAACAACTTATTAAGTTAGAAAGAAAGAAACTAAAGGAAACAATTTTTTTTCTTATTTAACAAAGTTAAGGTTCGCGAAATTCAACAATTCAATTTAACCTTAACCGAAAGAAATTTAAACGAAACATGCCAACAGACAACAATATACTTAGGCCCTCGGACCGGTTTGTGAGTTCCAGGCAACTCAAACTCCGGCACTTTCCGAGCTAGTAACCAGATAAGTAATCGAAGCTCTTAGAAAGGAAGGCAAGGATATTATTAAAACTTTGCTTAATCCAACGAGCGATTATTTCAGTGATGTTGACGACAGCATCAACCCCACAAACTTAAACAATTTAACCGAAATGAACAAAAAACCTGACGTAGTGAAAAGCCTTCGCGAGTTTTCTGGCCAAGTAGGAGAATTCAGTTCCTGGTGAAAAAGCGTCGAACGAATTCTGAACATTTATTCTGGCCTCAGAGGCACAGCTAAATACTACGGAATATTGAGTGTGATTCGCAAAAATCGACATCGTACTCGAATCATATAACGCCTCCAAATTGGGATACAATTGCGAAGTGTTTACAGATGTACTATGCGGACAACAGGGACCTGGGCACTCTCGAATATGGGATGATATCTCTTATTCAAGGAAATAACACCATCCCAGAATATTACCAGATAGTTTACCATCATTTATCATTTATCTTAAGGGAGTAGTACCAATCTTTTGTGTTTTATGTTTTTATGTTATATGTTTTTTTCTCCTCTTACGTGGAAATTACAACCTCTTACATGGAAATTAACCACATTTAGGGAAAAATGTCAAATCAAAAAAAAAAATATACAAATTTTAAAAAAAATTTTGAAAAACGGGCAACATTTTTTTGTAAATTTTGGATACACCCCTTTACATAGAGGACTTTTTCCCTAAATGTGGTTAATTTACACGTAAGAGGTTGTCACCAATAATAGAAAATTTGATTTTTTTTGTTTCAGATTAGGCGTTCCTGACATTAAGTTGCAGCAGCGAGACAAGTCTTTTTTTTAGTGCTTGGTTTCATCGCCCTCTACCGGCTAAAGAAGTGATTAAAAAAAAAATTTTTTTATTTTTGTTATCTTAAAACATTTATAAATATGTCACAAAAAGTTTAAAATTGATATTTAATAAATATGATTAAAAAAAAAACAATATTAAAAATGTAGATTTTTTCTAGCAAAAGATTGGTACTACTCCCTTAAATAAAGTTTCCTCTATGGAAATGGGTGCAGAAAGTCTTCATAACTTAACTAAAACGTATCGGGACAAAGCCCTCGATGCGTTCATTAGAGATTTAAATGGCGACCTCCCTCGCCTTCTAAGTATGAGAGAACCCGTCGACACACCCGAAGCCCTACATCTATGTACAAAACTACAAAATGTCGATTTCCGAACAAATTATGTGCAGAAGAATAACATGCAATAACAATCGAGTTTAGCTACTACAGCTTTTTCGCACATTCTCCTCATTAACGCATTCAAAGTCACAACCAAAAAATCTTTGAAATTTTCAACGATATTGATATTAGTGGCTCAAAATAAGCTAATGTGAGAAAAATTTACCCACCAAAATATGGTTGGGCTCAAGGACAACACAAGACATCACGACTAACCATGCAAAAACATAACCTTGCAATTACACAATAGTTTTTAATCTACTCTTGAGTTGACCTTTAGACAAGTTAACATCAAAAAAGCTACAATTGTTAACTAATTTACTCATACGGTTTAAAGAAGCAGTTAACCTATAATTTGTTCTCCTAAATGGTAAGTAAATTAAATTGTTAGCATTTCTACTGCTTCTACGATTAGAGTTAAAATTTATAAGAGAAAGAAGTTCTGGAGAATCGAATACTCCCGTGATGTGTTGGTGCAAATAGACGATATCTGCAGACTTCCTTCGCTCACTCAATGATTGCATTTTTAAAAGTTTTAAGCGATCCTCATAAGGAGGAAGGTTTAAAATGTCAAATCCACTTAAACCCCTTAGGGTAACCCGAACAAAGCATTTTTGGATTCTCTCTATTCGATCAACATGCACATTGTAACTTGGAGACCAAACTTGACTTGCGTACTCCAAGTGAGGACGCACTATTCCATAATACAACGTTGTAGTCGTAATCATGCTATTAAATTCTTTGGCCCACCGTTTAATAAATCCAAGCATAGAAGATGCTTTTTTACAAATGTTATCAATATGAATGTTAAAGGAAAGCTTAGAATCCATACATATTCCCAGATCTTTAACGATATCCACACTACATAAAGCAGTATCTTTTATTTTATAATCAAAAACTAAATTATTCCTTTTTCGCGAAAAGGTCATAGTTTGGCATTTATCTGGATTAAGAAACATATTATTTTTAGAACACCAAACTTCAAAAGATTTCAGATCGGACTGGAGTAGGGCGGAATTGTCTTGAGAATTTATTTTTCTGTATATTTTCATATCATCCGCATAAATAAGCAGATGAGAGTTTTTAATGATATGGGTCACATCATTAATGGCTAGAATAAACAGAAGTGGACCTAGGTGACTTCCTTGAGGAACACCAGATAACGCAATAAACTCAGCAGACAAAACCCCTCGGAATCGTATTTGATAAGATCGCTCTTTCAAATACGATTTAATCCAGTTTACAAAATATTGTGGAAATCAAATGGACTTTAGTTTAAATAGAATTAAGTTGTGTGGTAACTTATCAAATGCTTTGCTAAAGTCAGTGTAGATACAGTCGACCTGGCAACCAGATTCAATGGTGTTTAAGCAAAACGTTGTAAAATCGAGTAGATTAGTTACCGTAGATCTGCCATTAACAAAACCATGCTGACGAGTTGTTATGACTTCACGGCAGTGAATTTGTACTCGATCATACACGATTCGCTCAAAAAGTTTCGGAATCGATGACAGTTTAGCAATGGGCCTGTAATTAATAACATCATTCCTGCAACCTTTTTATAAATAGGACTAATAAATGATTTTTTCCAAAACAGTGGAAAATAACTTTCGTTTATAGATTTATTACATAATAAAGAGAGTGGTTGACATAAAATTGAACCGCATTGAGTTAACACTGCGGCAGGAATTCCATCAGGTCCAGCGCTAAAATCTTCATCGATCGAACCAATATATTTTAAAATATCCTCTGAGGTAAAGGATAAAGAGTCCAAAGATACTCTGGGTGAAGAATTCATATATTCGAAATACTCCATATCTGGATGAAAAGAATCTGAACAAAATGATTCTTTAAAAAGATTGGCAAACATGCCACTTATTATGACAGGATCGTCTGTAAATCCATTTTGGGTCTTAAAAGATGAAGGAAACCCGTCAGATTTTTTCTTAGTATTAATGAATCCCCAGAATCTCTTTGGATCAGACAATATTCGCAGCTTAATATTATCTAAATACTCGTTATATAATATAGCTGACTGATTTTCAAATTCCAGAAACAAACGTTTGTAGGTTTCCAGGTCATTTGAGTCCAAGCTACAGACATATTTCTTCCAGGCTCTGTTCCCATGATTGCGAAGCGTTTTTAATTCCCTTGTGTACCAGGGATATGCTGAGTTTTTCGCAAATTTGAGGCTATACGGCACAGATTGGGAAATCACAGCAAAGAGCTCCAAATAAAAAAGATTAATGGATTCATCAAGGTTATGTCCATTAATATATTCAACAATATAATTCATATTGCAATCAAGTAAATGATTCAACTTCAAAAAGTCAGCTTTTTTAAAATTGAATTCATAAACCTTATCAATTGAACTCGAATTTACTATGCTCTCTCTGTCTGATTTATACCAAATGATCAATGGTGGATCGTATTCATCTACTGTAGTCAGAGCATGGAAGGCCCTCTTAACAATGACATTGTTACTGTCTGTAGTTAAGACCAGGTCAAGAAGTCTTTCAAGACTATTATAAATACAACTTACTTGTTGTAAGTCAGAACATATATTGCCAACAAATATATGTTATTGGCGAGTCTTCGAATTTGATGCACAAAAATATGTATCATCGTCGGAAGAATGCCATTTGAAATCAGGCAGAGTGAAATCGCCCAACAATAAAATGTCGTCATTAACGTCAAGTAGATTTATCATATATTCAATATATTCAAGTGTATATATTTATCATATATTCAAGTCTATGCAAGCCTCAAGGCTTTTGGGGGAACAAGCCTCTGCACTGCTCTTTGGGGGAACACAGGGGCGCAACCAGGAATTTGTTTTGGGGGGCTGTTTTATAACTATATGTATATAAAAGAAAATGTACGTAACTATAGCGGCTATGGTGTAATGAGTCCAAATATTGCACTCAAACGTTAATTTTACCACAATGGCAGCAAACATAAGGGGGCATATAGGTTACAAATTTAAAAAAAACCGACCGATTTTGTAACCTCGAAAATCGATTTTTTTTCAATGGAAGCCATTTTGCCTATTTTTAGATTTGCCTAGATTTTTTTTAATTTTACCTCAGATGTTACAGGTACTGGTTATATCCTGCACATCGTCATATTTTTGGCATTTTTTAAAAAAAATCAAATAACGTCAAAAACCGCTTCAAAAATTCTGAAACAAATTTTTTTTGTATTCTTTAAATGTTAATAAATATGTGTGCAAAATTTGAGAACGATATCTTTTTTTCTTCTATGAAAAAAAAATTCCCGAAAAAAATTTTTTTTAAAAGTTTGTAACCTACATGCCCCATAATGATAAAATTTTTATAAATTAATATTTTTTAGAGTAAAAAAAATTGTATTTATTATTTTTACATTAAAAAGATTTTAGTTACAGGATTACGGCGATTAAGAATAATAAAAGAAACTAACTTATATTTTTAAATCCAGTTTACGCTTACTTTCAGCGAGTTTATCTAGTCTATCTTGCAACATCGTGCTTTTGGGTTTTGAGCTCGCGAAGTACTGAAAATGTTCATTAATTTTCACATGAAGTTACTGGAAGAGTTGCAAGGATAATAAGTAAATTATTGTCGCACTGACCATCTCCGAGTCGGCTCAAATTTTGTTCCTAGATTGGTTTATTACTTAGAAAATCAAATCCGAAGTTATACATTTTTATAACCATTTTCCAAGGCCAAAATAGGGTGTATTTTGCAAAGACGTAGCTCAGTCAATTTAATTTCGATTTACCGCAAATAAGGTATCATTGGAAAGGTTATTTTGTCTTTTTTAAGGGAAAAATATAAAACTTTTGAAAAAATTGCAGTAAGTTGGCCCATTCTTAATTTCAAAGTTTAATACCATGCCAACAACAGACGCTATAATTTTTTTTCAGTTTCTTTATTTTGGTTTTTATACGTTTTAATACCTATACCTTTTCAACGATATAAAATTAAGGTGTGCTCTTGAAGGGTTCAAAAGTTCTGGCGTAAAACGTGCTGTGTCAAAGAATTTTCAATACAAATTCAACTAGCTATCGACTTTTTTATTTTTGTTTGTAAAAAGTCAAGAAAAAAAAAAAATTGGATGAAAATTGAATGTGTAGTTGAATTTGTATTGTAAATTCTTTAACACTGCACGTTTTACACCATAACTTCTGAACCCTTCAAGAGCACACCTTAATTTTATATCGTTGGAAAGGTATTGAAACGTATAAAAAACCAAAATAAAGAAACTGAAAAGAAATTATAGCACCTGTTGTTGGCATGGCGTTTAACTTTGAAATTAACAATGGGTCAATTTACAGCAATTTTTTTAAAAGTTTTATATTTTTAATATTATTATTTTGTATACGGCCTCTAATTATTTATATTGAAAACAAGTTTTTCGAGCTCTAGGCCAAGCATGTTGTCAACAAGACAACATGAAGAACAAAGAAGGCAACAACCAACAACAACAACAACGGCTCTGTATAGAGCAAATCACACAGCTTGACTATACAGACTGTTTCATTGGCCGCTACACCAACTCATCAGTAGCCTTTGTATGACTTTACACTGTGATCCACTCAAGCTACTTAGGTTCTACATATACTGCCAATATGCCGAGAAAGTTACCCGGAATTTGTTTTTTGGCAGAGAACGCTGGAATTTTTGTAACTGAGTTCTTATCTACTTTTTGATGCATACTGTACTAAGGTAAACAACCTAGATCGTATCATACTTTTAGGCATAGCCTTAATTCATGTGCATCTTCGAAATTCGATCACAGCGGTTTACTGCTATCAGAGCATATTGAAGTTGTTGTTATTTTTGCTGTTTAGCTCCTCTTTTTTATCCACACTTTCATTTTAGGGTTCAGTTAGTTTAACTGATGGTACACCTAAGATGGCGTGGAGACCATTTTTTTTGTTATGAAATAATAATATTCTCTGAGAGCACGCCCATAAAATGTTAAGATAAATGATTGGTTGTGTGTTTATCACATAAAAAAACAACAAAGTCTTTCATACCAAAAAAAAAAAAAAATGGTCTCCACGCCATCTTAGGTGTACCATCAGTTAAACTAACTGAACCCTAAAATGAAAGTGTGGAAAAAAGGGAGGAGCTAAACAGCAAAAATAACAACAACTTCAATATGCTCTGATAGCAGTAAACCGCTGTGATCGAATTTCGAAGATGCAAATATATTTATTTGAAAATATATCCTTATTGAACTGTTGTATGGCTTGAAAAACTGTGTTTTTACCATCATAATCTTTTTTATTACTTATTTTATACCAAACATTTAGCTCATTTTTTAGGTCATCAAAATCTCCTTCCAAATCATCTCTATAAAATGCGATTAGTTTTTCAAAAGCGACTAAAGCTTGTAACGAAGCTCCCGGTCTTCCGGGTCTATAGCTGAGGTAAGCTCGCCGGGATTCCAAGGTCCGATACAAAATTTATAGTAAAAAAAAAGTGAAATGTGCAGTAGTAGTGGGTTTTATTTTAAGTTGGGGTTTTTATTCCCTAGTTTTATTCCCTGGATGATGCGATTACGTGCGGTCTTGCGACGATGGTTGTGCGGGAACTCAACGCTGGTTTCGACCAGCAGTAGGTGTGGCTCGTGTCCGTCGGTGTATTTGTTTGTCTCCGTACCCCTATTTTACGCTCCTGCTTAAAGTGATCCTGATCTGACGACCCAGAGCACTGATACAAAACTCCTAAATATGGCTTACAATACTTCTCCTACTTATAGTGGTCCTGGTCTGACGACCCAGAGCACTGATACGCTTCTGCTTAAAGTGATCCTGATCTGACGACCCAGAGCACTGATACAAACTCCTAAATGTGGCTTACAATACTTCTCCTACTTATAGTGGTCCTGATCTGACGACCCAGAGCACTGATACGCTCCTACTTAAAGTGATCCTGATCTGACGACCCAGAGCACTGATACTTCTCCTACATATTTTTGGATCTAATGATCCCTACGCCTGACACTAGTCCTACTTAAGTGATCCTGATCTGACGACCCAGAGCACTGATACCTAATACGTTTAAACCCTAACTAGGTCCTGACTGTCCTTCCGTCCTATGTTGTCCACACCTTACCTGCTGGTAGCCTTCAGGTCCTTCTGCTCAATTCTTCAGCCCAGCGACCTTTTTCCTTTTTCAGCAACTGGCACGTCTTGTGCGCTCGGTGGTTCTTCAGCAACTTATTTGCACGTCTTGTGCGCTCGGTGGTCCCTCAGCAACTTATTATTTGCACGTCTTGTGCGCTCGGTGGTCCCTCAGCAACTCTTTATTTAGGGCGTCTGCTCGTCTTCGTGGTTCCTCAGCAACTCTTTATTCAGGGCGTCTGCTCGTCTTCGTGATTCCTCAGCAACTTTTTATTTAGGGCGTCTGCTCGTCTCCGTGGTTCCTCAGCAACTTACTATTTAGGGCGTCTGCTCGTCTCCGTGGTTCCTCAGCAACTAACTATTTGCAGCCTTTGCCGGCTAGCATCAAGCTCGATCGACTCAATCGCATCGAGTGCTTTAATGTATTTGTTTGTGTGTGTGTTTGTTTGCTTCCCCTGCTTTCGCTTGCACTCAATTTCTCGTACACCGAACCTTGGTGTTTAAATTGCATTAGCTTGTGTCTGCTTGTTTGTGTGTCTGTTTGTCTCTCTGCTTTCGCTTGCACTCAATTTCCGAACCTTGGTGTTTAAATTGCATTAGCTTGTGTCTGCTTGTTTGTGTGTATGTTTGTCTCTCTGTTTTCGCTCACTATGTTGTTGCTCGATGTTTTGCCGCATTGACCGTTTGCATTAGCTTGTGTCTGCCTGTTTGTGTGTATGTTTGTCCCTCTGTTTTCGCTCACTATGTTGTTGCTCGATATTTTGCTGCATTGACCGTTTACATTAGCTTGTGTCTGCTTGTTTGTGTGTATGTTTGTCCCTCTGTTTTCGCTCACTATGTTGTTGCTCGATATTTTGCCGCATTGATCGTTATCCCATCATCGTTGTTTTTACAATTTGGTTCTTAAATATATAACATAATATGTAATTATGATTATTACTTCTTTTACATAGCTAAGCTTTTACAGGGTGAGTACAATAACTAAATCTTAACTTTTAAAAAAAATATAAGCGATTTTTATCAAAGGTAATCAAACATAAAATCATAAGTAACTTAACTTTAATTCATTAGAAAAAATATAAATATAAGGATTTTAAATATGTTTAATTCATACAGTAAGAAATAAAATATAAAGAGATATAACAAAAATACTCTGCTGGTGTTTCGGCCAGCGTTTTGTGTGCGCAAAAGTTGCGTGGCCAAGTTTTGCTCGTCACACTCCCCTCTTACTTTGCCGGGGTGTCGATGCTGACACTAACTTGTCCGGCTCGGTTTATTGCGATCCGGTACATGACTCCGTGTATCTTTCTCCGTCGGGACATGCGGTCTCGTCGACCTCTTGTCTGCTGCATCCTTGGGATCTCGACCTCTATCATTTCTTCGGTCGTCAGTTGGATTTCGGCCTCATCATGACTCGCCGGTAGTCCAGTTCCTCTGAGGACTTCTTGGGGCGATACGTTTCCTTCGGAGAACACGCTGTATCGCTCGCTGGTGTCATCTCCATTTACCTCGTCCCACAGCTCCGTGTCGAGGGATAGGGCTTCATCCTCGTCATCATTATGCAAGACGTCTGTGAGGAGCTGTTCAATACGGGGAGACAGGCATATAGGCTCTGCTCCTACTCCGACACTCGGCGTTGCTTGTGGGGTTAGACTGATGTCCACGTCGGCAGGGCTGGTCTGGCAGCACCGGTTGATAGTGTCTGGTTCTGCTTGGCAGTGTTGGCTGATAGTGTCGGGTTTGGTTTGGCTGTACTGGCTGGTAGCGTCGGGTTTCGCTAGGCACGCTCGGTTACGGGTCTTGAGGTGGGTTTGACATGCCTGGTCACTGGTCGCGAGGCTAGTTTGACACGCCTGGTGACCGATTCCCGCTGGGCAGGTCTGTGTTGCCTTGTGTGTCCTATCGTCATGGTTGCGAAGGAACGCTCGCAGAATCCCTGGCACGTCTGTCGGCTCGTTTGTTGGCTGGGATGTCGTTGGACAGCCGTCTCGATTCTCTACCTCTGGATCGGTAGGTTCCCAGGTCACGAACCGTGGTGTAGGGGACGGAGGAAACTCGACCCAAGGTCCATCTTCTGCTTCGGTTCGTTGGTCGGGGTCTTGAACCACCATCGTGGCCCGATATTGCAGGACGTACTGTGTCCACCCCGGTCCACTAAACTTGTCTCGTAGAACCCGAGAGACTAACCACCGGCCATAGCGAGGCACGTAGTCCTCTTCTTCCTCGCTGGCGTACCTGGGTTCCTCCTCCGTGCTGCTAATTGATATACAATCGTTGAGCTCGGGCTCTTCGGCTGGGCTTGGTCCTGCTTCCGGTTCGGAGTCGTCGTGGTGGTCATTGAAGAGAGTCTCTGCACTGTCTTCGTCTTCGGGGTTACTGGGCGGCGTCGCCATCCATTCCTCGGCCTCTTGGTAGGCGGGGTCTTGGTGTGGTCCGACTGTTGGACAGTCATCCTCGGAGTCGGAGCTTTCGTCGGTGCCACCTTCTGTGGTGGGCTTACTTCGAGCTGTTGCCACCGGTATTTGTCGGTGGCTTTGGTGAGCCTGGAGGTCTTCTGGGCCTCCGCGGGCGTGGTAACTGTGCGGCCCGCCTGTTGGGCTGTCATCTTTGAATTCAGGACTGTCTTCGGTGCCACCTTCTGTGGTGGGCTTACGTTGAGCTGTTGCCACCGGTATTTGTCGGTGGCTTTGGTGAGCCTGGAGATCTTCTGGGCCTCCGCGGGAGTCATAACTGCGCGGCCCGCCTGTTGGGCGGTCATCTTCGTATTCGGAAGTGTCTTCGGTGCCACCTTCTTCGGACTCTGAGGTCTCGGAGTCTCGATTCCCCATCAGCAGGAATCGCCGGTAGCTCTGGCCCGTCTGTGGCCATTCGTTCCTGGGGCCGTGGCTACAACTCGGCGCATTCGGGCTCGTGACTCGGACTCTGCGCTGGGTACAGGGCTTTGGCGGTATATTTTCCACGCTGTGAGGAATGTCCTCCACTGGTCCCTCCATACCTCCGTGGTCTACTGTCCGTTGCAGAGTAATGCGCGGGAACTTCCTCCATGGCTCATCAACTCTCTCCTCCCAGGAGGGGCTTAGACGTTGAGTCTGTGGTTGACGGCGTTGCTCCTCCAGTAGGCGCTTGCGGAACTGGTCCCGGGATTTCGTAAATTTTTGTTCCATTGTTTTTTTTTTTTTTGTTCGTTAATAGCTTTCTTTCGCTGGTTGCTTGTAATGCGTGGTGTTGGTTCGCTGGTCGATGCTTAACTGCGTGCTGCTGCTTGGCTGGTCGATGCTGCAATGCGTGCTACAAGTTTTGATCACTGTTGGCTCTTGATTATATTGCGTGCTGCTGGTTTGCTAGTCGATACTGCAATGATGGCTGCTGCTTGATTGGTCGATGCTGTAACCTGTGCTGTGGGTGCTGAGTGCTGCTACTAATTAATTTGCTGTTTCGATATCGTATATCATTGGTG
This sequence comes from Pherbina coryleti, assembly GCA_943735915.1. Lineage (NCBI taxonomy): Eukaryota > Metazoa > Arthropoda > Insecta > Diptera > Sciomyzidae > Pherbina > Pherbina coryleti. The sequence goes on from OX030949.1 coordinate 114,110,704, forward strand.
AACTGGTCAATACGGTAGTGCGTACTGCTGTAATTTATGTTGCAGATTCTGAGCGCTGCTCCTGTGCTTGTCGCCGTCTTGCTCTGATCGTGTGGAAATGCTGGGTCACTCGAATAATAGATTTTGAGTTCACTAAGGTGGGCTGTGCGTGATCGTTTTTCACCCTGTTTCTTAACCCGCACTATGACTGGTGATATAAATGACTCAACCTTGTAGGGACCGTCAAATCGCGGTGCCAATTTTGCAGCGAACTGGTCGGCAGCCTTTGACAGATGATGTTGCCGCACCCAAACGAGTTGGCCTACCTCCGGTTTCCATGATCTCCGCCGTAGATTGTAATGCCGCGCCTGCGACTGTGCTGCCTGTTCCATATTTCTCTTTACAATATCAAAAATTCCTTTCACCCGTTCTGCTCGCTCTCTTGGTGAGATTGTTTCTTGGCCTGTTCCTGTAGTTTGTTCATCAAAGAGGGCGTTGGGGAGTCGAGGCTCCCGTCCTTGTACGATGAACGCCGGACTGTATCCTGTTGATTCGGACTCGCTTGTGTTGTAGGCTAGAGTCAGTTCTGGGAGTAGCTCGTCCCACGTATTCTGATGCTCTGTGGTGTACTGTGAGATCATTGTCTTGATCGTGCGATTCGTACGTTCGGTGGGGTTTTCTTGGGGTGTGTACGGTGCGGTATACCTTTGTTGAATGCCGAGCTCTTTCAAAAAATCTTGGAAACTCTTACTTGTGAACTGGACTCCGTTATCGGTAATGAGAATTTTTGGTGTTCCAAATCTAGCCAGAATCCGCTCACAGAAAGCTCTTATGAGTTGATCGCTGGTAGCTTTACGGAGGGGCATCATTTCCATCCACTTCGAGAATTTGTCCACAAACATTATTAGCATGGTGTTTCCGTGTTTCGATCGGGGTAGGGGCCCCACAAAATCTGCGCAGACGGTGGACCAAGGTTCTTCGGCTAGGTGCGTCAGCATTTCGCCAGCCGGGCGTTGTTGGCTTACTTTGTAGCGTTGACAGACTTCACACTTGCGCACATATTGGCTTATGTGGCGGAACATACCAGGCCAGTAGTACTTGTTTGCTACCCGAGCTATGGTCTTTCGTATTCCCAGATGACCAGCGGTGGGTGCGTCGTGATTCTCGGTCATCACACGTTCTTGCAGGTGGTTGGGTACACATAGTTTCCATGGTGTAGAATCCTCGTCACCAATCGTCCTGGGAAAATGGCGATACAAACTCTCGTTCTCGATGCTATATTCCGGAAATCTTTCCGGACTCATTTGTACTTCGTTCAAGCGTCTCTTATACCAATTTCCTTGCTTTTCGTCACATTGGTTTATGGCACACCCTCGCACTACTTCTATTGGTTGTCTGGACAGGGCGTCGGCCACAACATTCTGTTTTCCTTTCCGATATTGGACTTCAAAGGAGTACTGTTGGAGTTCGAGCGTCCACCTTGCGATCCGGCCTGACGGGCTCTCAATGGAGTTCAACCATTTGAGTGAGAGGTGGTCTGTTATGACCGTGAACTTATATCCCTCTAGGTAGGGCCTCATCTTCCGTATTGCCCATACAATGGCCAGGCACTCCTTTGCTGTAGCCGTATAGTTGAATTCTGCCTTATTCAGGTGGCGGCTGGCGTACGCGATGACTCTTTCTGCACCGTCTAAATTTTGAGTCAGTACCGCTCCGAGGCCATAATCGCAGGCATCAGTCTGTAGCACAAATTGTTGGCTGAAATCCGGGCAGGCTAGGATGGGCGCTTCGGTGAGTCGTTGCTTCAGTTCCTCGAATGCATGTTGTTGTTCTTCTCCCCACTTGAAGTGTTTGCCTTTCTTCAGCAGAGCTGTCAGTGGATGTACGACCGTCGAGAATTCTGGTACGAACCGTCGGTACCATGATGCAATTCCGAGACATCGTCTGAGTCCTCGCACGTTCTCTGGGGGTTTCAATTCTTTAATTGCCACTATCTTATCTGGGTCGGTGTGGATACCTTCTTCGCTTAGGACATGTCCGATGTATTTTACTTCCCTCTTAAAGAATTCGCATTTCTCAGGGTTAATGCGTAAATTGGCTTCGCGCAATCGTCGGAACACTTCAGCCAAGTTATCCATGTGCTGCTCCAATGTTGATCCAGTGATGATGATGTCATCGAGATACGCGAAGGCATGCGGCTCTAGGTCGGCACCAATGACTCGATCCAGGGCTCGCTGGAAGGTGGCTGGAGCCGAGTGGAGCCCAAATGGCATAACTCGCCACTGAAAGAGTCTTCGGCCTGGAACTGTAAACGCTGTAAATTCCTTACTGCTTTCCTCCATCGGTATTTGCCAGTATCCATTTTTCAGGTCAATGCTACTTATGAACTTGGCATTCCTGAGTCGATCGAGGATGTGGTGAATTCTCGGAAGAGGATAAGCGTCTGGTACTGATCGCGCGTTCAGCTGGCGATAGTCGATGCATAGCCGCCACTGCCCCGTTTTCTTTCTAACTAATACTATTGGCGCGCTGTGGGGACTTCTCGACGGCTCGATGCAACCCTTTGCTAACAGTTCGTCGCTCTCGTCATCGATTATTTTTTGCATTGCCGGATTTTTCGGAAAGTACCTCTGTTTGATGGGCCGGCCATCACGCGTGACTATGCGGTGTGTGGTAATGCTTGATATCCCTCGTATGTCTTTGAAGCTGCTTAGTTCTGCCTTCAAGAACGTGTCGATTTTCTGGTTCTCACTTTCTGTTATTTGTTGCAGTCGGCATGTGTCAATGTTGCGACTGATGGGCGACATCACAATTGTTAACGCAGGTGTCGCTGCTCTCGATGTTCTCTTCATATTCGTTGATACAGGTATGTCTTTTGTTGACGCATTTGTTGTTGCTCTGTTTGCTTTCTTTATAGTCGCCCCTTTTCTCCTTCGCTCATTCGTCTTTGATGATGCAGTTTCTACTGCGCTGGCAGTTGGTGACGCAGGTGCTGCTACCCTTGTTTGCTTGTACTCACTTGTCGTGTTCTTCTTTACAGTTGGTAACGCAGGTGTCGCTGCCCTTGATGACCTCCACACAGTTTTTGACGCAGGTGTCGCTGCCTTTATTGCCTTATTCGTATTTGTTGTCCGTGGTGTTGTTGTTTCTCTTGGCTTATTCCTTTTCATCGCTGAAGGTGTTGTTATTCTCTTTACACTTCATGACGCAGGTCCTGTTGCGCTGGCAGTTCTTGATGCAGATGCTGCTGCCCTTGTTTGCTTCCTTTTATTTCTCGCCGAAGGTATGGCTTTCTTCTTTACAGTTGCGGCTGCGCTGGCAGTTGATGACGCAGGTGCTGCTGCCCTTGTTTGCTTCCTTTTATTTCTCGCCGAAGGTGTGGGTTTCTTCTTTACAGTTGCGGCTGCGCTGGCAGTTGATGACGCAGGTGCTGCTGCGACGGCAAATGTTGACGCAGGTGCTGCTGCGACGGCAGTTGTTGACGCAGGTGCTGCTGCGACGGCAGTTGTTGACGCAGGTGCTGCTGCGACGGCAGTTGGTAACGCAGGTGCTGCTGCGACGGCAGTTGTTGACGCAGGTGCTGCTGCGACGGTTGACTTCGTTTTGTTTGTTGCTGTCCTCTTTACAGTTGGTAACGCAGGTGTCGCTGCAACGGCAGTTGATGATGCAGGTGCTGCTGCTCTGGCAGTTGGTGACGCAGGTGCTGCTGCGCTGGCAGTTGGTGACGCAGGTGCTGCTGCAACGGCTGACTTCTTTCTACTTATTGCTGTCTTCTTCACAGTTGGTAACGCAGGTGTCGCTGCGATGGCAGTTGATGATGCAGGTGCTGCTGCTCTGGCAGTTGGTGATGCAGGTGCTGCTGCAACGGCTGACTTCTTTCTACTTATTGCTGTCTTCTTCACAGTTGGTAACGCAGGTGTCGCTGCGATGGCAGTTGATAATGCAGGTGCTGCTGCGCTGGCGGTTGATGATGCAGGTGCTGCTGCTCTTGCAGTTGGTGACGCAGGTGCTGCTGCGATGGCAGTTGGTGACGCAGGTGCTGCTGCGCTGGCAGTTGGTGACGCAGGTGCTGCTGCGACGTTGGCAGTTGCTGATGCAAGTTCTACTGCGACGGTAGTTGGTGACGCAGGTGCTGCTGCGACGGCAGTTGGTAACGCAGGTGCTGCTGCGACGTCAGCTGATGATGCGGGAGTTACTGCTTTCCTTTGCTTCTTCGTATTCGTTGCTGTGCTCTTCACAGTTGGTAACGCAGGTGTCGCTGCGATGGCAGTTGATGATGCAGGTGCTGCTGCGCTGGCAGTTGATGACGCAGGTGCTGCTGCGACGGCAGTTGTTGACGCAGGTGCTGCTGCGACGGCAGTTGTTGACGCAGGTGCTGCTGCGATCGCAGTTGGTGACGCAGGTGCTGCTGCGACGGCAGTTGGTGACGCAGGTGCTGCTGCGATGAGTCGGTGGCTGGCTTCTATTGGTGTACCCTCTCTTGGCGTATTTTGTAATTTGAGGTAGAAATCGCCGCATTGTATGGATGTCCCAATGCCACAGAGGAAATCCATTCCAAGGATGAGGTCATCTATTACTTCCGGGAGAATGAGAATCGCTACTTGAACAGCATGGCTTCCTAGTGAAACTTCCATCATCAGTGCTTCGGTAACTTTTTGCATGCTTCCATTAGCGAGAAAAATCTGTGTCGTCACTGGAACGGTGTTGTTGGGAGTCCGTAGTTTGTCCGCAAAATACATGCTTATGAAACTACGCGTGGCGCCTGTATCCAGAGTCGCCTCCATCCAATCTTCGTCAAGCGCTACTGTGGCGATGATGCGCCCCCCCTCGGCTCGCAAGTCGTCTAGTGCTGTCGAGGTCTTGCAGAGCTTGGACCCCGCTCTCCTCGGCGTGGAGGGGGCCCCTGATAGTTTCCCTGCGTCTGACGACAACACTCGAAAGTCTGCGTACCCTTGCGGCCGCAATCCCAGCAAAAATCCAGCTTAGGCCCCTGGCAGTTTCGGGCTAAATGGCCGCTTCGCCCACATCGTCGACAAGCTGTTCGAGGGTCGACATAGGCGTCGGTTCTGGTAAAGCTGGGTCTCGGTTGCTCTTCTCGTCTTTTTACTTCTGGTCGGTGGTTCTGCATCCCATCTGGTTCAGCCAAGTTTTCATAATCACCGGCCAGGCTGATCAACTCGGTGAGGCTCTTAAATTCTCGGCGTTTTACGTAGAATTGCAGTTCGCGTTTGCTGTTGTTGTAGATCCTCTCTAGCCGCTGTTGTTCGCTTAGACTGGCGTGCCGCATTAGATTCTGCATGGCTATGACATAGTCCTTGAACCTCTCATCGGAGCGTTGTTGGCGCTGACGGATGTCGTCTTCCAACCTTTCAAAAAAACGGGCTGGCAAGAAAAATTCCAGGAAGTCGGCTTTGAATTCTACCCAACTTCGCCAGTGCTTGTTGTTGTTTCGAAACCAGCAGAGTGCCTGACCATCCAACAACTCAGGCATTGTTTTAGGCAACCAGTTGGTGTCAACGCTGTAGACCTCTGCAGACCTCTGTAGACCTCCGCTGTAGACCTCTCCTCGACGCGTTCGACAAACGCTAGTGGGTCTTCATCACCGTGGTACCTTACTGACCATCTCTTCACCTTGTCAATGACATCTCCATGATAGGTGACTCGAGGATTGTCCCTTGGGGCATCAGGGTAGGCCCATGATTGTGGCTGGTATCGTTGCGTGTCCTCAGTAGGTCCTGGTAGTGTTTCTGCCTTTGGCGTGCCAGTAATTTCTGGCGATGGTATCGACAGCATTATAGGAGGGATTGCGTTAGCTGTGCTAGGTGCCGCCCCTCCTGGTGAGCTCCCTCGTTTGTGTTTCGCTTCCAACTCGGCTAAGCGCTTTTCATCGCCCGGAGTCAGTGCAGCTTCGTTGACAAAAACGCCGAAACGTTTTCTCAGCTCTTCCACTGAGCCTTCAGCGTCGAAGCCGAACTCGTCTGCGTAGCTGAGCAGATCCTCTCGCCTCAGCGAATAGATCCAGGCGGTCTTGACCATGATGAATTTTAAAGATGATTTTTTTTTTTTTTCTTAACTTTGCTTTATTTCTTTTTTCTTTATCTTTTTTTTTTTGTTTCTTATCTCTTTTGTTTTTTTTCGATTTTAATCTTTTCTTTTTTTTTTTTTTCTTAACTTTGCTTTATTTTTTTCTCTATCCTTTTGTTTCTTATCTCTTTTGTTTTTTTTTCAATTTTAATCTTTTCTTTTTTTTCAAAATGTAATTACAAAATTTTTTTTTTTTATATTCAATCACAACATTTTTGTTTAGGATGCGCAATAAGCGTTTCGAAAATTTTTCTCTTCCAAATTTTTCGAAGATTCGCACGTAATCTCATCTATTTATTTACTACTAACTGCACGTCCCTGCTCGGGCGCCATGTAACGAAGCTCCCGGTCTTCCGGGTCTATAGCTGAGGTAAGCTCGCCAGGATTCCAAGGTCCGATACAAAATTTATATTAATAAAAAAAATGAAACGTGCAGTAGTAGTGGGTTTTATTTTAAGTTGGGGTTTTTATTCCCTAGTTTTATTCCCTGGATGATGGGATTACGTGCGGTCTTGCGACGATGGTTGTGCGGGAACTCAACGCTGGTTTCGACCAGCAGTAGGTGTGGCTCGTGTCCGTTGGTGTATTTGTTTGTCTCCGTACCCCTATTTTACGCTCCTGCTTAAAGTGATCCTGATCTGACGACCCAGAGCACTGATACAAAACTCCTAAATATGGCTTACAATACTTCTCCTACTTATAGTGGTCCTGGTCTGACGACCCAGAGCACTGATACGCTTCTGCTTAAAGTGATCCTGATCTGACGACCCAGAGCACTGATACAAACTCCTAAATGTGGCTTACAATACTTCTCCTACTTATAGTGGTCCTGATCTGACGACCCAGAGCACTGATACGCTCCTACTTAAAGTGATCCTGATCTGACGACCCAGAGCACTGATACTTCTCCTACTTATTTTTGGATCTAATGATCCCTACGCCTGACACTAGTCCTACTTAAGTGATCCTGATCTGACGACCCAGAGCACTGATACCTAATACGTTTAAACCCTAACTAGGTCCTGACTGTCCTTCCGTCCTATGTTGTCCACACCTTACCTGCTGGTAGCCTTCAGGTCCTTCTGCTCAATTCTTCAGCCCAGCGACCTTTTTCCTTTTTCAGCAACTGGCACGTCTTGTGCGCTCGGTGATTCTTCAGCAACTTATTTGCACGTCTTGTGCGCTCGGTGGTCCCTCAGCAACTCTTTATTTAGGGCGTCTGCTCGTCTTCGTCGTCTTCGTCTAACACCTTCGTGCTACCAGCAGGTAAGGTGTGGACAACATAGGACGGAAGGACAGTCAGGACCTAGTTAGGGTTTAAACATATTAGGTATCAGTGCTCTGGGTCGTCAGATCAGGATCACTTAAGTAGGACTAGTGTCAGGCGTAGGGATCATTAGATCCAAAAATAAGTAGGAGAAGTATCAGTGCTCTGGGTCGTCAGATCAGGATCACTTTAAGTAGGAGCGTATCAGTGCTCTGGGTCGTCAGATCAGGACCACTATAAGTAGGAGAAGTATTGTAAGCCACATTTAGGAGTTTGTATCAGTGCTCTGGGTCGTCAGATCAGGATCACTTTAAGCAGAAGCGTATCAGTGCTCTGGGTCGTCAGACCAGGACCACTATAAGTAGGAGAAGTATTGTAAGTCATATTTAGGAGTTTTGTATCAGTGCTCTGGGTCGTCAGATCAGGATCACTTTAAGCAGGAGCGTAAAATAGGGGTACGGAGACAAACAAATACACCGACGGACACGAGCCACACCTACTGCTGGTCGAAACCAGCGTTGAGTTCCCGCACAACCATCGTCGCAAGACCGCACGTAATCCCATCATCCAGGGAATAAAACTAGGGAATAAAAACCCCAACTTAAAATAAAACCCACTACTACTGCACGTTTCATTTTTTTTATTAATATAAATTTTGTATCGGACCTTGGAATCCTGGCGAGCTTACCTCAGCTATAGACCCGGAAGACCGGGAGCTTCGTTACAAGCTTCAACATTTAGCGATTTTTTTGCATCCGAAAAATGATATTGAAATCCAATTAGAATGTCTCTATGTTTTAAAAATCTGTCACTCGGGCTTGTGATAAATGTATCCAAGAAAGGTATGTAAATCGATATGCGATAATACGATTCAACACATTGTGCGTTAGGGTGGAAAGATGCAACTTTTGGTCTCGTCAAAATGAATCCATTGGTTTCTGCTGATTTTCAGCATTTATATAAAATTTTTTTAATTCTATTTCAGCATTTTCTCTTACATTTTTTACTTCTTGCAAACTGATATTGGCTAAATCGACTGCTTTTGTCAAATCAATGTTTCGAGTTTGAAGAAATTTGCATAAAATATATGAATAACCAAATACTTGATTAATACACTGCAAAGATATAAGAAAGTCTGTCTTTTGTAATGCACAATTCAGTTAATTGGCTTGCCTGGATATGTTTGTATCCTCCCAATAGGAAATTTTGCCTAATGCCAATATTATATTATATATTATGCATCGAAAAAATTCACAAAACCGTAACCGAGTTGTATCTTTCAATCCATCTAGTAGGACAAATTTTCTTCAGTTTTTGATGACTACAAATATTTAACCCTTCGAAGCACTGTTTCAAAACCACTTACAAAACCATGTGCAAAAATTGAAAGGTCTAGTATTTCTTCATTGAAATTCATCATCGTAATACAAATCGGTAAATCAGTGCAATAGATATAGCAAAATTATCAGAAAAATAACTGATTTTCATGTTTTTGCCTATAGCTCAAAAACTCGAGCGGATGGAGAAAAACGGAGAAAATCAGGAAACCCAATTTGTCTATAATCAGCTGAAAAATCTCCGGCACCAAAATGTCTGTGACGAAGTGTTATGCTTCAACAGCAATCGATTTGAATTTAAATTTGGGTTTTTCGCGCTTTTGATAAAAACATGTTATTACTTATCATGTTTTTAATTTTTGTGACAATAATGGGGGGGGGGGGGGGGTTAAACCCCAAACCCCCCTTTGGTTGCGCTTCTGGGGGAAAATATGCATTAATAACATATACATTGGAATTACAATGTGTAACCTTGACGCATATAAGTTCGATATTAGAACAGCAGGAAATATCAATTAAGGAACTGACGAAGGAATTCCTTACAGCTAAAAGGACACAACCACCAACAGCAGAAATATTGTCAGTGTGTCTGTCCCTTCTAAAAACTTGAAAAAATAATATCATAATGCGCAAACACAATCCTCAGCCACCTCCAGTTCCTCCAAGACGTTTTCCTTCCCAGGCACCACCTCTACCAGCTCCAAGACGAACATTCTATCCAGAATTATTCCATACCCCAACACAGTTAGGAAACCAAAACTTCAATAGACCCCCACCACAATTTCAACGACAATTCCAGCCACAAAAAACTCAACCAACATATTTCTTAGCTCAACAGTTTCAACCACGTAATAACTTTTATCAATCCCAACCGAACCAGTTTCAAAATAGATCAAACTTACCACCAAAACCTCTTCCTAGGCCCGAGCCGATGGATGTTTCAATACACAACATTCAAATGATAACGGTACTACACAGCAAAAAGAAAGATCGGAAGAAAACTATTCAGAAGACCTTGAAAACTACAATGACGAAATCCAAAATAGCGACCTCCATCATGAACAAACCCTAATCGACTACATAGACAATCAGGATACTACAAACCTGGATCCACCTGAAACCCTAAACGATATCTATTTTTTAGATTAACGAGCTCTTCATTGCCATTTATCGAAAAGGTCATGAAGAGTGGAGAAGTCATAAAATGTTTGATAGATACAGGGTCTAGCAAAAGTTATATTCAACCCCGTTTAATAAGGCGTCCCATACCTAATAAGAAACTATTTTTTACTAACTCCATAGGTGGAAACATTAAAGTGACACGCCACACCGAAAGATTTATTTAACTCATTAACACCCAAAATTAAATTCGTCCTTCTTCCGACCCTCAGCTCAATTAACGGTATTATAGGATATACACTGAAAGGCTTGAACGCAATAATTCACACAAGATAATTTCATGACAATTGACCCAGGAATAAGAATACAATTAAAACAGCATTTATCTGAAACAGTGAACTCGATTGACAAAAGAACAAACAAAACGACTCCATAATATAATTTGAAAATGCCCAAATCTTTTCTCGGAGCCAAACGAAAAGCTGACCTATACGACAACGGTCAAAGGTGAAATTTGCAATACCTCTGATAGCCTAGTTTATTCGAAATCATATCCCTATCCCTTTGCATTGAAACGAGAAGTCGAAACGCAACTAAAAGCCTTTCTCGAAGACGGAACTATACGCCCATCCAAGTCTCCCTATAATGCGCTTGTATGGATCGTTCCGAATGCAACTTGATTCATCGGGAGAGAAGAAATATCGAATGGTCCTGAATTATCGAAAATTAAATCTAGTTACAATTCCCGACAGGTACCCCATTCCGGAAATAAGTGAGGTCTTGTATTTAGGCAGAAATAAATATTTGACAATAGCGGATCTAAAGAACGGGTTCTATCAGATACCCCTAAAGGATAAAGATATCGAAAAGACTGCATTTTCAGTTAATCACGGTAAATATGAATTTACTCGACTACCGTTCGGATTGAAAATGCACCCTCAATCTTTCAGAGGGCACTCGATGACATCCTAAGGGAGCATATCGGTACACGTTGCTATGTTTACATAGACGACATAATTGCCTCTATTCTAGTTGGCGGAGTGAGGTGACTCAAGTCACTGCGACTCTAAACCATATTCTAGTAGTCACTGAACAACGACTTGCGTCACATGCGTGACTAAACACAGCCAAATAATTTTTTTCGTCATATTATAGTTGTTACTGTAAGCCGTCCTGTGTCGCATTGAAGTGACATTTTAGGCGTCGTAATTTTTGAAGTGAGATGGAGCCGAAAAAAATGCAAATTAATAAAAATTCTAGTTTATTGATGGACATTTTTTGGAAACTCATTCTTTTTAGCTTAAAAATAACTACCATGATGGCAATTCGAAGAGATGTTCATATTCATGACCAAAAACTTATCTATAGCTAAGAGCTTGAAATGTATAAAGAATTGCTGCATGTGTTGTGATCATAGCTGTTAAGTAATGATTACTCGTCGTAATCATTACTTATTCGATTCTTTTTTTCAAAAAAGTAAAATTATTGATAAAGTACGATTCTTTTCTGTTTGTAATCGTAATTACATGATTACGATTACAGATAATCAAAAAATAATAACGATTACTTGAGATTACGCAAAATAATCAAAAAGAATCAAAATTAATCAAAAAATAATCCGTTTACTTTTCGAGATTATTTTCGATTCTTTTTTGATTAATTTAAGAACTTCAGTCTTAAGTACAAAAAATTTTGTTAAATTTTATTAAAAAAAAAAACAAAGTTATGTATTTCATTACAAAAAAAAGATTGAGAAAAAACAAGAACGAGAACAATAATGTATTGTACATAGTACAACATAAACGAAACAAAAATAAAACCTTTTTACTCTAAATTACTATTTGCATTCAATTTGCAATGATTGCCGTCTTGGAGTGTTTACTATGCCGGCTCTAAAAAAAATAGTCTTTCAACTAGCGCTGAGGGCATGAAGGAGTATTGAATGAAAGAAATGGTTCCTTCAACAAGCCATACTTTTGAGTTAGTCTGTTGGGATCACTAATCGGGTTTAACGGTGTCCTGTGACGAACCAGTTGTGTCAATTTCATCATCACTTTCACAAAATAGTCCGTATTTTAGACTGAAATTCTTAAAATAATCAAAAAAGAATCAAAGATAATCTTTAAAAGTAATCGAATTATTTTTTTGATTACTTTTGATTATTTTGCGTAATCTCAAATAATCGTTATTATTTTTTGATAATTTGTAATCGTAATCAATTACTAATCATAAAATTCTAGCTTAAGGATTATATAACCATTACAATTCTTTTTAAAAAATAATCTTATTGATTATTAATCGTAATCGCAACTTAACAGCTATGGTTGTGACCGACAAATAAGAGTACCGAGTCTTTTCAGTTCAACTTATAGACTAACTTTATTCATGATTCAATAGAGAGAATGTAACATAGTTATAAAAGTAACAGTTTCTGGTTTATATACATAAGATAATAATAGAGGCAGTTATACTAGGTGTTAAGTAAATTCTGGACATCATAACACTTCTTCGCCTCTTAATGTAATATGTTAGTTATTTATTTTAATATAAAATGACAATTATTTTAATTTTATTTATAATAAAGTTATAAACTTTTAACAATTATTTTATTCATATTTTAATCGATCTGGTTTATTTGTCTGCCGAGTTGATCTTCTTAAGACTACTTCATTTTCATTGTAATTTTTGGATATATTTACTTCTTCATTATTTTGATTACTAGCATTATTATTTTGATTACTAGCATTATTATTTTGATTACTAGCATTATTATTTTGATTACTAGCATTATTATTTTCGACTGGCAACGCAACTACCTCTTTTTCAAAATTTGATTCTGAACCAGTATTCATTAATGCCGGTTTTTTTACACAGCCATTTTTTTCTTTATCAAAATCAAAATGAGGATTTTCATATTTATGTATATGAACTTTTTCTTTATCAAGGAGGGATCCCACTTTTCGAATTTGTCGTTTCCATTCGCGATTATCATCTAATAATATGATGTAGTGAAGAGACCCCTTGTTCTTTTATTGTTTCAAAAAGCCATTTAATTCGTCTGTTGAGATACTCTCGCACTGCAACCCTGTCACCAATTTGTAAGACCCGACCGACTGATTCACTACCAGAACCTTCTCTTCTTTTGATTGTCTCGGGTATCACCAATCGAGGCGTGACTTGATATTATAGAAGGATGGAAGGATGTTCCATTTTCCTATAATCTAAGAGTATTTTACAAATATCTTTATTTACATCCGTGTCCTTCCCCTTGAGACTTTTAAGCTTTTGTTTTATCGTTTAGACGTATCTCTCGGCCTGGCCATTAGTGGCTGGGTGATATGGCGAACCCATTTTGTGGATGATTCCATTATATTTAAAAAAAATCTTAAACTAATAATTGTTGAATTGTGGGCCATGGTCACTTACTAGCAGTAAAGGTATTCCAAAATGGCTAAAGATATCCCTACATATTTTGATTGTGCATTCGGTTATCATATTAGGTATGATGTATATCTCAGGCCATTTAGTATATGCATCTACTAATATGAAAAAAAATTTACCTAAAAATGGACCCGCAAAATCAACATAAACACGCTGAAAAGGAAATGTGGCGGTTTCCCAGCAATGAGTGGACATTTTTTTTTGTGTTTGACCTGATTGACTGACAATCCGTACAATTTTTTATCATCTCTTCTATGTCATTATCAATTTTCTCCCACCAACAATAACTACGAGCTAATGTTTTGGTACGTGTGGCTCCAAAATGAGTTGAATGTAACTGTATTCGAGTATGTAAACTCGAATACCTCTCATAATACAATTTTGTTGAATGCTAAATTCATCTTGATTAATTCCAAATCTAAATTTTGGGTCCACTATTCGCCCTGTTCTAAGACCTTGCAATAAAGTATTGACATTTTTATCCATCATTGTCTCCATTCCCAACTCTTGCACTGTCAGGGGCAGGGTGCTTATTTGTTCGATTTCCAGTACATCCGCCTCATCCCACACAAAAGAAGACGACTCTTTTACTGGCAATCTCGACATTGCATCAGCGTTGCTATGTTCTGTTGTCTTACGGAAAACAATGTCGTAATCGAATGCTTTCAAAAATGCAGCATAATGCTGCATTCTTGTAACAGAAAGAACAGGAATACCTTTTTGTGGTGAAAAAATTTGTAAGACAGGCTTATTGTCTGTTATTAAAACAAACTTTCGGCTATAGACATATTGATAAAATTTTTTTATCCCAAATATAATGGCATATGCCTTTCGATCTATTTGGCTATAACGTTGTTGTGTTGCACTCAACGTTTGTGATGCATACGATATTGGCCTTTCTGTTCCATCTGCTAGCTCGTGGCTTAAAACCGCTCCAACACCATAAGGGGATGCATCAGTTGCCAATAAAAGTTTCAACTTGGGATCGTAATGAACGAATTATCTGAATGCATCTCGCGTTGGATTTTATAAAATGCATATTTTCATTTATCATCCCAGCTAAACTTAACCTTGTATTTAATCAAGTTATTAATAGGATACAGTGTTGTACTTAACTTTTTAAAAAATCTACCATAGTAATTTACCAACCCTACGTAAGCCCTTACTTGGTCTTTATTTGCAGGTTGTGCCATGTTGTGTAGAGCATCAATTTTAGATTTAGTTTTGTGTATACCATTTTTGTCTATACAAAAACCACAATATTCGATACGATTTTGAAAAAATTCGCACTTATTCACATTAACGCGCATATTATTTTGACTTAAACGATACATCACTTCATTTAACCGCTTGAGGTGAGTGGAGTCGTCAGGACCTGTTATTTTGATGTCATCGATAAAAACCGAAACACCATCTATATCATGCAATAATTCCTCCATAAAGCGCTGAAAAATAGCGGGCGCAGATGCAACCCCATACATAAGACGTGTAGGTCTGTAGAGACCTTTGTGAGTGCTTAATGTCAAGCATTCATCACACCCTGGATCTACTTTTAATTGTAAATAAGCACTTGTTAAGTCAAGTTTACTAAACTTGATTCCACCACTCATTGATGCAAAAAGTTCTTCTATAGTGGGAAGTGGGTGTTCATCAATGACTAAATGACGGTTCAATGTCACTTTATAATCTCCACACAAACGAATTTTATGATTTCCCTTTCTTATTGGTACTATAGGAGTGGCCCAGTTGCTATAATTAACTTTTTGTAATATTCCCTCCTTGACCATTTTAGCTATTTCTTTTTCGACCTCCTCAAGTATAGCAAATGGAACAGGCCGGTGCTTAATGAATACTAGTTGTGCTGTTGCTTTAATTTTAAGAGTTACAAAAAAATTTGGAATTTCACCGATATTATTTGAAAAAACTTTCGCGTATTTAGATTTTAAATTGCATATTAAATTAACCTCATCAATATTTGAGTTAATAGAATTTACTTGATACAAATTGTTTAAGTCTATTCCGGCCAACTCGTTAAGATTAATATTTAATTCTCTTATCCACTGTCTACCTAACAGTGGAATTCTATTCATGTTTGTTACATATAACTTTAAGGTCTTAACAATATTTTTATATTTTATCTTCACATGCGCTAAACCAGCAATTGGTACTGTTTTACCACTGTTACTTCTTAATTTAATTTTTCCAGCTTTATGAAGTGCTGTTGATGGAAAATATTTACAAAAATCTACCTTACTGAATAATGTAAATCGACTTCCAGAGTCAACAACAAAGTCAATGCTATTATTATCAGTTGAAATTTCTGCAATAAATTCATCGTTCTCTTTCTCAACTAGATCTAATTTAAAAATATTTTCATAATTATTTGAATCGATTTCTTCTACAAAATTGGTTTTGTTTTTATTTAAGTTTAAAGCAAAATTTTCGTCGCACCACCAGCTTCTGAAAGCTCAATCCCCTTTGCAATATCCATAGCCAAATCCAAGGTTAACGCTTTTTCTCCAAACATCGATTTTGTACGTGCTTCTTACGTAATCCAAAAACAAACTGATTACGCAACGCTGTTTCCAAGTATGTACCGAAATTGCAAGTTGCTGCCAATCGCCTAAGGTTAAACAGGAACTCTGAAACGCATTCGCCTTCCTGCTGCTTTCTGTGATGGAATTTAAAGTTTTCCACTATCTCTAATGGCTCCGGGTTAAAGTGTTTTTCCAACAACTCTACGATTTCAGTGTAATCCTTGTCTTTTGGTTTTAGTGGAGACAGCTTATCACACAGGATATCGTACGATTCTTGACCCATGAAATGCAATATAAAATTCCTCTTCTGTGCAGCTTCCACTTTAAATATATCAAACGCTCCCTCCAAGCGTTCTACCCAACGGCTTCATTTTCCTTTACATCTATCGAATTGTTCGATATAAAAATTGGCATGAACTCCTTGTGTCATTACTTCGCTCAAAAATTTTTTTAAATAATTTTTATTTAAAATATGTTTTTTTTTTTTTTTATTCTCGTCGCCAAAACTGTTGTGACCGACAAATAAGAGTACCGAGTCTTTTGAGTTCAACTTATAGACTAACTTTATTCATGATTCAATAGAGAGAATGTAACACAGTTATAAAAGTAACAGTTTCTGGTTTATATACATAAGATAATAATAGAGGCAGTTATACTCGGTGTAAAGTAAATTCTAGACATCATAACAGCATCAATAAACTTTTTTTTATTCTTTTAATCCTTAGGTTTTCACCATAATCCGCACTATCTGACCTATCAGAATCCGATGACCAAAAAACAAAAGAACTCATTATTATTATTAAAGCTAATTTTATTTGTGACTTTGTTTTTTTTTACGCTAAGCTAAATAGATAAAATAGCTTGCAAAACCGCTGACATCTCTTTTAAGAGGGGAAGATGGACGAGTGTTCAAAATTCAATCTAAACATAAAGCAATTTCACTCAACCAAGAAGCTCTAGATGCATTTAAAAAATTAAAAAGCGCTTTCGTTTTTGAAAAAGTTCTTCTCGTGCACCCCAACCTCAACAAACCGTTCGAGCTTACAACTGACACATCCGATCACGCAATCGGTGCTGTACTTTCTCGAGACCAGAAACCAATAACTTTCCTCTCAAGAACACTAAGTCAAACCGAGGAAAATTACGCTACTAATGAGAAGGAGATGCTGTCAATCATTTGGGCACTCAACTCACTGCGTAACTTCCTTTACGGTTCCAGAAAAGTAGTTATTTACACAGACCACCAACCACTCACATGCCCTCAGCAACAAGAACACAAACGCTAAAATGAAAAGGTGGAGGGCTATACTTGAGGAGTATAACCACGAACTTCGATATAAGCCTGGCCGAACAAATGTGGTTGCTGACACGCTTTCTAGACCACCTAAAACAGTTCAAATCAATTCTATGACTGCAACGCAGCATAGTCATGATAGTTCTGCTGAAGATTTAATATGCGCTGTAGAAACCCTAATAAACGTATTACGAAACCAGATTATATTAAAATTAAGCGACGAAAATTCATACCAAATGCAGAACCCGTTCGATAACTACAATCAGGCGCGGATCCAGGGGGGGTTTTGGGGGTTCAAACCCCCCCGAAATTCTAAAAGAACCTGTATTTAAAAGTGATGTACTGATGTTTATTATGTGGGCTAAGAGTACCAAAAAGAAAAAAAAATGGTTTTTTATAATTTACTTTAAATATTCACACCCCTATGCTGTAAACGTTTGTAGCTGTTTCTACACGTATTGCTAAAATACTGAATTCTGTTCCAGTTTTTGTTTGTTTTGCGATATTGCGCCTGTAGCTGTAAACAGTCACACATACAATATTAACCTGAAATCACAAAAACACCGCATTTTTTGGATAAAATATATCCAAACACCGCACAGTCTTAATTTAAAAACCGACAGTTTCGATAGTATCGGAAGTGTAGACTTAAAATTCCTTTTTATACAGTAATGGAGAAAAATTCCGGTTTTTGTAGTTTTTATTTATTTTGATGTTGGTTTTATGTTGGCCTTTAATATTTGTATTCGAGTCAAATAAACAGAGAAATAACTTTTATTATTATAATTATCTTCACCGCAGCGTCAGCTTGTGGTATTTAACACAAAAAATAATCCTGAGCACCAAACGATCATATGGAGTGAATATGGAGTGAAATGTGGATGGCTATTTTTTTCGTAGCAAAGTTTTTTCCAATAAGTGGAATAATTTTTTCACATATTGCAGCAAAACACAAATTATAACCTTCTTTTGAAAAACCAGAGCCTCGAAATAGATTTTAGACTAACGGTTTCTCCCCAAGCCTACGATTTTTTGAAAAAAAAATTATCCCGCTCTAATGTATATAAAGGGTGGTTAAATTTTAAGGGCCGATGTTGAATATAAACCACACCTAAATGTCAACTTTTTTCTGCATTTCATTTGACATTTCTCAATTTCAGACTAATTGAATTTCAACCGTTGAAGTTATTCAGGCTTATTATGGAAATGAGCTTTCAAATCAAAATGCATATCGAGCCCTTCGTGATTTTTTCGGTCAATTTAATCGTCCAAATGTGCGTACAATCGGAAAAATCGTGCAAAAATTTGAACAAACCAGGTCTGTAGGAGATGTGAAAACACCAGTGCATGCTCGTACTGCAGAAAATATTGCTGCTGTTCGCGATAGTGTGGCTGAAGAGTCGTCCACCTCAACTCGTCGTCGTGCCCAACAATTGCACCTCTTACGTTCGTCGTTGATGAACATTATGCATAAAGACTTGCATTTACACGGTCAGAATGGTGGCAAGAAATGGCAACAGTGGATGATCAATTTTCGAAGAAAATCATCTTCAGTGATGAGGCACATTTTCACCTCAGTGGATTCGTCAATAAGCAGAATTACCGCATTTGGGCGAATGATAATCCAAGAGTGATTGTCGAAAAACCAATGCACCCACAAAGAGTGACTGTTTGGTGTGGTTTATGGGCTGGCGGCATCATCGGGCCGTATTTTTTTCCAAAATGAGGCTGGTCAGGCAGTTACTGTGAATAGTGTTCGGTAGCGTGAGATGATAACGAACTTTTTATGGCCCGAATTGGAAGATATGGATGTGGACGATATATGGTTTCAACAGAACGGTGCCACTTGCCACACAGCTAACGAAACAATGGCTCTTTTGCGCGACAAATTCAATGGCCGTGTTATCTCACGTGGTGGCGATGTCATTTGGCCACCAATCATGTGATTTGACACCGTTGGACTTCTTTCTTTGGGGTTATTTGAAAGAAAAGGTGTACGTCGATAAGCCAGCAACAATTCAAAAGCTAAAGGATGAGATAATTCGGCGGCGGGGTGCAATAAGGTCAACGGCAATAAGGCCGAATTCGGCCTTATTTCCATTTGAAAAAAAAATTAAGCCAATTTGGCCTTATTTCCCTTTAAAAGGAACCAATATTAAAACGGCATCAAATAAGTTTTTTAGTTTTATTTAATGAAAAATTAAAGATATAAAGTATTGGAATAATTGTACTGTGGCGGTTATCAAAAAAAAAAACAAAAAAAAAAAAAGAAAAAAGCAAATAATTTTCCTGGCAACCTTCAGCAAATCATTTTCTGGCAACACTAATTCGAAATTCAATTACTCTTATATACAAATGAATTTTTAACCCGTTATCATATACATTTTTTTATTTTTTGCTAAGCTCATGGTTAAGATTTTATGTACATGTAAGTTATGAGCAAACCAGTTTATCATTTAGTTTTTTTCATTTTTTTCTTTTTGTGGGAGTCAGTCGAAGACGGATCAGAAGAGTGCAAGCACAGAGGTCTTGCTAGAAATAAGTTAAGAATATATTAAAGTTTTTATAATCGAAATCAGTTTTTTTATTGGATTACTGGTCGGTGGATTTCAACAAGTCTTTCGTTGACAAATTTTTTAAGGCAGGTTTGCGTTGGTAGCAGGTCAACACACTAGCATTATTTTGCAAACCTCATTGGCTCCCCGACGGGGAATTGAACCCCGGTCTCCCGCGTGACAGGCGGGGATGCTGACCACTATACTATCGAGGAAATTTCATTGGTGACCCCGACGGAAAAAAACACCCACTCTAAGGTGTAGAAATCCACGGACGTAAAATATTCATCTGAAATTGTTCCCCAATGGCGATTAAAAATTCATAATTTCTGATAAAATCATCAACTTGGCCGCAATTTGTGCATCATCGGAGCAAAAAAATTGTTCATGATATCAACATTCTTCCATCGTGGGACACCGTTAGGGAAGTCTAACGAAATTCAAGAGCTCTCAAAGGTTAAGCGATTCAACAAATTCCGATCAAGATTTTTCAATTGATGGACAACGTGGTTTGCTGCATTTATTCATAGAAAGTAGTCTTGACGTATAACTTAAAGTGTATTTGATATCAAACGTATAGTAGCTATATATACATTTATAATATTTTATTTTCTTGGGTTCCGTGTTTTCAAACAGTGTAAAACATAATTTTTTGGCAATCATATCAAAAATTTAATTTAAAAGCCGGTACCAACACAAGGGAAATATGAGTACCGAATTAAATCAAAGTTTGCTTGATTTAGGCAATGAAGTTCAATTGCCACCTTTTAACGCTTCCGATGATACACAACATCCGGGCGTTGAATACAATACGAATAATTTAAGTAATGCCAATGATGCTCAAACTATAAGTCAACTTCAATTTCAAATGGCAAATCTTATGAATACTTGTTCTCAATTACGCGACCAACTAAATCGACAAGAATCAATAAATTCCAATCTTCGTTCTCAAAATTCACATATCGAAACATTCAAAGTATCAACTAAGATACCAATTTTTTATTCCGATAGGTCAGACCTTTGGTTTCATCAAATAGAATCTCAATTTCGCAACAATGGTGTCACTCGCGACCAAACAAAATACGACTTGGTTGTTTCATCATTGGACCCAAAATATTTAGACGTGGTTGCTGATATAATCCGCAAACCACCCAATGAAAACAAATACAATGCAATTAAAAGTATACTCATCAAAGAATTCCAACATTCTGATGAGTCACGGTTAAAACAACTACTAATTGGCATGGATTTAGGTGATCAAAAACCATCTGTCTTACTACGCAAAATGCGCGAAACATCAAAGGGCATGGTTTCAGACCAAATTCTTGAAACACTCTGGTCAGCCAAATTGCCACAAACGATTAGTGCAGTCATTGTCGGTGTTGATACACCGTTAAAGCAAAAAGCAGAAATTGCTGACAAAATTCAAGACAGAATTAAATTCGACGCTCCATGTATTTCGACAATTTCTCCAGCGTCTCATTTTTCAAGTGTCAATGCGGTCCAACACAATGATTTTGGTTTCCAAATTGCCACGTTGTCAAAACAAATCGAAGAAATTAATAAAAAAATCGATCGTTCACGTTCTCGCTCAAGTACTCGTTTTCGCAACAAATGTGCCAAACGGGAGTTTGACGATAGGAAACATAACGATCAAAAATATGATCAGTGTTGGTTTCATTTCAAATTCGGTGAAAACGCACGCAAATGCACTGATTGGTGCAAGTTCAATTCCAATTTTAATTCAAAAAACTAAACGTGCCGTATTCAATGGTGGCAGAAACGGCAGCTAGTTACACAAGCCGCCGACTGTTCATTTATGATAAACTGTCCAACAATCGTTTTTTAATCGACACCGGTTCAGATTTATCTATTATTCCACCAACTCTCAAAGACAAATTAAAAAACAATGCATTTGCAAATATTTTATATGCAGCAAATGGTACAAAAATAAATACGTATGGTCAAAAAATTTTAACAGTTTCCCTTGGCTTACGTCGCAGTTTTCAATTCTCGTTTATTATTGCGGATGTAACAAAACCAATTATAGGCGCTGATTTTTTGGAAAAATTTAATTTATTAGTAGATCTAAAAAAACGAAGATTAATTGATTCAATGACCAAACTCTCATCAAAAGTAGTATCTTGCAATGAAATAAATATAACAACACTGTGCAAAGATAATTTTTATTTTGATTCTCAATATGGAAGGTTATTATTTGATTATCATGAACTAACCTTGCCACCAGATTACAATCATTTAAATAACGAGAATCTAACTGGCGTATATCATCATATTGAACTAAAGGTCCACCAGTTTACGCGAAAGCACGACGATTAACACCAGAAAAATACGACTCTGTAAGAAAGCAGTTTGAATACATGGTGGAAGTCGGTATTTGCAGACCATCTAAATCACCCTGGGCTACTCCATTGCATGTGGTAAGCAAGGATTCAGGAACTGATCGTCCTTGTGGCGATTATAGAAGGCTTAATTCCGTCACGATTCCTGATCGGTATCCCATTCTAAACATTCAAGACTTCACAATCAACCTTCACGGTTGCATAGTATTTTCAAAAATTGATCTGACACGCGCTTACCACCAGATTCCCGTATACGAATCTGATATTCCAAAGACAGCTATAACAACACCTTTCGGGTTGTTTGAATTTGTACGGATGCCTTTTGGCTTACGTAACGCAAGTCAAACGTTTCAACGTTTTATTGATCAAGTTTTTAAGGGCTTACCATTCGTTTTCAAATATATTGATGATATACAAGTTGCGTCAAGGAACCATACCGAACATTTACAGCATTTAAGAATCGTTTTTGAACGTTTTCGGAAATATGGACTTAAAATTAATATACCAAAATGCGATTTTGGTAAAACTGAAATTGATTTTCTTGGCTATACAATTAATGAAAAAGGCATTCGACCAATCGATAAAAAAGTAGAAACCATCATGAACATTGAATTGCCGTTAATCGCCAAGGACTTACGACAATTCATTGCTTCATTAAATTATTATCGACGATGTCTACCAAATGCTTGTGAAAACCAAGGCATTTTACAAAAATTAATAACGGGCAATAAAAAGAGAGACAAAACACCTGTCGTTTGGAATGAAGTTTCAATTAAAGCTTTTGAAGCATGCAAATCCGAAATAAAGGCAGCAGCTTTACGCGTATTGGCACATCCATGCCCCACTGCAAAATTATGCATTTTCGTCGACGCTTCTAATTTTCGAGTTGGCGCAGCTTTGCATCAGATTGTTAATAATACACATGAGCCTCTCGGGTTTTATTCCAAACGCATGACAGAGACACAAAAGAAATATAGTGCGTATGATCGCGAATTACTTGCCATGTATCAAGCTCTCAAGCATTTTCGCACACAGGTGGAAGGTCGTGAATTTACAATTTACACCGATCACAAACCACTTATTTCAATGTTTAACAAAAAAATAGAGCAATGTTCGCCTCGTCAACTGACTCATATCGATTTTATAGGACAATTCACTTCTGATATTCAACATGTGTCTGGGAAAAATAATTTCATCGCTGATATGTTGTCTCGTATTGAAAATCCCGAAGTTTCCGAAATTCACACAGTCAATTACGAAAATTTGCAAAAAGAGCAACAAAATAGTGACGACTTAAAAGCTTTATTAAATGACACTGAATGTAGTTTGAAATTACAACTCCTGCAAATACCAGGAACCAAATTCAAAATTTACTGTGACACAGCATGTAATAAAAATAGACCATACATCCCAAAAAACTTGCGTACAAAATATTTTAATTTAATTCACAATCTAAATCCCAGGTATTAAATCTTCAATTAAAGCAATGACCGATAGGTTTGTTTGGCCAAGCATTAAACAAGACTGTAATCGTATGGCAAAAGCATGCATAAATTGTCAAAAAGCCAAAGTCAGTCGACATAATCAACGACCATTGGGACAATTTTTAATTCCGGACGAACGATTTAGTCATATTAATATTGACCTTATTGGACCGCTTCCTAGCTCTCGTGGCTATAATTATTGCCTCACATGTATTGACCGTTATACGAGATGGCCAGAAGTGATTCCAATCGATAACATTTCCGCCGAAACTGTAGCAAAAGCTCTCATGACTGGTTGGATTTCTCGATTTGGTATCCCACGCAATATAACAACTGATCGTGGCAGACAGTTTGAGTCTACGTTATTCAACGAATTGACGAAAATTTTGGGTATCAAGCATTACCGTACTACTTCGTATCATCCGCAAAGCAATGGTATTATTGAACGTTTACATAGAACAATTAAATCAGCTCTAAAATGCAACAATGCAAACGATTGGGTAGATTGCTTACCTACCATTTTATTGGGTCATCGTTCGACCATTAAAGAAGACATACAAGCAACTCCTTCTGAATTAGTGTATGGCACTTCACTTAGATTGCCAGGTGAGTTTTTTGATAAATCGACAAAAGAGATCCCTCAAAGTGATTATGTCAAAAACTTGATAACGATTTTTAAAAATGTAAAACCGAGCGAAACCTCAAATCATAATACACGGCGAAAAATTTTTGTCCAGAATGACTTGAATTCAAGTACTCATGTTTTCCTTCGTAACGACGCGGTATCACCACCTCTTACACCGCCGTACAATGGTCCGTATAAAGTATTGAAAAGAAAACAATCAACCTATATCATTGAGATTCGTGGGAAAAAGCAAGAGGTTGCAATCGACCGTTTAAAATCAGCGTTTATTGATAACAGCGAAATTGATTTGCCAAAAAATTATGTTCAAAAACACAATGAGAAAAAATTGAGTAAAAACGACCCTATTGAAAAAAATTGTGACAACTATTTTAAATCAAATCATAATCAAAATAACCTAAAAAAACCAACTACGAAGTTAAAAAATATTTTTTTTTTTTTTTTTTTTTTTTTTGGATTCGCCCGGAAGTAGGAAATCTTCATAGATACGTATGACCCGCGCCATACGCATGCACGATTTACATTCTAAGAAGTTCCTGGATCAGCCGGACTGAATAGAATGCACCTACGTGCTAAAACCTACCACCTGTTGGCAAATAAAAGCCTCCACTAAGCACAATTGCTTGGCCTTTCAGCGGAAATTAAAATTAAATATAGAAATTTGAAATTTGAAATCTTAAAATTTTTGTGCTTATGTAAACATAATAAGCATCATCGAATAAAAGCACATTCTTCATAACACGAAGAAATACAAGACAACATCCAAAGTAATTTATTAGACTATATATAACCGCATTTATAATTGTAGTCATTCGGCTTGGGGCCACTGTCCAACCCAAGATCCTACGTGGAAAAGAGATGCAACTCTCAAACACCAAACCAATACCAAACATAGCACAGATATACAAATATATATTATGCAGGCACAATATATTTATATATTCGGGTCACTAAAATAAGGGAACACCGAGCTAAAGTTATTATTTGGACATGCATTTGGGCCAACGCAGGTAAAAACTTGTATGGAAAAGAGATACACTCTGACACACCAAGCTGAGGGATACGGTATACATGGTCCCATTTTAAACAAGCTATAGAACTAAAGATCAAAAATAATTTCATGAAAAAATTAAGCAACGAAACTAAATAAAACGAAAACTTAAAGTATTTATCAAATTCGATAATGCTTATATGTTGAATCGTAAAATCTACACAATTATCGCGAGTTATATTTGTTATCGCAATGAATGCGTTAAGTATTCAAATGTAATATCATTTTACGTTTTAAGACATCCACCGAGTCAGAAAAATTTATCAAGTTCAAGTTGCCATTGAAATCACTACACATACATCGCAAAGGGTCGTGAAGGGCATAATTAGAAGTGCACTGACTCAACTTAAAAAGCTGGAAATGTCTGGCTCCGCTCCTAGGGATGTTGAAGTTTAATGAAGAAAGGAGGTATTGTGAGTCTATATCACCACTGAGTAATTTGTATAAAAAGGAGACATTTAGCATAATTCTTCTGCTTCTTAAGGAAGGCAGGGAAATAATTTTAAGGCGGGTTTCATAAGGGGGTAAAATAATGTTGGGGTTCCAACGATAATGTAAAGCAAAAAGTAAGAATTGTTTTTGGACCGATTCTAATGCATCGATGTGGACATTGTATTGAGGGTTCCATATTACGGATGCATATTCAAGAATTGGTCTAACAAGAGAGGTATAAAGTATCTTAGTAGTGAAAGGATCGTTGAATTCTTTAGCCCATCTTTTAATGAAACCAAGGACACCTCTAGCCTTATTTACCACCAAATTAACTTGAAGATTGAAACGAAGTTTAGGATCCATAATTACACCTAAATCAAGAAAACTGTGTACAATTTCTAAGTTAGTATTATTTATAGTGTAATTTATACTATTAGCAATTCGACGTGAGAATGTCATTTGCTTACATTTTTTCAAGTTTAATTTTAAAAGGTTTAAATTACACCACTCCACTAGACTATTTAAATCGGATTGTAAGAGTTGTTGTTCTTCAGGCGATTTGTAAGTTAGAAAAAGTTTTACGTCATCGGCGTACATTAAGACGTTACAGTGTTTTATTACAGAAGGAAGATCATTTATAAACAGTAAAAATAAAACCGGACCAAGATGACTTCCCTGAGGAACACCTGATGTGACCAAAATATTTTTTGACATAGAGTTCTTATATAAAACTTTTTGCGAACGATTCGACAAGTACGATTTAATCCAGTGTAATAGTTTGACGGGAAACCCAATTAGACGAAGCTTTTTCAGAAGAAGATAATGATTAACACTGTCGAAAGCTTTGCTAAAGTCTGTATAAATAACGTCAGTATGTCGTCCTAAAGTAAAACCTTTAATAACACGCGTAGTAAACTCCAAGAGGTTAGTTATCGTAGATTTTCCCTTTAAGAAACCATGTTGAGAGGTGGAAATGGAGGAAGATACGACGTGGGTTATTTGATCAGTTATAATTTTCTCAAATAACTTAGGGATTGCGCTTAGTTTTGCGATACCTCGGTAATTGGAAACATCAATTTTTGAACCGGATTTATGAAGAGGTATTATATAAGATTTTCTCCATATATTGGGAAAATGACCGCTGTGCAAGGATGAGTTAAAAATTTTTGATAGGGGAGAACACAAACTATTAGAACAATGTTTTAAAATGCAGCTCGGGATGTCGTCAGGACCAGTAGTAAAAGAAGATTTAACTTGTTGAAGGTAATGCATAACTATAATAGAATCTATTACGGGGGTTTCAAAAGAGTTAACTGGTGGTAGGTAAGGATATTCAAGACTCATGCTCAATGGTATATCGGAGTAGGTTGTTTTAAAGAAGTTTGCAAACATGTTGGAAACATCGATGTCGCAAGATGCTTCATCATGATTAAATTTCATAAGAGGTGGGAAGCTGGAGGTTTTTCGTTTTGAATTGACAAACGTGTAGAAAAGTTTCGGATTATCTTTGAATTGAGTTTTTATATTGGCTATATATGCAGAGTAGCATTGTTTATTTAATAGTTGATATCTGTAACGACAAGAGGAATAGCAAGCGAAGTCTAAATTAGAGCCTGACTTTTTATATTTCTTAAATAAGCGATTTTTGGAATTTTTTAAAGACTTAAGCTCATTAGTTAACCAAGGAGGGCTTAAAGGCTTGAAATTAATATTTTTTTTTGGCACAGATAATGAGAAGCATTTTTGCAAGGTATCATTGAGAAACTGCACTGAAGATTCGACATCATAAAAAGAGTACGAAGACCTATTATTTAAAATTGGGGACCAGTCAATCCGCGCGAGAAGAGCATTAAGTTTAACATAGTCTGTTTTTTTAAAGTTAAAAATTTTATTATTTCGCGTATCTGGAGCTAATTTATTTTCATTTTCGTTGGCAAGTAATATTGTTATTTCAAGAGTTGGATGATAATCGTCTTCCGGAAAAGAAACTGGGTTCGAACGACGGAGATTTACGGAAGTGCATCTGTCTACAAATACAAGGTCAAGAGATCTATTACTTTTATTAAGAATATTATTAACCTGCTGAAGACACAGATCAGACAATTTGTCTAAGAAGTCATTTATCCAATCAGAGGCAGAAATAGGAGTAAGAAATTCGGAATCATCGGATAAACTCCAGGACACGGAAGGTAAGTTGAAATCACCTAAAACAATGATAGTGTCCATATTTTTAAGCATATTATGGACAGTTTCGATGGCATTAATATGGTTTAAGTAAATTGTTAAATCACTTTTAGGTGGAATGTAAGAGCAAGTAAGATAAATAGAATAATTATTTAGTTTAACTGTAACACAAATAAACTCCAGGTCGTTGGTGCCAGGAATGGTTAATTCCTCAGAAGCAAGCGAGTTATGGACAGCTATCAGAACGCCACCACCGATCTTATCATAGCGATCTTTACGAAAAATTTGGAACTTATTGCACATTATTTCAGAATTTAAAACGTTGGAGCGAAGCCAAGTTTCAGTAAAAATTATAAAGTTATATTCAAAATCAAAACTATTAATGAAAATATCGGAAAGTTTAGAATTGAGACCTCTAACGTTTTGATACACAAGCTCTAACTTAGACTTGTGATTTTTTAATCGTTTTTTGTATGGTACTGAGGACTGTTAGAAGGACGAGGCAAGTGTACAACATTTGCAATACGCGGTTTGTTTTTGAATTCAAATTCATGAACAATTGTATTACGGGGCCAAAAGTTTACGTCCACAAGAGTTTTAAATTAATTTTCCGGAACAGTCAATCTAAAAGAAGTAGTCAGTCTCGCATTTAAGTATTTGAATTTTTGGATCGAAAGAGGGATACCACTATTTAACTTTGAATTAATAAAAAATTGAATATCATTTTCAGTTGTATCAGCAGCTAAGCGCGAGACAAAGATTGCTTTAGTTGGTGGAATTGCGATTAATGGCTTAGGCGAAATAGTAGCAGTAGTAATCGGAATCCGTTGAGCGTCAACAACTGAAGTTTCAAAAATAGGAGTGTTAACAGTAGGAGGAGCAATTGAAACAGCTTGAGCATAAGAAAGAACAGGCTGGCTAACTGGTATAGATGGTGCTAATATTGGCAAGGAAACGGTCACTGGTGCATTTGGAGCAGATATGGAGGCAATCGTATCAGTACAAATGTCCATATCGTCCACAATGTCCTGTTCAACAGGTGGTGGCATTGGTGGTATCGAGTTAGTTTTCGGCTTATTGCGCAGGTTCATGCTTTTCTTTTTCCGCTTGGGTGAAGGAATTGACTCTTCGATATATTTGCACTCATCGAAAAGTGTTTGATATTTTAAAAATTTAGCAGAAAGCAAAGAAAATTCCCTACTAATTTCGGAGAAACCCTGCTTTGTCTGCTTAAAAAGCTTGTAAAAGTTTATATCAGTCAGTCTGCACTTCTCACAAGACCAACGCAACCCTTTACCTTCTTCAATAAGTTCTGCAACTCGACCCATTATGCCCACACATTTGGCATGAACGATATTATCACATAGCCAACATGATAAATACCGCTCATTTTCACCTTTAGTGGAACAGCCGGGCTTAGAACAAAGCATTTTAATTTATAAATACAAACAAAAAAACAAAAAAAAAAGAGTAGCAAAAACAAATAAAGTAGTAAAAATATTAGTAGTTATTAATATATAAAAATAAAACCAAAAAGTACTGAAAATAAATAAAAGTAGTAAAAGTAGTAATAATAGTAGTGGTAAGCAAAAGTGACAACTTGAACTGATGGCAACCCCTATCAATTTAGTGAAGTGCCCAGAAGTATGCAACTATTTTTCGATATATAAATAAAACAAGTATAATAAATAAAAAGTGTGTAGCTAGACAGAGCTAGGCAGATGTCTAAAACGTAAATACAATATAAACGAAAAAGAAAGATATATAATAAACAAAATGTACTGACACTTGTTCAGCCACTACAACGAAATATTAATAAATAGTTATTAATAAATAAACTTATTTTATGAAAAGTAAAATATAAAATATAATCAAAACTTATCTCTGTATCTTATAAAAACCACAAAAGCACAAAAATTTTTTATTAAACTTTAAGAAAAACAAATGTTTTTAAATATAATCAGCACAATCTAAAAAACACAACGTAAGCGAAATTTAGCGCGTTGCCAACTGAATCGTAGGAATCGAATATTAGTAGGAATCGACTTAGTATTTTAAAACAACAAAATCAAATTAGAAAAACTAATGTAAGGAAATCGCTCACATTTAAGCCACCTCCAGTTTCAAAAAGTGGTCGAATAATAAAAGCCACAAACAGATTTTCGTGACAAATTCACTGGAGGGGGAGTAGTGTGGCGGTTATCAAAAAAAAAAACAAAAAGCAAATAATTTTCCTGGCAACCTTCAGCAAATCATTTTCTGGCAACACTAATTCGAAATTCAATTACTCTTATATACAAATGAATTTTTAACCCGTTATCATATACATTTTTTTATTTTTTGCTAAGCTCATGGTTAAGATTTTATGTACATGTAAGTTATGAGCAAACCAGTTTATCATTTAGTTTTTTTCATTTTTTTCTTTTTGTGGGAGTCAGTCGAAGACGGATCAGAAGAGTGCAAGCACAGAGGTCTTGCTAGAAATAAGTTAAGAATATATTAAAGTTTTTATAATCGAAATCAGTTTTTTTATTGGATTACTGGTCGGTGGATTTCAACAAGTCTTTCGTTGACAAATTTTTTAAGGCAGGTTTGCGTTGGTAGCAGGTCAACACACTAGCATTATTTTGCAAACCTCAGTACTTTAGGGCCCATGCTCCTTTAAGGAGATAAAAATCGTGAAAGTTTGAAAAATGTACATATTTTGGAATAATCGCACTCTAGGTACACGCTTCTTTTTTTTTTTTTTGTTTTTTAAATGTGTATGGAACTTCTAAATCTAATGCTGCAAAAAAAAAATAGGTAGGTCTCAAATGGCTTAGGAGATAAAAATCGTGAAAGTCTGAAAAATTTACATATTTTTTTATTGAGAAGACTAGGATATCTTATTCTAATAATAGAAATATATATCCGTTTAAAGCGAAAAATATGATCGTTTAAATGCTAAAGAACATACATCTTTTTGTAAGTGATCGAGAAAAAATGTAAAATAAAATATAAACGTAAAAGTTATGAATGAAAATTTATAAAATATGCGCGATTTTTACTAAAATTTTTAATGAAGCTTTAATATTATAAAGAATGAGAGCCGCAGGTTTATAATAAATCGCCGCGATTTTTAATAAAAATTTTTTACCTGCGGCGCTCATTCCTTATAATATTAAAACTGATTCACCTTCACTATTGAACTATTACTAATAAATTTTTCGCGTTGATACGAAAACAAGCACATTGAGGTTGACAATGGCAACTGTTCTCTTGCAAATTGAGTACCTACGCTGAGTCCAGTAACTTTTCAAACAACAGACTACAGAGTGCGTACTTTTTATTAAAAATAATTATAAAAAATAATCCTTAGTTTGCAAAAATTATTTTTCGGCCTTATTACCATTTTGCTAAATTTTAGGCTTTATTTCCTTTTCCAATGGAAATAAAACCATATTCACAATTTCGGCCTTATTTCTCTTTGAAAAGGAAATAAAGCCAATTCGGCCTTATTGCCGTTGGCCTTATTGCACCCCGCCAATTCGGCACATTAACGGCATAGAACCTCACTTATGTCTCGGCGTCATCGAAAATTTGGACCATCGGATGGAGGTGTGCCGCCGAGGTCGCGGCGGCCATTTAGCCGATATTTTGTTCCATGCATAATTGAACCATACCAATATTATCATAATAAAAAGAAACGACAATAATTTCTTTAATAATTTGTGTTTTATTCAAAATCAACATCGGCTTTTAAAATTTAACTACCCTTTATATATATAACGTACATTAATATTTTTGAAACCCCCCCCCCCCCCCCCCCCGAAATATATTCCTGGAACCGCCCCTGACTACAATAGACACATTTTTATTAAGCCACACTACGCACATACCAATATCATTGACATATTTAGAAGATATTTAAATCCAAAAACCGTTAATGGACTACACGCCGAAGAAGTGATAATCCGATACATTTCCGTAATTACAAAATAATGCGAACTCAAGTCTTAGTAGAAGATATTACGAACGAGACAGAACAAGAGAAAAAAATACTGACTATCCACCGACGAGCTCACAGAAATCCAGAAGAGAACAGATTGCAATTATTAGAAAATTTTTATTTTCCGCGAATGTCATAAAAATCAAATCCCTTACGAAGAATTGTTCACTTTGTAAACTGCACAAATATGACCGACACCCCAACAAACCCATTCTAAAACCAACACCCCTTCCTAAATACCCAGGCCACATAGTCCACATTGATATTTTCTCTACTGGTAAAAATCTAGTTCTAACAGCCATAGATAAACTCACAAAATATGCAAAAACCATCCCAATTCAAACAAGATCTATCGAACACCGTTGAGGGACGTACTATTCTTCTTTTCTGTGCCAGAAATTATCGTAATCGACAGTGAAAATTCCTTAAGTTCCGCATCTATGGCTACCATGATGGAAGAATTAAACATCCAAATTCACAAAACACCTCTAAAGAATTATGAAATAGGCGAAATATTTTTTGTCAGACACAATAAAAGACTAGGATCCAAGCTTACCGAACGCTATAATCAGGAAATAGTTAAGGAAAATAAAAACACCACTATTACAACCGAATCGGGCAAAGTTATACATAAAAGTAATATACGAAATTAATATCTATTTCCAGGTCATCTTTAATCCTTGTAGGATGCGAAATGCAAATTCTTGACTATACCAACTCACAAGTAGTAGCTGTGTACTATGGACAGATTAGATTAAGATTATCCATGACATCAACATCAAACAATACGACGAAATTGTACATGAACTAACTGCAGCATTTGAAAAAGACATTCCAAGAGGCCAATCCCTATATCTCTACCTCCGTCATGAATTATCACAAATCGAGGAAATGCTAGCACACCTTAAGCCTAGAGTTACTAAAAGATCGCTAGACTTCATAGGATCTGCCTGGAAGTGGGTTGCAGGGATACCTGACCACGAAGACTTGGTTACAATTCAAGAAAAAATAAACAACGTTCTCACAAACAATAAAAACCAGATCATAATAAACAAACTTATAAGCGACAGACTTAATAACATAACATAAGAAAAATTCATGAAAACCGACACTACATATAGCTAATAAAAGAAGAACTGTCTTACATTAAATATGATAACAATTTTGCAAAATCCGGTACTGTAAATACATTAATGCTTTCAAACACAGAAATAGAAATAGATACCACGTTGTTAGATAGAGAAAAACTGCCCTATGCAACTCCCGAGGAAGCTCTTGAGTTTGCAAATGTTAAAATTATTACGAACAATTTGTCACTTTTGTATATTGGAAACATTCCCGTTACAACAGTGGACACTTTCGAGAAAATTTTAATAAAACCTGTAAAAAGAAATAATACAATAATAGATATTGAGCAAAGTACAATTTTAAAAAACAATAGGGGTATTCCCTATGCCTAGGATATGCCGTTGCACGGTGCAAGAATAGGAAATGTACAATCCCCCATTGTTGTTTCTAAATTGCAGATATTATACATATTCTTGCACCGTGCAACGGCATATCCTAGGCATAGAAAATACTCCTAATGATGTTATTTACTCAATAGTAGAAGAACGCCTACTTTTTAATTCCTTAACAATCTGTAACCAAATGAACTTATTAGACATAAGCAATACTTCAAGTATGCCAATATTCTTAAAAACTCCCAATCCACATGCAAGAAATCCAGCGAGCAACAAATTGGAACGCTAGAAGAAATATCAACCGGCGTTCTACTTCTAAACGACTTCAAGGGAATAGCCAACATTAACGACATTCCACATGCACTCAACGGAACATTCCTCATCAACTTCAACAACGCAACAATAACAATAGATGATTGAACATTTACATCCAACGAGATCCCTAGCTTCAGAACTCTACCACCCGTATTGCAACCTACACCACATGAAAAACAGTACAGAGAACTCCTATCCCTCGAGATGATGAAGGATTTAAACATTAAAAACACAAACCAAATCCAACTACTGAAGATGGAAAATACAATCGAATGATGGACTAATTTGGGACTCTCTACAGTTCTGTTCATCCTATTAGCCGCAATCCTAATCTTCTAAATCCTGTTAAGAAAAAACACAAAACTTGTGATTAAGCAAAATATCGAAAAACAAGAACCATTCTCGCAACCAGAAAAATTCTCGGAAAAGGATAACCGTTCGGTTGCATAATTTTTTTAAAAAAGGACCTTAACATCAAATTCACCTAATCACCAGATCTTCTCCGTCCAAATTTTGGTGGTATTAATTATAGTGTTAACGTATTCCTTAAATTTGGCGAATTAATAATTATCATAATTTTTGCATATGCACTTTTCCATTTTTGAGAAATGTATACTTGAATGCAATTTTTTAACTTTTTAAAAAATGAATATAGGATTTTCTATCTCGTGTACCAGAAATGGTACCGAAGAAACTTTGCTCAATTTGGATTCTTCAAATATTCCTAAGCAACACCCTGTCTAAAAGTATTCATTTAAAACACCAACTTTAGGCCACAATTTTATTTTCTACTTTGATACTTTTTAATGGAATTGTTAAATTTCATGTTAGGAAGTATTTTTATTTTTTTTAAGTACCATGCAAAAATTATGATAATTATTAATTCGCCAAATTTAAGGAATACGTTAACACTATAATTTATACCACCAAAATTTTACTAATGGGTAACAATCAAAATTTTTGTGCTATCTCGATTACAACTTTAGCTTCGAATATCCTTCACACAGGACACTGTTGATAAAAATCGTGTTTACCAATATATTGTTAGTTTAAGCCTATACTTATTTTGCTTTAAGACACAAGTAGTTTTCCTTAAAAAACCAGCCCTGTTGCAGAAACCGATTACTGTCGGAATCAGAATTGAAATTGACAAAAATTCCGCTTGTGTGTCATGAATTCTGATTTTGTCGGTTTCATATTCGAATCAGTTTCGGTGTCTGTTTTATGTGTCACAGAAACCGATGTTATCGATTTGATTATTGGAAATAAACCGAGCAGCTGATCGCTGGAGGAAAATTTATTGAAATGTAATTATAGCCATTTTAATTTAATGAATATGGTATTATTTATTTTTGAATAGGGGAAAACACAAAAACAAACTCCAAAACTCCATCATTTCGGATTTCATGGAAAAATACCCCGACATCGCAAAGGGGTTCACAAAGCGAGATAAGCCGTATGTGAATTGCCAATGGGAGCAACTTGCTGCATTAAATAGCGCAGGTCCATCACAGAAGGATGTGACCGGGTGGAAAAATGTAAATTTCCAACTGTCCCTTCAAGTCTTTCTGTTCGGTGTTGAATTTAATGAAAAGGCAATTGCATGTTTTTGGCAAATTAATTTTTATTAAAGAAAGAAACAAATATCGTTCTAATGTACGCAGGCGTCCATTTTGTAAGATAGAAAAAAATATAATGACGCTATGTTATATGTTTACGTTTTTTAATGTTTAAAAATGGTGAAAAAATCAAAGGGTGAATGAATATATTAAAATAAATAAAACACATTTAGACAGTAAAATTTTATGAATTGCACCATCCTGCCCCCTTATGAAAGCACTTACTTTCAAATGTCTACAAACAATGGACAAACTTTTACAACGGGATGCTTGTAGCAACCTTTGGAAGTTTTAACTGTGACCACTCTAACTAAACCATCTTTCCCTGGATAAGTCTCAACAACCTCTTCAATGCACCATTGAGTTGGCGGTAAATTATCATCCTTGATAATTACTACATCATTGCATTGCAGATTCTGCAGTTTTTTGTTCCATTTAGGGCGTTTTTGGAATTGACTTAAATATTCGATTGACCACTTTTTCCAAAATTGGTTAACAAGACGTTGCAAATATTGCCATCGGTGAAGATGATTGATTTTTGCTGGCAGGTTGTTTTTATCTGGAACAGACGACATTGGACAAAAAATTAAAAAATATGCCGGTGTAAGCGGATCACAATCACCATCAAATTTAGCACAAAGTGGTCGAGAGTTGAGGCAACTTTCAATTTGGCATAGGATTGTATACATCTCTTCAAACATTATGGAAGCATCAGTTAAGATGCGTTGAAGATGAAATTTCGTAGATTTAGCGTCTGCTTCCCATATACCATCGAAATGAGGGCCTGATGGAGGAGAAAAATGCCACTGAATATTTTGAGTGAACGGCTCCTTGTGGATACTGTCTTGTGTTGTTTTTCCTTAATTCCCTTAATTTTTGGCTACAGCCGACGAAATTTGTGCCGTTGTCAGAATAAACATGCACTGGTTTGCCTCTTCTTACAACGAATCTACGCAAAGTTGCTATAAATGCTGAAGCTGAGAGTTCTGTCACCAATTCCAAATGAATTGCCCATGTTGTCAGACAAATAAAAAGTGCTATCCAGCATTTGTAGATCTTACTGCCACGACCCTTCCAACATCGTATCTGGAGAGGATCAGCAAAGTTAACTCCGGTATTGATAAAGGCTGATGCTGTTTCTAGACGATGTTGTGGCAAGTTGCCCATTTGCTGTTCGAATGCTTGAGCACGAAATCGCATACATGTTGTACATTTGTAAACACATCTTTTTATTACGTATATTACTGAAGGTATCCAGTACTTGAGTCCAAAAAG
The DNA here is from genome assembly GCA_943735915.1 of Pherbina coryleti. Classification (NCBI taxonomy): domain Eukaryota; kingdom Metazoa; phylum Arthropoda; class Insecta; order Diptera; family Sciomyzidae; genus Pherbina; species Pherbina coryleti. The sequence goes on from OX030949.1 coordinate 114,147,134, forward strand.
ATATTGCAATTGGCGACAGCCAGTATGTAAATATTTGTGATGGTAGTCTCTTACAATGAGTTCCGTCAGATGACTATCCTTGCGTAAGATCAATGGATGTTTTTGATCGTAAGATATATTTGCATTATCCAATAGACCGCCGACTCGTAACATATTTTTACGATCAACAAATGGTGCGAGCGATGCTAATTTGTGGTTACTACCTAATTGTTTACCAGATAACAAAATTCTTTTTTCTGATGAATAGGCTTTCTGCTGTGCTTTTTTGATAAGAAGGTGATGAGATGGTTGAAGCTCAATTGATTTAAAAAACCCGGACGATTTCACGTATTTCTGCGGCTGACAATTTTTTTTAAAACGCAGTATTAATGCTGTGATTCGAAGCAGTTTGTTGAAGTCCGAAAAATTTTGTATTAAATCGAGTTCAGTCTTTGTAGACACGTAAACAATTAAATTCTTCCTTTCTTCCATGTCAACAACTTTCGGTGTTTCGAAAATTTGGTCTGAAAATCCATTAAATGTTTTTAATATTTGAGGTCCATGCCACCATAGATGATTATTTAAAAGCTCTAAAGGTGACGTCCTGGGAGAGGCTACGTCAGCCGGGTTGTCTTGCGATCGTATGTAATGCCAATGCTGAGGGGGAATGACATTGATAATATATGAAGTTCGAATGGCAACGAAATTTTTCCATCTACGTGAGTGATCTGCTATACATGATAGCACTATAGTTGAGTCTGAGGAACCATATAGTGCCGCATTTTGAAATTTCAATGAATCTTGGACTTTCATAATTAGTTTAGTCATAAGATGAGCAGCACACAATTCAAGACGTGGAAGTGTAACCTGTTTTACTCATGCTACTCTCGTTTTTGATGCAATTAGAGTTGTAGAAATTCAACCATCTGAGTGAACAACCTTCAAATAGATTGCAGCTGCATATGCTAGCTCTGTAGAATTTGCGAATCCGTGTAACTCAACAATCGGTTCATTTGAATATTGGAGCCACCTTGGAATGCGAAGTTGAGAAATGCTACCGATGCTATTGCGAAGCGAAATCCACTGATTTCAAAGATCTTCTGGCAACAATTGATCGCAGCTGACTCCCTTGAGCCATAGTCTCTGCATAAAAATTTTCATTGAAATTACACCTAAGGATAACCAACCAATAGGATCGAATAGGATCGAAAGTATCCCACAACAAACCAAAGGTTCTCACCGTTTGCGATTCATCTATTACAGTCTCTGAAGACATTTCTCTATCTTTTGGATCAATTGTCGAAATAAACTCAGGCACATTGGAACACCATTTGCGAAGATTAAACCCAGATTTCGGAAAAATGTTACAAAGATCGTCCTTTAATCTTACCGCATCTTCTACATCTGCTGAGCACGACATAAAGTCATCAACATAAAAGCAGTGATTAATGCTATCTGCAGCTATTGGATGTGACACGGTGTTGTCTATTGTTTCAACGTTCTTGTCGCCAAAAATGGAGCCGTTGAAGTTCCATATGTTATAGTATTAAGATTGTATGTCATAGGTGGATCATGTTTATTGACTCTCCATAAGATCCTTTGCAATTTACGATCATCAGAATGATTGAGAACCTGACGGCACATCTTTTCAATATCGCTACAAAATCCAATTCTGTATTTACGAAATTTCAGTAAAATTGTGAATAAGTCATTTTGTACTGTTGGACCAACCAACAGACGATCGTTGAGCGAAACATCATTTGATCCCTTACAAGATGCGTCAAAAACCACACGGAGTTTCGTTGTTGTGCTGCTTGGTTTAAGCACTGCGTGGTGGGGCATATAATAACTTGCGTCATTTGAAATATGTTCGACTAGTTCCTTATGACTTAACTTTATAAATTCTTGCATGAATTTTGAATACCCATGCTGTAAAGATGAATTGAATTGAAATCGACGTTCCATGCCTTGTAGCCTTTTCAGCGCTGCTATTTTCGTGTCACCAAAGTAACGATCATCGTTCTTGAACGGAATCCTTAGAATGTACCTTCCTTCAGAGTTTATTTTTACATTTTGTTGAAAGTGTTGTTCTGCTCGTTCTTCTTCATCGCTGACAAATTTTGTGCTGCTTTGGAGCTCTTCGATCTCCCAAAACCGTTGAAACTGCTCAGAAATATCCATAGCTACATGTGCTGCTCAAATTTAAATTTTTGAAGAACTCGATTTTGTCGCCATTTACCTTGTGTGATGGAAGATGTTGCGTCAGATTTTTTAAGCAAAACGCTTCTGTTCTAATGTTGTTGTTATTAACCGACAATTTTAAACAGAGCTCAACCTTGCCGCTAGTAATTACCATTAGCTGACCCAACGCCATAGAGCAATGTCTGGTCGCGTTTTCGTTTTAAATTTAAACGCTGCGCGCATGCTTCTGTTATAAGTGTGGCTTGTGCCCCAGAGTCTAGAAGGACTCGACATGGTGTATATTCATTGGTACTATCTAGCACCATTACAATTGCTGTTGGTAATATTGTAAGGCTATACGCGTTACTCTGGTGAGATGAATTGATAGCGACCGATAGTGCTTGTATTTTGCCTTGTTCTCCTGGCTTCGGTGGGTTCTGTGGTTTTGTGTTGTTTACTGCTGTTGTTCGATGAAGCAACGTATTGTGTTTAGATTTACACATCTTACAAGATGAACGCTGGCATTCAGATGCCCGATGATTCCCTTGGAGACAATTAAAGCAAAGATTATTATCGCGAACTACATACCTTGCTACGATCATCAACAACAAATGATCTGAATTTTTTTACATTGAAATAAAAAATGATGCTCAGAACAAACTGGACATGTTTGTATCAGTGTGGAGTGTATGCTTGACTGATTACGTTGCCTACCTGAAAAATTTCGATTGTTGGTTTTGCTTCGATTAACGCTTTCTAATTCAAAAAGTCGTTGCTCTAGAAATTCGAGAAATTATTGAAACGTCACCGAGTGTGGTTTACGCTCTCTACACCAAAGCGAAAATGTTTCAGGATCCAATTTTTTCTCCAAGTGGAATAACAATATGGAGTTCCATTGCGTAACAGGTTCGTTTAGGGCTTTTAAAGCATTCACACTTTCGTTTGAGTTGTTAAATAATCGTTTTATCTCAGCAGCAGCAGGCGCCTTCATTGGTGGCTGATGAAATAACAATTAAAAATATGCATTTATCTGTTCTGACTTCTCGTATTTTTTCTTAAGTAAATCCCAGGCAATTTGATAATTGTCGTTGGTAGGTCTTAGGTGTTTGACCAAAGATAACGCATCTCCCTTTAGTCGTGTTTGTAAATATTTGAACTTTTCTACGCCGGAAACATTAGATCTACTGTGGACCATAGCTTCAAACAAGTCTCGAAATTGAATCCAATCAATATATTTGCCATCGAATTCAGGAATGTGTACGCTTGGCAGTTTGAAAGTATGTTGATGTTGTCCGATGAACAGGAGCTTATTAGTGTGAAACTAATTCCAGATTGAGCATTTGTGGATATACTTTCCATTAAAAGAGCCATGAGCCATTGTAGCTTGATTATCCATGAGTGTTTGCATAGCTGTTGCCATATTTGTGTTTGGGTTTTCTACGATGGTTCGATTTGCCTCGTCTTCACGTGAACGAATAGCATGCAATGTTATGACAGCAAAATATTTATTTTCAATTTCACTGCGATAAGTCTTTCGGCCTTTGCCTCATCAGGGGTGTTTATTGAAGTATCTATTTCAAACTGAACTTCTTCCAATTGTCTCAAAAGTTCATCAAGTTTACCAATACGAGCTCTTATATCTCCCACGCCAACTTCAGAGTTTTCGCAAACGTTATAGATGCGCGTAATTCACCCTTGATAATTTGTCGCCTTTGCTTCAAACTATCCATTGTTTACAAATATTCAAAATAGTTCGTGCAAATATATCAAAATAAGATCATTAATGCTTATATGAAATTGAATTTCAAAAATTCAATTATTTTGTATCATGAACAAAGTAACTATTTTAATATCTTATATGTGAATCTAATTAAGATTAAATTAATGATAAATTTCAGTTACATTTGTTATAAAAAACTAACACCTCATTGCATGACTTAAAGTATGAATGAATTCGAATATAATAACCAATAGACGTTCCGACGAATGCAAGGTTAGAGCTGGCGCTCCGATGACTTTAGTTTGAGCTAGCGCTCCGACGAACTCAGTGTTTGAGCTGGCGCTCCGATGTTATGAAGTGTGACTATATGAACCGGCGCTCCGCCGAATGCAAGGTTAGAGCTGGAGCTCCGATGACTTTAGATGAGCTAGCGCTTCGACAAATGCAATGTTAGAGCTGGCGCTCCGATGAGTAGTTCAAAAGTTTAACAATCCGGTTATCTCGAAGGACCAAAAATGTTCGATGTTGAATTTAATGAGAAGGCAATTGAATGTTTTTGGCAAATTAATTTTTATTAAAGAAAGACACAAATATCGTTCTAATGTACGCAGGCGTCCATTCTGTAAGATAGAAAAAAAAAACACAATGACGCTATGTTATATGCTAAAGTTTTCTAATGTTTAAAAATAGTGAACAAATCAAAGGGTGAATGAATATATTAAAATAAATAAAACACATTTAGACAGTAAAATTTTATGAATTGCAACACTTTCAGGGTCATTGTTAAGAATAGCGCCGATACCAACAACAACATGCATTGTTACATGACAAGGTAATTTGTTGTTACCCAGCAAATTAGAGCACCGATTATTGGGTAAAGCAGCCAGCACAGCATATTTTGCTGTGCTTGCTTAATAGTGTTCTTATTTAAAGTCGATGATTTTTTTGCCACACTTATTAATTATTGCATAATTTAAGTATATATTGATTTGTGTCAATTAAACTAGTTCATAAATTCTTGGTTTTGGTTGCTTTGCTAATTTTGTATTATGTTAAGTAAACACTTTCCACATATGTTTCTTTCTTTATTGTTTTTATATATTTTGTAATGTGTTAAGTCAACACTTTTTATATAACTTTAATTGTAATTACAATTTGTTAATTATTCACTTTTAGCATTGTTTTAAGATTATTTTTACTATAAAAGAAATAGTTTTTAATAAATTCTTCCAGTTATTCAATCAACTTTCAGTGTTTGTCATTAACTCATCTTCCCGTTTTACGTGGTTTAAGTGCCATCTAAAACAAACCCTTGATTCAAGCATCTATACGGTTAATGTGCCGCCTAGACGCAAAATTCGAATCAAACATTTGGTGACCCCGACGTTCAAACAAATCCTGGTTTTCTTGTCAGGTGCACTATTTGACAAAATCACTGTATTTCTTAAACGCGAAAATAGTTTAATTCGTCAACCGCGAAATCAAGTTCGCCGCGAATCAAATTCGAACAACCAACAAAGGAACTTCAGGGACAGCAGTTCACATTCTACAAGAAGCCAACAATTTGCCAAGGAGCCACAATACCATGGAAATCTATGAGGAGCTTTTCATGAAGCAAAAGAAGACTTGTGAAGAAATTCAATAGATCATTCGGAATGTTAAAAAAGATTCGTTGGATAGGAAGACAGCAGCGTATTACATAGAGCGCATAAAAAGAATTCATCAGGCTTGGACGGTATTCGAAGAAACGGATAACTCCATTCGGGATTTGGATAATATCCCATTACAGCATCAGTATTTTTCAACAGACTATTATGAGCAAATGTCATCATTGGTACAACAGTACCAAAGTTTGTTTAGAAAAGCATTGGAAAGTATTAAAGAACAACATGGAAAGACACAAGATCGCAAAGTTGGTGGTGAAGACATTGAATTGCATGTATCTACAGGTGGTACAAATCGAGATGAGGAAACATCTGAAGCTCATCGAGCATTCGTCACGTCAGATACAGCTTCAGGAGAGCCAATACAAAATACTGAAGCTCATGGCAGTGCACCAGTCGGACTATTGAGAAAGATGGCAGCGTCATTAGCAGCACTAGAGCGACTGCTTTCAGGTTTGGCTGAGAATCAAGAAGGTTTATCGCTTCAATATTTTAAAGGCAATATTTAAGGGCAGTGTCGAGGCGAAAACGCTTATTCATTTCACGTCTTTAGCCCGACACAACAACTGAAAATATATTGACGTTTGTCAAACAAAATATTTTATTTAGTCAAAATGCATTATGTACATGCAAAAAAATTGGCAACAAGCCTTCCCACGCCTCCTTTATTCTAACGGTTGCAGCTGAAGAGTTCGCATCTGTTCTTAACTCTAAAAGGTGGGCCGATAATATTCTCGATTCTGAGTTTACGCCTAAAAATAAGTCTAGAAGGACGAATAAAATCGCCCATCAGACACAAAAAAACTAAATAGATTTCCCTAATAGAAATCCCTTTACTATAAAAATGTAAGGGGATTACGTTCTAAAACACGCGACATATTTTTGGCATCTCTGAATTTCTCTGAGGATATTATCGCGTTAACAGAAACATGGCTGAACGGAAGCATTATTGACCTGGAACTGTTTGACAATAGTTTTCAAGTTTTTAGAAGGGACAGACACACTGACAATATTTCTGCTGTTGGTGGTGGGGTCCTTTTATCTGTAAGGAATTCCTTTGTCAGTTCCTTAATTGATATTCCCTGCTCTTTTAATATCGAACTTTTATGCGTTAAGGTGTTACATTGTAATTCCAATGTCTATGTTATTAATGCATATGTTCCCCCAAAGGCAGTGCAGAAGTCTATGCAAGCCTTGCAGATTGCATAGAATATATAATAAATCTACTTGACGATAATGACGACATTTTACTGTTGGGCGATTTCAATCTGCCTGACTTAAAATGGCATTCTTCCGACGATGATACATATTTTTGTGCATCAAATTCGAAGACTCGCCAAGAGCATATATTTGTTGACAATATATGTTCTTACTTACAACAAGTTAGTTGTATTTATAATAGTCTTGAAAGACTTCTTGACCTGGTCTTAACTACAGACAGCAACAATGTGATTGTAAAGAGGGCCCTCCATGCTCTGACTATTGTAGATGAATACCATCCACCATTGAGCATTTGGTATAAATCAGACAGAGAGAGCATAGTTAATTCGAGTTCAATCGATAAATTCGATTCATAAACCTTATGAACTCAATTTTAAAAAAGCTGACTTTTTGAAGTTGAATCATTTACTTCATAACAAACTAAATGTTATTTTAGAGTACTTAAATGGAAATAACCTTGATGATTCCATAAATTTTTTTTATACGGAGCTCTTTACTGTGTTCTCTCAGTCCGTACCATATACCCTCAAATTTGCGAAAAACTGTGCGTACCCTTGGTACACAAAGGATTTAAAAACTCTTCGCAACAACAGGAATAGGGCATGGAAGAAATATGTCTGTAGTTTAGACTCAAATGACCTGGAGACCTACAAACGTTTGTTTCTGGAATTTGAAAATAGCTCAGCTGCATTATATAATGAATATTTAGACAATATAAAGTTGAGAATACTGTCTGATCCAAAGAAGTTTTGGGGATTCATAAATACAAAGAAGAAATCCGATGGATTCCCTTCATCATTCAAAACTGTTGATGGAATTACTGACGATCCCGCCATTATTTGTAGTTTATTTGCAAATCTTTTTAAAGAGTCATTTTGTTCGGATTGCTTTGATCCTGATGAGGGGTATTTTGAACATATGAATTCTACACCCAGAGTTTCTTTGGACTCTTTATCCTTTACCTCAGAGGATATTTTAAAATATATTAGTTCGATCGATGAAGATTTTAGCGCTGGACCTGATGGAATTCCTGCCGCAGTGTTAACTCAATGCGGTTCAATTTTGTGTCACCCACTTTCTTTGTTATTTAATAAATCTATAAACGAAAGTTATTTTCCACTGTTTTGGAAAAAATCATTTATTAGTCCTATTTATAAAAAAGGTTGCAGGAATGATGTTATTCATTACAGGCCCATTGCTAAACTGTCATCGATTCCAAAACTTTTTGAGCGAATCGTGTATGATCGGGTAAAAATTCACTGCCGTGAAGTCATAACAACTCGTCAGCATGGTTTTGTTAATGGCAGATCTACGGTATCTAATCTACTCGATTTTACAACGTTTTGCTTAAACACCATTGAATCTGGTTGCCAGGTCGACTGTATCTACACTGACTTTAGCAAAGCATTTGATAAGTTACCACACAACTTAATTCTATTTAAACTAAAGTCCATTGGATTTCCACAATATTTTGTAAACTGGATTAAATCGTATTTGACAGAGCGATCTTATCAAATACGATTCTGAGGGGTTTTGTCTACTGAGTTTATTGCGTTATCAGGTGTTCCTCAAGGAAGTCACCTTGGTCCACTTCTGTTTATTTTAGCCATTAATGATGTGACCCATATCATTAAAAACTCTCATCTGCTTATTTATGCGGATGATATGAAGATAAACAGAAAAATAAATTCTCAAGACAATTCAGCCCTTCTCCAGTCCGATCTGAAATCTTTTGAAGTTTGGTGTTCTAAAAATAATATGTTTCTTAATCCAGATAAATGCCAAACTATGACCTTTTCGCGAAAAAGGAATAATTTAGTTTTTGATTATAAAATAAAAGATACTGCTTTATTTCGTGTGGATGTCGTTAAAGATCTGGGAATATATATGGATTCTAAGCTTTCATTTAGCATTCATATTGATAACATTTGTAAAAAAGCATCTTCTATGCTTGGATTTATTAAACGCTGGGCCAAAGAATTCAATAGCATGATTACGACTACAACGTTGTATTATGCAATAGTGCGTCCTCACTTGGAGTACGCAAGTCAAGTTTGGTCTCCAAGTTACAATGTGCATGTTGATAGAATAGAGAGAATCCAAAAATGCTTTGCCGTAAGGGGCTTAAGTGGATTTGACATTTTTAACCTTCCTCCTTACGAGGATCGCTTAAAACTTTTAAAAATGCAATCATTGAGTGAGCGAAGGTAGTCTGCAGATATCGTCTATTTGCACCAACTCATCACCGGTGTATTCGATTCTCCAGAACTTCTTTCTCTTATAAATTTTAACTCTAATCGTAGAAGCGGTAGAAATGCTAACAATTTAATTTACTTACCATTTAGTAGAACAAATTATATGTTAACTGCTCCATTAAACCGTATGAGTAAATTAGTTAACAATTGTAGCTTTTTTGAAGTTAACTTGTCGAAAGGTCAACTCAAGAGTAGATTAAAAACTATTGTGTAATTGCATGGTTATGTTTTTGCATGGTTAGTCGTGATGTCTTGTGTTGTCCTTGAGCCCAACCATATTTTGGTGGGTAAAGTTTTCTCACGTTAACTTATTTTGAGCCACTAATATCAATATCGTTGAAATTTTCAAAGATTTTTGGGTTGTGACTTTGAATGCGTTAATGCTGAGAATGTGCGAAAAAGCTGTAGTAGCTAAACTCTATTGTTATTGCAAAGCAGAAGAATATTCAAGAACAGAACTAGGAGGTAGTTCCAGAGGAAACGCATTGCCACTACCAAAGGTGACAATACCCAGGTTCGATGGTGACTACCTTAAATGGCAGCAGGTTTTTGATCTCTTTTGCCAACTAATACACAACCAACATATCCCAAACGTCCAAAAAATGTTCTACCTAAAATCAAATTTAAGTGGAGAAGCAGAGCAACTAATAAGCCATTTTGCAGTAACAGATGAGAACTATAACACCGCCTGGGCTCTACTTAAAGACAGATATAACAATAAACGAATACTAACAATAAATTTGGTTCAGAAAATATTGGCAGCCTTCATGCGTTGGTACGGCAACTGCCATAAAGGGATTGCACGATACAACTCAAGAATGTTTGCTGACATTGAACAACTTGGGAATCAAGACTTCCAGTTGGGATCCTCTACTGGTACATATTATAGTAAAGAAAATTGACAGAAGCACTCATATTCGTTATGAACAATCAATTAAAAATCCAAAGGAACTACAAACGATGAAAGAGTTCTTAGCTTTCTTAGAAAACCAATTTCAATCTATGGAAGCTATTAAACAAAGTGACAAAGTATCAAGGGTGCATACCTCATCTAGGACCTACACATCAATTGTTTCTACTAATAAGGACAATGCAAAGCATGTGGAAACGGTATTCACCCACTGTTTTCATGCAAGCAGTTTTTGCTGTGGGGAACTTCAGAAAGATTACGATTTATTCAACAACAAAAACGTTGCATGAATTGTCTAAAAACTGGCCATACGTACACCAAATGTACACTAAAAAATTGTTTAAAATGTAAGAAAAAACACAATACACTGTTGCACATTGAAACTAAAGAAATAAAATCATCGGCAACACCATGTTCTACCACAAGCATTAACTCATAAGCAACATTATTAACAGCCGCCAGAAGCCAGAAAGCTAACTCTTGTGTTCTGCTCAGCACGGCTATCATCAAGCTTTCATCAGCAACCGGACAGGAAATAGAGTGCAGAGCCATTTTAGATTCAGGCTCCCAGGTCAACATAATAACTGAGAGGATGGTAAAACGACTAGGATTACCTCATGAGTGTACAGGCATGCAAATCCAAGGTATCGGCAATAGCAGCAGAAAGGCAGAACATAGAGTAAATGTTGGAATGCAGTCGAAAATCAACGGATTCAAAGCACGAGTAGAAGCATTCATACTGCCACACATCATCTCGCCACAGCCAACTCAACACTTAGACACGGATGGGTGGGCCATTCCAAATAACATAATTCTTGCTGATTCAACCTTCAATCGCCTAGATAAGATTGACATACTGTTGGGAGCCGAATTCTACCATCAAGTGCTGGTAGCCGGTCAAATAACATTAGGGAACTATCTTCCCCGATTACAAAACACCAGACTTGGATGGATAATAGCTGGTAAGATCCAAAACACTCACTCGGGAAGTGCTACATGTGGCGTGTGCAGTGAAGATGAACTTGATCATGTAGTCGAAAAATTCTGGAAACTAGAAGAAGTGGACGCCACAGAACCTCAACATTCTATAGCCGACAATTTATGTGAAACACATTTTGTACTAAACACCACACAGAATCCTCAGGGTCGATTTATCGTTAAATTACCGATGATGGAAAATGTAACGCCACTAGGAAAGTCAAAGGAGATTGCTTATAATCGATTCTTGGCTCTTGAACGCCGTCTTACCAACTCAGTTGACGTCAAGAAGCAATATGTCAATTTTATGGAGGATTATGAAGCAGCAGGACACATGTCAAGGGTTGACATAAATAATTTGGTGTCACCTCAATATTTCATCCCTCATCACTACGTTCTGAAGCCAGATAGTAGCACCACCAAGTTACGTGTAGTTTTTGATGCCTCAGCTAAGACATCATCAGGCGTGTCCCTCAACGATATAATGTATAATGGCCCGACCGTGCAAAGTGAATTATTTTCAATTTTACTAAGGTTTCGGCTTCCTCGGTTTGTGTTCACCGCTGATATCCAACAAATGTATAGATAGATATTGATGCATCCTGACAACCGGTCACTCCAGCTGATAATGTGGAGATCAAGTCCCACCGAACCTATCAAGCATTATCAATTAAACACAGTCACGTATGGAACTAGAGCCGCACCTTATTTAGCAACCAGATGCCTTCAACAATTAGCAAGCGAATTCTGGGACTCACACTCGCTTGGGGCCCGGGCACTTCGAGAAGACTTCTACGTTGATGACTGCTTAACAGGATCTGACAGTCTTACTGCAGCCATAGAAACACAAAGGCAATTAACTCATATTTTAACGGGCTCTGGATTTAAATTAAGGAAATGGTGTGCCAATCATCCGCTATTGCTTCAAGGAATTGCCCAGGAAGATGTGGAAATAAATCTGGACCTCAATGAAGATGATAAAACCATAAAGGCTCTAGGCATTTCATGGACTCCAAAAAATGATAAATTTTGCATCAAAGTAAATTTGGACAACAAAACCCAAATTTCAAAACGAAACGTCAGCTCAGAGCTTGCCCGATTATTTGATCCGTTGGGAATTATGTCACCTGTGGTGGTTACAGCTAAGATGTTCCTTGAAGAATTATGGCAACTTAAACTATCCTGGGACGAAGAATTGCCGATTGAATTTCAGCCAAAATGGAGATATTTTCGAGAGAACCTGAAGGAGCTGAACAACTTGAAATTCTCACGACACATGTTTAATCAGTCAGTTCCTAAAACAATGCAGCTTCACGCCTTTGCGGATGCATCAGAACGAGCATATGGTGCAGCAATATACATTAGATCCGTGTTAAATGATGGAACGATAATTGTGAGGCTTCTATGCGCTAAGTCTCGTGTGGCACCACTAAAAAAACAAACTTTACCTCGGTTAGAACTATGTGCGGCAGTTGTAGGTGCACAATTAATATCCAGAGTAAAAAACGATCTTCATTTAAAGGACGTTCCTTCATACTTGTGGACTGATTCAGAAATTGTGCTGTCATGGATCAATTCTGAAGTATCATCATTCCAAACATTTGTAGCCAACAGAATAGCCACAATTCACGAATTAACTTTGACTCAACAATGGCGTCATGTACGATCAAAGGACAACCCAGCAGATGTCCTTTCACGTGGTTTATCTCCAACGGCGTTGGCCTCATGTAATCGTTGGTTTTACGGTCCACTTTTCTTACATGGAGATGTGTCAGCATGGCCGAAACCATTCAAAAAAGAGTTGGCCATAAGCAATAATGTTGAAAGAAAACGTAAGTTACCGGTGTCATTGGTAACTTCTAGAACAGATGTTGAAATGATGATCTACTCAATTAATCATGGAAATTCGTTTAGACGGCTACAAAGAATATTGGCGTACGTGCTTCGGTTTATAAATAGTTCAAGAGGCAAACCATGTCGTTGAGCACTTTACACCAAAAGAATTAGATGAAGCGCTCATTATAATCATCAGAACTATGCAGGCTGCAGAATTTCCAGAAGAATTGAAGGATCTACATAAAACCAAGGAAACAAACCAACAAGCCAGCTTTCCAGACTGTCACCATTCTTAGATAGTAACGCCATAATGCGGGTAGGAGGGCGTCTGGAAAATTCTTCGTTACCGTATGACGCTAAGCACCAGATGATTATCCCATACAACGACCCTATAACAAAATTACTTATCCAGAAGATCCACGAAGAGAATATGCACTGTGGACCAACGGCGATGCTATCATATATCAAGCAAAGATTTTGGCCTGTCAAAGGGAAAACAATGGCTAGGTCAATCGTGCATAATTGTGTCAGATGCAGTAAAGCAAAACCAAGACTATTAAAGCAAATGATCGGAAATTTGTCTTCAGAAAGAGTTACGCCATCTCGACCGTTCATAAATTCAAGAGTAGATTATTGTGGTCCTGTATGGATTAATTTTAAAACACGGGGAAAGAAACCTCAGAAAGCATATATTGCAGTTTTCTGTTGTTTCGCTACCAAGGCTGTCCATCTTGAAATTGTCAGCGATCCTACAACGGACACATTTATTGGAGCTCTGAAGAGATTCATTGGCAGAAGGGGACATTGTCAAAATTTATATAGTGATAAGGCCACAAACTTTGTTGGTGCGAATAATCAACTGAATGACCAGAACGACCAGATACAGGAATACTTACGTGAATTACAATGCAGACTAAGATGGAAGGAAAATTCAAAGAATGTAGAAATAGGCACAGTCGTTATCATAAAAGAAGACAATGTTGCACCCCTTCAATGGCCAAGGGACGGATAATAAAAACGTATGAAGAAGATGATGCACTGGTGCGGGTAGCTGATGTTAAAACTGCAAAAGGAGTTTGGAAGAGGCCGATACATCGATTGGCACCACTTCCAGTTGAAGACAATTCTCCACCACTTCAACAAGAAGAAGGCAACAACACAGACGTTTCAGATGAAGAGCATCGTCCAAGCACCTCTAAAGAAAGAAGGGTGTCATCACTAAACACAAACATTACTACTCTTCTTGTAATCCTGCTCTTTCTGCCATTACTATATGCAACTCCTCTAAGTAATCATCCTCTTATCGAAAACTTAGCAATTTCTTCCAAAATTGGGTTAAATTTTGAAGGTATAGGTTCCACACGGTTTATCAGAACAGAATTTAAACAGAAATGGAAATGTTTTTAGACAGAACAAAGAGACTACATCAGATGTGCCAAAACGCACACCATACATGTTCGGACATTGTAAAAAAAATTGAACACATTAGAACCGAGTTGCTCATGAACGACGAGGTCCTTCATGCTCACCGCACAAAACGAGGTGCCGTCAATATCATTGGAAACATTGCTAACTCCTTATTTGGTGTTCTTGATTCTGAATATGCAGACAGAATGACAGGTACAATCAACCGTGTTAACGACAATGAGCAACATTTATCAGCTCTTCTTAAAAATCAAACATCAATTATTGATTCAACGTTAAATATTATGAAACATGACCAAGTTGCAGTTAAGCAGAAGTTTGAGGCAATTGATGATCAGCTAGGACTCTTATTGAAGCAAGTCCACGCGGAAGACCATCACCACAAGTTATTTGAACTATTTACGTTATCATCCATTCAATTAACAATGGTGGCATCGAACATTCGAACTACGCAAGCATCATTAATTAAGATAATGACTGATACACGCCATGGAACAGTAAGTCCGACAATTCTATCACCACGTCAAATACAAGTTGAATTACTGAAAAAAAGAAATCATCTTCCAAAATCCGTTGAATTGCCAATTAATCATGATGATGACCTATTGACAATTTACAGATTAATAAGTATCAAGGGAGGTTTCACCAAGGATCACATCGTTTTCCTTATATCACTTCCTTTGATCGACCAGCTGCAATTCGACACATATAGAATAATTCCAGAACCTAGTATATTAAACAACAGTATGGTTACAATCAAACCATGCAATCAAATCATAGCAATATCTTCCCATCGAGATCAATATGTTCCTGTAAGTAGTTCCGAATTAAACTCATGTACAATGCTCAAGGATGGCGTTCGCTTATGTTACAATAACCAGCCTAAATATAACAAGGGTTCTGACATATGCTCATGCGAAATTCATCTCCTTAACAACGAATCACAATCCAATTGCGTACTAGAACCACTTGTCACTAATGCAACCTGGCTTCAATTAAGCCACGAAAACCAATGGATTTATGCTTTGAGATATCCGACCAAGATAAGTGCAGTCTGTGGCAATGATGTAATTCAACTATCATTGGAAGGTGTAGGAATACTTAAGTTCCAACCTGATTGATTCTGAAGCAGCAAACTCTAACGATTCAAGGAATCCAGTCTGTTTCCAGTATTGTGCATTCATCATACACCAGACTAGGAAATATCACTGATTTCGTAAACCTACAAAGTTTTGAACCGCTCATACACAAGGTCGAGACTGGGCATTACGACAGTCAAATACGTAATTTGACAGACTTACAACATTCCCTCTCCAATCAACTGCTTGATACAGTGATGTGATTTGGTGGGATTTCGGGCTCATTTAGGGATATTTGGCGTATTTGAGAACGTGTGGGATTTCGGATGCTTAGGTGGGATTTTCTACTGTGTCATAATTTTTTAAAGTGTAAATTCTTAGCAAAACTGGTTGGTATCACGTTTTTGTAATCTTTCAAAATTTTTCGTTTAATTGGTATTTCATTGATTCTAAATATGTAATAAAGGGATAAGTATATTCAAGAGGATTACAGTAAATGAAAACAAGATGCTCATTTAATAACAAAAATTTTGTTGCAGTTTAATTTTCATGCAACAAAAGAAATTTACGATTACTTCATGCACTTAAGAGAGTTTTTATAAAAAACACAGTGTTTAACTTTAGGTATTTTTTTTCTGTGGAAAATTTGTTATATTTAGTGAAGAACTTTATAATGTACATTATTAAACTATAAAATTATTATAATGTTAAAAAATGTAGGGGAGGATGCCCACCCACTAAACACGTTTTGTTTGGAGGCTATACCTTTGGCTTAAAATTTTCAGAGCTCTTGGTTTCATTTGGAAGCTAAGTTCAATAACTAACAAGAATTTTAATCAGAATTTAAAATTTTTAAAAAATATAATTTTGGCAGTCTATCTAACAAAAGTCTCGAAATCGACCGCTGAAAACAATCGGCCCAGCTACTGAACATCTTAAACAAATCGTTGAAAAAATTAGAAAATGAAGTAAAAACACTAATTTTTGAGAGTCTATAAAAAGTTTATTCTATCAATAATTCACAATGACTCACTGAACTTTAAAAAATAGAGACTTGAATTTCTTTGATGGCTGCAGCCATCGCATCAGAATTTATATTCGTTCTTCTTTTCACTTTTTTTAAGGCGACGGCATTCTAAAATTTTATCGAGTCACGAAAACTATTTTTACTAATTCCTAACACTATTTTCAATCCTATAAATGACAACTTTTTATTGGAAATCTATTCGGAAGGTGGGCAAACGTTTTGTTCATTAGGTGGGCAGGCATGACATGACGTGAAATATTTTTTCCATTTCTCAATATTATTCGATTGCTCGTCGAATTGTGAAAAATAAACATTAAATATAGAATTCTACTCATATTTACCTTTTCGACAAGAAACACTCTGAAATTCACTAAATAGAGATGAACTATATTTGCTCAGCTTCGTTTTATTCGAATATTTTATTTCTCAACGGCCGTGGGGCTAAAGCAGTACGCGCATTCATCTCAATGATTTATCAAAAGTGAACATTCAATGAGATGTTACTGCGAAACTTTACACATTGGAGCATCAAAATCGTTATTGGTATAAAGATTTGGGTGGGATTTTTTGTGGGTTTTTCGTGTCATTTTGGTGGGATAAACAGGTCTAAATCGGGATGTGATCGGGATTTTTTACTAAATCAGAATCACATCACTGGCTTGATATGCCATCTAAGATCCACGGGATGAGTTATCATCACACAGCGATCGGTGTGATACTCCAGTAGCTGCACCAATACCATTACCAAGGTCTACTTCTCGCTCTGATTTCTCTATCAACGTAGCTTAAATTGTTGAATGGATATTCAACGCGCGGGAGAATGTTAAGAATAGCGCCGATACCAACAACAACATGCATTGTTACATGACAAGGCAATTTATTGTTACCCAGCAAAGTAGAGAAGCGATTATTGGGTAAAGCAGCCAGCACAGCATATTTTGCTGTGCTTGCTTAATAGTGTTCTTATTTAAAGTCGATGATTTTTTTGGCACACTTATTAATTATTGCATAATTTAAGTACATATTGATTTGTGTCAATTAAACTAGTTCATAAATTCTTGGTTTTGGTTGCTTTGCTAATTTTGTATTATGTTAAGTAAACACTTTCCACATATGTTTCTTTCTTTATTGTTTTTATATATTTTGTAATGTGTTAAGTCAACACTTTTTATATAACTTTAATTGTAATTACAATTTGTTAATTATTCACTTTTAGCATTGTTTTAAGATTATTTTTACTATAAAAGAAATAGTTTTTAATAAATTCTTCCAGTTATTCAATCAACTTTCAGTGTTTGTCATTAACTCATCTTCCCGTTTTACGTGGTTTAAGTGCCATCTAAAACAAACCCTTGATTCAAGCATCTACACGGTTAATGTGCCGCCTAGACGCAAAATTCGAATCAAACAGTCATTATAAGCCATAACATTTTTTTTTCTTAACCCTTTGTCTTAAGATATGGACTGAATGGAACAGCGCCATAAAAAAGAAAATGGCTCACAACAAAACTGAGAGACGAGCAACTGGTGGCGGGCCCTTTTCAAAGTAAAAGCTGACTCCAACAGAAGAAACTATTGTACGAATCTGTGGTATGAAGCATTCGGTGGAAGGTGTACCGGGCATATCATTGGGGTAGCAGGAAGAAAATGTACTGTGCCTATTATTTGATGAGTCGGTGAAAGTCAAAGGCAATATAACTTTATTGTGCAATGATGATGCAGTACATGCAAACGACGAAGATATGCCTTCAACGTCATCAAAACGTCAACTTGAGTCTCCACTACTTTGCAGTGGTCCGAAAGCACCTAGGTTGAAGAGCACAGGGGGGCGTTTAAAACAATTTATGGATGAGGACAACGAGCGAAAAATTGAAATAAACGACAGACTGGAACAGCTCGTTCAAATAGGAAAGGAAAACTCAAGCAGTTTGAGGCGCCTTTATCAGGCTAGTGAATTAGTTGCGAAGGCAGTGAATGAATTTGTAAATGCAAACACACGCATACTAAAAGAAATGCAAGAAAAAACCAAATCAAACAAAAACAATTGGACCCACAGCTGTTGAAGT
The DNA here is from genome assembly GCA_943735915.1 of Pherbina coryleti. Classification (NCBI taxonomy): domain Eukaryota; kingdom Metazoa; phylum Arthropoda; class Insecta; order Diptera; family Sciomyzidae; genus Pherbina; species Pherbina coryleti. The sequence goes on from OX030949.1 coordinate 114,165,475, forward strand.
TTGAAATGGAAACTAGAGAAAAGGAAAAACATATCCTTTTTCTTTTATTAAAAATTAACTGAGAGTTTTCAAATTTGCAATTTACAACTTACGCGACATTATGAAATGTGATTTTTTTGTTTTTTTTTTAATGCTATTAGGATTAATGAAATGTGATTATTTTACCTTTTTTTTAATTAATATTTAATATGAATAAAATGTGAATTTTTTGTTAGAAAATAAATTATTTTTAATTATTTGTGGATTTAACACACGAAATACATTAGAGGGTATTGGCAATTTCATTTCTAATCCTGTGCCTTTCGCTTTGCAATTCGCGGTGGGGGGTATAACAATATTGTTTCCGAAAATTTTGTTGGATTGGGAAGAACTTTCCTCTTGGATGTGCTCGATGTTGAAGGTTCTAACGTTGATTATTCGAGCTACTTTTTCTGGGCTATAGTGCAATGTGCTCAACAAGCAGCGAAACCTACTTTTAAGCACACCTATGGTCCGTTCCACAATATTACGAGTTGAAGAATGTGCCATATTAAACCTGTAGTCTCTGGTGTTATATTGTGGAGCTCTGTACGGCATTAGAAGGAATGGCTCAATACCATATCCACAGTATCCTAGTAGCCTATTTGTTCGGTTACCGGATTCGTACAGCCTTAGAAAATATTGTCGAGCGCTGCTTACGCTCCAAACAAAAGCATCATGGCTTGAGCCAGGATATCTTGCATCCACCGCTCGAATCTTTATATCGTTGTCGCATATCTTGAATTAAATGAATGAACATGGTGTCTGCCACTTTCAAAAATATTTTTCATAGTCACAATCATTGCGTTCATGCTGAAATATCCTTTGCGGTTGAAGTAAAGGTGCTCATCGACATTGGGCGTTATCATCTTGACATGAGTACCATCGATGCAACCAGTTATACCAGGCACTTTGAACTTGGTATAAAAGTGATCTCTCGATTTTTGCTTCTCGTTTGGATCCATTTCAAGTTTCACCCACTGTTGACACATTGAGCGCTAAAAAGCTTTAAGCACATCTGTCAGTACCAGTGAAACTGTACTCCTTGCCAGGCTTATGCCAAAGTCGTTTCCTACCGCCCGCTGATAACATCCTTCTGCTAAAAATCGCAACGCCGTTGCCAGCTGAAGTATAGGTGAAAGCGATGTTTGGCTTAAGTTGAATTTGATAGTATCCAGCACAATTAGAAATGCTTCCTTGTTCAGGCGATATTGCGCTACGAATCTGAAATTTTACAAATTTTTTGTACTTTCGCTTAAGCATATTAAAAATATTAAAATAACTTGTTTCTCACTCTGACTCCGGCCGCTCCAAAATATTGCTGTGGTCCCTTAAAATTTTCCTTTTTAATTTCTCAGCCCTCTCCTCCTCCATTATTAAAAATGCCACAATTGCTGCACTCATGTTGCTGAATTATGTTTTTATTTTGTTTAATTTTATGCGAATTTCAAAGAAGACAACCAAATGTCAACCAAATCAGCTGTTTCGAATATCGGTTTCAGTTTTGTTCGAGAAGAAGCAAAACCAATCAGATTCCATGACACCATTTGAAATCAATATCGGTTTGCAATTCCGACAAAAAGGCAAATCAGACTTGGTTTTCACAACAACCCAGAACAACTTTGTCCTTGCGGGACAGGAAGACATCCTTTTTTTTCCCTAACATTTTTGTTGGGTGATCTTGAGAACCCAATGCAACTTTTGAGACCTCTTAGAATGTTAATATACGATACGCCCTAATGAACAGTGGTTTTGATATTCAGCGTTCGGACGTTATTAAAATAGAAGTAGTTTTGATATTAATTGCAAAGTCTCCTATTTGCTCCTATTTCGAGCTACGAGAAAGTTTGTTTTGAATAAAACGTTTAGAATTAACTGAAATATACAAAAAAGTAAGCATAGTCGTTAATTTTTATTATTGTTTTATTTTTGTAATATTTATTATTGTTCGGACGTTATGCGTCGGAAGACATTAATTTTTCCACCAATACAGTATTTTAATTATAGATATTTTTTTTAAATATTTTTTGTATTAACATCTACGTTACGTTTAAAAAAATAGGCTCGATATAACAAAAGTAATGAGATGTTTGAAGTCGTTGAAGATATATTTTTAACATTTTGCCATCTATTGTGGAGCGATGTTATGGAGTTTTAAATTTTTTTAACGTTTGTTTAAATTACCTTAATTTATGAAATATATACCTTGTCTTTTCTTCACAAAAAACTGGCGGTAAAAAGATATGTGTATCCAACCAACAAACTGTCCAAATTGCTTTCAAGGCATGACCAATTTAAAAGGTGTCGGCGACAATTAAATTTAAAAATTGCTTAAAAGAAATAAATTCCTGAAACCTCAGCGAAAGACATCTACAGAAAAAGTTCGAGAATTCAGAGCTCGACAAACAGCTTTTTCTTTTTGTATGATCAGTTTGAAGGAAGTTTTTCTATATATAAAATTTTTGGATTAAGGGTTTTAACATAAAAGCAATAAAAGTTAATGGTATGGTATGATTATTATAATTTGATGGTATGGTATGATGAATATAGTATGCGATAAATACGCTTTCTCTCCGCTTCTTTTCTACAAAATTCGTCATCAAGTTTTTTTTAATTATTTCGCTAATTTTTTGATCTTTCCGCACTTTTTTTTTAATATTTGGCTTACCATCTACAAAAATAATATACAAAAGCTATTTCCACATTAATTCAATTTGAAAGTGTCGCCTTCCGTTCGGACGTCACTAAGTTTTTTTTTGTTTTTTTAGATTTTAACAAGGATTTCAGGTGGAATACCTAATCAGCCAAGTCTGCCTTGGTTCGAAATGGGGTGATAGATTAGTGGGAAAGGGCAATCAAGTGAAACATGTGTAGGTTCTAAGCGTAGTGGAAAGCACAAGAAACATGTGAATTTGAATCAGAGGCAAGTGTTATGCCTTTACCTCAATTCAAGTTATAAGGCAATCTCATCCACAAACTTCTCTACTATCAACTACAACTTCAAGTCGTAAATATTGATGAATTTTTAATTTCAGTTGATTAGAAATGAGTATAAAAAATTTAGAAAAGTTTAAAGCGAAGGACCATGGCCTGGCCGGGAATCGAACCCGGGACCTATGCGGTGGCAGTCGAGCACGCTACCTACTCGACTACCGAGGCCGCCAATATTGATCAGCAGTTATATTTTGGAATATGTGCAAAAACTTGCTTTGTAACAGGTTTTAATTTTTGTTTTTAATTTGATTTTACAATTTTATCTAAATAAAACCCTTTTTATGTGTCGGACGTCAAAACAGAGTTAATCATATTTAATTTGCAAAATACACCGTTATACCCAAATTTTGTCACACCTATTATGGCGCCAATTTGCGAAGAAAGAAGTGCAAAGGGAAATAAAAACACTTTTATACGTAAAGCTTTTATATCAATAGCTTTCTTAGATCAGTAAACAATCTGAAAAAAATAAAAAAAAATTAACTCGAATATTGACTGTGATCACTTATTTTTTATTACATAAAAACTCAAGAAAAAAAAATAATTGGGAACTTAAATTTAGAGTTTAATTTAAACAATAATGCACTTGAAAAAGGGGCATCTTTAGTTTCTCACACTTGGTGGACTATTTTCGGGATTTGCCCATATATTAATTTTTGTGGAATTTCAAGAGATTTTAAAATTTTTGATAAAGTCACTTTGTATTTGAGGTAGGCATGGTTTTCATCCCATTTGGGTCATTTTCGAACTTGACCTTTATTTTTTAGATAACAACTTATATATCGAAATTCGTGATGATAGCTTGAAAATTACGGCTGTAATCGTGACAGACAGACAGACAGACAGACAGATCCGCGCGACCACTCTCGTCACATTTAGGTACGCGACTACTGCAGGGTTAAAGTGTTAAGAAAAACTAATATAACTAGTAAGAAATGATCTTCGTCTGGGCCGAAGTTAAAATACCCCACGTCCGAACCGAAGTATATTCAAAGTCTTAAGCCGCACAGAAAATAAAAGAATTGATTTATTACCTAAACTAGTTTAGCTAATGTGAAAGTTTCTATTTCACCTAATCTTTTCAACAACTTTTCTACTTACATAGTTAATTAAACAATCATGCATTAGGTAATTCACCTAATTAAAATTAGTAAATTCAACTAAAATTTTGCTTATTAAATCATCTAATTCTTCTAGTTATTTTACCTAATGCAAGTTGTCGATTTGTTCGTACACTAGGGAAATAACGCATATTAGCATTATCCACGCCTCAGTATAAATTTTATATAAATATTTACGTGGATAAATCAAATGCTTTCCTTACAACTTGTTTTTTCCCGTATTTGAATTTTTTATTTCTGTGCAACGCAAAACATAAAAGAAGTGAAACATATCATAAAGTGTTAGCCCAAGGAGAGCACAGCGCTCTCCTATAAAAAACATAAATAAAAACAAAGCGGGAAAATTTTATTTTTTGTCACAAGCGAGAATTGAACTCGGACCGCTGGCGTTATAGTCAAACGCTTTACCGCTCTGCTGTTACGCCGTTTGATAACTTGTGAACAAAATGTATATAAAAATATGAGGTCCACAACTCTGAAATTATTTTTCCACTGGGCATCTACAGCAATTTGATTAATTGGTATGTAGAGTAAATTCCTGTATTGGAAATTTAGCTCAATAGATAAGGCGTTGGTTGTTGAAATCTTGAGATCGCAGGTTCGACTCTCAGCGGTGACAAAGAAATTTTTTCAGTCATTTATACAATGTATATATCTCTCTCATTCTATCTACTATTAAACAAATCTTTCTTCTCTATCATGTGACGAAATGAAGTAAAGTCACCTAAGGAAAGTTTCACTTCAAAATAGAAATTGCAAAACAAAAAACATATTTTTTGCATATTTTTTGCACTCTTAAGTGGGAATGCTATCTAAATAATTAGATGATTTTTCTACACTTAGTAGGTGGCTTGCCTAATCTGAAGTGGTCATAGTTTAAAAAAAATTAGCTTATTCTTCTAATAAATTATGTGTCTTATCTATTTTATGGTTGAAGGTACACCTAAATATTTAGGTTCTTTATTTACTCTCGCAGTTAAACTACCTAATATAATTGTAATAATTAACATTAAGAAATTGGTAACGCACCTAATCAAATTCGTTGACTGAAAATCACCGGATTACTTTAGCTGAATTCACTACATGTTTAGGTAAAAGTTCTACTCTTTTTTTTCTGTGCGTCAATAAAATGTTTATTTGTAAAAACATTTTCGTTATACATAGTTTTAACATAAAATATTCGCTTTCATTTTTTATAAAATCACTTTGTATGGGAGGTGGGTGTGGTTTTCACTCGATTTGGTTGAATTTTATACACGAAGTGCATGTTATACAAGGTGTTTCAGGAAGTTCTGGCCAAATTTTTCCAGCGTATTCCTTGGCTCATTTCTTGAAGAAAAGTCCACTAGGACCATGTCCGAAAATGCACGGGTGCGAAATGGCAGCGGGTTCAAAATTTTCGGATTGGTGGTCGGAGGGTAATAGGGTTAAATTGCTAACTTCTGAGCCAGTGGTCGGATTTGTTTGTTTTTGGGCTTGTTGGAAAGGTCTTTAAAAGACCTTTCCGTATAAAATAAAACAATAATTAGAAAAAGATGAAATAGCCGAGATACAGAGCTTTCCGAAAAAAATGGAAAAAAAATTAACATAACCTCAATTTCCTCAGCCAGATGGCAGGTAACTTATGTTTTTTTTTCTTTTAAAAGATAGAAATACCTCTAACCTTTCTAAAAATACCAAAACGAAGCCCGATGGTCTTACCGTTCCAAAGTTATGACCATTTGACTGAAATGCAAAAAATTTTTTTGGAAGCAAAATAACCCCACAATAAGCCCGTAATGCGCTGGAGCACCATCTTGTTGGTAGAAAAAATGATTTCGTACCGCAAGGGGTACTTCCTCGAGGATTTCTGGCATGACTTCTCGCAAAAACTCCAAATAATTTTGCGAATTTAACCTGGGCGGAAGTACTTTTGGCCCAATCAAGGTGTTGTCAATGATTCCAGCCCAAACGGAGACGTCAAATCTGCGTTGAAATGCGTTTTCTTTCTTGTGAGGATTTTCGTTGGCCCATTCATGCAAATTATGGAAATTAGTTATGCCGTCTCTCGTGAATTGCGCAAAATTGTGATGTTGCAACGTGATGTACGTGGTGTACGTGGCGTTCCCGCATCTATGTTTTTACGTTCGATTGTGTGGACCGACGAAGCGCAATTCACGAGAGACGGCATAACTAATTTCCATAATTTCCATGAATGGGCCAACGAAAATCCTCACAACAAGAAAGAAAACGCATTTCAACGCAGATTTGACGTCTCCGTTTGGGCTGGAAGCGTCGACAACACCTTGATTGGGCCAAAAGTACTTCCGCCTAAGTATGAATTTCATACTTAGAGCGCACTTTAAATATCGGAGCTCATATGCAAAATTTCAAGTCCATATATTAATTTTTGTGGAATTCTAAGAGATTTTACCGTTTTGATAAAGGCACTTTGTATGGGAGGTAGGCGTGGTTTTCATCCGATTTGGCTCATTTTCGAACTTGATCTTTATTTTTTAGATAAAAGCTTAAATATTGAGGTTCGTGATGATAGCTTGAAAATTACGGCTGTAATCGTGATGACAGACGGACCGACGAACAGACAGACGGACATGGCTAAATTGATTCGGATGGTGATGCTGATCAATAATATATATACTTTTCTATACCTACCACGCCTCCTTATGGGCGTTAAAAACGGAGTGACAAAATTATTGTACCGCCATTTACGTTTTTTAAGCATCACATTGCAATAGTACCTTAAGCATCTTGTCCGGCATCTTGTTCTTGTTGTAGTTGTCCGGTGTGTTAAGAATAGCTCGTCGGTTTCATATGTTGTTATTGTTGCTTTACGCGGTTATATACGCTTTTCGTTTTTGCCGAAAGAGTGCTCATATGTAATGAAATTTAAAACCTACATAACTTTTTTGTTTTTAAATAAAACTTAGAATTTTTTCTCAAAAGTTAAATACTTTCTTAAGAGCTTTAATTCTGCATCACTAAAATTTGTGACTAGGAGGGTTTTTCCGAAAGTGATGTTGAGTATTAGGTGAAGATGAGGCTGCAGTTCATAGTCCAATTATAAACATAGTCCTTTCCATAACCTTTTCAACTATAATAAAAATTTTAAAATCGGACAACAAACAACCGAGTTACAGACAAAAAACTGATTCCACTGGTTTTTCCACGCCCAAACAAAAAAATATTTGCGCACTCCCGTAATTTTCTCGAGATAACAGTTGATATAGGGTGTTTTTTTTAGAGGTATAGAACTTCGAATTGAAATAAAACACAAGAAAATCGTTTTAATGCCCATCAATTTGGCTTTATTGGAAGGATAATTTTATGCCATTAATGTTTAAATATGATTTCGGGCATGTGGCCGCCGCGGCTGGCTCGAATAAAGTCAATTCTACAGGTCCAATTTTCAACCACTTTTTCGAGCATATGGGGCCGTATGTCGGCAATAACGCCACGAATGTTGGCCTCCAAGTCCCCTAACGTTTCTGGTTTGTTGGCGTAGACGAGCGAGTTCACATATCCCCAAAGAAAATAATCCAATGGTGTCAAATCACACGATCTTGGTGGCCAATTGACAGGTCCATTCCGCGAAATTATGCGCTCATCGAATGTTTCCTTCAATAAATCGATTGTGACGTGCGCTGTGTGGCATGTACCGCCGTCTTGTTGGCACCACAACTCATCCACATTCATGCCATCCAATTCGGTAACAAAATAGTCGGTTATCATGGCTCTATACCGGTTTCCATTAACGGTAACTGACTCTCCAGCATTATTTCGGAAGAAGTATGGTCAGTTTTTGTCAATAACAGTCAGTTTTTGTGAATGTAATGGCATCTCAAGGATCTCATGTGGATTCTCTTCACTCCAAATGCGGCAATTTTGCTTTTTGATGTAGCCATTCAACCAAAAATGAGCCTCATCACTGAACAAAATTTTGCGATGTAAACTTCGCGAACTGAACCATTATTTTCGAAATAAATTTGTACGATTTGCAAGCGTTGTTCTTTTGTCAACCTGTTCATGATGAAATGGCAAACCAAACTGAACATAAATGACATTAGAGTTGCCAGATTTGACCACAAAATGCCAGCTTTATCTCTATTCGAAAAACAAACCCCTAAAAAAACACCCTGTATAAGGCGGTAACATTGCAAACTTTTTTTTCGATACGGCTTAATGTGCACTCAACACAAATATCGTTGAAAAAAAGCATTGAACAAAAGAAACATAAACAACAGCAGCCTCCGTATCTCCGATCAAGTACATACATTGTTGTGTGCATGAGCAAGTGTGTGTTTTGTGTTGTTGTTGGTAATTGCTTTTCGTAGCACAATATGTATAGAAAATTAAAATTCCTTACAAACTGCATACGCAAAGCATTTAAAACAGAAAAGAAATGTGGAAAAAAAGATACAGCAGTTTCGACTATGTCGTAACACAAGACGTAAAATTATGTATTTAATACTTAAATTAGAAACAGTCGTGTTATACACTTCTTATTGATACTGAAACATAGAAAAAGTCGGTAAAATGTTTGCATTTTTTTTCCATATCATCTATATATCACGAATTCCACCAAAAAGTCAACCTCATAGGTCAAAAATCAAATTGTAAAGAGAGAAGAGAACTTATATAGAATATATTCTATCGGATTCGGACAACATGTTTTAAGTTGAATTCTTCAAGATAACGATGTTTTTCTTTGTTTTTTTATTTTTACTTTCGCGTGGTGAATAAGTTGAGCGAAAATTTTACAGTTTTATTTTGATATTTGCCTTAAGGGCGTGCGCTGTTTGTTACAACAATTAAAAAAAATATTTGTTTCAAATCTATTAATATTTTCCTAATAATCATACATACATATGTATAAATAATTATTAACGACATACCGTGGTAAGAGCAGTTGAATAAATTAAGAAAATATATAGCATGTGCGTGACAATATTGACATATGTTTCAATGCAGACTCTAATATAAGAATTTTTTTGCGGAAGATGCTGTTATGTGTGGATATTGAGATGGCAAAGCAGATTGAAACACTTTTTTACTGTTTCCATTGAAAAAAATTCCACGCGTTTCGCACATGTTACACTTTTTTCTATACAACAATGTAGTTTTTACACACTACGGGGTCGTTCATAAATTACGTTACCAATTAAGAGGGGGGGAGGGGTTTTAAAATGTATTACGATAAATAATGAAATGGGGGGAAGGGGGTCTCACATATAGCAAAGTGACCAAAAATAAAAAACTCGAAAAAATTGAAATGAATACACCTTTTATTTAAAAAAATTTCCATCCTTACATCTTCATTAGACGGTCAAACGTCTAAATTGACGATTAACTATTGACAAGTGTCTCATAAGTGAGTTTTATTTAATTTAACCCTTAAATGCCCAGTGTATCTTTTTGGATACAACCGAGAAAATAAGCTACTTATTTTAAAATATTGCAAAAATTAAAATGCTGAATATGTAGTTTCTCTCAGAAAATTGCAAATATAAAACAAAAATTTAATTATTGGCATAACTTTGTTGATTTGAGAAATATTGACCATAAAATTAAAGAAATAGTTTTTTAATTTTTAAGGAAAGCTCACTTTTGGGCATGAAATACCTTTTAAACTATTGACAATTTTAGAGTATCATTTGACAAACAAATGTAGAATTACCATAAAAAGAATCGTTTTCCACGTTTTTGCCTTGAACTCCTACAACCAAGCTGATTCATGGTATACGCCGGAATGCCCACTGTATCTTTTTGGATACAACCATGTTTTCTTTAATAACTCGTAAACAAAATTTTTTCCAAAAAAATGAAAACGGGGTCGTGTTCAGGGGATCATTTAGCACAACATAATTTTTTTTTAAATGAAATCGTTGTTGTTGGGCATTTAAGGGTTAAAATACATCGGAATAAAAATTATTATTCAAATAAAACAATTTTAAGGAATCATATTCACAAAAACACTGAACTTGGTGCTGTACGGGTGCAGCCTTTACTCTCTTTAATGCCAGGCGAGTTTCTTTGCATAAGAAATGAGGATACACCTGAATGGGTCCACATGGAATCTGTTGAAGAATTTGAAGAGTCCCCAAAGTTTCAGCTCCTTCAATTCCAGTGATTGAGAGTATCGACTGATCGAATTGATTTTCAAATTTGTTTTCTTAAATGTATCTAGTCATGACATAAAATATATTAAAAAAAAAGAAAATAAGAAATGTTTAATCCTTTTGTTTTATATTTCAGTTTTTAGTAAATTTGGTCGAAGGTAACAGTAATATGAACGTACGGTGTAATTGTGCGTGACGAATGTAACATGTGCGTGACGGTGTTTAAAGTTCAACAAATTGTTTAATAATTTTTTTTCTCAAATAACTTAACTACTAATATAATCTAGGATAACCTCTTATTGCTGTAAAAAAATATGAAAAGTCCATCTGAAGTGAATTCGCAGAAATTTCAGATTAAACTGTTGTTTAAAGGGTAATTTTGTAGCACGTGCGTACGCTACATTTTGCTTAATATCACCGAAATTTATAAGTGAATTGATAAAACCTTTACACGTCTTAAATAGAGCGTAAAATTAATTAATAAAAATTGCAAACCAGTTTTTGCAAAAATTTGTATGCTCACTGTCGGCAACTGTACTAAAACTGGATAATGTCCATCTACTAGAAAACTGGAAAGGGCTTTTATAGGGGGTGTGGATCCGCCCATACAATTAAAATTTGTAATATCGCATAACTTTGGAAGTAAAAGTAACAGTACTTACATACAAACTCATAATGGAGTTACTATTTGGTGATGTCCTGCTACTGGGAAACTGTAACGGGCAGAGAAAAATGACAGTGGTGTTAAACTACTAAAAAGCTAGTATATTAATAATATGTTAGTCAAAATGTAGTCATACAATTTATTACATACCATTTTAAGTACTAAAGGCTTTTTATACAGTACAACATGAAATTTAATTATCATTATTGAAAATTTTTATTAAAATTGGCTTATGATTGGAAAAGTAGGAAATGTATTTGTGACAGCTTATATTGTCAATATATCTTACAAATACCATGTCGATACAGGAACTTCCCACATTTCTAAGTTGAAATGTCCTGTTAGAATGATCGGTATAGAGACAAACCCACTCTTTGCCAATAAGGGACAAATTTTGCTAACGTCTTTACTACAAACGAGTAAGTTTAAAGATATAAAATTGATTTTTTAACAGCGAACAGGAATTTTTTTTTTCGATACCTAGTACTCTGTATAGTCGAAAAATTTATTCAATGCTAGCAAGTTCAACAACCCATATGGAGAGTTAAAATGTCAAAATTTCGCTGTCGATTATATGCCCCGATATTTAATATTTTGACATTTCAATAAGAGTACAGTACGACCTCGCTTAAGAGTACAGTACGATTATCGCAACACTCAAAAATTTACACTGTTCACTTAGTAAACGCAAATTTAAAGAAAAAAAAAATCGCACAATTATCGCAACTTACATTTGCGTAAACTCGCATAAACTTTTACCTTATTTCCTTGCAAACTGCATTTTAAACATAGAAAAAATCTATCTAGTTGCATTGAGGAAGGTTGTACTGTAGTTGCTTTTTTCTCCACACAAAAATTTTGACTCTACACTGTGTGGAATTATATGCCGCGGAATTTTCGTTTCTACAGCATACTAAGCTTTAAACAAAAAACCATACGCAAAGCAAACAGAAACATCAAATGCTGGTTTTATAAATTTTTTAACTGACAGTGCCCTCTTGCTTTCATCAGCAACACTCAGTACATACATGTATTCTATTATATACAAGAACCAATGCAGTCGATAAATAGGTAGCAACCTTAAACAAGAACCATGCGCAAAGCAAACAGAAACATCAAATGTTGGCTTTATATTTCATGTAATTGTTTAAAATTTATATAAATTAGAGAGTTTAAACACGAATTTTTCTCCCAGTGAGGATCAAGCAGACCAACAAGTGCTTACATCAACATTGTACGATCAGTACTTTAGGCACACCAAAACCTCAAAGTGTGACCTAAAAATGCTATCAACCGCCGCTTGATCACTATCAACCGCCCTAATAACCTCCGAGAATAACTTAATTCAACGTCAAAACAACAAAATAATAACAAACTTTGTATATCACTGATCAGGGCCCCATTGCACCAACAACTTATCAGTTATCAAAAATATGGGAAAATTGATTAGTTTATGTTGCACTAAACCTTATTTTGATAACTTATTCAATTTATTTGGATAAGTTTGATTAGTGCTCAATTTTTTGATAAATGTTGATCTTCGATGTGCCAGCGAAAAAAGCTTTGGTGGTGTTCGTTTTAAATTACCATTTCTGAGGATTTGCTGTGTGGGTAATATTAAAGGCACGCAAATGCCATCCACCTCAAAATCTTTTAAATCTCATAGAATTTATTAAAATGAGATTAAAATAGTTCCTTTCTTATGGCGCGCGTTTTCTATATCTCAAAAACTATGAAAAATTGTGCTTAGCTTCATGGCACATCAATAATAAAAATATATATTTTGTACACAAGTATTTTCGTACAAACACCATTTAAATTGTACGGAAAGTTGGTGGCGCGCGCTTTTTATACAGCTCAGGAGGTAAAAATCTGTGTTTTTTTGACTTTCGATCCCAGTAGCAACTTTAGGTAGCAATTTATGAAACTGAAATTGGTGGGGAAATTTTGTTCCATGTATTCTAAGTAGACGCTGATTCAAAACTTGAACTTAACTTAAGAAACATGTAAGTTATTAACGCGGTTATACCAAAATCATGGATTTTGTTATGCAAGATACCCATATATATTTAAACTTAAAACTTTGGAAGTTTTAAATAATTCATAAAATGTATTAGCTACTTAAAAATTTCTTTTATAATTTATGAATTTAATGTAAAAACCAATTCTACTTTATCAATGTTAACTTATCATTTTGTTGCTTAATGAAGAATTCCTTGCTAAGTTCTTTCCTTGGTTTGAGAAACACTTAGCATTATCATTTAGCAAATGACTGATAAATTGATATTTAATAAGTAAGTGACATTTTTTTAGCTTATTCCAATCATGGTTGAATAAATAAGGTTGTCTCGTGGCTGATTGTACTCTCTTCTCAGTACCCATAATTGTCAAAATCAATGAAAAGATACAACAACAACTTCATCGGGTTTGCATGTTAATAATTTCCCCTTTCAGATTTTATATGAGCTGTCAACTTCGATTTGGCATTTATGGGAACACGCTCTCACCCATGCGACAACCTTATTTATTCAACTATGATTCTAACTATTATCACTTACACTTAGCAGCAAAATACTTATTGATAATTTGCTAAGTGATAAATGATAAGTAGTTGGTCCAATAGGGCCCTGATCTGATCTGCTTCTCGCGTCCACTCTGCACGGCAAATTTTCTAAGCAGGTTGCTGCCTGCGCCTGTCTGCCCGTATGTCTGAACCGGCGTTCACTATGTGCGCAACCATAGAGCTTCAAGCTTTTTATATGCTTGTAATAAACTCCCGCTGCGTCTGTTTGTTTCACAATTTTCAAAATCATAAAAATACTAGTAAGTAATGATCTGGTCCGAAGATAAAATACTTCCACGGCCGAACCAACGAATATTCAAAATCTTAAGCAGCCAATAAAATGTTTTGTATAGGAGGGCGTTGTTTCACCCAATTTCGTTGAATTTCATATTCAGAGTGCATATTAAATATCAAAACTCATTTGCAAAATTTCAAGTTCATGTATAAATGTATGTGGAATAAACAGAGATTTTACGTTTTTGCGAAGTCACTTTGTATTGGAGGTAGGCATGGTTTTTATTGAATTTAGTAGAATTTCATACTGCGAGAATTTTTTTTTTCAAAGAGATTTTAATTTTTTCATAAAGTCACTTTGTATGGGAGGTAGGGGTGTATGGTTTTTATCCGATTTGGTTAAATTTAGTACTCAGAGTATATATTAAATATCAAAGCTCATAGGGGTCATTCTTTTACAAACCGCGTGGATAACTTGACTTCTTCAAATTTTTTCCTGTATCTTTGAATAAATTTATTTAGTTTACACGTATTTCAGGATGTAGAAGAATAATTTTTTTGTTTTCAGAAATATCCACATCAGAATATTTGACAATTTGCTGGATTTTCTCCGATCCTCTTATAAATAAAATTAATTATTCCCATTTTTATTAATCTGATTGAAATATAATATATTTAATATATTAATATAATATTATAATATAAACAATATATTTTTTTTTATTTTACACTGTTACGTTAGCTTAGCGATTTTATTTAAAAAAAAAATGTCTCATGACAAAATAATAAGAAATAATAACAATTTAATTTTTTAATGTGTTTCTAGGCGGGGTGCAATAAGGCCAACGGCAATAAGGCCGAATTGGCTTTATTCCCTTTTCAAAGAGAAATAAGGCCGAAATTGTAAATTCGGTTTTACATTACATCGGAAAAATAGTTTTTGCAAGCTAAACATTATTTTTTATTATTCTTTTTAATAAAAAGAACGCACCCTGTAGTCTGTTGTTCCAATTTGCAAGAAATATTGAAATATAGAAATATAGCCCAGAATATTGGGTACTTATTCATAGTGAATAATTGTCAAAAAATACGATGAACAATCGCCCAAACGAAAGAAAGAAGATATAAGGATCCAAATTAAATGCCAAATTAAAATATAAAAAAACGCCCGAATTTTTGTTTATAGCAAAAATTTAGGAAATTTCAAACTCGTTATGATAAAATGGTTTTCCCTTGTACGGAAGGTAAGAGAATAACATTCCGTATAAGGGCAAATCATTTTATCATAAAAAAAAACACCATTTGACCTTATCCGGAGATATGGTAATGTCTATGTTCATGGAATAACATCAAAAACAAATATCAAACTCGTTATGATACTTTTTTCCGAAAAGTCATATATAAATGCCATATTCCTTGAAGGAAAATACTTCATATCTTAAATTTTTCATTAAATAAAACTTAAAAATTTAATTGATGGCGTTTTAATATTGGTTACTTTTAAAGGGAAATAAGGCCAAATTGGCTTTATTTCTTTTTCAAATGGAAATAAGGCCGAATCCGCAAATATGGCCTTATTTCCACTTAAAGCGAAATAAAGCCAAATTCGGCCTTATTGCCGTTGGCTTTATTGCACCCCGTCGTGTTTTTACATACCATTAACCCAACTGAAATTAATTTTAATTAATACCATTTTATTCGTTTTTCAAAAATCGCTGTACGTATACGCTGTATGTAAAAAATGGCTACTCTCTTAGATTCATTTAATTCTTTTTGCAAATGGAGATGTGTGGGTTCTTGCGGACAAAAGCAATACAAGCAAATCTTATGTGAAAATACTTGGGACACATACATGTTCATTAGGGCGTACAGTGCGCTTTTTTCGATTTTAGGATGACATTTGGGTTTTTTTTTTTAAATTTTATAAAAAAATAATTTCATTCGTCAGATTATAAAACATATAACAAAAATAAGCTCAATAAAAACCAACAAAAGAGAGTCATTTTTAAACAATAATAACTTCGAGCACAAAGTATATTTCAAGGTTTTGTTTTTTGGATTTCTTTATGCCTGAACCCCCATTGAATTTATTGTAAAATACAATTAAAAATTTTAATAAATAAAAATAGAAAAATCGTACAAACATGACTGCAAATTTTTCAAGAAACGAAAATTTAAGTAAAATTTTGTAGAAAATATCTAGAAAATATAGCATAATTAAAGTCAAAAGCTATAGCTTTCATAAAATATAGTACTTCTACCTTTTGTTTCTGTAAAAATCTGCTGCTTCTAGCTGCCATTAAGAAAAACCACTTAATTTGAAAAAAGTCTTAAAAATCAATTTTTGCCCTAAAACGCAATTGTTTCCAAGACGATTACAGACGTAATTTTCAAGCAATCATCACGAAATTCAATACTTATGCTTGTATATAAAAAATAAAGATCAAGTTGAAAAATGAGCCATATCAGATGAAGAGCACGATTACCTCCCATACAAAGTGACTTTATCAAAACGGTAAAATCTCTCAGAATTCCACAAAAATTAATATATGGACTTGAAACTTTGGATATGAGTTTCGATATTTAATATACACTCTAAAGATGAAATTCATATACCTTTTTTTGAAAGGTAAAATCTCTTAAAATTCCAAAAAAATTAATATATGGACTTGAAATTTTGCAAATAAGCTTTAATGTTTAATATGCACATGAAATCACGCCTACTTACCATACAAAGACAAAAAAGAAAACTAAGACAAAAAAAAAGCGAATCTTTTCCTTTAAAACTATGACGGAAATGTTTTTACAAATAAACATTTTATTGGCTGCTTAAGACTTTGAATATACGTTGGTTCGCCCCTGGGGGTATTTTTAATATATGTTTTGTTTTTAAAATTAAATTATTTTAATCTATTTTATTTTAAAGATACAGAATCATTTTGGGAGGTTTATGTAAAAGTGGGCGGATCACGCCTAGTTTTGGTAGTGACATATGTAATGATGATATGAAGCTATCTACCAAATATCAATGAAATTCACTGTACGAATCGAAAGTTATGCCATTTTACACCATTATATAATAAATAAAAAATAAATAGCTGGCCATTTCAGCCCTTGAAAGGACTTTGACCTAGCTTCTTATGATCAATTGTGTTGTGCGTGTTATTAAGTTTGTACACAATTGACCGAGAAATGGACCTACAGGTTTAACGCCGACTCCGAACGGCGATGAACGTAATGTTCTTATTCTCAAGAAGCTTTACATGGCATTTTGATTAGTCTCTGAGGTTTGCCATTGTCTGCAGAGAGGTCAAATAATTTTCTGTCGCTGCTGGGGTTCGAACCCGGGTCTCCAGGTAGTTTCATTCGCTTTGATTTCTTTTTATGTCCGTAATCGTAATTTTAGCACAGATGGACAGGCGGACGATCGGACGGACGGACGGAGAGACGGACACGGCTAAATCAACACAGGAGGTGAAGTTGATCAAGAGTATAATATATGTTTGTCTTTTTATCTGCGTTATACATGCATACTTCCCATATAAAAAGGCCGTGTATGGGAAGAGGGCGTGGCAGTTGACCTGTAATTATAAATTTTGGTCAAATTACTTTATTTATATAAGTATTAGTGCAAAATTTCATGACTCTTGCTTTTATAGTTTTTGAGATAATTGCAAATGTCATCCTAAAATTGAAAAAAGCGCTCTGTGGGGCGGAGTAATTTGTTCGGACCAAAATTTCGAAGAAAGTGTATGGCATATTCAGAATCTACGCTAAATTCCAAGCAAAAACGCAGAACAAACTATATCCCAAAACTGACGTTTGACGCTCCCAATTTTTAAAAGAAAAAAGCATTTATAAATATAAATGAATACACAAAATTTTGTAAATAAAAAATTAACTTCGAACAAAGAAATTATAATATAATATACAACTTTTTTCTTTTAAAAATTGGGAGGGTCAAACGGCAGTTTTGGGATATAGTTTGTTTAGCATTTTTGCTTAGAATTCAGCGTAGAACTCGAATATGGCATACACTTTATCCGGAAAAAATTGCTCCTCCTTAATGTTCATGGTATCGTTTGTTCCATTGCGATTGAAAAAGAATTTGGAGGAGTCAGAGCCGTCGACTAGTACAACGCACACCAGAGATATTTGGAAAAAATCTAAATAAATAAAATACTGCAGGCCAATAAAATTGGAATTAAAAAAGGAAACTCATGATACAATTAAGAAAAAAGTTATTGATATCAGAGTCCAAATTGCAAGACTGGTGACATTATAATTAGAAATTGTTATATTATTATTACAATTTTTTATACAAAATTTTTTATAATTATTTTTAAATGGTTTATTTATCCACATGTGACTTTCAATAAACACAGAAGTTTAAAAACAAAAACCCATATTTTTATACTTAAAGTCAAAAAAATTTGAAGTTCAACTTTGACCATGAATTTCTCAACAGATTTTAATGAAACTGAAAGTAAAATTGAAGCAAGGAGTTATCTTTCCATTAAAAAACTAATAAAAAAATTTCAGTCCGTTCAAAAGTTACAGAGTCTTGACCAAAGAAAAACTATTTTGAGCCACTATGTGACGAAGAAGAAATCTCAACAGGGCTTCTGCTTCTAAACCAGTGATGCACAGCGTTGGCAGACCTTCCAATACAAGCGCAACATTTTTGTTTTAGAATGTGCGTCCGAGCAGAATACTGAAAAAAATAAATACTTTTACACTCATTGAGTAAAATTATAGCATAAAGTGTTTTTCCATAGATAGTTTAAGGCTCGTAATAAGGGTTTAAATAAAAAAAAGAAATAAATTCCCAAAAGGTCGAAACATGTTTAATTCATTCATATATTGCGTCTGTACAGCATTTAACAAAATAATTTGCGCATAAGACTCTCACTCCATGAAGTGCAAACGTTCTCTGCTAGCGTCGTATAAGTTCGGTCCCATCGCACACACGACTTGTATGTGAAAGCCGAGCGGCTCCGTAAGTATCTCGTGTGCATCACTGTTCTAAACCAATATAATGGGTTATTAACAATTAACAATAAAACAAAAGCATTAAAAGAAAGTTTTTTAATAAGATACCAACCTCCAAATCGAAAGCAGTTGAGGAAATTCTGTCATAGAAATGATAAAATAATTGAATATTTATAACACTAAACATTAGATCTTATCACCTTGTATTGCAGAAAAGTAAACCTATTTCGACCCCGCCTCAATCGTTAGACTTTTAAAAGACATTTAAACATTTTTTTTTGAAATAGTCCCTATTGTGCTTTTTTGTCGTTTTCGTTATATCTTCGGTGTTTCTTATCCGATCCTAAAAAATTATATGTTTTTGTACTTGTTGATATTTTACAATTTCTTTTATTTTTTTTTTCTCGAATTGTTTTTTTTTGCGAATACCAATGAATATATTGATAAAATTTATTTTTGGCGCACTTCCGATCGATTTTATTAAAAAAATAACACTTTTGAATCGTTTATCGCTTATATTCGACCTTTTTAATCATAACTGTTCTCATAAAACAATTAATCAGGGTTGTTGCAGAAACCGATTGCTGTCGGAATCAGAATTAAAACCGACAAAAATTTCGCTTGGGTGTCATGAATTCTGATTTTGTCGATTTTATGGTAATTTATTGAAATGTAAGTACATGGATAAGTTATAAATTTTGTGAAATAGTTTATTTTTAGTAATTATTTCATTACCTTACAGGGGTATGGATTTTATGGAAAAGTACCGTCGATGCTACCAGTGATCCCAGGAATTTTTTTTTTGCTGAAGAAATGGGTTCTCGATCTCTGGTTCTCATTTGAGTCCATTGCAAGTTTCACCCACTGTCGAAAAATCAAGCGCTCCAAAATTTGCAACACATCTGTTAGGACCTGCGAGACCGTACTTCTCCCCAAGCTAATGCTGGAGTCATTTCCTACTGACCGCTGGTAAGATCCCTCTGCTATAAAGCGCAATGCCGTTGCCAGTTGAAGCACAGGTGGAATCGACGTTTGGCGTTAGTCGAATTTAAGTGCATCTAACACCATAACAAACGCTTCTTTGTTGAGGCGATATTGAGCTATGAAACTGCAAAATAAACATTTGTAAACACAAACCAAAACATTTTTTCATCAATTCCGTCCTCCTCCATTACCAAACCCCTACCACTGCGGCACTCATATTGTCTTAAAATTTTATTGTTTAAATAAATCTTTATTGTTCAATAAATAAATGTTTAAAACGCTCACACTATCAACATTTTTTAGTAATGCAGACTAGCTGTTTCGAATATCGGTTTCGTTTATGTTTGAAAAGAAGCAAAACCAATCAGATTCCATGACACCATTTGAAATCGATATCGGTTTGCAATTCCGGCAAAAAGGCAAATCAGACTTGGTTTTCACAACAACCCTGAATAAAAGTCAAATGCAGTTCCAAATGCACAATTTAGACAAAACAAAGTTGCCAATAAAACAAAACGTGGTGCAATACGCGTTGTTTTTACAGAAAGATACAAAAATAAGACGTAAATTTACAGAAAAGGTGTATGAAGGTGTTTCAAAATTGTGGAATTGTGTAAAAATTCCTATAGTGTCGAGAATCCATAATCAAGAAGTCGTCTTTGCAAGTGAAAAACCCGCGACTATTCCGTGCCAACGAAAGGGATGTTCTCTGTCTAATTTCGCATTGCAATGCTGCATTGAAAATAGTGATCCGTGCATGTACGCCTACGAGCATAAAATACCAGAAAATTCGAAAGCGTTATTCATTGATCAATGCAGTGCTCGTTTGTGTTCATTACCAAATAAAGATGATAATGACGACCTCGCGAGTATAACCGCTGCAGTTTCTGGATGTGATGCAGCTGCATGCAGAGCGACTGTATATACATAAATTCCCGACAGTGAAGACGACTATGAATTCAAAAGAAGTTAGGCAAAGAATGCAGACATACCAATGGAAAACGTCAAATTCAAAATAGCGGACATTCGCTTGCGGTATTTTTATTTTGCATTAGATCGGAGCGATACATCAAATCGCCATGGTGCATTGAACGCCTGAATGCTAATAAAGGACTTACAAGATGCCATTGCCGCAATGGAATCGCTGACATAAGCGATTCAATGGTAAGATGCTTGACGACAAGATCAAAGTTTTCCGTGAACGGCAAAAGTTACGCAAAGAAGCGAAAACGGCCGCACAATGCAATGATTTGTTTACATGAATATCTTTTGATGGAAAGAAAGAGCGAACTCTAAAAACGTGCAATGTCGAAGTGGTCAAAGAGCTCATCCCCATTTTATAAGAATCGAACTCGAAATTTATTGGATGAGCTACGCCTTCGGAAGGATCCGCAAGACAAATACATAATGCAGTAGTTGACTTTTTGCTGAAGAACGGTTACGATTTGGACAATTTAATAGCGATCAGTTGCGATGAGACTGTCACAAACACCGGCTACAAAGGGGGTGTCATTGGAGGTGTCATTGTGTAAGGCTTATCTGTCTATTCCACTTTAACTAGCTGCCATTTACTGCGCTACTGAGAACATGACTTGGAAAGCAGAAGGGACCTGTGCTGTGGCCAGTAGAAATTGGTGTCGGAATAAATCGCTGCATGGATTTTCCTAATTTAATTTAAAAAATAGTGTGCTAGTTTAATGTTTGCTTATATTTTTCCTCAGCCTCTTCTAAATTTCAAGCCAATCGCAATCGTCAAACATTGATGAATGGCAACTTCGAAACGATCAGTGTTACTTGTACCGCATGTTTCTTGCCGTTAAAAGTGGTCATAGCGATGAATGGACCTGTGTGGTCATTGTTAAGCCTACCAAGAACCCAGTGCTTCCAGCACAGTCCGTTGGCTAACAACAGTATCTCGCATTTTACGTTGGTACGTAACGCAAGCGCAGCCATCCATGATGTTGAAAGATCTAGCTATGTTCATTGTCAGAGTGCATGCACCATTTTGGCTTTTACTTATAAAGTTAGCCACTAGCTATTCATAGTAGCCGCAATGTGTTCAAATACATTTCAAGGATTCGCAATTTGCCGTACTACGCCCAGGAAGAAGCCCGTTCAAACCTAACTGGTCGTATTCGGTAATTTCGTGGACCCAACCACCAGCCCTTTATCCAATACAACAGCACAACATACACAGAAATGATCAATTGGATCACATTTCAGATCACTAAACCTCTATGCTTTCAGTTCTTTACTCAAGACCAATTGACAGGTGAGCATTATAGTAGACATTAATTTTATGAAATAAATGATATCATTTTTACGTCATATATTAAATCGTATTTATCATGTTTTATGTTTTAACGGATTATCCTTGTCACTTGCAAAACACGGAACGTTGCGTTCAAATTGTGCACAAATAGGCCACAGCAGTCACTTACGAAAATCGTTTGGGACACATTTTCGCGAAACGTGACAGTTACGATCGCTACAGCCAGCTTGAATCCCGAAAAGTTTTAGAAAATTAATAAAAAGACTAGTATGAGTGACGAACATTTAAAAAAAGTTCCAAATTTTTGGAATAAAATCGGTCGGAAGTGCTCCAAAAATAAATTTTATCGGTGTCATTTGTTCCCGTGTTTTTTGATTTGATTTGATTGTGGCTTGATTGTGATTTTTAGTGAGCTTTCATTATATGACATTTTTAGAATTTCATTACATAGTAGGAACTGAGATAAGATGGGTGGCGGGGTCAAATATATGTGGGATTTGAGCATAATAAAACACGAGAAGTGGGCGACAGTACTAGCTGACAGGCAACGCTGACCGAAAATGACAACGCTCTAATACGAATGAAATTGGAACAGAAACAACAAACTCAACGAAAAGAGGTCGAAACTGGACAGACGAGTGACTTAAAAAACGAACAATGAACAAACGAATAGAGTATTAAGAACCACTGAGTACGATCGACGTGTCCGTTTAGCGCAGAGTACATATAATTTTGTATCGTTTAAATAAGCAATGAGCTTTGAAAAGTATTATTAAAAATTCTCATAAACTATTGAAATGTGAATAAAATTCTAAGAAACTATTGAAATTCTAATTGAAATGTGAATAAAATTCTAATAAACTATTAAAATTCTATTTGAAATGTGAATAAAATTCTAATAAACTTGATAATAATCAATGTGTTCTTAATTAAAAATAAAGAGGACATATATATGTGTTAGTTTTGGTGATACTCTCTACTGACCATTTAAATTTACTAAAAACGTCTAACGAAATTTCATTAAGTCTAATATCTTTAGTAGTTATTCTTATAATAAACATAACAACGAAAACCTGTTTTTCAAAAAAATTGCAACAATAAAAATCATCAAATATTGATATTAAAAGACAAACTAAGAAGGGATAGCAAATCATCAGTAGACTGTTCTACGACAAAAACTCCTTAACTACACTGAGAAAATTAAACGCCTTAAAATCAAAGAAAAAAAGTTGTTAAAAGACTGTAACCAAAATATCCTTGCTACAAGGAAAAGATCGTTGCACTAATGATTTATTCTTTAACTAAGCAACTGCTGCATCTTTGAAACAAAAGACTGAAGTTCTTTGAAGCTAAATCAATAAAAAAATATTCGCCGTAAAGATAAATTATTTACTATAATGATATAATTCTTTGTTAACAAGAATTTGTTAACAAAGAAAAACGTACGCAAAATCAACAAATTTTTTTTTGTTTTCTTGAAGCTAAGCATCGTTGTTTCAAAGACAAAGTCTATAACTTTAAAGAATTTTTTCTACAAAATCATATTTTTCTTAAAAATACACACGCTTATAGTTCGCAGTTACTTTGTGGGCAATATGAACTATATAAGGCAATTGATGTATTAATATGTATAAGTTGTAATGAGCACTAGATTAAATCGTATGGGTTAAGGGTCAAAGGGAAGGGGGAGGGGGTGGAAAGGAGAATGGAGAAGGGGTGCGTAATAGAAAGAAAAGGCGGACATACAAAGATAGTATTAAGGAAATCTACTTTTTTAAAGACGTACATCTTGTCACAAGAATTTAAGTCTTTGATATAAAGTATATTTTTCATGGGAATTTGACAATCTTTGTGCCTTTGCCGTAAGGATGTTTTGTCTTTGGGCACAATCTAACCAATAAAAGTCTTTGTGGCAAAGTGTATTTTCTTTGGTTTTACGATTTTTTTCCCTGAGTGTATCAAATTCTATAATGGAAAGCTTAAATCATATTTTCAACAAGGAAATAACTTCGAACAATGACATAAACATTAAATGGGTTTTGGGTTCTATACATTTTCTTAATATATTCCAGAACAGTGGTGCTCACTACATGGTTTCCCTTAGCCCGCCGGCATCATGTGTGCTTTTGCACACGAAGCAGCAATCCGCTCGCTGTGGTTGTACATAGCGTAAAAATTTGTTTTTCTGCTGTGCTTTAAATTTTAAGCGGTGTTTCCAAGCAATTCCAAGTCAAAATGCACCAACTTGAAAAGCAAAACGCGTATTTTGGAGTAAAAAGCACTAAAAAAATAAACCTTTTACAAAAGGAGAGAAAAAATTAGTTACTACTTATTATAATCAGAAAAAACTTATGTAAAGAGTATCCAGTATATGATAAAAAAAACTTGCGTTCTTTTAAGGGGGGTTATATACCCAGAACTTTTTTTTTTAAAATGTTTTCAATTTTCTTAAAGTTTCAAATCTCAAGAATATGTGGTGACAATTTCATGTCAATATCTCAAAAAATAACAAAGTTATAGCCTAGTGAGTGAACCGCCTTCCAAAGAGCGCAGTGCTGGCCCTTATTTTCAAACACGTTTTTCTCGAAACCATGTTTTCAAAGTCGATGACCAAGATTTCTCGAAACTCAGTGAACCGATCGTTTTGATTTTTTCGCAGGCTTATTTTATTCATAAAAATCTCGTACTTGCTATAGGATTTTTTTTTCGGAGCTTCATTCATTAGTTGTAGGCAAAATAATGACGAATTTTTGGTCGAAAATCGTTAATTTGCGTTCATAAAATCACCATTTTGTAAAAAATCAATATTTTAAAAATCGGTTATGACAATCACGAGTTTTAAGTATCTAGTTTAATAATATATTTAATTTTTTTATTTGAGATGAATTTAGGAGAAGCAATCTTGGTCTTGGAAGCAAAAATGCTGTATCTACCTTAATATTAATTTTTTTTTTAATAAAAGAAAACTAAACATACTCTTAAAAGTGTGTATTGTTAGTTATAAAAAACTTCATTTAAAAATATCTGGTAGGTTTCCTTAATAAAATTCACAAACATACCTTTTTTTCGGACTCTTGG
Source organism: Pherbina coryleti (assembly GCA_943735915.1). Taxonomy (NCBI): domain Eukaryota; kingdom Metazoa; phylum Arthropoda; class Insecta; order Diptera; family Sciomyzidae; genus Pherbina; species Pherbina coryleti. The sequence goes on from OX030949.1 coordinate 114,190,511, forward strand.
TATATAGTCCTCCTTAACTTACACAATGTTTTTTTTTTTGTTGATTCAACTAAAAAACTTTTATGAAACTTTGTTGTTTTTAGGTGAATTTAAAATTTTTATTTCGAATTTTCATACAAAACACAATTACCCTAAGTTATCTTGTTTGATCTCGACATTTGTTCAATAAGATATAGCAAGTATATAAAGAAAATTATCTTTGTTGAATTATTCAAGTTCAAGTTCATTCATACAAAATTTTCTAATTAAGCTGACTTATATACATACTTGTTGAAAATAAACAATAATTTCGAACACACCACTTTACACATGTTTACGAACACACCATGTAATATGAAAAGCATCCTATAATAAACTTTCTCTTTGTACTTTTGAATCACCTAACAGTCGGACGTGTTTTATTTTAAAGTTGCGCAAACGAGTTTTTCAATAGGTTATGGGCCTCTTGTCGCGCGAAAAAATTAATTGAACATTTTTTATTTTTCCACAAAAATGACGTCTAGTACACTTTCGTTTCCATTTGAAAAGTTGCGTGGTCGCGAAAATTTTGATGTGTGGCAACGGCATGCCAAATCTTATTTGGTAATAAAAGGTTGCTGGAAAGTGGTTGAATTAGGTGTAACAAGTGATAAAGACAATGAGCTTAATGAAAGGGCTTTAGCTGAAATTACCCTCATGGTAGAGCCAAGCAATTTTGCACATATTGCAACCGCCAAAACGGCCAAAGAAGCATGGGATGCAATCATGTCGGCTTATGAAGATACCGGCCTAACGCGAAAAGTTGAACTTTTAAAACAGTTAGTGCAAATAAGGTTAGGATCACATGATTCCATGCAAGATTACGTAAGTGCATTAGTAATGACGTCACTAAAAGTTAAAAATGCCGGTTTAAATATTGATGACGAATTGACAGCATCGCTTATGTTGGCAGGCCTGCCTGATGAATTTCGAGCGTTAGTGTTAGCTGTTGAAAATTCGAACATTAAGTTAACAGTAGATGCTGTAAAGAACATGCTGCTACAAGACGCGAAATTCGATAATAAAAAAGAAGAAAGCGCGTTGTATACAAAAAAGAAAATAAATCGTGTGAACTTTATAAAGTGTTATGCGTGTAAACAAGTTGGGCATATTGTAAGAAACTGTCCTAATAAAAATTACAGCAATTTAAATAAAAATAATAAAAACAGTGAAAATTATAAAGAAAAGAAAAGTGTTTTGTATGCTTCGTTCTTTTCTCAAGACAGTTCGTCAGAGTGGTTCATCGATTCGGGCGCAAGTTCTCATATGACAAACAATAAAAGTTTCTTACGCAATATAAAAGAAACAGACCAAAAAGAAATTGTAATAGCGAACAGAGACAAACTTTCAGTGCAATGTGTTGGTGACGTCGACATGCGGATAAGCTCAGGAGTGAAAGAGATAACAGCTCAGGCTACAGACGTTGAATACGTTCCACAGTTGTGTACAAATTTGCTCTCTGTGCGGCAATTAACAAAGAATCAAAACAAAGTAGTGTTTGAAGATAACATTTGCAAAATTTTTGACAAAAATAAAAAGTTGATTGCAGTAGCGAATGCATATAATGATTTATATAAACTTAATTGCGAAGTGTTAATTAAACAACAAAACGCGTTAATAGCCAAAAATAAAGAATTCGATTTGTGGCATCGGCGTATGGGACATATTTGTGATGTCGGTTTAAATAATGTTAAAAAATCCTGCATTGGAATAAAATATGGTGGTGTTAGTGACGGCAAGTGCGAAATTTGTATAAAAGGTAAACAGACAAGAAAACCAAATAAAGAAAGTGGCCAACGAGCTGAAAAATTATTAGATTTGGTACATTCTGATCTTGCCGGTCCGTTTCAACAGAAATCTTTTTCGGGTCATTGTTTTTTATTAACATTTGTGGACGATTACTCGCGCAAAGTTTTTGTATATCCAATAAAAAGCAAATGTGATGTTTTTGACAAATTTGTGTGTTTTAAAAATTTAGTTGAAAACCAATGCTCGCGGAAAATTAAAATATTGCGTACAGACAATGGTACAGAGTACATCAACGAAAACTTTAAAGTGTTTTTTCAAAAGCATGGTATTGTTCACCAAAAAACTTTTCCATATGCGCCGGAACAAAACGGTGTCGCTGAGCGCATGAATCGGACACTCGTTGAACGAATGCGATGCATGCTTTTAGAAAGTGAACTAAGGAACGAGTTTTGGGCAGAAGCGGCCGTCACAGCTGCATATCTGATTAATCGCGTTCCATGCAGAGGAAAAGACAACAGTCCGGAAGAGTTGTGGACGAAAACAAAACCAAATTTAAAGCACATACGTGTGTTTGGATGCAAATCACTGGTTCACGTTCCTAAACAAAAACGTAAGAAATTAGATGTTAAGTCAATTGAATGCATCTTGATGGGATATAGCGTGGAGTCAAAGGCGTATCGGCTGTTCAATCCTAAAAACAAAAGTATTGTAATAAGCAGAGACGTCGTATTCATTGAAAATGAAAGAGGTGCAATTAAAAACACCGATTGTGTGTCAAAAATAACAAATTTGTTTCCAATTTTCGAGTATGACACTGCAGTTGTTAGTTCAGAGGAAAATTCAAGTTTGGAACAAACAACTATAAGTGAAAACGAAGATGGAAGCCATGAGGAGTTTGAAGACACCATTGACAACTCATCGTTAACAAGTGAATATTGTCCTCCAACCAATGTGAACATTATCGAGAAAGATAACGAGATTCGTCGTTCTGAGAGAATTGCAAATTTGCCATCAGCTTCGTACAATTTTTCTGCTGCTGATTTTATGTCAACTGATCCAATAAGTGTTCAAGAAGCTATGATGTCATCGAGAGCAGACGAATGGAAAGCTGCCATGAGTGAAGAGCTTAAATCATTACATTTGAACAAGACATGGATTTTAGTGGATTTGCCCAAGGATAAGAAAACAATTTCATCAAAATGGGTATTTAAAACCAAATTGGATTCCAGTGGAGAAATAGTTTGTCGCAAAGCTAGATTCGTCGCAAAAGGGTTTTCTCAAGTAAAAGGTATTGAATACGAAGAAACCTTTGCTCCGGTCGTCAGGTATGAATCCATCCGTTTTTTAATTGCTTTAGCTGCGAAATACAATTTTTTTATTCACCAAATGGACGCTGTGTCTGCATTCCTAAATGGCACTCTTAAAGAAGAGATATATATGACACAGCCTGAGTGTTTTGACGATGGTTCAAATAAAGTGTGCAGGCTTTTAAAATCAATATATGGCTTGAAACAAGCAAGCCGCGTATGGAATGATACATTAAATCAAGTTTTGATGAAAATGGGTCTTAATCGAAGCAATGTAGATCAATGTATTTATTATAAAAAAACAAACAATGAGGTGTTATATATAGCAATTTATGTTGATGACGTGTTGATGTTTTCGAATGTTTTGAAAACTATTATAAAAGTTAAAAATATTTTGGCAAGCAAATTTAAAATGAAGGACATGGGTCAAGCATCTTCTATTTTAGGCATTCGAATAACTAAAATGAATAAAAATAACTATTTAGGCATTCGAATATATAAATGATATTTTGAAGCGTTTTAATATGGCCGACTGCAATCCCGCATCTACGCCAATGGATTGTAACCAGAAGCTGACTGCAGATATGTGTCCAAAAAATGAATTTGATAAACACCAGATGACAAAGGTGCCATATATGCAAGCAATTGGCTGCCTTTTATTTGCGGCACAAATCACTCGACCAGACATTTGCTTTGAAGTTAACGCACTTAGCAGATACGGTGTAAATCCAGGAAAGGCTCACTGGGAGGCAGTTAAGCGTGTCATGAGGTACCTAAAGGGTACTGCTGACTTAGGTCTCGTGTATTCAAGCGATGCTAGTGACCTGACTGGATACTGTGACGCATATTGGGGTAGTGACTTAGCCGAAAGGCGCTCTACGACAGGCTACGTATTTACACTTCAGTCTGGTGCAATTTCGTGGGCTACAAAGAGACAGAAGACGATAGCCTTGTCGTCCACTGAAGCTGAATTCATGTCAGTTGTTGCTGCTATTCAAGAGTCCATCTGGTTAAAACGACTTGAAGCTGAGTTGACTCAAAACCACAACGATACAATAATTCTTCATTGTGATAACAAAAGTGCTATAAATGTTGCACTAAATGGCTCATATTCTCCACGTACAAAACATGTAGATATTAAAGTTAAATTTATTCGCGAAAAACTAGAGAATAAGCAAATTCAATTACAATATCTTTCAACTAAAGAAATGCTCGCTGACATTTTAACTAAAGCAGTCGTCACTCAAAAATTAATTTTATTTATAAACAAGTTTGGCCTAAAATGAATTTAAAAGTATGTTTTCTGTTTTCTTTAAAATGTGCACTAAGATTAAAGTGTCAAGAAGTCACTTAAAATTAATATTTTTGAATAAAATTTTGAATAGAATATCTTTTTGTAAGTATATTTAAGTTTGATATTAAACATTGAATATTAATATATAATTAAAGTGTCAAGAAGTCACTTAAAATTAATATTTTTGAATAAAATTTTGAATAGAATATCTTTTTGTAAGTATATTTAAGTTTGATATTAAACATTGAATATTAATATATAATAAAAGTAATTAATAGTAAATATTTATTGATAATTATTGTTCAGGAAAGGTGTTGAAAATAAACAATAATTTCGAACACACCACTTTACACATGTTTACGAACACACCATGTAATATGAAAAGCATCCTATAATAAACTTTCTCTTTGTACTTTTGAATCACCTAACAGTCGGACGTGTTTTATTTTAAAGTTGCGCAAACGAGTTTTTCAATAATACTTTTTAATGTTTTTCGTTTAGTAAAAAATACTCAAAAGTTTTCATAAAATTTTTCAAAAATATTTAAGCGTTTAGTTTATTTAAAAAAAAAAAAAAACAAACCAAACAGACAAAAGAGGAATGAACACAAATCTTACTTTTTTTTAATTAATTAAAGATTACCGAATTTTTGCTTCATCGTAATCAGTTGAATCATCTACTGACCAAAGTTTAAATTCCATGGTATATAACACAGTGAAACAAATTGAATTTTGTTTTTGTACACATTAAAATCTTCTAATAGGTCGAAAAGAACAGTCTGATTCTATAAGAAAGTCATTCTCACTTTTTCCCCGCAGCCCTGGTTTTTTTTTTTAAATTTATAACAATTTTTACTTTTTAATTAAAATTAAATTTTGTGGAAATCATATCTTTGTGCAATTTTTATTCATGATCATTCAAAACTTAGTAGTTTGAACGTGATATTAGTCGTAGAGTTAGAATATTCATTGTCTAATGTGTGGTATCAATGACTAATGAAATTATGTAATTTAAATTAATTAGGAAAACACAAGCGTTTTGCTTGACCTTTGTGCTCTTCTATATTTGTGGCTCGACAAATCCACCGACAGAATTCGGCAAGCATGTGACGGGCGACCTTTCCCATGTTGCGTTCAGCGTTGCCACTTTGGTAGATTGGTAATTTTTTTTTCAATTTGATTGATTTTGGTAGATTTTTTTTTATTTTTGAAGACATTAAAAATTGTTTGCATATGTAACTCACAGATATGAAAAAAATGTATATCACAACCTTTGGTTAACCTTTTGAAAATAATGGATTAAATTTTGTTTGGCTAGTTCTTAAGGCAAGATGAAAGCTGTGTTCAAGAAGAAGTATGCTAGCAGTTTTGAATTTTTTTTTTCAAAAATCTTCGGTTTTTTGCCGAAAATTTTCGTCAATGATATTTTATAGAAATTAATTAATTTATTTATTTATGCCTTTTTATAGAAATTAATTTGTATTTTAGGCTAAAGAATTTTTGTTTTAAATTATTAAATACACATTTTAAGTGTAATATAATAGATGTGAGTTTTTATTTTCGTGTGTTTGAAGTTTAGTTGAAATTTGATGTAAGTGTAACCATTTAGTTTAGTTTAGTTAATAGTTGATGTAAGTGTGGGCATCTAGATAATACTATACTATTTTGTAAAGAGTATTAAGATCTTTCCTTTTGGTAGATTTTTTTTCCATTTGGTAGATTTTTTTAAGGATTTTGGTAGCTTAAATTTTGTTTGAGTGGCAATCCAGTACGTGATTGCATAAAAAATTTAAGAACAAGCCTTTTTTTTGTACAATAGAAACGAAATTTCCTATGTCATTATCTCTGGTCAGTATGCTTTGAGCGTTTGTGCGAAAGGGTGTCGCTCGCTGTTTTTGTTTTTTTTTTTTTTGTATGAATGTACGTAAATATTTTGCATTGTTTCAGGAAAAACGTTAATACATTCTATTCATCACTTTACCTTTTTTGGTCTTTTGTAAAACAAAAATAAAAACGAAATATTGAAAATCCAATACTCGATAAGATTTTCTTGCACCAAATGTTGTGAGAGCTTCTAACATCTTGTTTCAGTGTAAAGCTGTGCACTCGGAAAGCTCTCTTTGTTGTTGTTTAAACCGTGCCTTGATCACCACCGTTCCAGAACCTCCCTGCAAGGCCAGATTCTGAATCCTGCATGTAATATAAGCAAACACGAAAAACTGGATGTGCCCCATTTGAGAAGTATGAAATTGGGGTTTCAAATCGAGTTTTCTATTTACATTTAAGTCATACAAAAACTTCTAAGTTGATAACATTTGTATTGAAAATGTAAATCTAATTTAAAAAAAAAAACAAAATTAGGAAATTCTTAACCCACTTAGCGCAACCGCCCTTTTAAAAGAGCAGCAAAAGCGTAAATTTAAATGAGAAGAAAAAACCGTTATATACGTGCATTTCTGTGGAAATTTTTTGTTTCTTTTTATTAATGTAGCTTTCGATTTCAAGAAAAGCTTGTATGAAAAAGTTTTTGAATAAAAAGTGTTTTAAAACCCATGACGAGTTAAGTTTCGCAATAAAATTGGACTAAAAAAATTTCTGGCGCTATCTGGGTTAATAAAGTAGGCTATTTTGATTCAAGGACTAATTTTTTAAAAATATGATGTCATGTTCGGGTTAAGTGAACGATTTTACATTATGAAATATGTTTGGTCAAAAGTTTTTGTAAGTCTTAAATAGGGTCCATCCAGTTTGAGACTTTTCTGGATGTTTTCTATTGTGTCAAGTGCTTATATTACATTCAGGATTCAGAATCTGACCTTGTAGGTAGGTTCTGGAAAACTTTTAGAAAAAAACCCATCTAATAAACATATTAAAAAATGCATGAAGTATCGAATTCCTCAACAAACGTGTACAAAAATCTGCTGACGCTATGTCTACGGACTTCCTTGGGAGCAGCGATAAAAACACCTTTCATGCATCTAATAATAACCAACATATCCATAACACCACAACACTGACAGCAATATACACACAGTTCTAGCTAAGCTATAAGATATTAATAAATAAATAAACTGATCATTTCAGCCCTTGAAAGGACTTTGACCGAACTTCTTAAGATCAAATTGTGTTGTGCGTGTTATTGATCTGTAATCGAGAATTGGACCTATTAGTTTTATGCCGACTCCGAACGGCTAATGTGCATGTTCTTAAGAAGCTTTACATGGAATTTTTGCTCTCTGAGGTTTGCATTGTCTACAGAGAGGCAACGACCGATCAGAAAAATTAATTTCAATTGAACATATTTTCTTTGTCTGGTGGAGGATTCAAACCTTGGAGCTCAAGGCTCGAAAATTTGCACCGAGTGGTTCACACACTTAAATGCACTTGGCTACGGCCGTCAAGTAGCTACAAGATATAACGAAATGTAATTTAAGTCTTGGTTGTGGATTTAAATAAAACAAACTAAATACATCTGAGTTCCCTCTAATGTGTGTTTTAAAAATCTAAGTCTCAATACAAATAAATAAATGTTGGTCTTTCTTATATCATATGCATATCTAACTAGTAATAAATGATCTTCGACTGGGGCGCAGTTAAAATACCACCACGACCGAACCAAAATATATTTAAAGTTTTAAGCAGTCATTAAAATTTTTATTTGTAAAAACATTTTTGTCGTAGTTTTAACAGAAAATATTCCCTTTTGTTTTTGATAAAGTCACTTTGAATGGAAGGTAGGCGTGGTTTTTATTCGATTTGATTGAATTTCGTACACAGACTACATGTTGAATATCAAAGCTCATACGCAAAATTTCAAGTCCAAATATTATTTTTTTTGTAACTTAAAGAAATTTTATCTTTTTGAAAAAGTCACTGTATGGGAGGTAGGCATGGTTTTCATCCGATTTGGCTCATTTACGAACTTGATCTTTATTTTTTAGATATAAGCTTAAATATCGAATTTCGTGATGATAGCTTGACAATTACGGCTGTAATCGTGATCACAGACAGACAGACAGACGGACAGACAGACAGACGGACAGACAGAACGACGGACAGACAGAACGACGGGCAGACAGACGGACGGACATAATCAACTCGGTTGGTGATGCTGATCAAGAATATATATACTTTTCTATACCTGCAACGCCCCTTATGGGCGTTACAAACGGAGTGACAAAATTAATGTACCCCTTTTACGTTTTTTAAACGTGGGAACATAAAAATATATATAGAAACCGTTAAAACAAAAGCCATTTTTATATTTTCTGAGCATTTAAAAAGTTTGAGACTTCAATCAAATGGTAGTAAAGAGTTGCATTTTTTGCACATTACTGTACTTTTATAGATTTTTTTATATGCCACTTTAAATGTGGTTTAAGGCCCAGTTTCAATTTTTTTTGGATTAATTTTCGAATTTTTTTTTTTTTATTTTATTATTTTCATAAACATCATAAGAATGTGTAAAAAAATTTCAGTATAAATTTGAATAAAATTAAAAGCCGTTTAAGACATATACCTTGTTGCAGTCTATCAGACAGCTTGACATTGGCTCTCATTTAAACTTTAAACCCGTTTTTCTCGAAATGACATTTTTTGAAACGGCTTGCACTCTAACTCGAAAAGTAAGTGTCCGATTAACTTAAATCTTTTTCATTTTGTAAAATAATTGAATACTCAGTGCGTGAACCAACAAAATCAAATAAAAAATATTTTTTTTGCTTTTTATTTCATTTATAAGGTCCAATTTCGTGTATGAAAAATGGAATTTTTATTTTATGCAGCATTTTTTTTATTTTTTTTTTTTTTTAATTTTACACTTTTTGTTGGTTCACGCACAAGACAAAACTGTTATAAAATTTTGGTTTTTGTTTCTTTTTTAAACCACCTGAAGAGGTGATATCGTGCAAGCCGCAAGAGGCCTTTTGTTCGCGACCTCAACTTTTACGCGCTGTATAACCGTAAATATGGCTACAAAAAAAAAAAATTGTTAATCTAAGACTGAAATAAAAACAAAAAAAATTGTTATTATATATATATATTTATAATAACAATAAATATATATTTATAATATAATTTAGATATTTATAATATAATTTAGATATTTTTTACTCCAAAAAATTGAAACTGGGCCTAAAATCAAAGTTTACAAAATTAAATGCTCAACTAATAAAATAAAAAAAAACCGTCTTAATATTTTATATACTGCAATTATTTAAACCATTAGAATCCAAGGATATCCATTTTTTGGCTCTTTTTTGAGCATAATTTATAAAAAATATTCCAAAAAACCACGTATTTTACTATTTTTGGGTGCATTTCTGCGGTCAAAATTACATTTTCATCACCTAATAAAAAATACCAAGTAGCTGAAGGTTTATAAAACGGAGCGTACTAAAAAATGTTCATTGTGTTTTTATATTATTTTCCGAGTCGAAAATTCCAAAGAAAACTACGGCCTCAGAGAATTTACAATTACAGTAATTTAGAAAAACAATCACGAAAAGGTTTTTGTATGTCTTTAAGTCTTTAAGCTTAATTATTAATTGATTTTATAAAAAAATAAAATAGAAAAATATTTTAGAAAATTTGTTTTTAAGTTAAGAATAATTTTCAAAAAACTTGGCAGCTGAGGCTTTAGCGTACCAGTGCACAAAGTTTTGCTTGATATATTTTTATTGTATCCATTTAAGAATGAAGCTTAAAAAAACCCTTTTAAATAATGTTCATAATTAAAATTTTTTCTTCATATCAAACCTTGATCTTATCCCAAAATGCAGCCTGCTTCTGATTATATATTAATATTTATTTCATTATATACCAACAGTCATGTGTTATATCTGGAGAATCTGGTGCTGGAAAAACTGAAACTACGAAATTCATTCTTCAATACTTATGCTCAGTAACCTGCGATGTGTCAACTTGGGTACAACAGCAAATATTGGAAGCTAACATAATATTAGAAGCTTTTGGTAAGATGTAAATACATTATCGAATAATGTCCTTAGGCATTACACAAGCTGCTTTCGTTTTTGAATTGCAACGGGGGCTAGTTGTAAAAATTTAAAAATTGAAATTTATTTATTAAATTTAAATTTAAAATTTATTTACTAAATTTAAATTTAAAATTTATTTTAATCAGTTCTGAGTTAAAACTGAAATTGCTCATAGCCTTACTATTAAATCGAGATATTAAAAAAAACATTTTGATATCTGAAGTTTGTTGATTTTCAAAATTTTTTGGAGGCAATTATTGTTAAGGCAATTGGCATAAGTAAAGGGTGATTTCTTAAGAGCTTTCGGATTTGATAAAAAAAAAATACATAAAATTTAAAGAAATGTATGTTATCTTTATTGCGATTAGGTTTATTGCGATTGCGATAAAATTAAAATTTTTTGAGTCGATAGAATGGTCCATATAATTCAATGTTTAAAGATGATTTCATGTAAATGTTGACCGCGGCTACGCCTCAAATGGTTCATACGCTGGGTCCAATTTTGGTATATTCTCTCCAACATATCGGCCTGTATCTCACGAAGAAATTCTTCAATATTGGCTTCCAGTGCGTCAACCGTTGCGGCCTTGTCCCTATAGATATGAGCCTTAACATGGCCCCACAAAAAATAGGCTAAAGGCGTTCAATCGCACGATCTAGGCGGCCAATTGACCGGTCCCGAACGTGAAATAAACTGTTCACCGAACTCGCCTCTCAACTGGCACCGTCTTGTTGAAATCACATGTCAGGCAAGTCCAACTCTTCCATTTTGGGCAAAAAAAAATTTGTAATCATCGCACGGTAGCGCTCGCCATTCACAGTAACGCTCCTGCCTTCGTCGTCTTTGAAAAAGTACGGTCCAATGATTCCACCGGCCCATAATCCACACCAAACAAAGCATTTTTTGGGATGCATTGGGAGTTCTTGCAATGCTTCTGCTCTTCACACAAAATACGGCAATTTTGCTTGTTCACGTATCCATTCAACCAGAAATGAGCTTCGTCGCTGAACACATTTTCCGATTTTCGACTTTCTTAACCGAGCATGAATTTTGGTAATAAAATTCCATGATCTGCAAGCATTGTCCGTTTGTAAGTCGATTCATGGTGAAATTATAGACCAAACTGAACATGTTGAACAGTAACATGTTCCACGACATCAGCTGTGCTGCCAAAAACAGTGTTGCCAAAAAGAAAGTTGCTAAAAAATCACCCTTTTGTAAAAACTATCAAAGAACGGACGTAATCGCAATCTTATGATCGTTTTTTTATTTCAAACTTTTTTATTGCACTTTCAGCTATTAAAAAAAGCTTATAAAAAAAAATTATAAAAAATATTGACATATAAGAGACTTGAAGAGACGAAGGTTTAAAAGTATCTATTTTCTTCAAAATTGTAGGTTTTGTAAATCTAGTTGAGTTGGAATGTAAACTCATAGCCGAAAGTTTTGATACTAAGATATTATGGTTTACCTTATGAAAGGTTTTAGCGAAGTCGATAAAAATACCATCTGTTTGTGAGTGGTATTCTCCATACTAAAATACTCCAATTTAATACTCCATATTAAAAATTACATTATTTAAGTACAAATCCAGGTTCGTGGATCTACCATACATGTAACAATGTTGGAAGGGGGACAATGTTTTTAACAGAAAAATTAATTTTCTTAATTAAAGGGGGAAACAATGCTTTCAGAATAGTGGCTAATTTGCAGATAGGTCTATAATTTACGACACCGTGGTTAGTGCCAGATTTGTAACTCGGTACAATGTGGAATAATTTCCAAGAGATAATGGTAGTGAGATCGAACAATTTTTTAGTGAGATTGGACCAATACTGTCAAGGCCCTCATATGTGTCACCTTTGAGGCTTAATGGAACCAACCTCCAAAAGTGGACTAAGAGTGGGAGAACCAGTAACTGAGGAACTCGAAGTGTACATGGATTTAAAATACTCCACAAATAAGTTACAGACAAGCCCAAAACACATTGAAGGCATGCATACCTCAAGCATCCATCATGCCTTCGAAGCATGCTTGGTTAAAACACATTAAAAGAATACATCGCATATGTGAAAAGTTTCAAATATGTCCAACTGAGTAAAAATTTGAAAGGAAATGTAGTGAAAATACATTGAATTTAATCCAATTTAATTTAAATGGAATTGGAGGATATTTTATGGTAAATGGTTGTGCTAGTATTTCTTATACTTCTGGCATCTCTTCTGTCAATGCTTTGATGCCTGCAAAAAGTTAAAAGTTTGCCAACTTTAGGCATGCTTCAAGCATCACGCATGCGTGCACGCTTTTGCGTACATAAACATAGCTTTTGCGTACATAAACATAGCTTCATTTTTACTACTAGTTTGAACACACGCCTTATTTAGTACTTAGAAGCTACTATTAACTCAAATGAGCCTCTTAGGTTCAATCTCTTTTTCTGCCGATCTTGATGTGAACAGTCACATGCCCTCCGAATAAATTATACTATAATACAACCATGTGTTTTATTAGATTTAGATTTACATTTTGGCGACGAGGAAAATTTATGGCGCGTAAAATAATGGTTATATAAAAGAAAACGAAAAATATTTTGGAAGCAATTAGACATCAATATAAATGAAAAAAATAAACAGTGCATTAAGTCAGAGCCCGTAGTGTTGAATGACGAAAATTCTAATTTGAAGTCATTGCCAAAAATTGTGTGTAAAATGAATTTAATTGGCTCAATTCAACATTTCTTACCAGGAGATGATATAAATGAATATATTGAGCGTTTAGAACAATTTTTTAAGTGTAACGAGATAACCGATGTAAAGAAATCGTCACTCTTGATCACGCTCATCGGACCAGAGGCATATAAGACTCTTAAAACAGTCTTAGCGCCAGAAACACCAGCAGAAAAAACATATTTAGAGTTAGTTAAAGAGCTTAAAAAATTATATGCAGCAAAAAAATTAACTATAGCTGAGCGCTTTCAGTTTTCTCGGAGAAACCAACGAGAAAATGAGTCAATTACAGAGTACATAGTAAGTCTTAAACTTTTGTCAAAAGGCTGTAACTTCGGGGCATTTCTGGACGAAGCGCTCCGAGATAAATTCATATTCGGGCTTCATAACCACAAATGGCAGGAAAAGCTATTAGAAGAAGACTCAGCCTCCTTTGAACAGGTCTGCAACAAAGCACTTAACTTCGAAGCGGTCTAAAAACAGTCTTTCATCATGAAACCATCAGACATTCCCTGGTTTCAACGAACCGATCAAGTGGTGACACACCTGGTAATTATAAGTGGAGCAGTTTACATAACAAAAACTCGGATATTACAAGCAAAAGAAACGTTGGTCATCATCAATGTAATAAGTTTCAAAGTCAACAGAAATTATCATCACCCTGTAGTCGTTGTAGCAACAGCTTCCACAAAACCCAATACCCAGCATTATATTTAATTTGTAACTTCTGCAAAGTAAAAGGTCACAAAGGCAAAAATGTGCAAAAAAAAGTTAAATAGAAATCGCGAAAATAAATATATAACAACGTCAAGATCGAGAGCTGTAGCATGTGTAACGGAAGATGTGAGCACAATTGAAGAGTCGCCGTACCAGTTTTTTAAGAAAGAAAAAGCAACTTACATTAATGTGAACCAAGGTATAAGTACTCAGAGATTAATTTTACCAATGCAAATCAACGGCAAAATCATAAATATGGAAATTGACACTGGAGAAGCTAAATCTATAATAAGTTATGTACAATATTGTAATTATTTCAAGAACGTTAAAATTTGTTTATGTGAAAATAATTTACAGGTTATTACTGGAGAGCCATTAGATATTGCTGGAAAAGTTAAGGTTAATGCTTTAGAAGGCAATGAAGAAGTGTTCCTAGACTTGATTGTCATCAAATCAAGTAAAGACTTGTACCGATTATGGGTAGACCATGGTTGGAAGTTCTCTTCCCTCAGTGGAGAAAAGTAATAGCTGATAAATTGTCAAGTCAGTTTGTTAGCATAAATTCCTTGAGTGATCTTCCGCATAACGACCTAGCTCCGAGATTAAAGGCATTGTATCCAATAGCATTTTCTGAAAATTTGGATACACTAATTGAAGAATTTGTAGCAGAAATTTGTGTTAAGTTGGACTATACCCCAACTTCCATAAGAGTTATTCACTGCCGTTTAACTTGCGTCAAAAGGTAGAAGTCGAACTTGAATGATTATGTAATTTAGGCATTATTTCACCCGTCAAGCACGCTGAAAATGCAAGTCCAATTGTAGTGGTACCCAAAAAAGATAATACAATAAGATTATGTGTTGACTTTAAGAAAACGGTTAACAAATACATAAAATTAGAGCATTATCCATTGCCTAGGAGTGATGAACTTTTTGCGAGCTTACATAATTGTCGATATTTTTGCGTTTTAGACCTAAAAGGCGCGTACCAGCAAGTAGCTATTTTCGAAAATTCAAAAAAATATGTAGTCATAAACACTCATAAAGGACTTTTTGTTTACAATCGTCTTCCTTTTGGAATATCCAATGCACCCTCAGCTTTTCAAAGTATTATTGAGCGCATATTACTAGGGATAGAAAAGGTAGCAGGATATTTAGACGATATTATTATTGCAGGTCAGACTAAAGTAGACTGTGAGGGAAAACTTTTGGAAGTTTTGTCGAGGCTAAATAAGTATAAAGTCAGGGTAAACGTACAAAAGTGCGTGTTTTTCTCCACTTCCGTCGAATATCTGGGACACGTTCTATCGTTTAATCAAATCCGTCTTAACCCCAAGAAAGTTGAAGCTATTAAGGCTTCACCTTCTCCGAAAGATTTATCACAACTTCAAGCTTACTTAGGCTTATTGAATTACTATGGCAGATTTATTCCTAAATTGTTTAGTAGATTAAGAGTTTTGTACTCATTGTTGCGCAAAAACGTCAAATTCATGTGGTCAAAAGAGTGTGAAAAAGTTTTCCAAGCAAGTAAAGAGCTTCTTTTACAGAATACCGATTTAGAATGATATGACCCAAACAAAACAATTATTGTCTCCACTGATGCCTCACCATACGGTCTAGGTGCTATCCTTTCTCATCTTGTCGACGGCGTTGAAAAACCAGTGTTATTTTCATCCCGCACCCTGTCGTCTACTGAACAAAATTATTCTCAATTACACAGGGAAGCCTTAGCCATAATATTTGCGGTGACCAAGTTTCATGAGTATATAAGTTAACGCCACATATATTAAAAACTCCAAAGTGCATTTCAAAGTTACACGCGCATCCGCTCTGGAAGAATATGCTGACACTGCGTCTACCAGCGATAAAGCAACGGACTCGTGAATACAGAAAAACAACAACATTCAGCAGCATAATAAAATCCATAGAAAAACAACAAGAACAGCCGGTCGAGTTGCAGGTGATAATTTAAGATATAAAATATGTTAAGTCAGTTCTAAGTTAATGTGTGAACAATAAAGTCAAACATCGGGGCCTGCTCCGATGTTGTTTTTTTAAAAAATAAAAATAATAATATAAAAATTAACTGGCGCCCGAGCAGGGACCCTAAAGTCTTTTGAACGAAATCTTTGGGGACACCTCTACTGGATTACTTTAGACGGAAAAATCTATTAAGTATCAGAGTGAGGAAATTCCAACGGAGTCATCAAGGATAAAAAGTGATCCAACGGCTCCCTAGTACAAAAGGAAAAGAATACAGCTGAGGATTCAAAATCGTCGGAATGTTTATTGTAAGTTAAATCTAAGATATATTTTTATGTGAAAAAGTGAAAGTTAAGAATTTTAAAGAAAAATTAAGAAAAAATTTAAACGAAAAAAGAAAATTTTAAGAAAATTAAGAGTGAAAAATTTAATTAAAGAAAAATATTTAAAAAGAAAGAATTTTAAAGAAAAATTAAGAAAAATTTAAAAGAGAATTTTAAGAAAATTAAGAGTGAAAAATTAATTAAAGAATAATATTTAAAAAGAAATCTAAGACAGAAAAAATTAATTAAAGGAAAATATTACCAAGAAATTCTATAAAAGAAAAATAGCATTAATAATTTGTTTAAATTTGCTAAATAAATTTTTTTTGTTTTTGTTTAAAGTGATTAGGAAAAGAACAAGTAAAAGCATAAGAAAAATTGAAAATTGTTTTTCCCTTTGTGTCCATAAAAAAAAGAGAGAAAAATGCCGGACAATTTAGTTGAGAAATTAGCAAAGCTTAGCGTTAGCATGGGACCGGCTACCTCTGGTACAGTTCAAGCCCAAACAATGAACGAAAACTTAGCTAGGGAGATAACTGAGTTGGTTACTACCACTATTAGAAATATCAATAATCCATTTTTAGAAACAGATACCGAGTCAGACCAAGGTTACTCAATTCAAGTTAATTCAACAAACGCTAACGAATTAGACAAGATTCCAGACATAGTTAAATGCCTCAGGGAGTTCTCTGGAGTTCCAGGAGAATTTAATTCATGGCGGAAAACTGTTGACCGCATATTCACGGTCTATGACCATTAAAGGAACCCCCAAATACTATGCTATTCTTCACATGGTTAGACACAAAATTGTCGGAGAAGCCGACACAGCACTGGAGTCATATAAAACTCCCTTAGAATGGGGTAAAATAAAGAAGTGCCTTATGATGCACTACTCTGACAGAAGAGACATTGGAACTTTAGAGTACCAACTAACCACACTGACTCAGAGAAACTCCACATTACATGAATTCTACCAAAAAGTCTACCAGCATTTATCTTTAATCCTAGACAAGATTGCTTGCCTAGAATTAGGTGAAGAATCACTGCGAGCAATGACCAATTCGTACAGACAGAAAGCTTTAGATACTTTTATACGCGGACTTAATGGGGATTTACCACGGTTGTTAAGTATACGAGAACCTACTTCATTGCCACAAGCACTAAATTTATGTCAAAAATTAGACAATATGCTATTCAGAATGAATTATGCTCAAAACAACTCTAGCAGTTTCAGAAATGCACCACCCAGACCACCAAGACCAGTGACATTTAATTTTCCCCCACAGAAAACGAACTTTTACCCAGAATTAGTTCACTGGCCACCAATACAAAATCACAATCCTTTCATTAGAAATAACAATAATAATCCTTTTTTCCGAAATACGAATAGTTTCCCACAGAACACAAATCCCTTTTCACAAAAAGACATACAAACCCATTTACAAACAACATTTACAGACCAAATCAAAACGGATTTAACAACAGGCCAAACTTCCCTCCAAAACCACCGCAACCAATGGAGGTCGACCCATCAGTTCAATCACGTCAAGTAAATTATCAGAATAGGCCAAACTTCCAAAATAGGCCAAATTTTCAAAATAACAATTTCACCCAAAAGCGACCTTTGACTCAACAACACTACGTTCCAAATAAGATACAAAGAACCTTTTTTACGAATACATATAACCAAATTTATCCTGAAGTCAATTACCAATATCCATGTTACGACCCCTATACACATTTTGCTCACCAAGAGGTCAACTTTCAGAATACCCCTTTAACTCCATATTACCCTTACAATCCTGACACAAATTTTGCGGATCAAGAAAGCAACTTCCAAGATATTTTTTCATCACCCAACAATCCTTATGATCCCAACGACATATTCGCTTCCCAAATAGAACAATGGGAAGCTAATGAAGAAAATCCAATGGACTTACAGGAAACAAACCCATTCCAAGTTACTAATGTTAACCCAATCGAGACCGATGATAACACGCAGAATAACTCTCGGCAAACCGACAGTATCCATTTTTTAGGATAAAACCGTCTTCACTCCCCTACTTTGAATTTATTACCGGGTGTGGAGATGTACTAAAATTTTTGATAGACACCGGTTCTAATTAAAATTACATCCAATCCACAAGAATTCAGTATCCTATACCCAACGACGAGTTATTTTCAGTAAACTCTGTAGCAGGAAATATTGAAATATCCCATCATACATTTTTAAAAATTTTCGGACCACAGACGCCAGAACTTAAATTCTTTATATTACCTGGATTAAAATCATTCCACGGAATTGTTGATAATGATACTTTGAAGCAACTAGGTGCCATAATTCACACAGATAGCAATTTTATGACAATATTATCTGACCTAATTATTCCATTAAAGCAATACATAGCACAGGACGTTAATAACCTTAATCTACGTACGTCACATTTGACCGAGCAACAAACAGAAAGACTTAAGAAATTAATCGAAGAATGTCCAAATTTACTTTGCGATCCTAATAAGAAACTGACATATTCAACTTCTGTAAAAGGTGAAATACGAACTACAAATGACACTCCAATTTATTCCAAAAGTTATCCGTATCCAATGGCTTTAAAAGAAGAAGTCGAAAGGCAAGTCGAAGAACTTTTAGCCGATGGCATAATAAGACCATCGAGATCTCCCTATAACGCTCCCGTATGGATCGTCCCGAAAAAAATGGATTCATCGGGCGAAAAAAAGTATCGTATGGTAATTGATTACCGTAAGCTTAATGAGGTTACCATTCCGGATAGATATCCAATTCCGGAGATACAGGAAGTTCTCGCCAACCTGGGCAGAAATCAATTTTTATCGATCATTGACTTAAAAAGTGGATTTCACCAGATACCTCTTAAGATATCTGATATAGAGAAAACGGCATTTTCCATAAATAATGGAAAATACGAATTCGTAAGACTTCCATTTGGACTTAAAAACGCCCCGGCTATCTTCCAAAGAACTTTGGACGACATCCTTCGTCAACACATTGGAAATAAATGCTACGTTTACGTCGATGACATCATAATCTTTGGAAAAAATTTAGATCAGCATTTCAAAAATTTAGAAATCGTATTAAAGACACTGGAAGCTGCAAACATGAAAGTGCAGTTAGATAAATGTGAGTTTTTGAAAAAAGAGGTGGAGTTTTTAGGTTATGTAGTTGGAATAAATGTAATAAAGACTAATGGGAAGAAAGTAGAAGCAATAGCGAAAATGCCAATACCAAAAACACTAAAAGAACTTCGGTCGTTTCTTGGTATGTCCGGGTACTATAGACGATTTATTAGAGACTATGCAAAGATTGCAAAGCCCCTAACAAATCTTCTACGAGGAGAAGATGGACGCGTGTCCAAACATGCCTCGAAAAATAAAATAATAACCCTCGACGAAGACGCCATTGACTCTTTTAACAAAATTAAAAATTCATTAACTTCAAAAGAAGTAATCCTTTCTCACCCCAATTTTAATAATGAATTTGAGTTAACTACCGATGCTTCCAATTTCGCGATAGGAGCGGTATTATCTCAAATGACAAACCAATAACCTTTATCTCTAGATCGTTATCAAAAACCGAAGAGAATTATGCCACAAATGAGAAAGAAATGTTGGCAATCATTTGGTCATTAAATTCACTCAGAATTTATCTCTATGGTTCTAGGAGAGTAAAAATATATACGGACCATCAACCACTCACTTACGCTTTAAGTACAAAAAATGCGAACAGTAAAATGAAAAGATGGAAGCTATCCTAGAGGAGTATAACTATCAGCTTATCTACAAACCTGGCAAAGCAAATGTTGTAGCTGACACCCTTTCTCGGATACCAAACGAAATTAATTCATTAACACCCACAATCCATAGTGACGAAAGCTCCAACCATAATTTAGTGCCTTGCACTGAAACTCCGATCAATGTATTTAAAAATCAGATCTTCTTAAAAATCGATGACACTCCCTTTTATCAATTTAAAATAATATTTCCCGGCTATCATAGACACATAATAAAGGAACCACGCTATACAGAAGAAAAACTTTTAACTCTATTGAAAACATATCTAAACCCATCTGTCATTAACGGCATTCAACCGAAGAAAGAATTATGGGTAGCATTCAAAACATTTATCCACTTCATTTTGCAAATTACAAAACACGATATACCCAAAAACTTGTTGAAGACGTAACAAACGAACAGGAACAAGAAAACATAATTCTGGAGACGCATAATCGTGCCCACCGAAACGCTCTCGAAAACAAATCACAAATTATTGATAAATACTATTTCCCAGGAATGCTTAATAAGATCAAGAACATAACAAAAATTTGTAGGACTTGCAAAGAAAATAAGTATGAAAGACACCCGAACCAAATCAAGTTAAACGAAACACCATTACCGACCTTTCCAGGACACACAATTCACATAGATCTATTTTGACAGAGAATAAAGTAGTGATGACGGCACTTGACAAATTCACAAAACATGCACAGACCAAAATAGTAAAGAGTAGATCAATAGAAGATTTAAGAAGGCCCCTTAGGGACATTATATTTTCATTTGGCGTACCGAAAGCAATAATCATTGACAACAAACCATCTCTCAATTCTAATTCGATGAAATTTATGATGAAGGACGAATTAGGCATTAACATTTATACAGCACCCCCATACAAAAGTCAGGCTAACGGCCAAGTGGAACGATTCCACTCAACGTTAGTAGAAATAATGCGTTGCCTAAAAGAAAGTGGAGCACATAGAAATTTCGAGGAACTTTTAGAGCGCGCCGTACCTGAGTACAATCATTCAATACACTCGGTAACTGGCAAGAAACCAGTTGATTTATTTTTCAGAAGAAACGTAGGTTTTACACCAGAAGATTTCGAAAAAGTTAGAGTTGCGAATTTTGAAGCATTAGAAAGGAAACAAAAAAAGGATCTCGAATACCATAACAAGTACAAACAGGAACCTAAACGATATTTACCTGGTCAATTAATATATGTCAAGAGAAATAGACGGTTAGGAACAAAATTGTCAAAACCATACACCAAAGAAATAGTTAGGGAAGATAGAACCAGTACACTCGTAACAGAAACCGGACGAATAATTCACAAAAGTCTAATTAGAAACTAAATCATTTCAGTTAATATTTTTTCTGGCAACATGCAGAGCCGACTCGCAGATACTGGATTACTCAAACTCACAATTAGTCACAATAGAGACGGGAATGGCAAAATTACAAATTGGAACGTTCAAAATAATTCACGTTATGGACTTACGACAATATGAAAACGCAATCAACGACCTTGAGACGACAATCAGAACTAAAGTTAACACAGGACACTCCTTCTATCCATTTCTTTTGTTTGAAATCACCAAAATTAAAAACCATTTAGGTAGACTCAGGTCGAAGGGAAAAACAAAACGATCACTGGATTTTATTGGTACCGCATGGAAGTGGTTAGCCGGTAGTCCCGATCATTCAGATCAAATAATCCTTACAGAAAAAATTAACAATGTTCTCGCAAACAATAATCAACAAGACAAATACAATTTTAAAAGCTGTTAGATCCGAAAATAATGTTGAAGATCAATTTTATATGAAATTAAAATACAAACTAGACCTCATAAAAGAAGAAATTACAAATATCGAATATGCCATACATTGGGCTAAAGCTAATGTTATAAATTCCTACATATTGTCAAATTCAGAAATCGATATTGTAAAAGAAATTTTTAGTAAAGAAAATATGCCGTATCTAAGCATAGACGAAGCATTAGAATTTTCGGAAATAAAAATAGCTTCGAATGATGATACGATAATTTACATTGTAAGTTTGCCAAAAACAAATAATGAATATTGTAAAACTTTAATTCTTAAACCAGTAAAAACCAAAAATCAAATTACTAAATTCGACTATAACTCTGTACTTCAATGTCAAAATAAACTTTTTGGAATCAAACAAAATTGTAATAGTTATAATAATTTATCAATTTGCCCAGACAAAAATGTAATAGACATAAGTAACTCCTCATGCATTCCAAACCTACTCAAAAGCCGTATGCCAACTTGCCAAAGGATCAACAACCAACATGTACCGGAAATAGAAGAAATCTCGCCTGGACTCCTATTTTTAAATCAATTTAAAGGACCCGTTAATATAAGAAATGAAACAGTCATCCTAGAGGGAACCTTTTTAATAAGATATCATAACGAAACGATACAAATTGGAAACAGAACGTATTCCTCAAACGAAACAAAAATGTACGCACCATTACCTGCTTTGCTACAACCGAAACCTACATCAGAAAATATGGAAGAGGTCTTATCATTAGAAATGATGAAAGAGCTGAACACAAGAAATACAGAATACATCGAATTACTGGACGCACGCTACAAAATATCCCTAGCCGCCGTCATAACAGTAACACTCTCGGTAATAGCATTAGGAACAGCAATTTTAGTGATCTACAAACGTAAAATAACACAAATTAAGGAAACCCATCCGGAGTTATTAAAGGGACGAAACCACGAACTTTCGGAATCAGCCATTGAAGGACTCAACCAAATTTTTGATAAAAAAACAAACGAGGACGTTTGAATTAAGGAGGGGAGGAGTTAACGCCACATACATTAAAAACTCCAAAGTGCATTTCAAAGTTACACGCGCATCCGCTCTGGAAGAATATGCTGACACTGCGTCTACCAGCGATAAAGCAACGGACTCGTGAATACAGAAAAACAACAACATTCAGCAGCATAATAAAATTAATAGAAAAACAACAAGAACAGCCGGTCGAGTTGCAGGTGATAATTTAAGATATAAAATATGTTAAGTCAGTTCTAAGTTAATGTGTGAACAATAAAGTCAAACATCGGGGCCTGCTCCGATGTTGTTTTTTTAAAAAATAAAAATAATAATATAAAAATTAACTTATTTATGGTAAGGAGGTTATCATATATAGTGACCATCAGCCGCTTAGGAAAATTTTCAATCCAACCAAGGCAACACCAGCAGTAGCTGCTGCAAGACTCCAGCGATGGTCAGTTATTTTGTCAACATATAAATTTAAAATTGTGTATAGGAAAAAGTCACAAATGTGTCACGCTGATGCATTGTCTCGTCTACCCTTAGATAGCAAGGGAGACGTTGACGATTCGATTATTAATTCATTTAGTCTATCCGATAACTTGCCGTTAAATTTAGATAAGATAAGAGAATATTCAGAATCTGATCCAGTAATTTCAAAAACCATTAATTATTTACAGTTTGGTTGGCCATGCAAAAATCAAATTAAAAACCTTGATATTCTTCATTTCTATAACCAGATGAATACCTTGGCTATTGAAGACAGTTGTTTGTTCTATGGCAACAGACTCATAATTCCAAGGGCGTTAGAGATGTAGATATTACAACTTATACACGCTGATCATATAGGAATAAGTAGAATGAAATCAGTTGCCAGGTCGTATATTTATTTTAAGAACATGGACAAGGAAATCGAACTTTTAGTGAAACGATGCTCGATTTGCCAGCAAATGCAAAACCGTCCAAAATCTATAACGATTAACTGGCCAAAGTGTGAGCAACCATTTGAAAGAGTACATTTGGATCTTTTTTACTTTGGGAAACATGAGTTTCTAATTGTTGTGGATTCTTTCAGTAAATGGCTAGAAGTTTTTTGATTAAGTAAATCAAATGCGTAAAGGGGCCTTATAGCCACCTTTGGATTGCCATCTGAACTTTGTAGTGACAACGGTCCGCCTTTCTCGTCATCAGAGTTCATCAACTTTTGTAATACAAATGGTATTAAAGTTAGTATGTCCCCACCATACCATCCAGAAAGCAATGGCTTAGCAGAAAGATACGTAGGTGTAGTTAAAAGATCATTCCAGAAATTTTTGCTGGACAGAAAATGTTTGCAAATTGATATGGAAGAACAAATCTTCCAATTTCTATATTCATATCGGAACACTCCGTCATTGCTTACCAATCAATCTCCTGCAGAAACAATTTTTAAATTAAAACCTAAAACAAATATGGACTTGGTGAACCCATATCCTAGAAATAAAAACATTAAAAATACTTTTAAGGAATTGTCAAAACCTAGATATTTGAAGACAAATTGTAGTAAAAAAAAGCACTACCCTAAGCCCAAATTAAAACATTTCAAAGAGGGGGAAAAAGTCTTGTACGCTGCGCATGGTCAGACCAATGTAAAATGGATACCTGCAGTTGTAATAAAACTTAAATCTCAGTTAGAAGATCAATATCATCCGGCTCTAACAAGAGTTGGACATCAGCGAAAATAACTGCAAGTGCAAGAACATAATCAGAATCCTGAAATAAAACACAGACTACGTAGACCATACGAAAAAAAACTTATGTAAAATCTAGAACGATAATCTTATCCCCTAGAACGATAAATTAGTATATTTGTGAACTAACTTTATATAAAATAATTTGGTTAAATGTCGATTTTATATGACAAAAATACTGTAAGAATATATGCGAAATTTAAGTTCGTTTAGGTTTATATACAATAAAATAAATTAAATATAAATTAAAATATTTTATTTTTATGAATTTAATATGAATGAAATGTTAATTAAACTAAATAATTGAATTGCTATGAATTCTAAATGGATAAAATTTATTTTGTTATTAAATACGAATTATGTATGATGTACAAACAATGTTTATAATTAATATCATAATCCACATGAGATGGGTAAAGGGATGAAGATCGAATCTAAAGATCTAAAAGGGGAGAAATGTCGTGTTCTAAAATGTGTTCAATAAACATAGCTTCATTTTTACTACTAGTTTGAACACATCCCTTATTTAGTACTTAGAAGCTACTATTAACTCAAATAAGCCTCTTAGGTTCAATCTCTTTTCCTGCCGATCTTGATGTGAACAGTCACATGCCCTCCGAATAAATTATACTAAAATACAACCATGTGTTTTATTAGATAAGATTTTACATTTTGATTTTACAAATTCCATCACAAATCTTAGATGCTTGAAGCATGCATGCTTCCAATGTGTTTCGGCCTATAATGCGTCTATCGTCGGATGTATCGATACGGTAGGACTTCCTAATTAGCCATTTGATTTTCTTTAATTATTATTGAAAATCCAAAAGTATTTTGTTTAAGACTGAAGAAATGAGTGAGTAGAAATTATGTATTTGCGGCAAAGGAACAAAATTATATTTAATACATGGATGCTCGGATATTAAAATCGGGCCTGTTATCTCTCAAATGTTTGAACGCTTTAATCTTATTATTCTTTACGTAAGACATTCTCTTGTTAAACTGTGGAGAATACACTATGATTGTTAAACTGGAATGAAACAATAAGAGGCCTCCATAAAAACATTGGAAAACAGGTCGACAGGAGATCATCATCTTGTAGTAGGGACTCCAATGAGACCAAAGATATGATATATCGATTACATCGAAATTAGCATATTTATAATCTCTGAAAAATTCTTCTAAAGCGTTCCCCTTTAAAAAATTCACTGACATTTTAATTTTTTATTAAAACGCATTGTTTTGTTGAAATGTCTAAATTTTATTTAATTATAAAGTAGAGACCTTGCTTGCAGACGCGAGCCCTTTCCATGATATTCTGGCATAATTCGTCAGCATGTCGTGATATCGGGTAACTGCGGTTCCAGCTGCACTTTCCCAAAATGCCCAGCCCAAACTCCACACCAGACTTTGCACCGTTGTGGGTGGATGGAAAGCTGTCTCCGCAAAATGTTTACTATTTTTGTAGTGAATTTTCACAATTTGTACGCGTTGCTCGACCCTGAATTTCTCCATGACTAAACTTGCCGCAAAAAAAGAAGTACCCGAACAAATTTTATGAAAACTTTTGAAAAACCCTTTATTACTATTAAGCTTTTGAAAATAATATAAGGATAAGTCAACTTGGAGAGGTACATGATCATAAGATTCATTAAAAATGGGACACAAAAGATTTTTTTTTTTTTAGACTAAACCAACGCTCAGGGGATGCCCCCCTATGAATGCGAAAGCATTGTATTGGTTCGGAAGAAGGGTGATAGTTAGTTGGAGGGTGGAAAGATGGAGTAGTGTCGGTGAAGATTGTTTTTAAATTTACATAGCTCAAAATTGCCGGGGAACACGCTCGCAGGGAGATTGTTCCACAATTTTATAGTACGACCGAAGAACGAATTATCTCGGTAATGCGAGATTCTATTGGGCATCAATGGTATAGGAATGGGCTTGGTGCGCTGCCCGAGTGGACCTGGGAAACACACGAGCTGATGGCGTCAGGGCATGTATCTCCCTTGAACACTTCCCATGGTAGTACCTGTACAAAAGGCTTAAGCAACCAACATTGCGTCGATGCCCAAGAGAATTGAGAGAAGATGAAATGTTTTCATCCCCTATCAGATATATCGCACGTCGTTGAATTCGGTCCAGAAGCTCCAAATAAGATCTTGAAGCTACTCCCATTTTCGGCCTAATACTTATATGAGGTATAGATCACGCGTAGGTCAGTTGGAGTGAAGTATTTTTTACACCGTTTTAAAAAACCTAGGCACTTGGATGAGATGAGTCACCATTTTCCATCTTGTTGGAAAACTGGTGTCCTTAGTTTTAGCTGTAACGGTGTGGTAAGTGCTTCACCGATAAGAGAATGTCCCGGAGTAAGCGCTGTTAGGTCATTTGGATTATTGGACCTTTGGATTATTGGATTATTTGGAAGGACATTATTGGCCTTGAGTTAAGGATGGCTTCAACTTCAACTACCACGGTCTCGAGTTCTTCGTATGTCAGAGATGCCGATGATACACTTCTTGATAAAAGACACTTTGCAGATTTTACCGCGGCCTCCCAAAGACCTCCAAAATGAGGTGCTCGGGGAGGAATAAAGTTGAACTTTGTGCTCTTGTTGCTGCATTCTCTGATAATGGCTTCGTGACCTTCTGCTGAGTGAACCGAATTTATTAGTTCTCGCAGCTCGTTGCTTGCCCCCACAAAGTTTGTTGTATTGTCACTGTATATATTTATACAGTGGCCTCTTCTGCTCATGAAACGTTTTAAGGCTCCGATGAAAGCTGCGGTTCTTAGATCCGACACTAGTTCTAAATGGACTGTCTTTGTAGTAAAGCAACAAAATATAGCTATGTACGCCTTGTGGGGTCTTTTTCCTCGATTTTTGTAATGAACTTCGAATGGTCCACAATAATCCACACCACTGTTGAGAAACGGTCGAGAAGGTTGGATTCTTTCTTTTGGTAGATCTCCCATGAATTGGTTGAGTAGAGTTGGTTTGACTTTACTGCACCATACGCAATGTTGAACAATAGATCGTGCCATTATTTTTCCCTTTATAGGCCAGAATTGTTGTCTTGTGTGAGCTAATAATTCTTGTAGTCCGCAATGTAGATGAGTGTCGTGTATAATTTTTAATAGAAATTTTATTATTTTGTTATTGTAGTGAACAAGCATTGGGTGTTTTGCATTGTTACTTAATGACGATGATGTCAAGCAACCTCCTACTCTAATCACTCCCTTGTTATCCAAGAACGGGTGCAAGGTTGCTTATGAGCTTGATTTGTGCATTAGCTCGCGTTTTGATAATGACTTGATTTCTTCACTAAATTCCGAATGTTGTACTGTCTTTATGATGAGTATCAGGGAATCATCGAGTTCTTGTGGTGATAATTGAAGTTCGTTTCCAGGTGGTATTCCTTGTAAGTGTTTGAGAAAACTAATTATAAAGGCTACAATCCTTTGAAGCGTTCGGAACGAGTTATGGTGATTGATGTTATAGATAGTTTGTCCTAATGGTGCGTTGGCGACAACTAATGTGTGACTCTTGAATTTTCTTTCTTCGTCTGTGTCTATTTTGAGATCTGCTCGAAATGGTGATGGCCAGACAGTTTCTCCTCCATGAAGGAAAGCAGGTCCGTGAAACCACAATAAGCTGATTTGGCATTGGAAAATGTATAACACGTCAGCAGGATTTTGTTTTGATGGTACATGATACCATTGCTGTTTGTTAGTCAACTCGTGAATCTTTGCAATTCTGTTTGCAACAAATGTATGAAAGTTTGCAGGAGAAGAGTGAAGCCAGGACAAGACAATTTGTGAGTCTGTCCAATGGTAGGTTGGATGATTATTGTATTCTAGATCATTTTTTATCTTTGCCATATGTTCGGCGCGAAGTAATGCTGCACACAGTTCGAGTCTAGGTATAGTCTGTATTTTTATCGGAGCTTCTATCTTTTTTCCTTCTATGAAAAAAAAATTCCCGAAAAAAAATTTTTTTTTAAAAGTTTGTAACCTACATGCCCCCACAATGATCAAGTTTTTATAAATAAATATTTTTTAGAATAGAAAAAATTTTATTTATTATTTTTACATTAAAAAGATTTTTGTTACAGGATTAAGGCAATTAAGAATAATAAAAGAAACTAACTTATATTTTTAAATCCAGTTTATTCTTAATTTCAGCGAGTTTATCTAAAATAATATCCACTGATAGTGTAATTTTTCTGTACAGATAAAGCAATGTGAGGCCGTTTAGTACATCTTGCAACATCGTGCTTTTAGGTTTTGAGTCGGCGAAGTACTGAAAATGTTCATTAATTTTCACATGAAGTTACTGGAAGAGTTGCAAGGATAATAAGTAAATTATTGTATATATCGCCCATTTCAGATTGAGGTGACCTATCAGTCGCACAGACCATCTCCGATTTGGCTCAAATTTTGTTCCTATATTGGTTTATTACTTAGAAAATCAAATCCGAAGTTATAAATTTTTATAACCATTTTTCAAGGCCAAAATAGGGTGTATTTTGCAACGACGTAGCTTAGTCAATTTAATTCCGATTTTCGTAAATAAGGTATCATTGGAAAGGTTATTTTGTCTATTTTAAGGGAAAAATATAAAACTTTTGGAAAAATTGCAGTCAGTTGGCCCATTCTTAATTTCAAAGTTTAATGTCATGCCAACAACAGACGCTGTAATTTTTTTTTCAGCTTCTTTATTTTGGTTTTTTATACGTTTTAATACCTTTTCAACGATATAAAATTAAGGTGTGCTCTTGAAGGGTTCAAAAGTTCTGGCGTAAAACGTGCTGTGTCAAAGAATTTTCAACTTTAAACTCCGGAATTGGTTTTCTTAGCAAAAACCTAACCTAAAAACAAATTTTGAGTCAAATCGAAGATGATCAGTGCGACTGAAATGGGCGATATATATTTGGAAATATATCGTTATTGCACTGTTGTATGGCTTGAAAAGCTGTGTTTTTACCATCATAATCTTTTTTATTACTTATTTTATACCAAACATTCAGCTCATTTTTTAGGTCATCAAAATCTCCTTCCGAATCATCTTTATAAAATGCGATTAGTTTTTCAAATCAGGAAAATGTGATTGAAATCCAATTAGAATGTCTCTTTGTTTTAAAAATCTGTCACTCGGGCTTGTGATAAATGTATCCAAGAAAGGTATGTAAATCGATATGCGATAATACGATTCAACGCATTGTGCGTTAGGGTGGAATGAATCCATTGGTTTCTGCTTATTTTTCAGCATTTATATACAATTTTTTTAATTCTATTTCAGCATTATCTCTTACATTTTTTACTTCTTGCAAACTGATCAACTGCTTGTGTTAAATCAATGTTTCGAGTTCGAAGAAATTTGCATAAAATATATGAATAACCAAATACTTGGTTAAAACACTGCAAAGATATAGGGTGTTTTTTTTAGAGGTATAGAACTTCGAATTAAAATAAAACACAAGAAAATCGTTTTAATATCCATCAATTTGACTTTATTGGAAGGATAATTTTATGCCATTAATGTTTAAATATGATTTCGGGCATGTGGCCGCCGCGGCTGGCTCGAATAAAGCCAATTCTACAGGTCCAATTTTCAACCACTTTTTCGAGCATATGGGGCCGTATGTCGGCAATAACGCCATGAATGTTGGCCTCCAAGTCCCTAATGTTTCTGGTTTGTTGGCGTAGACGAGCGACTTCACATATCCCCAAAGAAAATAATCCAATGGTGTCAAATCACACGATCTTGGTGGCCAATTGACAGGTCCATTCCGCGAAATTATGCGCTCATCGAATGTTTCCTTCAATAAATCGATTGTGACGTGCGCTGTGTGGCATGTAGCGCCGTTTTGTTGGAACCAGAACTCATCCACATTCATGCCATCCAATTCGGGTACAAAGTAGTCGGTTATCATGGCTCTATACCGGTTTCCATTAACGGTAACTGACTCTCCAGCATTATTTCGGAAGAAGTATGGTCAGTTTTTGTCATTAACAGTCAGTTTTTGTGGATGTAATGGCATCTCAAGGATCTCATGTGGATTCTCTTCACTCCAAACGCGGCAATTTTGCTTGTTGACGTAGCCATTCAACCAAAAATGAGCCTCATCACTGAACAAAATTTTGCGATGTAAACTTCGCGAACTGAACCATTATTTTCGAAATAAATTTGCACGATTTGCAAGCGTTGTTTTTTTGTCAACCTGTTCATGATGAAATGGCAAACCAAACTGAACATAAATGACATTAGAGTTGCCAAATTTGACCACAAAATGACAGTTTTATCTCTATTCGAAAAACAAACCCCTAAAAAAAAACACCCTGTATAAGAAAGTCTGTCTTTTGTAATGCACAATTTAGTAAATTGGCATGCCTGGATGTGTTTGTATCCTCCCAACAGGAAAGTTTGCCTAATGCCAATATTATGGCATCGAAAAAATTCACAAAACCGTAACCGAGTTGTATTTCTCAATCCGTCTAGTAGAACAAATTTTCTTCAGTTTTTGATGACTACAAATATTTAACTCTTCGAGGCACTGTTTCAAAATCACTTGCAAAACCATGTGCAAAAATTGAAAGGTCTAGTATTTCTTCATTGAAATTCATCATCGTAATACAAATCGGTAAATCAGTGCAATAGATATAGCAAAATTATCATAAAAATAACTGATTTTCATGTTTTTGCCTATAGCTTAAAAACTCGAGCTGATGGAGAAAATCAGGAAACCCAATTTGTCTATATGCTTCACAACAGCAATAGATTTGAATTTAAATTTGGGTTTTTCGCGCTTTTGATAAAAACATGTTATTACTTATCATGTTTTTCTTTTTGTGACAATAATTTGGGGGGTTTAAACCCCAAAACCCCCTTTGCTTGCGCTTCTGTAACCATTTATCACCAAATTCTATAGAAACAGGCCCATCCCATGTCAATTTTAATTGACATAATTCTTGAATGTATATTTTGGCTGTTACAACTACTGCAACCAGGCCCATTGGATCATAAAGACATTCCATTTCTGATGATACAGTTCTCATTGTTACAGTAGTGATTTCCTTCGGAATAACCTTTATGTAAAGAGTGTCAGCCTCTGGATGCCATATAAGACCAAGCGCTTTGGTTGTTGTATTATCTTCCTCCTCAAAATGTAAATCTACTTCTTGATCCTTGATTGAAGGCTTTGCAGTAAACTTGGATGATTGGCACACAATTTTTGCAATTTGAAACCTGCTGTTGATAAAATTTTGATGAGTTGTTTCTGGGTTTCAATTAATTCATTTAGACTGTTTGAACCGATCAAACCATCATCGACATAGAAATCGTGAGATAATGCCCTTGATCCGAGTGGTAAATTGTAGGCGAACTGAGTCGCCAATTGTTATAAGCACTTTGTTGCAAGATAGAGGGCTGACTTGGTTCCGTATGTCACCGTTTTAAGTTGATAGTAGTTCAGTTGTTTCTTGGAATCCTCTCTCCAGACTATTGTTTGAAACTGTTGATCTTCATCGTTGATAAGTATTTGACGGTACATTTTTTCAAAGTCAGTGGTAAAAACAAAAGGTGGAATTCTAAACAAAAGCAATACTGAAGGCAGCTCGCTTTGTACCACAGGTCCGTTTTACATTATGTCATTTAATGAGTAGTCTGATGAGGTTTTGGCGGACGCGTCGAATACAACTCTCAACTTCGTTGTGGAATTTTCTGGTTTAAGAACATAATGATGTGGTATACAAAAATGTGGTCACAAGAGCAGATTTCTGTCTAACCTTTGCATATGACCAAGTGTTTCATAATCCCGTATGAACTGTATGTATGCTGCCTTAACTTGAGGTTTTTGTGCTAGTCGTTTTTCTAATGCATAAAAACGATTAGTAGCTATGTGCATGGAGTCTCCTAGCAGGATCTTCCATGAATGGAAACTTTACAATAAAGCGTCCATCTCTATTTCTTTTTGTTTGTAAGTTGAAGAAATCTTCACATTTACGTTGTGATTCTGTGAACTTATCGTGGGTTGAGTTAATTTCTTCTAATTCCCAGAATTTCTTCAGTTGATTGCTGAGGTTTACGTCATTCTCAGTAGCGATGCCGCAGGTGACCAGTTGTTGAGCCGTCAATCTTTCCGAATTCAATCCATCCAAATACTGTGTTCTGAAGAGTTGGACCATTGTTATGGATTTTTAATTTTCCGCTTGTCAATATTTATTTATTTATTTATTGGGCCAAACAAGGCAATTACTTATTCTATCTTAGTTTAAACTTAATCTAACAGTTTTTTTTCTTATGATTAAGGTGAATTGAAAGGTGGGCGTATCCGCCCACAGGATTGACATTATTTTTACAAAACTATGTCTTAAAGGGATGGATGGTGAATAGCTGTCGCTGATATTATTAAATTCTTTACAACATCTATTAATTGGGTCATTATTGGCGTATATAGTATGGTGCTGATACTCATATAACATTCGAGTGTATCTTGTACGTCTTGAGGGTTCGTTGAATGTTATCTTATTTGATATATAATCACTATCTATAGCACCGTTGAGAACATCAAATGTGAAACATGAGGTGAGTAATGTTCTTCTGGATGACAGGGGCATAAAATTAAGCAAGCTTAGCCTATTCACATGGGATGGTAGGGTATTGTATTCGCGGGGGTTATAGGTGTTTCTTTGGGCAAAAAGCAGGAACTGTTGTTGAATAGATTCCAGTCTCTCACTGTGTGAATCGAAAGCAGGATTCCAAATAATGCATCCATATTCTAGAAGTGGACGTACTAAAGAACAATATAACGGTTTGGTTACCCATACATTTTTAACCTCTTTTGCGCGTCGTTTAATGAAACCGAATTATTTACTGGCTCTTGATAGGATTTTATCATAATGTAGATTAAATCGCAATTTACTGTCTAAAACTACTTCGAGATCAACGATATGATTAACGTTATGAAGTTCTTTACCATTGAGTGAGTAATTGCTATTAGTGATGAGCTTTTTTCGGAAGAAAGTTATTGAATAGCATTTGTTAACGTTTAGAAATAGTCTATTATGATTGCACCACTTTTCTAAAACCCATAGTTTCGATTGTAAAAAAGTCACATCAAGTTCAGAATTGATTATATGGCACATTTTTAAGTCATCTGCATATAAAAGATGTTGGATGTTGCATATCAGACAAAACATCGGATATGTCTGATATAAAAATATTGAACAGAAGTGGTCCAAGATGACTTCCTTGTGGCACACCAGATGTGACAGAAATCTCCTTGAATAGGAAACCTCGAAATTTAACAAATTGGGATCTATCGTGAAGATAAGACTTAAACCAATTGAGATGGGAGCCTGAGATACCAAACCTTTCCAGTTTGGAAGCAAGGATATTATGATCAACGCGATCGAAGGCCTTGCTAAAGTCAGTGAATATTGCATCAACTTGATGTCCTTTTTCCATCTTGCCTAATACAATAGAAACCATAATCATAAGATTTGTGGTAGTTGATCTACCTTTACGGAAACCATGTTGCTGTTTATTGAGTAATGGATTTATGAAACCTGTAAGTATTTCGCATATTATTTTCGAACAGTTTTGGAATACCTTTGTAGTTTTCAATTGACCTTTTATCACAATTTTTGAATATTGGCGTGAGGTGAGATGTTTTCCAATTAGACGGAAAAACACCTTCATTGAGTGATTTGTTGAAAATTATTTGTAAGGGCAAGAGCAGCGAATCTACGTATTGAATAAGTAAATTTGGGAGAATTAGGTCAGGGCCTGGTCCTTTCTTTGGATCCAGCTCGATTATAGCTGTATATATTTCATCAGGTGTTAGTTCGATGTGATTGATTTGAGGTGATAAATTAGTGATAGAAAGGGAGTTGTGAGATGTGTTTATAGAAACACAGAATACTTCCTTGAAATTATCTGGGTAAAGATTGTAAATCTCTTGTTAGAGTATGTAGCATTGCCTTTGAACATGGAAGAAAGGTATCCGTTTGATATTAACATATTCAAAGAATTTCTTTGGCTGTACAGTAATTCTTTCTCCAATGAGATTAATATAAAGATTAAAGTTCCAATCAATAGAATTGAGACAAATTTTTATGCTATCGTAGCCAGCATTAAAAAAATCGTATACTATTGAGTTATTATATGAGTATTCAAATGTTATATTGGTAGTAAAGAGTTCTGTAGATAGGGCTGAGTGGTGAAAGCTGTTAGAAAATAAATGGTCAGCTGCGGGGGTTGGAACAACGTTTATTTCATCATAGGTATTGGTGAAGACAAGGTCCAGCCATTTACCATTTTGGTTTGGAAACCTGTTAACTTGCTGCAGGTCGTAAACATAGAAGGTACTGAGTAAAGTATGTATAATCAATCCAGTTGGAGAGGTCATCAAGAAGAGGTCATTCTCATCGGTGACAAAGGAAATATTTAGACGGTTAAAGTCATCAAAGATAACGATTGTATCTTCCTCTTTCAATGTCGTGGTTAGTAATGAAATATTTTCGCACAGATCACTATATGTAGTTTCTGTTGAATTAGAGGAACATGAATAACACCAATATAGATAAATTGATGATTATGAGAACTAATTCGAGCTATTTGGTGGTCATAAAGTTTGTGAGAGGTGGTTTCGACAAATTGACTAGGTAGGGAGTTATGTGTGGCTATTAGAAATCCACCACCACGGGATTGACCGGTGAAGGTATAATCCCGATCTTTCCGGTAGAGTTTCCAATTGTTGTCGAGAATTTCTTCGTTATTGAGGGAGTAATTTAGCCACGTCTCTGCGAATACCAAAACATTATAGTGGCATGACTTTGCCTAAATGAAAAATTTATTAAGTTTGCCACGCATACTACAACAATTGTGATAAAAAACTTTTAGGCTATTGT
Source organism: Pherbina coryleti (assembly GCA_943735915.1). Taxonomy (NCBI): domain Eukaryota; kingdom Metazoa; phylum Arthropoda; class Insecta; order Diptera; family Sciomyzidae; genus Pherbina; species Pherbina coryleti. Next base: position 114,225,883 of record OX030949.1, read on the forward strand.
TTTATTTTTTTTTTTTTTTTTTTTTGGATTCGCCCGGAGGTAAGAAATCTTCATAGATACGTATGACCCGCGCCATACGCATGCACGATTTACATTCTAAGAAGTTCCCGGACCAGCCGGACTGATAGAATGCACCTACGTGCTAAAACTTACCACCTATTGGCAAATAAAAGCCTCCACTAAGCACAATTGCTTGGCCTTTCAGCGGAAATTAAAATTAAATAAAAAAACATCATCGAATAAAAGCACAATCTTCATAACACGAAGCAATCCAAGACAACATCGAAAGTAATTTATTAAACCATATATAACCGCATTTATAATTGTTGTCATTCGGCTTGGGGCTACTGTCCAACCCAAGATCCTACGTGGAAAAGAGGTGCAACTCTTAAACACCAAACCAATACCAAACATAGCACAGATATACAAGTATATATTGTGCAGGCACAATAAATTTATATATTCGGGTCACTAAAATAAGGGAACACCGAGCTAAAGTGCATATTTAGATATGCATTTGGGCCAATGCAGGTAAAAACTTGTATGGAAAAGAGATAAACTCTGACGCACCAAGCCGAGAGACACGGTTTTCATGGTCCCATTTTAAACTTGGGAAGCTATACTCGTAGAACTAAAGATCTAAAATAATTTCATGAAAAAAATAAAGCAACGAAACTGAATAAAACGAAAACTTAAAGTATCTATCATATTCGATGATGCTAATTTGTTAAATCGTAAAATCTACACAAATATCTCGAGTTATATTTGTTAAATCGTAAAATCTACACAATTATCGCGAGTTGTAGTTGTTATCACAATGAATGTGTTCAAATGTAATATCATTTTACGTTTTAAGACATCCACCGAGTCAGAAAAATTTATCAAGTTAAGTTACCATTGAATTCACTACACATACATCGCAAAGGGTCGTGAAGGGCATAATTAGAAGTGCCCTGACTCAACTTAAAAAGCTGGAAATGTCTGGCTCCGCTCCTAGGGATGTTGAAGTTTAATAAAGAAAGAAGGTATTGTGAGTCTATATCGCCACTGAGTAATTTGTATAAAAAGGAGACATTGAGCATAATTCTTCTGCTTCTTAAGGAAGGCAGGGAAATAATTTTAAGGCGGGTTTCATAAGGGGGAAGAATAATGCTGGGGTTCCAACGATAATGTAAAGCAAAAAGTAAGAATTGATTTTGGACCGATTCTAATGCATCGATGTGGACATTGTATTGAGGGTTCCATATTACGGATGCATATTCAATAATTGGTCTAACAAGAGAGGTATAAAGAATCTTAGTAGTGAAAGGATCGTTGAATTCTTTAGCCCATCTTTTAATGAAACCAAGGACACCTCTAGCCTTATTTACCACCAAATTAACTTGAAGATTGAAACGAAGTTAAGGATCCATAATTACACCTAAATCAAGAAAACTGTGTACAATTTCTAAGTTAGTTTTATTTATAGTGTAATTTATACTATTAGCAATTCGACGTGAGAACGTCATTTGCTTAAATTTTTTTAAGTTTAATTTTAAAAGGTTTAAATTACACCACTCCACTAGACTATTTAAATCGGATTGTAAGAGTTGTTGTTCTTTAGGCGATTTGTAAATTAGAAAAAGTTTTACGTCATCGGCGTACATTAAGACTCTACAGTGTTTTATTACAGAAGGAAGGTCATTTATAAACAGTAAAAATAAAACCGGAACAAGATGACTTCCCTGAGGAACACCTGATGTGACCAAAATATTTTTTGACATAGAATTCTTATATAAAACTTTTTGTGAACGATTCGACAAGTACGATTTAATCCAGTGTAATAGTCAGTAGTGTCAGTCTGTCGTCCTAAAGTAAAACCTTTAATTACACGCGTAGTAAACTCCAAGAGGTTAGTTGTCGTAGATTTTCCCTTTAAGAAACCATGTTGAGTGGTGTGTATGGAGGAAGATACGACGTGGGTTATTTGATCAGTTATAATTTTCTCAAATAACTTAGGGATTGCGCTTAGTTTTGCGATACCTCGGTAATTGGAAACAAAAATTTTTGAGCCGGATTTATGAAGAGGTATTATATAAGATTTTCTCCATATATAGGGAAAATGACCACTGTGCAAGGATGTGTTAAAAATGTTTGATAGGGGAGAACACAAACTAATAGAACAATGTTTTAAAATGCAGCTCGGTATTTCGTCAGGACCAGTCGTAAAAGAAGATTTAACTTGTCGAAGGTAATGCATAACTATATTAGAATCTATTACGGGGGTTTCCAAAGAGTTAACTGGTGGTAGGTAAGGATATTCAAGACTCATGCTCAATGGTATTTCGGAGTAGGTTGTTTTAAAGAAGTTTGCAAACATGTTGGAAACTTCGATGTCGCAAGATGCTTCTTCATGATTGAATTTCATAAGAGGTGGGAAGCTGGAGGTTTTCCGTTTTGAGTTCACAAAAGTGTAGAAAAGATCCGGATTATCTTTGAATTGAGTTTTTATTTTGGCTATATAGGCAGAGTAGCATTGTTCATTTAATAGTTGATATCTGTAACGACAAGAGGAATAGCAAGCGAAATCTAAATTAGAGCCTGACTTATTATATTTCTTAAATAAGCGATTTTTGGAATTTTTTAAAGACTTAAGCTCATTAGTTAACCAAGGTGTATTTAAAGGCTTGAAATTTCTATTTTTTTTTTGGAAAAGAAATTTTGCAAGGTATCATTGAAAAACTGCACTGAAGATTCGACATCATAAAAAGAGTACGAAGACCTATTATTTAAAATTGGGGACCAGTCAATCCGCGCGAGAAGAGCTTTAAGTTTAACATGCATAATCTGTTAAAGTTAAAAATTGTATTATTTCACGTATCTGGAGCTAATTTATTTTCACTTTCGTTGGCAAGTAATGTTGTTATTTCAAGAGTTCGAGATGATAATCGTCTTCCGGAAAAGAAACTGGGTTCGAACGACGGAGATTTACAGAAGTGCATCTATCTACAAATACAAGGTCAAGAGATTTACAATTTTTATTAAGAATATTATTAACCTGTTGAAGACACAGATCAGACAACTTATCTAAGAAATCATTTATCCAATCAGAGGCAGAAATAGGAGTAAGAAATTCGGAATCATCGGATAAACTCCAGGACACGGAAGGTAAGTTGAAATCACCTAAAACAATGATAGTATCAATATTCTTAAGCATATTATGGACAATTTCGATGACATTAATATGGTTTAAGTAAATTATTAAATCACTTTTAGGTGGAATGTAAGAGCAAGTAAGAAAAATAGCATTATTATTAAGTTTAACTGTGACACACATAAACTCCAGATCGTTGGTGCCAGGAATTGTTAATTCCTCAGAAGCAAGGGAGTTATGGACAGCTATCAGAACGCCACCACCGATCTTATCATAGCGATCTTTACGAAAAATTTGGTAGGTACTTATTGCACATTATTTCAGAATTTAATACGTTAGAGCGAAGCCAAGTTTCAGTAAAAATTATAAAGTTATATTCCAAATCAAAACTGTTAATGAAAATATCGGAAAGTTTAGAATTGAGACCTCTAACATTTTGATACACAAGCTCTAATTTAGACTTGTGATTTTTTAATCGTTTTTTGTATGGTACTGAGGATTATTAGAAGGACGAGGCAAGTGTACAACATTTGCAATACGTGGTTTGTTTTTGAATTCAAATTCATGAACAATTGTATTACGAGGCCAAAAATTTATATCCACAAGAGTATTAAATAAATTTTCCGGAACAGTCAATCTAAACGAAGTAGTCAGTCTCGCATTTAAATATTTGAATTTTTGGATCGAAAGAGACAAAGAGCACTTCAACTTTGCTTTAATAAAAAAGTCTATAATTTTCTGTTGTATCTGCAGCTAAGCGCGAAACAAAGGTTTATTTTATTTGGAGGAACCGTAATCAATGGTTTAGGTGAGATTGGAACAGAAGCATCCGAAGTAAGTGCAACCTGATGAGCATCGACAACAGTAGGAGCAAGAGAAACAGTTTGGGCATACGACATATCTGACAATGTAAGTGATAGAGCCGACGACGGCAAAGGAGCAGAAACAGTTAAATGAGTTAAATTTGAAAAAGAAGCAACAGTAGGAAGAGGGGTACTAATAGAACAAGTGTCCATGTCTTCAACAATGTCCTGTTCGGAAGAAGGTGGTGGTGGTGTCAAGTCAGTTTTCTGCTTGCTTCGAAGGGTCATGTGTTTCTTTTTTCGCTTGGGTGACGAATTTGGCTCATCAATATATTTAAACTCATTGAAAAGAGTTTGGTATTTATTAAATTTAGCAGAAAGCGAGGAAAGTTCCCCTTCTCTTTTCAGAGAAACCTTGCTTCGTCTGCTTGAATAATTTGTAAAAATTTATGTCGGCCAACCTACATTTCTTACAAGACCAACGTAAGCCTTTACCTTCATCAATGTGGTCTGCTACTCGACCTGACACGCCTGTACAATTGTTATGAACAGCGTTGTCACATAACCAACATGACAAAAACCGCTCGGTATTAACCTTAGTAAAGCAGCCAGGTTTGGTACAAATCATTTTAAATGAAGATATGAAAATTTATTTAAAATTAAGTAAAAATAATTGAAATTAAAGACATAATGGAAATGGAAAAAAAAAATGAAGAAATGTAGTGATTTCAACAAGCCGTAAACAATAATGTTCTAATTTAAAAAATGATTTAGAAAAACCAAAAACAAAATACAAAAAAATAATAGAATAATATTAATGTATAATTAATTAATAAGAAGTAAATAAAAAGTAAATATAGCTACTTAAAATGAACTATGCAGTATGCCAACACTGATTAATTTAAAAGTAACTAAAAGTATGCAAAGTTTTTTTTTTATTAAATATATGGTAATAATTATTTCCATAGTTTAAGAAACACTGTAACTAGGCAGATGTCTTAAACTTCAGATAAACAAAGCAAACAAAAAAAACACTTCAAATGCAAATAAATATGTTAACAACAAAGTTTGTTTAACAAAATAAATGTGAAAAATTACTTATCTTTTATAAAAACCTGAGCACTGAACACTTAAAAAAAACCGAAACCGATTTATTTCAAGACGATTTTAATTGAAAAAATAAAGAATTTAGAAAAATTTTTTCAGAGATAAGAAAGCGCACAACTTTGAAAAATTAGGCCAGGGTTGCCAGGGTTTTTAGAAGAAGGTGGACAAAAATCTAGGGGAGTGTTATTAGGAGCAGTAATAGTTTTTTAAGTTTGAACGCGTTTTGTTCAAATGCCATAGACTAGACGCTTTGAAGTGGTGTGAGTCCTGATAAGTCCTTTTCAGCTTCAGCTGGCTAGATATTAAAGCTCTCGTGGTTCTGAATGTACATTTTTTTAAGTTCTGTTGGTTCGGTTAGAAGCCCTTCCTGTTGTATCAATACCAGAATTAGAAAAAAGAATTCTGCTCCCAAAAGGACATCAATTTGCCTGGCTGATAAAACCTTGCATCGGCGAGTTCTATGTTTGCTGGAATTTTCCAATTTGATGAATCTAATTTGGGTGTTGGTTGATCGGAAACAATGTTGGATAACGCAAATGCCTCAAGGGGTGCAGAAAATTTATTTAACCTGGATATTAGCGTAAGGAGCACTCTTTTGTGAGCAATTTTTGTTCCCTCTCCTATTCCTTCAATTTTAAAAGATGTTTGTTTGCAACTTATTCCCAATATCTTGATGATTCCCTCGGAGATAATATCTATTTGTGACCCGGAATCTAGGATAGCTCTGCATTCAATTGTTTTCCAGATGTAAATTCCAGAATCACTCGTGCGGTGTTGAGTAAAACGTATCCTTTTTGCGTTGGTTTACTCGATGTACTTAGTGATACCGACGATGATGCATTGTTACAATCGGCTGATGGTGATGGCGGCCGTTGTGTTGCCCTATCGACATGTAGGAGTGTATTGTGCTTTAAGTTGCACTTGCTGCAGGTTCTGCTTGTGCATGCTTGTTGTTTATGTCCAGCTCTCAAACAGTTTGTACAAAGTCGTTGCGATTGAACAAACTCGATGCGATCAGTTGCTGATAGTTGTAGGAATTGCCTGCATGCCAAGAGAGGATGTGACCCATTTTTGTAGCATTTGCAAGATACTTCGGCAGTCTTACTGGTTGAAGTTGTTACAAATGTATTTCATTGATTTGGTCTTCCTTGTGATGGAATATTTTTGCGGCTAACGGCCTCGAAATAACGGATTTTTCTTCGGAAACGGAAAAACAAAATAATTGACGGAGTTTGGGTAGAATTGCTCAGTGATTGTTCAAACAGCATCAGACTTTGCTTATCCAACTTCTTCAGCAACAGATGAATGAATCAGTTTCTATTTCTAAATTCTGCAAAGCAAATAAGCGTTCTCTGGTGACGTCATGCAACTGCTTATGTTATTGGCACATGCTGTGTCGCACTGTGGTTGTTCCACTAATGTTTTTATAAGAGACTCCGTTAGTATTCGTTTATTGTCAAATCTATCCTTGAGAAGGTTCCAAGCCGTATGGTACTTCTCTTCTGTTAACGAAAGGTGGCTAATTATTCTTTCCACTTCACCAGATAGATTTGCCTTCAGATACCAAAACTTTGTTATATTTGGCATTGATTTTTTGTGAATGATTTCGCTAAATAAATCAAAGAATTGTCGCCAGTTCAGGTAATTTCCTAAAATCAGGTAATTTGGCTAAATTAAATTGTAGCCAAATTCAGTGGGATTTTGGCATATTTCATGAATTGAATAGAACTGTTCGACTTGCTTCCAGAGTTTTGTTATAGTTTGGATCTTAACCTCCCAAAATTGAGAGTGAGTAAGTTCAATTTGTGTCGGTATTGATGCCAGTTGACGTTGTAATGATTGAATAATGACATCTTGTTTTCTTATAATGCTGTTGCATTTGTAGAACGTTTTCTGGTGCAACTGTTGCTTGTACCTTTTGATTGTCATAGCTCTGTTGCGGTTCCGACAATGCTGATGGTTGATTGTTTTGAGATAAGTTGTGCTCAGAACGCCAAGTCTCGATTATCATCGAAAACACACTGATATATTTTTTAGCTATGGTTGCGATTTTACCATAAAAGTCTTCAGAAAAGTACTCGAGATCTAGTGGTTCCTTGGAGTGTTCTCTTATAATTGTGTCCTGATCTTCAAATTTATCGAAAATTTCTTGAAGTCGAAAAAGCTTATCCTCAAAATAGGTTTTTGAAGACTTGCGGCTGGATGAATGCTTTTTGAAATTTATGATGATTCGCTGAATTTCTTGGCCAGTGGCCTGTTGATTCTCAATGACTTCTTGCAGCTTGGCCAGGTTTGAATAGACCGATGTTGATAATGTTGCTGTTGATGACGACTATAGATGTCCACTGGCGATATTTTATTTCGGCTGACTTGATTGAAGGCTGTGTCGCGATCACGTCGGGGTCACCAAAATGTTGGAATCCTGGGGTTTTTGGCAGACGCGTCGAATACAACTCTCAAATCACGTAAAATCACATCGGGGTCACCTAAATGTTGAAATCTTTGATGATTCCAACAGAACCTTTATCAACATTTGAATTGATAAAGACGGGCACTTAATTGGTACTTGGAACCAATTAAGCAGGGCTTTACATAAAACACTTAATTGGCACTTAAAACAGATTAAGCAGGGCTTGAATACTTAAAACACTTTGACTAGGATTTACGTAATGAATAATATGTTTATTAATTGAACCTTTTATAGGTACAGAGTGCTTATAATACAAAATCAAATTTACATAAGAATTAATGTGAAAGTTTAATATTACATGCTAAGCAATAATAATACTAAATATTACAATTAAGCAAAAAGATATATAAAATACAAAGCAAGAAAAATAATAACATAATAAATTAATGCATGCTAAGCATTGTTAGCGACTATGAACGGTTTAAATGTTCTTAGCTTACACTGCATAAGCTTCATTAATAGGTTAAATAATTAATGCGCGCTCTATTAAAGACTTGCGCTACATTAATCGTTGAGACCCTGTTGGTTCTCAACAAGTAGCGTCACTTATATCACTGAAACTTCTGAACTAGACGTTAGATTGTCATAAAACTTTTAAATATTTTGTTTGAAGGTTGGAATTATCGAAATATTATATCGATATTTCGTTAGAGGTGCCTCCTAGTAGTTAGTCTCGGGACTTATTGAACCATGTGTTAATTTATTAAATTTTTATTTTTTAATATTTTTAATTTTTTGTTTTTGTTTTTCTTACATAAAGTGTTTAAATATACTGAAATTAATATAAAATTGTGAATTTCATATTAAAATTGAAGTGTACAACTAATTACAAATTTTGAAATTGGACGGATATTTTTTTTTTTATATGATTCGACAACTTGCAATATAAACTGAGCTTCTTCTTCGTTGCGTGTTAAAATATGCTTATAATCTATATATGAGCGATTCCATCAATTATCGGCCAACTGTGGAGCTCTCCATCTAGAATTTTTTTGTAAATTTTCTAATTTGAAGAGAATGGTGGAAAATGTAAAAAAAAAATTTTTTTTTAACTCTTTTATTTCAGCTGTGATCCAATACGGTATTTCTTTAATAAGTTGCTTTAGTCATGACTTCTTTTATTTTTCATGGATTGTTGTTGTCATGACTAAAAAAAAAAGTAATAATGTACTTTTATATAAAAAAACATGAACTTTTCGAAATAAATAATGCCTCATTTAAAATGTTTGAGGAAAGCTCTTAAAATTAAGTTTCAAAACTGAAATCGAATTTTAATACCCTTGCCCCCATTTTTAAATTTTTTTTTATATTTTTTCTGAAAAGCTGAGAAAATTTTATATGGATTGGGTATATTTTGGAGATGAAATCTATGTAAACACAGCCAGAATAAATAAAAGAATAAAAAAGCACGGTTTTAAATGCTCCTTTTTTTCTTAAGTAAAAGCGAACGAAATACGAACGAACGAACAAGCGAAACACGAACGCTAACACGAACATTGAATGCATTATAAACTGCAAGAAACTGTTCGCAAAACTTAATCATCAATCTATTAGAGCTCATAGTCGCAAATTAGTTTAAACATATACCAGTTGAACGCTGCAATTTGTATTTTATTCCTTTGAGACGCTATTTTTTTAAAGTTCATCATGAATAATTGTAAGAGGAAGTCAAAATATTGTTTCAACCCATTTAAAGACTCAAATCCATGCAGTAAGTTATTTTTTAAATGCTTCTTCTATTTATGAATTTGATTAACATAACCAATAATCGCAAATACTGACACCACGTGACTTATATCAATGGGCTTCAACAAATTTTAAGAATATAACATTTGAGTTTTTAGAAAATATTGACTATCTTAACTCAAAGAATTATATCGAGTAACGATCTCTTAATTCAAAGACCATTAAGGGTACCCAATTATTGCATTCGATTTCACCAATTTTAAATAATTTGGGAGCGGTAATTTATAAACCTGTGTCGAATTCGCCAACCTATTCTGTAGCACAAGTATTTTCATTGTAGCTGATTTGCGTTGTACACTAAGGGAAATAACGCATATTAGCATTATCCACGCCTGAGTATAAATTTTATTCAAATATTTACGTGGATAAATCCAATGTTTTCCTTACAACTCGTTTTTTTCCCGTATTTGAATTTTATTTATACCACACACGTACACACATATTCCATACAGGCAAGCAGCAACAGCATCGCACTCTGTTCCTGCAGTTTATTTCTTGCATTTGCAATTCTTATAGTTCTCATTTAGTTATTGTTGCAAGAGTAATATAGTATGCATGTTTGGCAAAGAAATGAAATTATGTAGGGTGGAGTGACAACTCGGTATTTTCCCAAGAACATCTTGGACCGGTTGTCATTTACCTGCATAATTTGCTTCTGCCTACATATATTTTGGACATTACTTTTTCGTTCTCTATTTTATACTATGTTTGACAGTTGCTGCAATATTAGTGCCAACTGTCAAAAATAGTATAAATTAGAGAACGAAAAAAGTGAAGCGAGAATAAATTATACAGGCAATGGCATTTGATGAACGCAATATGAAGAAAATAATACCATAAAACCATTAATTACATATTCAATTTAAATATGTTTTTCTTAAATTCAATATTTTTATATACATTTTCTTTAAATGCGATAGTTTATTTTCAAATAGTAAATATTTGAAAGATATTTTAAAAAAATTCGTGCATAATTTTAATATATTTTTTATTAATTCTGTTTAAATATATATTTAATTTAATTAAAAAAGTATTCAAATAAATTTTAAATATTTACGTAGTCGATTTATTCAAATGCGTTATTGGTGCAAAAATGACTCGCTTTTTGGATAAATTAAAAAAGTTTTTGGATAAATTTAATATTTTTTTCCCTTAGTGTAGTTACTGCAAAATAATAAAAAACAATAAACCCTTATTTGAATTGTTGTTGTAATTTCTATTGCTTGTTTCATTGTCACTTCTACGTAAGAAAAAAAGGTGCATTTAAAACCGTGCTTTTTTATTTTAGCTTTCCTCAAACATTTTAAATGAGGCATTATTTTTTTCGAAAATTTCATGTTTTTTTATATAAAAGGACATTATTACTTTTTTTTTTAGTCCAACAACAATCCATGAAAAATAAAAGAAGTCATGACTAAAGCAACTTATAAAAGAAATACCGTAATGGATCACAGCTGAAATAAAAGAGTTAAAAAAAAAATTTTTTTATACATTTTCCACCATTCTCTTCAAATTAGAAAATTTAAAAAAAAATTCTAGATGGTGAGCTCCACACTTGGCCGATAATTGATGGAATCGCTCATATCGATGGCTTCATTCCAGAGTATGCTAAGTCAACTTAGCATGTTTTCAAGAAGATTGTTTTTTTAATTCGGATTGATATAAAAAAAAATTTTAAAGTCGAACACAGTAAAAAAATTTTGCAATAAATATGATTTTAAGCCCGAAAAAGTTTAGTTTCTATCTTATACCGCTTTTGAGAAATTCCAAATAAACTTTGAATGCGTCTCCTACCAAATTCACTTTCTAGACTTAGCATACTTTGGAATGAAGCCATCGATATATTAGAAGCAAAATGTTGTCTGTATGTCTGTCTGATGGCTATAGACTCCAAAACTACTGGGCCGATTGAGCTGAAATTTTAGCAATAGATTTGTATCCAGTAGATGTTTTAGGGAAAAAAACTTTGCCACACACGCTTTTACCGCCCACAAATCAATAAAAATTCTGTATTTCACACGGTTTTGGTCGTATTAAACTAAAATTTTGTAATTTAGTTTGTATGCTTAGTGTCTGCAACTATACTAAAAATGGGTTGCCACACCCCCTTTTACCGCCCAAAAATCAACAAAAATGCCATATATCAGACGGTCTTAGTCGTATTAGACTAAAATTTAGTAGTTTAGTTTGTATGCTTACTGTCGGCAACTATTCTAAAAATGGGTTGCCATACCCTCTTACCGCCCACAAATCAATAAAAAAGCTTTATTACAGACAGTTTTAGTCGAATTAGATTAAAATTTAGTAATTTAGTTTGACTAAAATTTGTATTAGAACTAAAATTTGGTAATTTAGTTTGCATGCTTACTGACGGCAACTGTACTAAAACTGGGTAATGTCCATCTACTAGAAAACTGAGATAGGTATAGAATAAGGGAATGTGGCTCCGCCCATACAATAAAAATTTTTAATATCGAATAGCTTTGGAAGTTAAAGTAACATTACTTACATACAAAATCAAAATGGAGTTACCATTTAGTGATGTCCTACTACTGGGAAACTGTAACGGACAGTGAAAAATGACAGTGGTGTCATACTATGGGTCGAAGAAAAGTTTTGAATATAATTATTATGTTCCGATATAGCTGGGTGCAGCAACGCGCGCCGGGATAAAACTAGTAGTTCATAAATTTAACGCCACGTTCTGTAGCGTCGTTAACGACAAATAAATTTTGAAAGAACTCCGAAGCAATTTGATATTCCTCATTGCTTTCCACATGGATGGGTCCAAAAAGCCAGTTTGAAGTTCGAAATTTAATAAGAGAACTTTGGTTTTATGCGAAACAAATTCCGATAAGTCGCATTTCACCAGATGTTGCACATTTAGATATGTGCGGAATTTGACAAAACCTACAGCAGGGTCCTTCGCTTTCAAACGAATTACCATTTTTCGCTTGATTTCTAATGAAACGATCGGATCGAGAAATACCAACGCAGTCAAATACAACAAGTGATCCTTCATCTTTTAAATTACCGCGTCCGATACAACTTTATCGATTTCAGAAAATTTGAAAGCGGCACGCAAAAAATTTAAATCTTGATTGGGACATTCAATAGAATTCGTGCATCCGAACCAGGCATTAATATAAACTTTTACCACCAAAATTGAAATATCTCGAAAACAATTCAACTCTCTTGCAGTCAAATTAAATTGTCAACGAAACAGGAAAGTTTTGAGACAATAAATTGCTTTCGACATAAATCTTGCGTGAGTTGTTGACCACATGTGCGAAAAGCACCGCCGTCATCACCAAGAAACGTGATCGTCAGCTCTAAGAGTTCCTTATAATCGCCGTTTGGGTATGTTTCAACTGATTTCGACAGAACTGCTTGATTTGCTCACATTCAACGACGGAAATTTTCGAACTAACAATTGTATCATCAAGGCCGTAATTTAATTAATCTCGTTTGATATTGTGCCATATGTCAGCGAAACTGTTGAAAATTGAGAGCTTCAGGTGCACTACTTGCTACGTACTTCTTCTCGAAGACATTTTTGAGTCAAATCTCATAGATGTGATGACGGCATCCAAAATTTATGAGTTTTTGATTGAGAAGGTTATCCAAAAGAATACGAGCACCTTGTTCAACGCTATTATTAGAGGAAGTAGTGTCAAAGCTCGAGGAATTCCCACTCGAAAATTCCCACAGAAATTTCCCACTCGACTAGAGTATTGTGAACAGCTTGAGCGATGTTTTTGCCGGTACCCGATTCAATTTTAGGTGTGCCCCAAAACTACGGTTGATCTGCCGACTAAACCGGGCAACATTTTTCCGTCCCAGTGAACCACCAAACGATGGTTGGTACTTAACTATTTCGTTACGAAAAAAAAAAAGAAATTAACTAACTTAAATGTACATTATTAAAGAAACATGTAAGTGTAATACGTACATTGCCTATGAACTCAGATTTTGCTTTACTGAATTTATAGTATCGATTTATTTAACGGAACTGCTGTAGAGATGTGCGATTCAGAACTTAATTATCGGCAGGAATCTCTAAAGCCTATACCGTGGCCATCAAAATGTGCATCGCCAGTCTGTCCCACACCTGAACGCAAACAAGAAATAAACTTGGAAATAATATCAGTATTTCACTCTCGTTCTTTTCATCTTCGCTTTATCAAGTGCAGTACATAATCGTGCTGTAATCCATTTTTCTTCGTAGTGGAACGCCGCTCTTGTGTTGTGAATACTCATCCTCGAAATCATCACTATCTACTTCCATGAGTCATCAACGTCATCAACTTTTAACTTTCGTAGCAAACTTTAATTGAGATAGAGTTTAATTTCGATAAAAAGTAATAATATAATCTACACAGTAATATAATGATAATCCACAGCAATTCCACCAAATTTACTCACCATATTGTAATTCAGATTCTTGTCTTATTTTCCGCGCTTCATCCTTTTCTTTCCAAATTTTTTATTTTTCTTCCTTCGATGCTAATTTTATATCAATGCCCAACATTGAACCAGGCTGACCTTTCTGGCGCTGTTTTTCCAAGAATTCTCTGTCTTCTTTGTTTTTCATCATTGACAATGCATCGGCAGCCGCAATGTCAAAAAGGTCGTCTAATACGCTCATGAAAACATTCAATTTTTGCTTCATTCCGGATGACATTTTCTACACCTTCACTTTGTTGAAAAATTTCCGATTTTCGTACATTTTAAGAAGCTTGTCGGCATCAATTGCCAACCTTGCACTCTCTTTTGAGGTTAATTTCACAAAAAGCATATTGTAGAAAAAAACTTTCAAAATTTGTCTGTTTGACGGTAACTTGGCTCCCGTAATTTGGTATGACACATATCCAACCAAAGCAATTAGTCGTTGTTTTTGATCAGCTTTACTTGTTTTAACTAACGACGCAGTTGAATCTAACGCTTTCGCCATGTTTACAGTTACATAATTCACAATTAAATAACTTATTGCTCTTAAAATCGTGGCGTCCGTGGCGTAGTTGGTTAAAGTGCGTGGTCGCTATGTCAACGAACCTGGAGACCCGGGTTCGAATCCCAGCAACGACAGAAAATTATTTGAATTAAAATGATTTTTCTGTACGGCCGCCACCTCTCTGCAGACAATGGCAAACCTCAGAGAGTAATCAAAATGCCATGTAAAGCTTCTTGAGAATAAGAACATTCCGTTCATCGCCGTTCGGAGTCGGTGTTAAGCCTGTAGGTCCATTTCTCGGTCAATTGTGTACAAACTTAATAACACGCACAACACAATTGATCATAAGAAGCTAGGTCAAAGTCCTTTCAAGGGCTGAAATGACCAGTTATTTATTTTTTTATTTTTGCTCTTAAAATCAGCACACAAATGAATAAGTTTAACAAATGCTTTTCGTGTACAATTATAGCGGAATTACAATGCGGCAGTGGCAGCGTCAGAAGCTGTGTCAGTGGCAGTGATCAGCTGTTTCGTATTTTATAGCTTTCCAAAAAAATTTATAAAATTGTTTTCAGAAGAATTTTTTTGCATATTTAAAAAAAATAGCTCCGCGAAACAATGTCACACCAATTATAAATCTACCTCAATGGTGCTTAACTTTAATTTTTATTTCTGTCTGATGATGATCTCAAAAAAAAACCTAAGAAAGAAGATCGGAAACGCGCAAAAGGAATTGCTTAAAACTGGAGGAAGACAAGCACCGCAAGTGAAGATGTCAGGTGACGAAGAGTTACTTACATCATTAATATGGCCTTTAACATGCGGTCTTCGGGATCGAGGAGGAGGAGATTAAGCTGTTGAATTAAACGTACGTTTTCTGAAAATGATTTGTTACAATAAAATGGTAATTTTTTCTCTCAACAACTCGCAACAACAAGAAATCGCACAAATCCATTGATGGCATTGAAAATAAAGAGGAGTTAATGTCTCTTTTCCGCCATTCGATGCTGTAAATATATTAAAACGGCCTTTTCAAAATGTGTTAGCAGTACCTGCTGAAGATGACGAAACTGAAATAGAAGACTTGGACATAACAACAAACAGCATATCTCTTCAAGCATATTCAAGATCAAACAAGAGGAATCGCAAAACTAAGGGCGATAAGCTGGACGAAATTATTGATGAGTATAGTGGCGTCCGTGGCGTAGTTGGTTTAAGTGCGTGGCCGCTATGTCAACGAACTTGGAGACCTAGGTTCGAACCCCGGCAGCGACAGAAAATTAATTGAATTAAAATAATTTTTCTGTACGGTCGCCACCTCTCTGCAGACAATGGCAAACCTCAGAGAGTAATCAAAATGCCATGTAAAGCTTCTTGAGAACAAGAACATTCCGTTCATCGCCGTTCGGAGTCGGCGTTAAACATGTAGGTCCGGTTCTCGGTCAATTGTGTACAAACTTCATAACACGCACAACACAATTGATCATAAGCTAGGTCAAAGTCCTTTCAAGGGCTGAAATGGCCAGTTATTTATTTTATTTTTTTTATTTATAGTGATCTAAAGGAAGACCGAAAAGTCTTCTTGCCGAACAAAGTTTATATTATAAAGAGAAAAATCAAAGAGAACGATAAATTTTTAAAAAAGATATGGAAATAAAGAGAGCAAATTTAAGTGAAAAACTGATGGATATATAAATAAAAATATCACAATTAAAATAATAAAAAAAAAGCTTTTTTATTATATTCAGGGCCGCACAGAGTGTCGCCCTATACAAACCATGGACAAAAATAGAAGGTATGGTCAGAACTGAATGAAATTTCTTTTCTGATTGAATAATGAGTTGTTATTATGATTAATGTTTATGCTGTACTATAAAAGAGCCTAGCTCTTAGTGTGCCTATTATACTTAAATCAATCAAATCAATCAATAAATCAAATCAATCAATAATGTACTAAATTCAAAAAATTTGTTTAGTTGTTTTAGCTTCGAGTTTTAATAGACATTTTGGATTAAACTTTGAAGTCACACAAAATTGTTTGATTCAAATTTTTGGTTACAAATTTTAAAAACCTAAATTCAGATAAATTATTGTGTTGAAAAAAAAGTACTTTATTTCTTTTTTTTTTAATTTTTCTTTCAAGAAAATTTCACGAAATTTTTCTTTTAACCTTAGCAGGCATATTGACGAAAGCTGGATAAAATTTAATAAAAGCTTTAAAATAAAAATACATTTTGTAAGGAGTAATATATTTTAATTCCGACTTGTTAAAAATTTTGGACGACTGTTTTTTCCTTTATTTTCTGCGGGATTTGTGTCTCGACAAATAGACCAGCAATATTCAGCTAGCATGTGTCTCGAGTCTTTTCCTTTAAAACAATTTTCCATAGTTTATATATCTTTGTGAAAACGTTCACCATGCTCGTGACTGAAGTCTCCTAGGTTTGACGGGAAAAAGTCCAAATGGTTGTGTAAAAAATGAATTTTTAACGACATGTTTATTTTCATATCACCATACGCAGAAATCATTTCCTTCACGATTTCTTCAAAATTTGCAGATCACGTTGAGCGGCGAAAGTATATATTTTTTAATTTTATTGTCAGGTCCCTCCAAGTAAAAAAGTGTTGCATATAAATTAAAAAATATGTGGAGATTTCTAACCTGTGGCCTTACTTTACTATTTAAAAGCGTCAGTTGTGATCATAAAAAAAACCTGAATCATAAAAAACTTTAAAAATCGATTAAAAAAAAAAAAAAACTGACGTGCTGGAGGACAGTGTTGCCAGAAAATTTTTGAGTGTGTAGCTAAAAATGGTGCAAAAAGTAGCTAAAAAGAGCTAAACAATTTTTTTTTGTAGCTAAAAAAGAAGCTAGTTTTTAAAAACAACTTAGTTGCTATATTTTGTTCATTCAGTTAACATTTTTTTTTTAAATTTTGTGTACATAAATAAAAACAACAAAAGGAATATATTTTCATATACTAAGGTACATTTTGATTAGTAAAATACACTTTCAATATGCTAATAATTTTTTGTAAAACGGTTATGTGTGTTAATTAAAACAAAAATTAAATACAAGAAAAAGGCCAAAAGTCTAGTTTTAAATAAATACATATATATATGTATTAATATTTATATGCAGGCACAGTTTTGTATAGGGTTGTCAATTAACCGACATATTTTAGTTACCGGTTATCGGTAAACAGTATTAACCAAAAAAATTAATTAACCGGTTATCGGTTACGGTTACCAAAAATTAACCGGTTAACAAGTTATGTATAAATTAAAAAACAAACACAAATTTTGTTTGGCAAGATTTTGTTTTGCTTCAACATATTTAGCAACCGAGGGATGTTAGTGTTTTTTTTATATAGAAGCGCCGTCTTCAGCAGGTACATTGGAAGAGGAAGATTTCTTGTCAACGTTGATTTTATGGACTTGGGAAAAATCCTTTTAATTTTTCTTGAAATAATTCCACACAAAACTCATCACACTGCTAAGAAAACAACGTCCACAATTAAAACTCTTTAATTTTTAAGCAAAATCAATGAAAACATTTGTCTTACTAAATTTGTAGCTAGAACAACGACATTTATTTGAACAGCTGTCAACTGAGATGAGTAAATAGCATAGTAAATAAAACAGGGTTGCATAATATATGTTAACATCAGACATAATGGTTTGATGTGTTCTTAAGCAACTTTCACACAACATTGGAGTATGTGCAAGAAAAAATTTTTAATTTCAAAAATTAATTTTGTTTAAAACATTTTATTGTGTATTAGAGCTTATTATCCGAAATTCCGGTTAACCTTCCAAAAATAACCGGTTATCAAATATAATTTTATTCGTCACTTTTTATTAACCGTCGAATACGGTTAGTCATATTAAACGGTTAACCGGTTAACTGTAACCGAATTGACAACCCTAGTTTTGTAGGTGTATACCATCAGTTCAGATCTCAAATTCCATACTATCATTACTATAATTATCTGAACTATCAGAATCTTCATCTTTGTAAATATCTTCCCGTTTCATAAATTTTACGAAATCGTCATTTATAATGTAATCGTGGCAACATTTGTTTATTTTTTAAGATATATCTTACCCCTTCATTCTGTATCACGAAGTAGGCTTACTAACGATAAGCAATATGTAGGTTTATATATAGAAGAAAGTAGTACTGATCGTTTCTTTTTTGTCGTTCATGCCTTGTTTCGTGATACGAATGATGGACTTAACATACTGTGGAATTTGAGATTAACAATTTAATTGAATTTCTTTGTTTTGTTTTTATAAGACTCATTATTAAAAACGTTCTCTTTTTCAGCGTTGCTTAACGGTAAAAGTAAAAAATAAAAAACGAATTTAGTAAGATCAGAGAAAGAGTTTTCGTTTAAAGCACCCTTCCATTCTCTTACTTCTATCCAAAAATCAATAGAAGACGATACTTTAGTCCATGGATAAGTGTAAAGTTTTCTCCATTGGATTTCATTGTATGTATAAGTGACAAATGTCACAAAATTACGAAAATATTGCATTTTTTAACCTAAAAAAAGTAGTAGCTAAAAATAGCTAAACTCGAAAAATAAGAAGCTAAAAAAGTAGCTAGGAGCTAAATCAGAATTTTTGGAGCTAAATGAGAAAAAAAGAAGCTAAATCTAGCTACAAAGTAGCTAAAATGGCAACACTGCTGGAAGAAAACGACGAGACACGTGTATTTAATTTAAACGTCTATTTTCAGAATACATTCGAATTTTTCATGGGTGCAACAAAAATGTTGATTTTGTCGAACCGTGTAATATATGAAAACAAATTTAAGGGGTTTTTATAAATATATATGGGGCGTTCTTTATCAAATCGGGGGGCCCCCCTAAATGTCTGAATTGTTTAGATAAAATGTTCCACGGCGGCTTAAAATTTTCCTTGAAATCTCTATTTTTTGCGCCAAAAATAAAATAAAAATCAAACAAAACAAAAAAAAAACCATTTGGAGAGACAACAAAGCCTTAACTTTGCTTCCACCGTTGACGTTTTGCATCGCACTTGGGCAAACTATAAAATTTAACATCGCTTACCAAAAAGCGTTTGCCACAAATTATACACAATTTCGACTCGTTACGTTTGCCCATATTTATTCTTTTATATTAAACACAAATTGTATTTTTTCTGTTTACACTTTGTGGTGACTTTGTTTTTGTTTTATTTTTTTTTTTGACAGCTGATTCTGACAATCCATGAAAGATCTCGTGAGAAAATAGCCTGTTGTCAAACCTACCTGTATAATTGTATTATGAGTTTGGCCATTTTTTCAAAAATATCATAAATGTTTCTTGTTTAACTTGTATTTGTATATTGACAAATTCTAAGCACTTTTTGTTTTATAAAATTTTTCCCCTGCGGCGCACAGTGTAATTTAAATTTGCACTTCCTTAATTGGAATTTGTAAAGTATCTCGCTATCGATGAAAGGCGCGAACACTCAAAAAGTTTGGCCTCTTTAAGTCTCATTATACAGTAGACGCTCGTAAATTAGAACCACTTTGTTCCTGGGGTAGTTCTAATTATCGAGAAGTTCTAATTTCCAAGGGTTTTTTTATTAAATAAAAATTCACATAAAAGTGCATCTTCGCTTAGAAAATACACAAAAAACACTTTGGCTTTTTTTTATTTTTATTCATATAAAAGGAACTGTTATGTGTTTACATAACCGATACATTAAAATTCATCACAGTTTAAAGAAAAAAAAATACTTAATATGTGATTCCCCTTTTTTACTAAGCCAAACAAAATTGTACTCGCTCAATTCAAACATATTGTTCGTTGGAGCGAGAGCGTCGTTGAAGAGATATGACAGAACATTCATACGAAAAATTTTATATCATATAACGACTATGCAATTTTTCAGTATTAAAAGCAAACAAAATAAAACGCTCGGAAATTAGAACCGTCAGTTCTTAGAATTTTATAATGTAAGCACACACGAGATTTAGTTTAATTTATTATATTTTATGTAAATACTTATAAGAGCACACGTCTTTTCTTATTTACTGCCCTTTTTCTACTGCAACGCTTCGTTCATTATTTTGAAATCATTTGTCCGTTTTCCGTTACTTTTGTTCGTTCGTCAAGTCAGTGTTGTCCTTTAATATTTCTTGTAACCCGTGTTGCATGTCCATCGCCCGTGTCGAGTACCGTCCGTGTTGCATGTCTATCCTCCGTGTTGAGTACCGTCCGTATTGTTGGTTCGTCGTTCGTTTGGCCTATTCCCACATCCGGCCATCCTGCAGCAACATTCGCCTCGAATGGTGGAGTCCACTTTTTCATATGCTCCGCTGCCGTATAGCTTCTTCGTGGTCCATCTCCATTGCCAAGTCTTTCCATATAATAACGGCCGTGTCTTAATTTTTTACGGATTTTATATGTTCCCAGAAAGTTTGGTTTAAGCTTTAGTCCAGAGCCGTATTGGGTTCGTTTTATGGCTACTAACTCATTCAATATGTAGTTTTCTTCTGATCTTCGTTTTTTATCGTAGTGGCTTTTATTCTTTGCTTAAATTTTTAAAATATTTTCGCGAGCTTCTTCACGAACCATACCCCTTTTCTCATCCACCTTCTGAGCTGCAAGTTCGCTTAAATCTGTCAAGTCATAATTGTTCTTCATTTTCGCCTCGATACCAGGTAGAACTTTAAATGGTGTAAATTTTGTACTTCGCGGTGGTGTGTTATTGATGGTTTTTTGTACTTGATCGGGGTTTTTATGTAATAGGCCATATTTCATGTAAAAATCCTCATTATTTTTATTTTCTTCGACTTTTCTTACTGCTTTTATCCATTCATCTCGTAATTGTGCCTGTTCTATTTAGTATTTCATAGATTCTTCTATCATGAGACAAGAGTCCCTACTGAGGGCGTCTACATGACGCATTTTCGATCCTGACCTATGCTCTATTTCATATATTTTTTTCTTTTGGTTCTGATGGTAAATTTTCTTGTCGCTCATAGAACCTGGCTCCGTTATCGTCAATAATCAAATTAAAAGTCTCTAAAATATTGTTGCCTATAACTGCCGGGTATAATATGTCATTATTTCTAATAAAATAAAAATCAATATCTACACCAACATCATAAATTTTTGGTGTGTGCTGTGAAAGATCCGATTGTTGTGAACTCCCCGTTTTCTATTCCAACAAAACTGTGTAAATCAGGCTGGAGTTTGACATCACCTATTTTTGTGAACGTTTCATTCGTAACTGCACATATGTCGCTTCCGGTGTCGATCAAAGCTGATATTTTCTTGCCATTAATGTATACGTCTTTGAAAATTTTATTAGTCTTTTGTACGGTCTTGGGCTTCTTGCTAATGATTTTACCTTGACTTAAGGAATGACTTAAGGAATGTAAAATGTTGTTTTCTTTCTTTATGTATTTTTTAATTGTCACACATTCAAAAGATCGATGTCCGAATTGCTGACACTTAAAACATTTGTATCCAAAATTTTTGCAATCTTTTGCAATGTGGTTAGTTTCACCACATTTAAAACATTTTTTTTTCGTTTTCTCGTCTACTGTCTTGGGTATTTGTCAAGACCTTATTTGCTTGCGCCTTGTTAAAATATGTCGATTGATGATATTTGCTATCGCGGATTTTTTCATAGATTACAATTTGGGTTTTTAGTTCTTCGATAGATTTAGCTTGATACAGATTACTCTTGTTAGCGTTCGAGTCAGGTATACCGTCCACGAAATAATCTAAAATACTCTGCTCGTCAAGTTGCACTGATTAAGCGAGCTCCATCAGCGAGTATAGGTATTCTTTTAAGGTTTCGTTCTGTCTTTTGCGTCGACTTATTAGCATTCTATGGACCTTGACTGCTGATAACTTAGTTCTAAATTCATTCTTTAAAACTTCTTTTAACGTTTTCCAATTATGTATCCCGACTTGACTACGAATAAACGTCTTAGCTGGGCCTTTCAACAATTGCTTGGCATAAATGAACTTTTGCAGCTCGTTCCATTGAACAGCCACTGAGTTTTCTTCGAACTCCTCAAGCCATTGTTCCACCTGTGGATGACCAGATCCAGTAAATGAAGTAATTGAATCCTCAATATCACGGAGTGTGAAAGTCGACCTTGGAATGAATGCTTCAGCTATATATTGTCTATTAGAGGCAACTTCTTCATATTCAGAGTCATCGTCACTGCTTTGGATTAGACCGAAGTGGGTCATCAGCCTGTCCTGTAAGGTAACCTTCCGTCCTGTTATGGATAAATTCAACTCCCCTAATTTATTTTTCAACTCACTTACTGAAAGTCTTAAAATTGTTTCTTTGTCCATTGTCAGAAATTTTGTTGAGTTATCAAATGATAAAATGTAGAATAATTATGTAATGCTATAAAACACTTAAAATTAAA
This sequence comes from Pherbina coryleti, assembly GCA_943735915.1. Lineage (NCBI taxonomy): Eukaryota > Metazoa > Arthropoda > Insecta > Diptera > Sciomyzidae > Pherbina > Pherbina coryleti. Next base: position 114,248,509 of record OX030949.1, read on the forward strand.
GTTGTTAACTTTTGTATTGGTTTAAAGAACAAAAATTTTAAAAAAAATGCAAAATTTCTTTAAACTAAAGTTAAAAAAAAAATAAATAACTGGCCACTTCAGCCCTTGAAAGGACTTTGACCTAGCTTCTAATGATCAATTGTGTTGTGCGTGTTATTAAGTTTGTACACAATTGACCGAGAAATGGACCTACAGGCTTAACGCCGACTCCGAACGGCGATGAACGGAATATTCTTATTCTCAAGAAGCTTTACATGGCATTTTGATTACTCTCTGAGGTTTGCCATTGTCTGCAGAGAGGTGGCGACCGTACAGAAAAATTATTTTAATTCAAATAATTTTCTGTCGCTGCTGGGGTTCGAACCTAGGTCTCCAAGTTCGTTGACATAGCGGCCACGCACTTTAACCAACTACGCCACGGACGCCACTAAAGTTACTAAAGTTACGTTTCGATTAATTCAATTTAATTAAAGTTTTATTTTTGTTATTTCAAAAGTGGAGGTTTTAACATCTTATTATTTTAAATTCAATTTATTTTCAAAATAATAAAACTTACGTAATAATAAGTTAAACCAACACAAACTGTTGTTATTCTTTAAAAAGTTGTTATCTTAAATGACTGCTATCAAAATAACTATATTCTAAGACACCCTTATGTAAAATATTTCATTACGTTTTAAGATTTAAGTAAATGTTTCATTTCAATATTCCATTGAATTTCTTCTTTCTTTTATTTCGTTTGAAAATTTTTTCAAACTGTTCGATGTTCTGAAATAAAAATTTTAAATGTTAGTACAATTTTTTTTTTTTTTTTAACTATTTATTTATTAAATACAAATTTTTACTCATTTATCCGACTTTTCATTTTTAAACTTTGCATATTTTTCCTCTTCAAATAATTTGCAAAAACATAAGTTGCTTAATATGCGATAACAATAGAGTTTAGCTACTACAGCTTTTTCGCACATTCTCCTCATTAACGCATTCAAAGTCACAACCCAAAAATCTTTGAAATTTTCAACGATATTGATATTAGTGGCTCAAAATAAGTTAATGTGAGAAAAATTTACCCACCAAAATATAGTTGGGCTCAAGGACAACACAAGACATCACGACTAACCATGCAAAAACATAACCATGCAATTACACAATAGTTTTTAATCTACTCTTGAGTTGACCTTTAGACAAGTTAACATCAAAAAAGCTACAATTGTTAACTAATTTACTCATACGGTTTAAAGGAGCAGTTAACATATAATTTGTTCTATTAAATGGTAAGTAAATAAAATTGTTTGCATTTCTACTGCTTCTACGATTAGAATTAAAATTTATAAGAGAAAGAAGTTCTGGAGAATCGAATACACCGGTGATGAGTTGGTGCAAATAGACGATATCTGCAGACTTCCTTCGCTCACTCAATGATTGCATTTTTAAAAGTTTTAAGCGATCCTCATAAGGAGGAAGGTTTAAAATGTCAAATCCACTTAAGCCCCTTAGGGCAAACCGAACAAAGCATTTTTGGATTCTGTCTATTCGATCAACATGCACATTGTAACTTGGAGACCAAACTTGACTTGCGTACTCCAAGTGAGGACGCACTATTGCATAATACAACGTTGTAGTCGTAATCATGCTATTAAATTCTTTGGCCCAGCGTTTAATGAATCCAAGCATAGAAGATGCTTTTTTACAAATGTTATCAATATGAATGTTAAAGGAAAGCTTAGAATCCATACATATTCCCAGATCTTTAACGACATCCACACGAAATAAAGCAGTATCTTTTATTTTATAATCAAAAACTAAATTATTCCTTTTACGCGAAAAGGTCATAGTTTGGCATTTATCTGGATTAAGAAACATATTATTTTTAGAACACCAAACTTCAAAAGATTTCAGATCGGACTGGAGTAGGGCGGAATTGTCTTGAGAATTTATTATTCTGTATATTTTCATATCATCCGTGTAAATAAGCAGATGAGTGTTTTTAATGATATGGGTCACATCATTAATGGCTAGAACAAACAGAAGTGGACCTAGGTGACTTCCTTGAGGAACACCAGATAACGCAATAAACTCAGCAAACAAAACCCCTCGGAATCGTATTTGATAAGATCGTTCTGTCAAATACGATTTAATCCAGTTTACAAAATATTGTGGAAATCAAATGGACTTTAGTTTAAATAGAATTAAATTGTGTGGTAACTTATCAAATGCTTTGCTAAAGTCAGTGTAGATACAGTCGACCTGGCAACCAGATTCAATGGTGTTTAAGCAAAAGGTTGTAAAATCGAGTATATTAGGTACCGTAGATCTGCCATTAACAAAACCATTCTGACGAGTTGTTATGACTTCACGGGAGTGAATTTGTACCCGATCATACTCGATTCGCTCAAAAAGTTTTGGAATCGATGACAGTTTAGCAATGGGCCTGTAATTAATAACATCATTCCTGCAACCTTTTTTATAAATAGGACTAATAAATGATTTTTTCCAAAACAGTGGAAAATAACTTTCGTTTATAGATTTATTAAATAACAGAAAGTGGTTGACACAAAATTGAACCGCATTAAGTTAACACTGCGGCAGGAATTCCATCAGGTCCAGCGCCAAAATCTTCATCGACCGAACTAATATATTTTAAAATATCCTCTGAGGTAAAGGATAAAGAGTCCAAAGAAACTCTGGGTGTAGAATTCATATGTTCAAAATACCCCTCATCAGGATCAAAGCAATCCGAACAAAATGACTCTTTAAAAAGATTTGCAAATAAACTACAAATAATGACAGGATCGTCAGTAATTCCATCAACAGTTTTGAATGATGAAGGGAATTCATCAGATTTCTTCTTTGTATTTATGAATCCCCAAAACTTCTTTGGATCAGACAGTATTCTCAGCTTTATATTGTCTAAATATTCATTAAATAATGCAGCTGAGCTATTTTCAAATTCCAGAAACAAACGTTTGTAGGTTTCCAGGTCATTTGAGTCTAAACTACAGACATATTTCTTCCATGCCCTATTCCTGTTGTTGCGAAGAGTTTTTAAATCCTTAGTGTACCAAGGGTACGCACAGATTTTCGCAAATTTGAGGCTATATGGTACGGACTGAGAGAACACAGTAAAGAGCTCCGTATAAAAAAAATGTATTTAATCATCAAGGTTATTTCCATTTAAGTACTCTAAAATAACATTTAGTTTGTTATGAAGTAAATAATTCTACTTCAAAGTCAGCTTTTTTAAAATTGAATTCATAAACCTTATCGATTGAACTCGAATTACCTATGCTCTCTCTGTCCGATTTGTACCAAATGCTCAATGGTGGATGGTATTCATCAACATTAGTCAGAGCATGAAAGGCCCTCTTAACAATTACATTGTTGCTGTCTGTAGTTAAGACCAGGTCAAGAAGTCTTTCAAGACTATTATAAATACAACTTACTTGTTGTAAGTCAGAACATATATTGTCCACAAATATATGCTCTTGGCGAGTCTTCGAATTTGATGCACAAAAATATATATCATCGTCGGAAGAATGCCATTTTAAGTCAGGCAGATTGAAATCTCCCAACAGTAAAATGTCGTCATTGACGTCAAGTAGATTAATTATATATTCTATGCAATCCGCAAGGCTTGCATAGACTTCTGCACTGCTCTTTGGGGGAACATATGCATTAATAACATATACATTGGAATTACAATGTAACACCTTAACGCATAAAAGTTCGATATTAGAAGAGCAGGGAATATCAATTAAGGTACTGACAAAGGAATTCCTTACAGCTTAAAGGACACCTCCACCAACAGCAGAAAAATTGTCAGTGTGTCTGTCCCTTCTAAAAACTTCAAAACTATTGTCAAACAGTTCCAAGTCAATAATGCTTCCGTTCAGCCATGTTTCTGTTAACGCGATAATATCCTCAGAGAAATTCTGAAAAAATATATATTATAACAATCTTATTTAAATTAAGTTTTAGAATTTTAATGCTTTACAAATAAGATTTTTTCCGTTTATAGTCTGCTGACATAAAATTTTATGATTTTATATAAAATTATTTGTCCCACTGATCACGTTTTCTTTATTTCTGTTTCTACATAGCATAAAGTTTTTTTACTCACAATACAAAATTTCTATAATATACTCAAATTTAAGATCTCTCTGCTGCGCTGTCATCATTTATCTCTTCTCTGCTGCTTACTCTTATCTTTTGCTGCTGCTTTCCTCTTCAATACGTTACGTTCTACAACTTTCGTTCGCTGTATGATCTCTTCCGTTTTAAACTTTTGCTCAGTTATTTGTTTCTATGTAGCAAAATTTTCTACTCTTTTTGTTCACTTTGATTGTTTTTGTTTTTTTTAGCGAATATTTTTTACAATACTTCCTCACTCGCTTCACTTGCAATCAATTCTTAACGAAATTCACTTCTTTTCATATTATCGTTGCTTTTACTGTGCTCAACTCCTGTTTTACGTTCATTTATGTAGTAAAGTTTTTTCACTCGATTCGTTCAGATTTTTCTTTCGCACTTCTTTTTATAACTTCATCATTCTTTTCCGTATTATCGTTGTTTTTACTTTGCTCAACTTCTGTTTTCTGACTTTACATGGGGCAAAGCGTTTTTTCAACTTCTTTTATATTCTTCTTACACACTTTCTTACTTTACTTTATTATATTCTTTACTTTATTCTTTTCACTTTGCTCAATTTATGTTTTATAACTTCACATGTAGCAAAGCTTTTTTTTCAGACTTCTTCTGACACATTTATTCTTGTTACTCTGTTCAATTTATGTTTTCTGTCTTCTCACATAGCAAAGCTTTTTTTTCTAACGTCTTTTATATTCTTCTTTCACACTTTTGTTTTTTTTTGTTTTATTTTACTTTATTATATTCTTTACTTTATTCTTTTCACTTTGCTCAATTTATGTTTTCTGTCTTCACATGTAGCAAAGCTTTTTTCAAACTTCTTTTATATTTTGCTTACACACTTTTCATGTCCTTCTGGTTTTTCTTTTCCATTTAGTTCTTGCTTTAAATTTGCCCAATTCATTTTTTCAATTTATGTATCAAACAAAGAATATCACTCTTTAATGTTCTTTATATCTTTTTCAAGGGCTGAAATGGCCAGTTATTTATTTATTTTTTTTTATATCTTTGTATCAACTTCATTTCTGTCGAATTTGTTGTTTTTTTTAGCAAGCTTTTCACTCATTTCGTTCATACTTAACTGTTTTTAACCGACTTCAAAAAGGAGGAGGTTCTCAAATTCGTTGGTTTGTCCGCTTTTTTTTTTTTTTTTTTTTTTTAAATGTATGTACATCTATAACTCCTAAAGCATTTGCCTGATTTCCGTAATTTTTTGTCAACAGATAGATACCATGAACGCGAAGGTCCTTTTTTAAAAAAGTGAGCGATATTCGACAAAGGGGCGTGTCAATATAAGAAAAACACTGTATTTCAGTTAATATTGACACTAGGGTACTGAAATTTACAGTAAAAATACTGGGGTAAGCACAAGTATTACAAATTACGGTAAATAAAGTGGGCGTTATTTGACAAAGGGGTGTAAAGAATAAAAATAAATAACTGGCCATTTCAGCCCTTGAAAGGACTTTGACCTAGCTTCTTATGATCAATTGTGTTGTGCGTGTTATTAAGTTTGTACACAATTGACCGAGAGCCAGACCAACATTCTTAACGCCGACTCCGAACGGCGATGAACGGAAAGTTCTCGTTCTCAAGAAGCTTTACATGGCATTTTGATTACTCTCTGAGGTTTGCCATTGTCTGCAGAGAGGTGGCGGCCGTACAGAAAAATTATTTTAATTAAAATAATTTTCTGTCGCTGCTGGGGTTCGAACCTGGGTTTCCAAAGTTCTTTGACATAGCGGCCACGTACTTTAACCAACTACGCCACGGACGCCACACAATCGCAAAAACAATGACAAAGGGGTGTGGTCATATTAAAAAAACACTGTATCTCAAATAGTATTGACACTAGGGTACTGAAATTTAGTACAGGGGTAGACACAATTTTTAAAAAGTACTGTAAAGAAAGTGAGCGTTATTCGGCAAATGGGTGTGGCAATATTAGAAACATACTATGTATCGAATAATATTGACACAAGGGTGCTGAAATTTAGTACATGGGTAGGTAAAGTTACTAAGAATTATGGCCAAAAAAGTGGGCGTTATTCAACAAAGGGGCGTGTAAATATTATAAAAATACTATATCTTAGTTAATATTGAGACTAGCGTACTAATATTTGGTATGCAGGTAGGTGGGTAGGTAGAATCATTAAAAAAATGAGCGGGATTGTACACAGGGTGTAGCACTTTAAGAAAATTACTATATTACGGTTAATATTGATACTTGGAAACTGAAATTTGGCACAGGGCTAGGTAGAATCATTATAAGGTACGGTAAATAAAGTAGGCGGGGTTAGAGAAAGGGCGTGGCACTACAAATTGTAAAGAAGCAGAAATGGAAAATACCCAACAAACTTTCAGGAATTAATAAATCAAATTTGTTAAGAACAAAGTTTCATGTTTAAAATTTTCCTCAAGAATAAATACTATAACATAAAGTATTTCATATTATCTAAAAAGGAAGAAATAAAAACTTTTTAACAAAAAAAAAACCGACTTCAAAATCACTACAAAGTAAATAATAATTTTAAATAACTTTTCCCATTCATTTCTTGGTCATATTTTAAAAGCTATTTATATGTATTATAATATTGGAAATCTTATCATTTTCATTTTTTTTATTTTGTTTTATTATCATCAATATATTAATTGCTTTATGAACATAAAAGCTTTGCAGTCGGCGCTCATCTTTGACACACAATTATGATCTTTTACCATCCGTGCACTATTTGGTGCCTTGGTGACACTGTAGTAATTTTAAAAGCTTTGTACACATTAAAATTCTCACTAAACTGAGCTTGTAGGGTGAGCTTGTAAAGCTCAAATTGAATATGACATAGTGTGTAACAGCTGCACAAATAATTTATGGAATACATTGGCTACATTCAGCGTACTCAAAAATTGCCAACTGAAAGAAAAAAAATCGCGAAGAAGCTTTTATATTCACAAAGTTAATAATATTTTTATGATAAAACAAATTAGAAAAAATTCAAATAAAAAGATTTCGACATAGTGACGTAAGCGCCGACTTCAAGGCTTTTATGTACATAAAGCAATTAATATATTGATGATAATCAAACAAAATAAAAAAAATGAAAATGATAAGATTTCCAATATTATAATACATATAAATAGCTTTTAAAATATGACCAAGAAATGAATGGGAAAAGTTATTAAAAATTATTTTTTACTTTGTAGTGATTTTGAAGTCGGTTTTTTTTTTTGTTAAAAAGTTTTTTGTTTCCATGCTCCAAGTAAATTGTTGACCGAAGTTTCTAGCGAAATAAAGTTTTTCCGTAAAAAAGATTAACAAATCCGCACTTCACTGAATTGTTTAATTCATTTCAGATTATTTTAAGGCTCTTTCCATTGTTTTTATTGTTTAACACACCTTTTTCTTTTACAATTATCCCGGTTGAGCCCCCAAAAATGTAGTTTCACTCAATAAATCAAACTCTTTAGAATTACATTTTTTATTAAATTTTGTTAATAGTTTATAATATAAGCTTAATTAACAAATGTAGTTTGTAGTTTTGTAAAATATAGTTTTATAATGTAAGCACACACGAGATTTAGTTTAATTTATTATATTATATGTAAATACTTATAATATAATAATATAACTACACGTCTTTTCTTATTTACTGCTCTTTTTCTACTGCAACGCTTCGTTCATTATTTTGAAATCATTTGTCCGTTTTGCGTTACTTTTGTTCGTTCGTCAAGTCAGTGTTGTCCTTTAATATTTCTTGTA